>OU015761.1:63011546-63088176 GCA_907173295.1 Fagus sylvatica | reverse complement strand
AAAAAAGAAAAAAAAAAAAGGAAGGGTGGAAGAAGAAAGAGAGACAGTGAGGAAAAAAGGGAAAGGGGAAAGAGAAAAAAGAAAGTGGGATGGGGCGAGGGGGGGTGGTAGGGGGTGAAAGATTGAGGGTAAAAAAGAAAAAAAGGGGAGGGGGTTTGGTGTGTGAAATTATGAATGTGTGGTAAGGAAAAATTGTGAGGAGAAAATTGAAAAAAGTTTTGAAAAAGAAAAGAAAGGTGAGTGGAATGGGTTGAATGAAAAGTTGGGGAAAAAATGGGTATGAGATAGAGAGCCATTAGAAACGAAAATGAGAAATTAAGTAGGTTGACTATGATCTCAATTGGAAATGAGTATTTGGATAAGTTAAAGTACGATTACTTAATTGAAAAATTTGCTTCAAAAAATGAAAGGAGAAGTTGTTTTCTTTGAATCAGATTGTGCTAATTATAAAACATTATAATCGAGGTTACATTTTACTTTTATTTTATTTTATTAATATTTAATAATAAGTTGGCAACCAAAATTGGGACGGGTTTGGACAATCTAAACCTCGGAGTCGACTCTGTACACAACAGTACCTAAGGAGATCTGACTTACAATGGCCCTTAGAGATTATCCCTTTCACTGATTTTCTCCCCACACAATGATGTCTTACCGGTTCCCACACAAACTTAGGGGAATTAATTAAGCAGCATTTCATTAATTCTTTTCCAATTTTTTTCGAGTGAAAAAGGACTCAAAATAATAAGCAAATGTATAGAAAAGAACATGGGGTCAAGAATAGTTGAAAAAGAAAGAAGAATGTTTGGAGAAAAAATAACTGTAAGCTAAGAAATAATGAGAAAAAGAAGAGCCACAAATAGAGGAAAGAGTTGGAGGAAGAGTAAAGATAAGATGAGAAATAACACGAAGAAAAAGAGTAAAAAAAATGAAAATGAATGATTGAAAATAGGTGGACATGGCATAGTAGGAGATTAGCAAAATTAATTGTTAATACTCTATTATTAAATTTATTTCCAAATCAAATACTATTTTTACATATAGGCACTGTGAGGAAAATTTTCTTCTCCTTCTTTCTTTCATTCAATTTTTTTTGGCACCTTTTATTTTTGGGGTAAAAAATAGCTTTGTTCTGCACTTGTCCAAACTGGAACCCATCAAGCCCTTTGATTGCTGAGAGAAAAAGAAAATGGAGCTCGAAATTCAACGCAAAGACTACCTTTTCAGCGTGATTCAAGTGTTCAACCAAAAGGTGAATGACTTTTGGTGATAGATGGAAAGTCATTATAACAACAAATCGAAATCAAATTACGCGTAATGAAGCTTGTAGACATGAGGACGAGAATTAAGAGCATGTTTGGTTCCTTGATTCCAATTCAGTTTTCTATATTTGAATCCAATTTTTTGCGGGTCCCACTATCATTTTTGTTGTTTGGCAATTGTATTAAGTTTTTGAACTTAAATCCATTTACTGTGCTAATGATACTCAAATCAGTGAAAATGAGAACACCAAAAAGTTGTTTTCATTTTTCATTTTCTGTTCTCAACATTATTATTTAATATAATAATAATTTTTTATTTTTCGTTTTATTAAACGTTTTGCTCTCTCTCTCTTGGATGAATCGCCGGACTATGCAAACGACGCACCAGCCGCCTGAATCGCAGACGAAGCAACTGAGAGCACCAACGCCGACGAAGAGGCGACGTGCGGCGTGGCGCCGCGAGGTGGGCGACCCACCCAGTTGAGTTTTTGCCATTTTTTTTTTTTTTTTTAGATTTCTCAGATCTGGCTGTTAGCCACGTTTTGGTGTTGCTGGTTTTGGTTCTGGGTTTGTGAGCTTGCCGGTGATGGGTAGATGTTTCAGATTCTGGGTTTGTGAAGTTGTTTAGTTCTGGGTTTGTGCACTGGGGTCTCGGTGGTTGCGGGCTGGGTTTTTGTTAGGGTGTCGGGATGGCTTGCGGTGGTTTGTCTTGGGTGGTTTGAGGGTGGGTCGCGGCGTTGTGATGGTTGGATTTTGGTCTATCTGGTGGTGGTGGGTGGTGGGTCGGATTGTTTTTTCTAAACGGAAAATAATAATAATAAAATAATAAATGAAAACATTACTCTAAACCAGTTAAAAACAATTGCCAAACAAAAATTTTGTTCTCAAATCTATTATAATATTGTTTTTTATTACAATTCTCAAAACATCCAAATACAAATTTTAGAAAACTAGAAAACAAAAAATAGTCACTAAACATACCGTAAGTTTCTTTGAAAGTTTGTTACATATAATGGTGGTTTAATCTTTTCTCCTATCTCTTTATCTTATAATCATCAAAATATTTCCATATAACATATTCTTATATTCTTTATTTTTAAATTGTTAGTTAATCCGTCAAC
This sequence comes from Fagus sylvatica, assembly GCA_907173295.1. Classification (NCBI taxonomy): domain Eukaryota; kingdom Viridiplantae; phylum Streptophyta; class Magnoliopsida; order Fagales; family Fagaceae; genus Fagus; species Fagus sylvatica. Next base: position 63,085,793 of record OU015761.1, on the reverse strand, counting down.
GAGGGAGATAGTTTGTCACTGTTTTCTAAACGAGATGTTTGCATGTTTTTATTTATTTATTTTTTGATAATCATATTTGTTTTACATTTTTTTAAGAAGTAAAATAATAATAATAGGTTCATAATAATATGAACACCCTAAGCAAACAGTGACACCACCAATGTGAGTACGAGAGGTTAAATCTTGGAAATTTCCTCATCTATTATAATATTGTTTTTTATTACAATTCTCAAAACATCCAAATACAAATTTTAGAAAACAGAAAACAAAAAATAGTCACTAAACATACCGTAAGTTTCTTTGAAAGTTTCTTACAGATATAATGGAAATCTTTTCTCCTATTAACTCTTTATCTTATAATCATACAAAATATTCACTATATAACATATATCTTATATTCTTTATTTTTAAATTGTTAGTTAATCCGTCAACGAGGGAGATAGTTTGTCACTGTTTTCTAAACGAGATGTTTGCATGTTTTTATTTATTTATTTTTTGATAATCATATTTACATTTTTTTAAGAAGTCGGGTTCATAATAATATGAACACCCTAAGCAAACAGTGACACCACCAATGTGAGTACGAGAGGTTTCTTGGAAATTTCCTGCCTACTACTCAGATCCCACCATGCAATTATAAGATAAAAAAGTGTTAAGGATAAAATACTAAAACTAGAAGACTAAAAAGTTTTTTCTATTCAAAAGTAATTTCATGGTGCAATCCATCTCAAGCTGTCCCCTCACTTTCTCTCTCTCAAATTATTGTTCTTTTAATGAGAAGTAGATGGACACAGACTTGAACCGGTTAAACAGTAAACACTACACAAATTAAAGACTAGTAAATGTATGCCAACCTAGCTAAGAGATAAACCACACACGTTGTTCCACATAATCCATCCCTCCCATTTGTGTTTTAACTTTGAATCGAGTTATCAACAAACCCAGCCGAGTTTGTTGATAACTAGAAAGTAAATCAAGAAAATGTTTTGGTTGTTTTGAAAACTCACAATTTAAATAGTAAAGAAACTTCAATCTAAAGATTGCTAGGGCTTTGGGTTCCTCAAATTTAATAAGATAAATTAATTCAATTTAAATCTATGGAATTACACAATTGGGGGTTTCACATCCCAAACCCTCAATTGGAACATTTGCAATAAAATCCATTTTTAATAAAATCTAAATTAGAAATACTACTTGATTGTTCATTGATTTAAACACATAATAAATAACTATGTTGGAAAAACCTAAAATCGACATTGTACTAATTAATCTAGCAACAATGTAGTAAAAAGTAATATCTAATGAAATTAAGAGTTCTTAGATTTAATGGAACTAAAATCTTTACTTAACTATGAGAAAAACATGATTGAACTCATGAAAAGATTCAAATCATAGAACCACAAATAAAAGAAATAATAAGAAGATGAGAACAATCAAATAATAAATCTTAAATATTGAAACTCAAAATAGATTTAAAAGAAATTAGTTTACCTTACAAATTTGGATTTCCCCTTAGCCCAACGTAAATGTCTAGCCAATTATGGCTAAGAAATTACAAAAAGAAAAACTAGGAAATTCCATGCTAGAGAGAAAACATAAGAGAAAAAAAGAAAAAAAAGAAAAGGGTTAATTACAGTAAACCCACCTGTAGTTTGGCCCGTTTTAACATTGCCTACCCGTAGTTTAAAACGTGTCACTTTACCTACCTGAGGTTAGAAACGTTAGCAACCGTTACCCACCTAGCTCATTTCCGTTAGAAAAACAAGTCGAGTATAAAAGCAACATTTCCAATCAATTTTTAGGGTTCTAACTCAAAAAACTTGCTCGGATTTCTGGGCAGCTTTGGGATTTTTTATGGTTATAAGCTTTGGATCTGAATTCAAGTTAAAACAAATTTTTTCCAGAGATTGAAGAACATAATTTCACATACTGAAGAACATAGTTTCACATAAAACTCACTCTAGATCAAGCATAAGTGGCGGTCATTGATAACAAGTTGGTTTTGTCAAAACCCAGGCTCGGAGCTCACAAAGCCTCAAATAATGGAACCAAAGCAAAATCGATAGAGTGAGAGAGTGAGAGAAAAGGATGGGTCAGATCGTGAGGAGGAAGAAGAAAGGGAGGCCATCGAAGGCAGATCTGGCGCGCCGAGCCGTGGTGAGGCGAGGCCACCCTGAGGTGACGACGAAAGCTAGGTACAGCGGTGGTGAACGGTGGTGGATCCCGGCGAGGTGAGCCCTCTTCCTCTCTCTATGTCTCATCATTGTTTGCTTGGGTGGTAGTGGTGAATGGCGACTCGCGATTTGTGGGGTTTGGGTGGTGGTGGTGAACGGCGGTGGATCCTGATCTTGGGTTGATGTTGCGTGTTTTTTTTAGGTAGTGGCTTCTCTGACCACCACGATCTCCTCGGAAATCAAAGCGATGGCGGTGGCAGTGGTGGTGGAGGATGGTTCAGGTGCTGGCACAACGACATGTTGCGGAGCTTCGTGTGCGATTGTTTGATTTTGTTTTTGTGTTGAATGGTACAGTGGGATGCGAATGTTGTTTGAATCAATCTCGCAAATTGTTGTTTTTTGTGTTACCCTTGTTGTGTTTGTTGTATTGCTTTAAAGGAAATAAAGGGCATTTACATAGAGTTGTTGTATTGTAAGTACTCTAGTTCTGGATTTTGGTGTTGGGGTTTCAGTATTTTTGCTATTGGGGTTTGAGTTTTTAGGAAAATTTCTTCAATTTCTTGTTGGTGTTGGTGTTAATTTTTTTTTTTTTCTTTGCTCTTTGCTGTTGTTGTTTGGGAATTGAGAATTTAATTACTCAAAAACTCCATTTAAACTCAAAAAGCAAGGAAAAGCAATTGTAGAAATTTGAGCTTTTTAGTTTTATTTGTTTTGCCCTTTTTGAGTTTTATTTGAAATTCATGTTCTTCATATATTCTTCAACTTTCTGAGAAAAAGTTGATTTGAATCCAAATTTTTTTTATGTTTTGCGTCTTTATTTGTTTTTTTAACGGAAATGGGCTAGGTAGGTTACGGCCGCTAACATTTTTAACTTCAAGTAGGTAAAGTGACACGTTTTAAACCACGGGTAGACAATTTTTAAAACGGACCAATCCACATATGGGTTTACTGTAATTAACACAAAAGAAAAAGAAAAAAAGAACTAATCCTCTTTGCTCCCAGGCGGCTGCCCCCCTCCAGTTGCTGTCTCTCTTCTCTCCTTTTATTTCTCTTCTTTTTCCTTCTTTCTTTTCTTTCCAGCTCAACGCCAACTGCTGCTTCCTTTTTTTTCTTTCTTTTCCCCTTTTTCTGCACTAGCCGCCCCACTTCTCTTTCTTTTTCTTTCTTTTTTTCTGCACTAGCCGCCCCACTTCTCTTTCTTGGTTCCTTATTCACGTGCTGCCATGTGAACCAGCATTCTTTTCTGAAACAAGATGAATATCCAGCATATCTTAAGGGGAATTGCTTGGGATTGATCCATTCATCTTGGTGATAAGCACACAATTAATGGTGCTTAGATGTTGCAGTCAGATACTTTTCATCTCATTGGGTAAAAAAGGAATACAAAATTTAGTTTAAGAATTACTCCACTTACTAACTTTGTGTGGGTCTGCAAACAAAATAATTACAAATGAGGTATGTAGAATTTTTAATAAAATACTATATGTAAAAGAATAATTTTCATGCTTATGTAATGGTGTGAAAGAATTGTTATAATTTACGTGCAATTGATAGTTAAATATAAGAAAATTCCATTAAAGCCATATGAAAATAAGGTTAATGAGTCATTATTCATGACTCATTAAATCCTTATATGGAACAATTGAGGTTTACCAAAGTAATTGAAATTCATAAACAAGGTGAAGTGAGTTTTTTTTTTGGCTAAGTAAATACAACATATCCCGAGATATAAACCCCAATTGAAAAGAATCGATGCAACTAGGTAAGAAAGTTATTGGTAATTATCTTTATAGGCTTAGTATAATATATTTGATGAAATATAATAATAATTAGTATAATACATTTGATGAGATATAATAAAAATGATCATTTCTATTTTTAAGCGAAAAAAAAAATTATTTACATTTTCTATTCTTTTCTTTCTTTTTTTTTTTTTTTACATTTTCATTATTGTTATTATTTTTTCCTTCTTCTTAGTTAAGTTACTTTGTTAGAAACATATTTTTAGAAAAATAATGAAAAAGAGCCGAGCATTGCACGGATTATAGTCTAGTAATGAGAAAAAGAAGAGCCACGAATAGAGGAAAGAGTTGGAAGAAGAGTAAAGATAAAATGAGGAATAACACGAAGAAAAAGAGTAAAAAAATGAAAATGAATGATTGAAAATAGGTGGACATGGCATAGTAGGAGATTAGCAAAATTAATTGTTAATACTCTATTATTAAATTTATTTCCAAATCAAATACTATTTTTACATATAGGCACTGTGAGGAAAATTTTCTTCTCCTTCTTTCTTTCATTCAATTTTTTTTGGCACCTTTTATTTTTGGGGTAAAAAATAGCTTTGTTCTGCACTTGTCCAAACTGGAACCCATCAAGCCCTTTGATTGCTGAGAGAAAAAGAAAATGGAGCTCGAAATTCAACGCAAAGACTACCTTTTCAGCGTGATTCAAGTGTTCAACCAAAAGGTGAATGACTTTCGGTGATAGATGGAAAGTCATTATAACAACAAATCGAAGTCAAATTACGCGTAATGAAGCTTGTCGACATGAGGAAGAGAATTAAGTTTCTTTGAAAGTTTCTTACATATAATGGAAATCTTTTCTCCTATCTCTTTATCTTATAATCATTTTATACTTCACTAATCAAAATATTCCATATAACATATATCTTATATTCTTTATTTTTAAATTGTTAGTAATCAACGAGGGAGATATTCCATATAACATATATTTCTATCGAGATTTTTGCTTATAATCAAAATATTCCATATACTTATATTCTTTATTTTTAAATTGTTAGTTAATCCGTCAACGAGGGAGATAGTTTGTCACTGTTTTCTAAACGAGATTTTGTGTTATTTATCGAGATATTTTGCATTTGGGTAGTGGACACAGGCACTTAATTTTCTAATCACAAAAACTTGCTTTTTTCGGGTGGTGCACCCATTGTATGACCCTGTTTTTCTTTATGTTTTTTTTATATAGCTTTTATACTTTATCATTATTTATAAATTTAAAACCCAGAAATGCGTCGGGCAGTGCACAACATGCCCGGCACATTTTTCGGGAAGAAGTTAAAAAGATTGAAAGGACAATCACGTTACGGATGTTTCTTCAAATTTCCTAATAAAGTCTGAAACACGCCAAAGTCAAGTTATGCGTGGAAAAGAAAAGAAAAAATAAATAAAGGATCAAATTAAGCTTTTACTAAATTTAAAAGATCAAATTAAAATCGTCAAAATTTAAAGAATTGAATTCAACTTTAATCAAAATTAGAAATTATATTAAATATTTTCTTAATCATTGTCCAAGGGGCGAAGAGAATCCGATTACATAGAATTTAAAATACACATATTTTATAAACCTAATATATATATATATATTTAAAGATCGGGTTCCATAATATGAACCCCTAAGCAAACAATGACACCACAATGTGAGTACGAGAGGTTTCTTGGAAATTTCCTGCGTACTACTCAGATCCCACCATGCAATTATAAGATAAAAAAGTGTAAGGATAAAATACTAAAACTAAAAGACTAAAAAGTTTTTTTTATTCAAAAGTAATTTCATGGTGCAATCCATCTCAAGCTGTCCCCTCACTTTCTCTCTCTCAAATTATTGTTCTTTTAATGAGAAGTAGATGGACATAGACTTGAACCGGTTAAACAGTAAACACTACACAAATTAAAGACTAGTAAATGTATGCCACCCTAGCTAAGAGATAAACCACACACGTTGTTCCACATAATCCATCCCTCCCATTTGTGTTTTAACTTTGAATCGAGTTATCAACAAACCCAGCCGAGTTTAACACGCCACTACTGCTGTTGAAACTTGAAAGAGAGAGATTGGCCATGCGGGAATCCTTCACTTTTTGAACCTCCATTTCAATTGGGCTCTCATTTTTTTTTTTCCTAAAAAAAAAAAGGTAATTATGTTTGACTGATCTGATGAAGGAAAGGATTTAAAACATTTGCATCAAATAGTTGTTATTGATTTTTTTTTTTCATTTCATGCAGATCCATATATATCGTGATTCAATATTTACTAGTATATTTCCAATGGCCACCCCGTCATCTTTCCCAAGTTCTTCTTCTACTGCACGATGGAAGTATGACGTGTTCATCAGTTTCAGAGGCGAGGACACCCGCAAAAGTTTTACGGATCTTATATATTTTGCTTTGACAGAGAAGGGCATTATCACCTTTAAGGACGATAAAGAACTCGAGAGAGGAAAAACCATTTCAATTGAGCTATTGAAAGCCATAGAACAATCTAGATTTGCTATCGTTATTCTATCAAGTAACTATGCATCTTCGACTTGGTGTTTGGATGAACTTGCAAAGATCATTGACTCCGAGAAAGATATGGGAATGACAGTTTTGCCTGTTTTTTATGATGTGGAGCCATCAGATGTACGGAAACAAACAGGAACTTTTGCAGAGGCCTTTATTGAACATGAAAAACGTTTTGAGGAGAACATAGAGAAGGTGAAAAAGTGGAGAGTTGCTTTGAGTCACGTGGGCAATCTCGCTGGATGGACTGTAATGAATAGGTAATTTTGTTTGATATATTTGTCTTTTAACTCCATTTTGATTCGTAAGCAAATCTACATACATTTTTGTACGTCTTTCCATTTTGTTATGAGCCAATCAATTTACTTATTTTCCGTTTCAATGAAAAGAATGGAACACCAAATAACTTCCATATTTTAATGCGACCTATTCTTTGGTGGTTCAAACTCACCATGTATTGTTCTCTCTTCATTGCAGCTATCATTCGGAAGTTATCCAAAGTATTGTGGGACTAATATCGCGTAACTTGAGTTATGAATTCTCAGAAGTTATTGAGGGCTTTGTAGGAATAGAATCTCGAGTGGTGGAATTGGAGTCGTGTTTAGCTATAGGGTTAAACGATGTTCGCTTTATAGGGATTTGGGCAATGGGGGGAATGGGTAAGACAACTCTTGCTAGAGTTGTTTATCATATGATTTCTCAAGAATTTGAAGCTTATGGTTTTATTTCTGATGTTAGGGAAGTTTCTGAAAAAGATGGTTTACTTGCATTACAACAAAAACTTATTTCTCAAATTTTGAAGGAACCAAATTTGAATATAAATAATATTTATGATGGAATTCTCATGATCAAGAGAAGATTACGTCATAAAAGGATTCTTCTTGTTCTTGATGATGTAAATGAATCAGACCAGTTAAAAATGTTAGCTGGAAAGCATGATTGGTTTGGTCCAGGCAGTAGAATTATTATAACCACAAGAGATGAGCATTTGTTGAAGACACATGAAGTAGATGAAATATATGAAGTTAAAGGAATGAATGAAGAAGATGCTCTTTGCCTCTTTTGTTTGAATGCTTTTAAAAAAGAGCATGTCCCAATTGATTACTTAGAATTGTCCAAAGATTTTTTAAGTCATGCTGGTGGTCTTCCTTTAGCTCTTGAGGTTTTAGGTTCCTTTTTGTTTGGAAAAAGTATTGTTGAATGGAAAAGTGCATTAGAGAGGCTCAAAGAATTTCCTGAGAGAAAAGTTCTCCAAGTACTTCAAATAAGTTTTGATGGACTTCTTGACCCAGAGAAGGAAATATTCCTACATATTGCATGCTTCTTTAATCATGAGAAGAAAGATCATGTAATAGAAATACTAGATATTCTTGGCCTTTACCCTGATATTGGATTGAAGGAACTCATTAATAAATCTCTCTTGAAAATTCTGGATAAGGATATATTGTGGATGCATGATTTACTTGAAGAAATGGGCAGGTACATAGTTCGTCAAGAGTGTCCTAATGAGCCTGGGAAGCGTAGTAGACTGTGGCTTTATAAAGACATTGACAACATGTTGAAAAGAAATACGGTAAGAGGTTATTTAGAGAATTTGAGCTAATAACTTTTCTTCTTGTTTAACAAATTTAAAATTTGAATAGCTATGCTTATATTGTATTTTGCAATTCAACAATTCCTTCATGATAATTAGGGAACGGAAGCAGTTCGAGCCATCGATGTAAGGAACAGTTATCTTGAAGAAAATGAGGCAGATTGGAACCCCGAGGCCTTTTCAAAGTTGTGCAATCTAGAATTTCTTAGAATTCATAATATTTGCCTTAAACATGGCCCCCAAGATCTTCCTAATAATTTAAGAATTCTTGATTGGAGTAAGTATCCTTCAAAGTGCTTGCCAGTAAGTTTCCACCCGAATGAGCTTGTTCAACTTCATTTGCCACATAGCAATATTGAACGACTTTGGATAGGAATGAAGGTAAGAGTGCTCTCCTTGTACAACTTTGCTTTTCAATTTCAATAAACGGAGACTAGGAAGATAATTATTCTAACAATGTTTTTTTTTTTTTTTTAATAGATTTGTGACCAGTTGAAGTTCATTAATTTGAAAAACTCCTCGAATCTGATTGAAATCCCAGATGTCACTGGAATTCCAAATCTTAAGGAATTAATTCTTAAAGGTTGTAGAAATTTACAGGAGCTTCACCCATCCATCGGAATTCATAAAAAGCTTGTTCTTCTGAATCTAAAATGGTGCAAAAAACTAAGTCGTCTTCCAAGCAAGTTTGAAATGAAGTCTCTTGCGACTCTTGATCTTTCTGGTTGTTCAAACGTCAAGAAAATTCCGGAATTTGTGGGAAACATGGAATGCTTACAATATCTTAATCTTTCTGGATGCTCAAAATTGGATGACTTACCAGAGAACTTAGGAATTTTGGAAGGTCTCTTTGATCTTGATTTGAGTGGAACAGCTATAAAAGAGCTGCCATCATCAATTGGACATTTGACTAGTCTTACTTGTTTGAAATTAATAGAATGCAAAGATCTTTTGTGTCTTCCTAGTACCATTTGTAATTTGAAGTTTCTTGTAGATCTTGATCTTTTTGGATGCTCAAAATTGGATGAGTTGCCAGAGAACTTAGGAATTTTGGAAGATCTCGAGGATCTTGATTTGGGTGGAACAGCTATAAAAGAGCTGCCATCATCAATTGGACATTTGACTAGTCTTATTTATTTGAAAATGAAAGATTGCAAAGATCTTTTGTGTCTTCCTAGCACCATTTGTAATTTGAAGTTTCTTGTAGATCTTGATCTTTATGGATGCTCAAAATTGGACGAGTTGCCAGAGAACTTAGGAATTTTGGAAGGTCTCATGAATCTTGATTTGGGTGGAACAGCTATAATAGAGCAGCCATCATCAATTGGACATTTGACTAGTCTTACTTGTTTGAGAATAAGAAATTGCAAAGATCTTTTATGTCTTCCTAGCACCACTTGTAATTTGAAGTCTCTTAGAGATCTTGATCTTTCTGGATGCTCAAAATTGGACGAGTTGCCAGAGAACTTAGGAATTTTGGAAGGTCTCCTGCATCTTGATTTGAGTGGAACAGCTATAAAAGAGTTGCCATCATCAATTGGACATTTGACTAGTCTTGCTGATTTGAAAATAAAAGAATGCAAAGATCTTTTGTGTCTTTCTAGTACCATTTGTAATTTGAAGTCTCTTATAGATCTTGATCTTTATGGATGCTCAAAATTGGAAAACTTGCCAGAGAACATAGGGAATGTTAAAGGTCTGGAAACACTTGAATTGAGTGGAGCAGCTATAAAAGAGCTGCCATCATCAATTGGACATTTGACTAGTCTTGCTTATTTGAAAATAAAAGAATGCAAAGATCTTTTGTGTCTTCCTAGCACCATTTGTAATTTGAAGTCTCTTGAATATCTTAATCTTTCTGGATGCTCAAAATTGGAAAACTTGCCAGAGAACATATGGAATGTTAAAGGTCTGAAAACACTTAAATGTAGTGGAACCACTATAAAAAATGTGCTTTCCTCCATTGTTCTCCTTGAAAATCTCGAAGAACTACATTTTGAAAAGCCAGCATATTCATTTGATCCCAATTCAACAAGTCATGGTCTCGTGGGTCTTACATTGCCTTCCTTATCAGGTTTGACTTCTTTAACAAGATTGGATCTTCGTGACTGCAATATTTGGGAAGTCCCCAATGATATTGGCTGCTTATCCTCTTTAGAGGTATTAGATCTATCTGAAATAATTTTGATTCCCTTCCTGAAAGCATCTCTGAACTCCCTGATCTTTATTGGCTCGATTTGGAGGGTTGCAAGAGGCTTCGAGCATTACCAGATATTCCGTCAACTACTTCTCATGTAAATGTAAACAACTGTACCTCTATCACACTGAAGAGATTGCCAGGAGAAAGGGATACTTTCACCAAATTCACTTTAGACTGTCTCAACTGCTTCAAATTGATGGAAAATATTCAGGTCTCTCTCAAAATTTATTTATTTATTTTTATTTTTTTATAATTCATCTTTCTCTTAGTTCTAAACATCATGCTTTATATATTTCAGGGACAAAGATGTACAATACCAGACAGAGCTTATAGGATGATTATGCCCGGAAGTGAAATTCCGAAATGGTTTAGCAATGAAAGGTTAAGCTATGAAAGTAGGGGTTGTACAGTGAACATACCAACACCTTCTTATTATAGGTTTAGGTATGATGGATGGTCAATTAAGATATGTGTTCTTTTTGGTAAGTTTCATCAATACCCCCCTGGAGAGTGTCATCTTCAATGTTCGTTAAAAGTCAATGGAGGTCGTGTGATTGATCCAGAGCTCGTTCCATTTAACGAAAAATATGGTAAAGTTGAATCGCCTCACGTTTGGCTGATCTATTTGTCCCATAAGTATTTGTCCAACTACTACTCCTTTGTATCGGCATTATCAAACAATAGATTAAATCAACTTCAGATTGAAGTATCAAACCCTTTGAATCCACAACAGAGCTTGGAGGTGGAGAAAATTAGGGTCTGTTTGACACATGGGCAAGACATCGAAGATAGCACAGTGCAACAACAACAGCACCATCACGATCCTGACGATTCAGCTGCAGAAGGTACCAGAAATAAGCGAAGCCATGATGAGGATGATGGGGCTGGACCTAGTGGAGAAGGCTACTCTAACGAGGAACCACAGCCAAAGAGGATTCAAAGACTTTGAGGAATTTAGCAAAGAGAACTTTTTCTCTTCTTTATCTGTAAGTTAAAGTCTAGTTTAAATTACATCGATCATCTTTCTTCTTCTTCTTACAAGAAAAGGAATCATGGGTCAACGAAATTCTTTGTCTTCATTGATTACCTTTTCCTCTGCATATTCTTTGGGTTCCTCTGCTTCATTCTTTCAACATTGTTGGGATTTGATCTCTAAACAATACCCACAGTTCCCTTAGCCAGGTCCACCCTTCAATTCCTTTTCTTCTTCTTTTTTTCCTTGCTTTTGGTGAATGTATATGTGATTTTTATGATGACTAAACCCTTATGCATCCTTTTATATTTTATATTTTTGACTTCTTTACCTGTAAGTCATCATCTTTCTTCATACTTTTACTCATTTAAATTGCTCTTATTATTGATTAAGTAATGCTCTGTTAAACATATTGAAATATCTCTTTCCTATGTAAAGGTCTGTTGTATTAATGTAATTGTTTTTTCTTTTTCTTTCTTTTTCTCCGACAGTCAGACATATATAATGTTTTTTTTTTCCTTGCTGGTATTTCGGGCTATGATTCATATTGAAGAAATTTCGATCAGAGAGATGTTGATATTGGACCATGATTTGCACAACTTCATGAAATGGAAGTTACAAAAAGAAAAGTAGGGTCATTCTACACCTACATGCAATTTTTGTCGATTAGAATCTCTGCCGATGGGACTCCTTCGATAGAAGATCAGAAGGCCTTGAACGCTAGACTTTGCACTCAAGGTTTGCTTTAATTCCAACTCATCTTTTTTTATTTCAAATTTATTAATTTAATGCATTGTTTGTTAATTTTTGGAGCTGAAGTTGAGAAATGATTTGGGGGTGAGTTGTATCATTTAGGATCAAATTAGTTGGTTTTTTGTTTTTTCTTTAACTGTCCAGATGCTTTGAAATTCTAAAGCTAGATGCTTTGAGTTGTCTTTATGATCTGTTTGGTTGCTTGGAAAAAGGTAGAAAACAGAAAAGTAATTAAAGGGTTTCGATTAATATTGGCTTCTGTCGATTGGGACCTGATAATTAGAGAAAAGAAGTATTATCAAAGGGTTTAAGTTTGACACAACTGCTTGGTTAAGTTGAGGTAAATATGTAAAAGTAAAATGGTAATTATTTTTTTATTTATATTTTTCCGTAGCTTTCACAAAACTGGTTAGAGGGTTTGTTTCCCCTTATTAGCAGGTAAATTCAATGGAAATGAGTGTGTGTGTGTGTGAGAAAAAAATTAAGTCAACTGTGTAGTAAATGTATCTAAGTTTGGTTGGGTGGAATATCTCTTTTCTTGGGTGCTAATTAATGAAAACTTTAACATCCGAAATTATATTTCTGTCAATTGCCTTGACACTATTTTTTTTAGAAGCTGTACAGAGCCAGTGTTTATATAATTATGGGTAAATTACACTTTACCACCCTCAACTATCACCATTTTTTCACTTCACCCCCTAAACTTTAAAAAGTATCAATTGACCCCCTTAACTAATCAAATTGCACGGCCGTTACCCCCTGTGGCCAAAATCGCGTTAGAATTGACGGAACAGTGTAACACGTGACACGCACGTGACATACGGGCCCACCAAAATACTTTTACCAATTTAATTTTTCCCTAAACCCCAAAATACCCTTATCCCCATAATGAAGCCTTTGATGTTTTTCTGGTCATTTTAATCTCTGAGTTTTCATCTTCGTAAATATCAAGTACATCTTTTATTCCATCATCCTTCAGCTCTTTCTTCTTCCTCGCCTCTTTGTGCTCCTTCATTATCTTCTCCATCATAGTGTCATACCTATCGCGAACATCCTTAAGCCTTTTCCCAAATCCTTGCAAATCTAAATTCTTACAAAACCATATCATTTCCGAGACGTTACCTTTACCAGCAAGTTCACACATCTCTTCCACCAACTTCCTCACCTTGTCAGCATCATCTTCATTTTCTGAACACCTTTTTCTTAATGCCATCCTTGATATTATGTTATTCGTTAACCTTATAAGCTCTACTCCCACATCAACTTCCTCATTGGCCTTCGCCTTTTTATGTAATAGCTGTAAAAACTGCTTTATTTCTTCACTCCTGACTGGAAGGTGCTGCTCAAGTGTTCGACCACCTAGAAGTTCGGTCATGCAAAGCTTTTTGATGAACTTCCAGTAAGGTCCATAGGGTGCCATGGTGAAATCCGCCAAGCCATATGTAAGGTTGTCTATGTTTGCCATTTTGGGTCGGTTTTACCAATTTACAGAAACAAGAAGTATAAAATAACTCAACTTCATCCAAAAGAGATTGAGTGCAACTAGCCTAAGTAAATAACAACTCCTAAACAAACAACAATTCCTAAAGATAATCCCTAAACAATTGCTCTGTTTGACAGCACCCAAAACAGAGTTTTATTTGATTGCCAACAATCTATTGCCAACAATCCTAAGCAATCCTAAACCATTGAGTAACATCAAATACGTAACCTCTAAAACATGTAGCTATCCACAACTCTCATTTGCAACCAAGTTAACGGACCAAATTTGATAACCACCGAGTTGACTCAGTGACTTGACTTAGTGAGTTAACTCAGCAACATGCACTACATGCAACGTGCTCGTAACATATACCATACCAGTCCCATACAGTTTGGCAGTGAGTGAGTGTAAAGAGTGGGAAGTGAGAACCAAATGGCGAAAGAGGGTGAGGTGGTGTGCGTGACTGGAGGTAGCGGCTGCATTGGATCCTGGCTCGTCCATGAACCACTCGACCGTGGTTACACTGTCCAAGCCACCGTTCAAGATCAAAGGAATGTAGGGTTCTCGACCGTGGTTATCGTCTGTGAACTACAATAATTAAACAACATCTGAACCAAAAGGTGTTGTTTATAGCCACAGAGGTGCCTATCTTAGCACTTTAAGTCTAATTCTGGGTTGGGAAATGGGAAGTGAGCCTGTTTACTTGTGGACACTTCTCATGTCCCATTGCAATGGGTGGACCTTCACATGGGGCATAGCAGCACGCGGGGGGACCAACGTGTGTTTACGCAACACAACGGCATCTGACATCTACAAAAGCATTTCTATGCACAAGGTGACACACATGTGCTGTGCACCCATCATTTTCAACATTCTGCTTGATCAATCTGAACCCAAACAGCATCCGGATATAAAATCTCTAGTCCAAATAGTCACAGGAGGAGCACCCCCACCTGCATCACTGCTTGAACAAATTAAGCCACTTGGGTTTCATGTCACACATGCTTATGGACTCACTGAAGCAACCGGACCTGCACTCGCGTGTGAGTGGCAAGCCAAGTGGAACCAACTACCACGAGATGAACAGGCAAAACTTAAAGCACGTCAAGGCATTAGCATATTAACGCTGGCTGATGTTGACGTGAAGGAGCAGAGACGCATCTCTGTCTCTTCCAGATCGAGCTCCTCGACTACGCCTCCATTCTCCGCGCTCTCACTGGCTGCGCCGGAGTCTTCCACTTGGCCTCTCCCTGCATCGTCGATCAAGTCCATGATCACGTTGCATGTAGTGCATGTTGCTGAGTCAACTCACTGAGTCAACTCAGTGGTTATCAAATTTGATCCGTTAACTTGGTTGCAAATGGGAGTTTTAGATAGCTACATGTTTTATAGGTTACGTGTTTGATGTTACTAAATGGTTTAGGATTGCTTAGGATGGTTTAGGATTGCTTAGGATTGTTGGCAATAGATTGTTGGCAATCAAATAAAACTCTGTTTTGGGTGCTGTCGAACAGAGCAATTGTTTAGGGATAATCTTTAGGAATTTTTGTTAGTTTAGGAGTTGTAATGAACTCGACCACGATGGCTTTGATGAAGTCAAGCTGTGTGGCCTCACGGGTGCTTCCCATGCAATTTTTACTAATGCCATGATATTGTGTCAGGGCCTTAAACTTGCCAATGCCTTTGGCTTGGCTTTGTTCGTATAGTGACAAAGCTATATATAGATATATAACTATATAAGCACTAACTATGGAGTATTGACAAGTAGTGGGCACAAAGAAGAAAGGGAAGCTCCAAATTTATAAGCTTGAAAAGGTGATGAAAGACTTGGATGACTTTTATTTATGAGTTTTATTATTATTATTTTGGAGTGCTGCAAAATAATCAGATAAGGCCAAATCTAAATTGTTTCGACATGAATTCAAGTGCTGATTCGTTGAAACTTTGGGCACGGTTTATCATTGAAGGGAAACGTGTTGTTTGATACCACTCAGCTCTTGACATGTTGCTTGAACATTTGATGGTCGGTGAGGGAGTTTTAGAGGAAGAAGAAGGAAAGAAGAAAGAGAAAAAAAGTGGATGAGGGCATTTTCGGGTTTTCAAAGGTAATTATGGGTGATAGCTGTCCGGGTGGGCCCGTATATCACGTGCGTGTCACGTGTTACACTGTTCCGTCAATTCTAACGCGATTTTGGCCACAGGGGGTAACGGCCGTGCAATTTGATTAGTTTAGGGGGTCAATTGATACTTTTTAAAGTTTAGGGGGTGAAGTGAAAAATGGGTGATAGTTGAGGGTGGTAAAGTGTAATTTACCCTATAATTATTTGTTCTTTTACATTTACAGAATATGATCATCAGAATGACTTACATATGCATATATGCGTAATTTGCAGAAAGTGTTCGTGAAGGATTCAAGAATGCTTCCATCGCGTGCGTTTCCAGTGCTGTGCCAACCGTATGTGATAGTCATCTTTTACTTAAAAAAATTGTGCTGGACCTTTTCTTTGTTTCTAATTTCTAATCTACCTTGTTTTTGGAGGTCATATTGGTAGGAAAATGAGGTTATAGGGACTCCTTTATCACTTGTGAAGAATGAATCAAACATTTTAGATATTGCTTTTAGGAAATGTTGCTGATCATAGTTCATCTACTATATGCTTGAACAAAGGCCTTAGTTTCTATATCTTTTTGAGCTCTTGTTTCCATTATGTGAATAAGTTATCTGGATCATTGAAACTCTTTGGCTTGTGGCTACTTTAGCTGTGGATGACAAAGCTGCTGCACGTTACCTGTTACTTTTACCTTCTTTTAGAGCAATTAGAGTAAATAAATCATCAAATTTATAGGTAAAAAGCAATTAGGTTAATAATAATTCATTAAATGTGATGATGATGATAAAGATGTGCATATGCTGAGAAATCTCATTTTAGTGAATTATGTCCTTCGTTCCTGTTTAGTCCACATATTTCTATTTTTTCCCATACATGCAGCTCATCTTTTTTTTTTTTTTTTTTTTTTAATTAATTTATCAATTTATTTTTTTAATGTTTCTTGTTCATGTCTTAGTTGGCTGTAGTTTGTGTGATTCCTTGGGCAAAGGCAAACCTCAATTATATCGCTCAAGCACTTATTGTATCTGCTGGTTTCTAGTGAACCTTCTCGTTATTATTATAGGTTTGGAACATTGCATTTTAGTTTTAGGGTATTCTGCTTCTGCAACCACATAGTTTAAAAATACACATTCTATGGATGAAGTCAAGTTTTTCTTGTTTATATGCTGCCATCATCAATATTCTAAAGAAGTTTAAAAGTAGTATCTTATAAAAGAATTTACAAAAGAATATCTTGAAATAAGCTTCATTTGTTGATTTGTACTCCCCACTTCTGATAGTGTAATTTTGTAATTGGTCAACAGCATCAATTGCAGTGTTCTTCATCATTGTTGGTAAAACGACATCAGAGTGTCTGAGAAGAAATTCCCAGCTTGAAGACACCTTGAGATGCTAGGGATGATGCATTGCAACTCTAAGTTGCAGTGGTATGCTTTAACATGATGCTTTGTATTGGGATGTCATGCTTGGGAAGGCTTGTTAAGATGTGCTTGTTTTTTTAGTTTCTCATTGTTGAGCAAGAAGGTTAATTTTTACTTCTATCAATAGTTGTTTTTGACTCATTTTAGTTGAGTTCAATGTGGGGTTACTCTGTGGTGATTTATTCTGCACTATAAGAGTTATAAAGTCGGACCTAGCTTGCCATCTTGCAGTGTATGTTCTTCTATTTTTAGTGAACTATCTTCTTGGAATCAAATACTAAGGAATAAGAGCACATGGAGCTATCCCTTTGTCTATTGATAAGAAAAGTATATAGCATCATGTTAAATACTTAAATGTGCTTTCTCTCTAATTGGTAAAATGCGATTAAAATACAAGCATAAGGTATTAGTCATAGTTGTAGTGATTGGAATGACATACATAATAAATTCCTGCTTTGCTTTGACTTAAGATATAATTACTTGTAGTGATCGGAATGACATACATATGATACAGGTTTGGGAAGAAGCATTGAGTCAAATTGGTGCAAACGGATTAGGTCAACTTGAGATTGAAATATCTACCGAGAGCATGGAGGTGGAGAAAATTGGGGTCCATTCAGAACATGGGCAAGACATCAAAGATCCCAATCAAACTATGACTCAGTGCAGCAACAACAGAAGCACACTCTATGAGGTTCTGGGTCTTCTCCATCATGATCCTGATGATTTAGCCTCAGAAGGTACTAGAAACAAGTGAAGCCATGATGAGGATGATGGGGCTGGACCTAGTGGAGAAGGGTATTCTATTGAGGAACCACAGCCAAAGAGGATTCAAAGACTTTGAGGAATTTAGAAAAGAGAACTTTTTCTCTTCTTTACCTGTAAGTTAAAGTCTAGTTTAAATTACATTGATCATCTTTCTTCTTCTTCTTTTTTTCAGTTTTCATCAGGTTTGAATGATACAAAATTTTCTTGTTGTCTTGTTGGTGCACTTTTATTTAATGGAAAGTAAGAGGGATAGTTACCAGAGCGACGTTGAAGAATTAGCCAAGTAAGGTCCCTCCTCTCACACCCACCTGGGCAAGAGCTAAAGTGGTCAAGGACTAAAAATGGTCAAGCATTTAAACTAACTGTCAAATGGCGCTTATTTTTTTATTAAATCATGTTTGCTTTTGGTGTCCTGCAAATGTAATGCTCTGTTAAACTTCTATAAAATTACAAATACATATTGAAATTTCTCTTCCCTATGTAAAAGTTTTTTTTTTTAATTAATATAATTGTTGTTTTTATCTTTTTCCAACAGTCAGACATATATAATGTTTTCTATTTTTTATACCTTGCTGGCATTTGGGTCTATGATTCATATTGAAGAAATTTCGAACAGTAACCTCGCTCGGTTCAGATGTTGATTTTGAACAACTTTTTAGACTGTATAGTAGTATTACACCTACATGCAATTGATGAAGTTAGAAAAAGAAAGGTAATGGAAAAGTAAATTGAAGTTTGCACAACTTTTTTCTGTTTGGTAATAAAAGAAAGCAAAGTGAATAATTTTTTTATTTGACACCAAAGATAAATACAAGTTAAAGATCTTTGAGTAAGTCATAGTCCATACAATACAAAACAGTAGAAGCCTATGTCAAATACAAAAATTCTGCTGCATATCTGGCTAAGTATTTGGTATGCTGTAGCAGAGTAGGAGACACATGATAGAAATGAACTAATGCTGCATATCAGCATATGTCTTCAAAACAAGCAAATCTTGCCACATTCCGTGGTTGATCCAGCATATGGCCTTCCTTGTGTGTTTCTCCTTATTGACAAACATCTCTGGATGTGCTTAGGATAATAACCCTTTGAGGTTCAAACTTGCTAGATGGAATAAGGATTGTCTGATCATTAAGATTGATGTAGCTCTTTGTTGTACTGTCCATGTGAAAACTCTTTGAAACATAACATTTCCTTGCCTATCCTTTACTTGTGCAGCAGCTCCCCAGTCTGTTTTCTCTTTTTGTCTAGCTCTGTGTTGTACTATCTATGATTCTATTCAATTGCCCTTCCTGTTGTGCATCACAATGGGCATTAGTCCATAAATCATATAAGCAAGAAGCATACCGAGTTTGTATTTGTGGTTGTGACCAAAGAGTCCATTGGTCTGGGTAGTTCTCTTGTTTTTGTAACAAGGAGATAAACCACTGCTGAAGTGATAAGTGCAGGAGTTCATCTGTTTTGAGTGTGATTGGAGATGCAAACCATAACAGTCTAGGTGTTTCGTAATACCAAAAGAGATGTTCTAAAATATCTGCCTGTTGACAAAATCCACAAGTTAAGTCCAAACTTGTATTTCTGTTATGTAGTTCAGATTTCACTGCCAATGATATTGGCTTTGAGCTGTGTGATTTTGAGTTCCACTGTTTTGTTGTTGACTCAGTAAATGGTAGCCCTTTTTTACTGCAAACTCTCCTGATGAGGTATATGGGCGCCATATTAAGGTGTCCTTTGGGTTAAAGAAAGATATTGGTTGTTGAGCAATTTGCAAAGCATCACTTCTTTCATACAAGGAATGTAATAGGGAAAGATTCCAATTTTTTGTTTCATTGTTGATCAGGTCAGCAACTTTGTCTAGGGTGTCTGTGGTTCCCAGCAGTATTTCCCTTCATTTTTTGCCATAGTTCATGGTGTATACGAATAGTGCTTCCATCCTCTACCCTCCAAATTGCTGAAGTAAGGATAGTGCCCCTTGTGGTCATAATGCTCTAACATACCCATGATGCAGTAGGTGGAACCTTTGCATTTTAAGTATTGAAAAAATCTCTGAAACTGATTTTACCCATAACCACAAGGCTAGGATTCTTTTTCTTAGGTGATGATTTAGTTTGGGAAGGATTCTTGATGTAAAGTCCTACACTAACTTTGCCAGCTAGGTTTCATGCCTGAGTTTGAGATTACATGTATTCATCTTGATGCTTTCAAATTCTAACTTTTGGCTGAGTTTCTTTAAATTTGTTGTGCGTGTGCAGGACATTGCAGAGCATTTGACGACATTATATCTTAAACATTGTGAGCGTGGAAATCGCTGCTTATACGAAGGTTCAACTCCACCTGGCGTGTTTCGTAATTCATGGGTAATTTTATCTGTGAAACCCATGGAAATGAGTTGATTTCTCCTCAACTTGTGATGTTACAACAATTTGGTGATAGCTTTTCTTCCTTCATGACAGAATGGAGCGATGTACTGTAATTCGGAACTTGCAATGGAGAAGTATAATGAGATACATACCTGTGACGGGCTATGATGACAACAGAAATCAAGTCAGTTTTTGTAGTCTAATTTGCTTTCAACTATATTACCTTCATGAACATTTAACAACATTAGTTTTGGTTGAGATTAAAGCAAAAACATTTAATGGGAGTGCTTTTGTTTTACTTGGTACAGGTTTGGGGAGCAAAGGAAGGTCCTTATGAGCTCAAGCCTATTCCTGCCTCTTGTTTCAATGACTTATTCTTCGACTCTTGTCAAATAATGTTTCATTAACATTTACCACCTTCAATTTTTTACAGTTTTGTTTAGTGGAATATTCACAAATTTAATGTTATAGGCAATAAACTATGTCTGTAATTAAATGACTTGAGGAAAATGTCAGTAAGAGAAGGTTCTGTTTGTGGTAAGACTATAAAATTCACTCATAGGTTGACATTATTAGTTCTAATATTATTCACTTTGAATTTAGGTGAGGATGATAGTTATTGTGAACTCATGACTGTAATCAATTCTGAGTTATATCTGATGATTGTAATTCAAAGGAGCGTTGTTTGACTAGTGAACAAAAAATTAATTGAAATTCTGCTATGATATTGAAAATTACTTGAGGTTTCTGACATTTTATATCATTATGTATTATGTTTTGATATTGTTTATACGATCCTTAATCCTTGCCTAGATAATATTCGATTTTTTTAAGCTGGGGAAACTATATTGCTTGATTATTCAGCTGAGTTGGGATTATTCTCCTTTCTCCAGTGAAGATCTTCTACTGGTATTAACAATAATAAGAGAAATACCATACACACTAACAATGGAGACACTGAACCAAAACCATCATATGAAAAAACATCTTTTTGTTGAACACTTAAGCTCCTATACCAAACCATCATATGATCTGTCTATTGGTTGCAAAAATCGGTAGAACAAGGTGGCTCTGTAATTCTTGTGGATGTCTTATGTGAATTGTTGCTTTAATAATAAAAGTTAATATAATTCCATTTGAAAAGAAATATGGATACCAGTAAATTTCATATTTGGGAGTGTCATATTGCAAACTGACATGTGCCATACAAGCCCCATTCTGGGTGAGGGAACCAATCATGTTTGCCTTCCTACTTGCAAGACTGATCCAGACAATGAATTAAAAAGGCTCTTGGAATTACCCATAAGCAATTGGAATCATCTAATAAATATGTATGAAGTGTGAGAAAAGTAATATTCCCAATTCATAAAACACGAGCTTGTGCACAACTAATCATTGTAATTTTTGTCCTTCAAAGTTTCCCCTTCTGGAATCCAACATTTTCCTGAGTTTTCTTTTCATGCTCTAAATGAATACTTAGATATCAGCTAATCTTCATAATCTTTCATTAGCCCATATTTCCTCAACTTTCAAAATATGCAGACTTTGCAGTGTCTCAAAGGACCCTTGCGCAATGCACCACGCTTACTTTCTGGTGAGCTTTGCTGGAGTTGAAGACAATGCTGATATACACATGTAAGTATGTAACACATCCACTTCATTGGAATGTGGGGGAGATTTCAGATTGCAATTTCAATTTGGGGGAGATTTCAAACGGGACAACACCAAAAATTAGGAAGAGCCAAACACTTCATCAATTCTGTGAGGACATTTTATTTTATTCTAATGTGTGGATATATTAATATATTATTTCAAAAAATATATAAACGAAGTTCAAAGGTAGGGATAAAGCCAATTAGGAGAGTCTAAAATGACATTTCAACAACAGAAAATTATTTAATACTCTCGAAACATAATAAATATGTACCTGTCCTCTCATATGAATGATGTGTCCTACTATGATTTTAATTAATGAGACCCACTTTTAAATGTGAGAGAAAAAAGTACGCATTTTATTGTGTTTTAAAATTACTGGATAATTATTCCGCGACAATATTCTTATGAAATTTCCATCATAAAAAGGGATCATCTATACAAGAGTTATGGTTTGGAGAGAGAAAAACACTATGGAACTCTGATCACATAAATGAAAAATAAACGAAAAACCAAGTCCATTTTACTTAGATTTTTAATTATCCATTCCCTGTAATTTAGCATAGAGTTTCTTTCATTTAGCATCATGCCATCACTCTCTAAGAGCCATTTTCTTCCTCTCTCACAATCATTTTGTCATCTTTCTTATTTCACTTATTATCTCCAATGTATTTTCCTTCCTCTTGTACATCACTAATATGACAAGGGACTAAGATCCATTAATTCCTATTGTGAATCATTGCGCTCGACCTTCTTGCATGTGCCTCACATTTGTTTTTCGCAATGAGAGAAAAATGGGTTGTTTGGCATCTTCATCATCACTTGTGACTAAGATACCTTTTTATTTTTCCCTCCTCATTTATTGTTAGATATCTTTATTTGGTATTGCTAAATACATTTATTTGGCTTTGATTTTTTGCTGAATATATATACCTATTTGGACATTGACGAATATACTCATTAATTGTTAGATACCTAAGTCTCGCATTTATTGTTAGATACCTAAGTCTCGCAAAATATATTTGTTTGGCCTTCCTAACAATAGCCTATCATATTCTTTTTTTCTCATTCTTTTTCAATTTTCTTCGCTCATTACATTATTTTATCATTTAAGAGAAAATACAACGGTAGCCACCAACAATCAACCCATTAATTAGTGTGAGTGATGAACTCAATTATCCCTGAGAACTTGGGCTTAACCTCTAACCTATCACAATGTGACGCATGTCACATCAACAAAAAGACCCCAACACGACTATAAATCTTCATGTTTTCCCTGTAAGTCGCACATAGATGACCCTTTTATTTAAAAATCAAATCTTTAGCTTAAAATTGAAATATTCATTTCTAAATAAAAAGATACTTCAAATGTGACACATATAAATTGAATTTACTTTTGCTAGATAAAAAGAAAAGAGGATGGAATTTATAAGTGTAATCCCAAGTCTACAAGAGTGAGAATAAATGTGATTTTATAATCACTCTTTGCTAACTTGAGAATAAGAATACTGCTTTCAAGGTTGGCTTGGGATTACACCCATAATCTCTATCATTTCCTTCTTCTTACTTACTTGGCAAAAAGGGAATATATATATATATATATATATATATATATATATATATATATATTCAAATAGTAATCACTACAGATAATTGAAAAAAGTCTTTGATAGAAGAAAATCAATAGTTGTGATATGTTCCTTTCTTATTACAAAACAACTACGTCATTGGGTCTTGTAGATTATGGAGGCACTATCCGACAATTGGCTTCAATAAGATCTTTCTAATCCCTTAACAGTAGATTTTCACTTGGATTGTGCCTGAATGTAGGCTGACCAATCTCAATTTCGTCTAATCCTATCGTTTTCATAATTCCTTTTGCTATTAATATCCAAGAATAACATGAGCATGTAGCAAATAAAGCATGCATTCAATTTAGTGTTCTTGAATATAGTATACTTTCCCAGCCGCTATTGATGCCTTGAAGTCTCAAACTGTAGAATAAGATCTATACCAAACTCGAGTCAAGGCAATTTAAGTAATTATTATTTATTTTTTCTTTTTTTGATGTATGATTCAAACTAAACCTAGTCTTATATATATATATATATATATATATATATATATATGAATTTATGACATCCGTTAACTTCATAATGATGTTTGCATTTTTCCATCAAATTAATTAAGACACAGGTGAGTTTTTTTTTTTTTTTTTTTAAATAAATAAATAAATAAGCGAAATTCGATCACAAATCTCTTATTCGACTGCGAAAGATTTTACCAGTTAAATTAACTGGAATCCACAGTTTCTCACCACTTGTCACTTGAGCTAAGGCCAATATCACATAACTTGGCTCCTACGAACCCTTTTCCATATATAATGCAATCCACCAAATATATATGGGAACCTATAATTTGCAAATATCTTTGTAATTACATTTTCAGAAATCTTAATTCTTAAACTATAAAATGCATTCCCCCAAAAATCAATGGTTAAAGGAAGAAGAAAATAGAAGCAGATAGTTTCTTACTCTTTTCTTGTTTTACACTTATAGTACTGTGCATGAGATGAGATGAGAGACATACACCTTAACAAATTTATTTCAGATTGTTTGACATTGACCACACTAATCTAGTAAGCCTCGATCTCAGCTAACACTTGCTTCTAGGTTTCAGTTAAGGTAAGTTGTAAAGGATTTATAAATTGAGATATAATTAGATTTAATTTTGGACAAGAAAATCCTTAATTTACTCGCTTGTCATACATATTATGCATGTTTAAGAGCTATGTCACGAAGAAAAGAAAAGAAAAAAAAAGATCTTCTCAGATACCAGAATTTGACACCTGGGCCTCAGTTGCCAAACTTTAAGGAAGTACAAATTCTGGATCGTTATCACACCTTTGCTTTTACAAAGCACCAAGTGCTTTCTTTATGGAGAAAGTAGTTAAGGGTATAGGCATTGCCTTTTAGTGTCGACAAAATTAGCTAGTGGAGAAGATAAGCATATTTGAGGATTCTAAGAGAAGCTTTTGAAGACATCAAATAATTCTTTTTTACAGTAAAAGGGCATAAATAATAGGAAATACTCTAGCACAACCTACATTATATGAGAGAGAGGGAGAGAGAACTTTATTTGATTATTTATTCTTTTGTAGAAATATGAACCCAAAAGGTCATGTTCAAGATTTGTGTATGAAAGAAGGTATCTTATATATCAAATTATGCATCATTCCTCTCACAGCGTATGAGTCTCACACAGCTGTGAGAACCCCACACTATGAGGAATGATACATATATCTGATGTATGAGATAATTATTGTCACTTTCATTATGTAATCTCATTGAAAAAAAATACTAAATTATAAATTAGACTCTCTAAGGCTTCATTTGAGAGTTTATAATGGAATGAAGTGGAATGAAATGAGTAAATTATGAAGGAATGAAATAGAATAGAATGAGTACAAATAATGAAAATGAATGGAATGAGTGTTCCCTCTAATTTCCCTTCTCCTAAATGGACCCTAAATTTAACTTTTGTTCATTTTGGTTTGTATAGTTTCGATATATATATACATATATATTTTTTTAATTTCATAAATTTAATTTATATTTGTTTTCAATGAACCCTACTGTCCATATCACACAATCAAACCCCATAAAACAATGTAGTTTTGTTGTTGGAAGCAAATGGATTTAACAGCATAGTTGGATGAATATGGACGGAAGGACTCTATTGAAAAAAATATATAAGTTGAATGACTGAAATGAAAAATTGAAACTATATGAATGAAAATGAAAACATATTAAAGTCAAATGGTGTAATTTATAATTCAGCAAAAAATGAAGAATAAGAGAAAAGTGATAATGGAAGAAATGTTGTATCATTATTTTGTATACTAGCTAGAAAAAAGTTGTTAGTTTCAAGGTTTCAATAATTATTAATTGGCTAATTAATCCAAGGACATTTATGTAGTTTTGATGATAACCATGATTTTAAGTTGTTCATTAATGATATTTTCATATGAACTAATTATTTATGTTTTAAAGCTTAATGTTGACTATTGATTTAATTGGACCAACATTGGCCAATTCAAATATCAAGCAAATGCAAAGTCGACAAGTTGCTGAAGATCAAAGTCATCAAGTCTCAAGACAAAGAAATCAAGCTCAAGAATCATACTACGAGACATATGAGAAGTAAGAGTTAGGTTTTGTAAAGTTTATTAAGCAGAAGATTGTTTTAACCGACCATTTGAAAATGGCAATCACCCTTTTGAACATTTAGCATGACTTTTTAAAATTCAAATTAACGGTGCCAATGTCTGCCAGCTTATATTCATTACTTTTCTGCACCAAACTTTGCTGCAAGTCTTTGGCAGAGCTTTGATTCTCCAACGGACACATAATTAATTCAATCAATCAAATTGTTTTTATTGACTTTGAAATCTTTTGAAAAACTTTTCTGCTTTTTGTCAGCACAATTTTTAGCCAAAGATATCCAAATCTGCTAGTAGCTAATTTGTATGACTTTTGGAAATTCATGGGTTATTATCCCATGTTATTCATGCAATTAATTCAAGCCACCTAGCTTGTCAATCACCTTTAATAAGCTTGTGCCACTAAATCAATATTTCCTTATATTTGTCAAGCTTACTTTCAGCAAGGTGTGCATGTATTGCACGTAGGTGAAGGCATATGGGATTGTAACTCATAAGCTCCTACAATTCTTATATGTCGGCTACCTTAAGAAAAAAATTTTTCATTCGTAATTGATTTCATCACATGGCTATGTTTAAATATCAAAAATATCTAGCCATTAATATTGACTTTGTCAATGTTTTGAAAACAATTTTCTGTTTCAAAAATTTTTCCAACCGTAGAGATTTCTTTGTGTTCTTCACATGGCTATCTTTAAATATCAAAAATATCTAGCCATTAATATTGACTTTGTCAATGTTTTGAAAACAATTTTCTATTTCAAAAATTTTTTCAATCGTAGAGATTTCTTCACATGGCTATGTTTAAATATCAAAAATATCTAGCCATTAATATTGACTTTGTCAATGTTTTGAAAACAATTTTCTGTTTCAAAAATTTTTTCAATCGTAGAGATTTCTTCACATGGCTATGTTTAAATATCAAAAATATCTAGCCATTAATATTGACTTTGTCAATATTTTGAAAATCAATTTAAGTTGGTTTTAAAATTGAGCCTTAAAGATCAAATCTTAATAAACTTTACAAAACCTAACTCTTACTTCTCATATGTCTCGGAGTATGATTCTTGAGCTTGATTTCTTTGTCTTGAGACTTGATGACTTTGATCTTCAGCAACTTGTCGACTTTGCATTTGCTTGATATTTGAATTGGCCAATGTTGGTCCAATTAAATCAATAGTCAACATTAAGCTTTAAAACATAAATCATTAGTTCATATGAAAATATCATTAATGAACAACTTAAAATCATGGTTATCATCAAAACTACATAAATGTCCTTGGATTAATTAGCCAATTAATAATTATTGAAACCTTGAGCTAACAAAAGTATTATCAAATCCTGAAACCTAGGGATGGAAAAAATGCTTTGTCTTGCTTGATCCACATTGCTTGGCTCCGTCCTTTGTAGGTTTTTCTTATCCTGAGGGTGTATATATATTATTAATTTATGTATTTAAATTAATTATATATAATTTATTATTTTTATACATATTATATAATTTTATATTCCAAGTACTTTTAATCACATGACATACTTAATAATCATGTGACTTGTTTAAATGATTTAATGAATAATGTAATTTAATACAAGTTGACAGTTCTATGAACTGCTACAGAATGAACAGAAAAGCTTTTTTCAACCAGTTTAGGAAAAAAAAAACTTTATTTTTCTTTTTAAAATTTACATTTTATTTTATTTCATACATATTCAACTACAATCCCAAAACACTAGTCTCCTCTCTCTCTCAAACACTTTCATTGATATTCCTTTACTTTTTCTCTTATCGCTATCTCATTAGTGTTAGAGTCACTTCATTAAGATATGTAAATATGTTTTGGTCTCACTCTTGCCTTACACGATTTTTTCCCCCCACCTTGAAGAGGGGATGAGGCAGGGACATAGCACCCATGATCCGACCCCGCCTTACCCCATTTCCATCCCTACTAAAAAGTAGTTATGCTATTAAAGTTAAGTTTGGTTTGAGTTCAAAGAAACTAAAATTTTCTCCTTTTTTTCTTTTAAAATTTAAATTTTCGATTCTTAATTAACTAATGTAACAATTTCTATTTGTAACACGGGTATCCGAGATTTCGTCCTAATTAATCTCATGGGCTTGTGTAATCTCTCATTTCATACAAATTGGGTAAATACCAGGTCGAAGAAATGGCTCCAAAGGAATTCGTTGTCATGAAAATTTGAACAAGCAACTTACATTTCAATTTCGAATTATTATAGTTTTACCATTTCTTACCACATTATAAGTGGAGATATAATGTGGGTGATTGGTCTCATGCCGGCAATTTTAACCACTATTGTTTGGTTTTGGTTTTGATGACGATTCCTCCATAGATTTCAAACTAGAATTTTCACCTTGAGTGGACCAATAAAGGGATATAAATTTATATTTGGAGAGACCAATAGTATATTAGTGTGTGTAGGAAAAATAGCAACATGAGGAAAATTTGTGAAACAAAAATGAAGAGAAAAATTGATGGACAAGTAAATTAGATATTCTCTTTGACCTTCCATTCATAATTGCCATCCAAAGTTTCAAAATAATCTCTTCTTTCCACCGTAAGCCTACGAGTAGACTGAAATTGCATTTTTGAAGTGATATTAAATATAAGAAAGAATGAGACCCTACATGCAGTGAATTAGGGCATATATAGGATCTTTTCATGATGAGATTAGTATCCAATGAAATTGTATTTCTCAAGACTTTTGGCTAAGTTGTACTCTTTTATAATTTTCCATTGCAATCACTTTCTGTCTTCTTTAATGATTAGACTGCTAATAACGAAGTGAATGATGTGGAATCTGATTATCCATTCCCTAATGAAGGTGTACGTAATAAAAAATAAATAAAAAATCCTTTTGGCTTGTTGCAGCTGCTTGCCAATAATACCTTGCACATTAAATTTGATTTGCAAAAATTAAGTATATGGTTCATCATCCAAAGATTAAATACTAATTTGACACTTACATCAAAATCTAATAATAATATTAAATTATTCCATATTTTCTTATTGTTATAATTATCAAATTATAAAAATCATAAAAACGTCAAAATTAATTTACGGGATTTTTGTAAAACATTAAAAAAATAATAACAATAAAGAAAACTCTTCAAAACAACTAGATTATAAAATGTTCTCAAATACCCAAAAAAAATGGACATGTGGGCCTTCCTTACCAAACAATTGTCCAGACCTTGCCAAACATTAAAGTCGTACGGATTGTGTAATTAAAATTGTAATATTACTTTATAAAAGCGCAAACTGCTTTTTATGCCTCAAAATGGAAGTTAAGACATTACCTTTTTGTGTTAAAGAAGACATAAGACAACTTATAAACAAAATTAGCAAGTGGAGGATGAGCAAGCATTTGTTAAAGAGTTCGTGACAAGCTTTTGTAACATCATATTCTTTTACTTGATAGTAAAGTGATATGAAATCTTTTGGGGACCAAAAACAACTAGATTTTGCATGAGAGAGAGAGACATCGTGGTAATACAACAATAATAGTGTTTTTTTTTTTTTGGGTGCTTCTAATCATTCTAATAGTATTGAACTAATATAGCGGTAATGGAAAATAAAATATAAGATTAACTTGGATTTTCATAATCGAACTGACAACTGTCATGTTCTTCTCATTTATCCTCCATGAATCTTTTTTTGTAACTAAGAGTACGTCTATGACCATCAAAAGATTGGTTTTATATAGTTGAGTTATTTCTTTATTATGTGTCCTTATTTATTTATTTTCTCTTAAAAAAGGAAAAGAAAAGAAAAGAGATCTAATCCTATGACACATGCTTCATTATGCTTGATGAAACCACCAAGTTACATGTAAGTCATTCCAATAGAAGAAGTCTTAAAGAAGAATTTCAAACCCTTATTTATTTATTTATTCGATAGTTACAATAAAAGAAGAAATAAGATTTGAACTTTAATTGTACTCATAAAGTAAAGTAGGCAATATCACTTAATTACAAAGCTCTTGACAATTTCAAATCTCATGATCAATAAAAGTCTCGAAATTAGTGGATTATCAAAATTTTATATCAAAACCAAGATACTAGACTAAAATAAATGCATACAATATAAAGTGAAACTATTTTAAGAAAACTATTGATAAAAGATTCGGCTTTAAATACTATATCAAATAGTAACTCTAATCTCATTAAATGATTCTTGACCATGGTGTTTTTTTTTTTTTAGGTACATTCTTGACCATGCATGTATTAATACCACTAGAATAACTTTATAAGTCTAAGGACTAAGGTGATATCTAGAAAGAAATTAGCTAGGGAAGACCCCTTCATAAATTACTATATATCTAGCTTTTCTTGATAAGATTAGCATCCAATAAACCACATCTAACTCGCATAAATCTCGGCCTTATGGATAAGATCGAAATTTTTCATAGTTTATCATTCATATATTGCATCGTGTTCACTTTTCTTGCACTTTATTGGTCAGATTGCTAATTACTAATTGGAGAAGCACATAATGTATTAATACAAGGTCAAGCGAACTTACTCCTTTTTGTCCATGGCCTGTTGCTAAATGAAGAAGCACAAATAAGAAGCACATAATGTTTTCTTAAAAATTATCAATGATCCTCCTTCTATGTAGAGATTAGAGATTGTGTTAGGTTTTAGGTTGTGTTTGCTAGCTAATTCTGTAATAAAACAAGCTTCAATAACGGATGTATTTAAATAGATTGATTGTAGCCACTTAGGTATTCGGTCCAATGGTAATCTCCCTCCCAAAAAGTCTCACCCTTCCATGAGGGTGTGGGTTCGATCTCCAGGATTTTCAAAATATACAAAAAAAAATAATAAATAAAAATAGGTTGATAGTATTGCTCGAGTCAACTTGAGCGACTTCATTATTACTCCATTTAATGTTAAGGCATTCTCGATGATTTTTGATGCCTTTGGCCTGACTCCATTTTTATAGCTAAAACTTGGGGTAATTGTTGGGGATTGTGGTTTTGCTACCAATTTTTTCTTTAAAAATAAGTTTTCTGGCTGTCAAATGCATACGCATGGGCTAACCTGCGTACAAAACCTCGAGGCTGCATACGTATGGGTTGGACATTCATATGCAAATGGCTTAATTTTTTTTGTTCCTTGGCTCTTTTGTGTTCTTTTTGGCTAGGATTTTCTTATTTGAGCACCCTTCTGGTGTCGTCATTGGGGATGGGGGAATTAAGTCGTAAGGTATTGTATACATGTGTCTACACTATCAATGAGTTAACTAGTGTGTTCTTCCAAATAGTTCTTTGGTGTAACAAAGTTCTAGTGGTTGTGGATAAGTTTATCCACCGGTAGGTGAACGAGTCGTTTGCTAATGTTGCATGGAAAGTCTATTTACAAATGTTTTGTAAGTTTAATCTATTGTAACTGCTTCTTCTATATTGAAATTTCCTATGAGATATTGTTACCCTTGGAATGGTTTTTCCTTTAAAGAGTTTTTTTAAAAAAATTCCACTTTGTTACCAAATTTGTACGTGCTTTTTATTGCCTTCATTATATTTATTGATTTCGAATTGTGATAACATACTTTTCTTTTTGTTTGATGGTTTGATAGTTTGATAGTTACAACAATAGAGGTGGATTGATTTGAATCATTATCCTCCTTATAAAGGAGAGCGCACGGACGATGTAATTGAGTTACAAGGCTCGTGGTCATGGCGTTTGTGATGACGTACTTATGGTTTGCTACCCACCCATGGTGGATGGGAGTGTCCTTTAATCCAAAGGCGAGGGGCATGCTAAAGAGTGACTCCACAACCAAGGTGTGGACAAATCAACAGGTAACCACATCCCAACTTAGCAATTCCCACATAAATTCAATTACTTTAATACCTCACTTGGTGATAAGCTTAGTAAAAGCTCGGCATGACATACTTGCGGATGTTTTTTTTTTATTGTGATTCACTATTTATTTGATTGCTAATTCTAGGCTTAAGAAACACTTAAATCTGTTAATCCGGTAATTCCCCTGGTTGGGGTCTAAATCAGTTTTTTGGGATTATAAAAGTAAGGTTTTAAATATGTCAAGGCTTAGGTGCCTTGTAAGAATAAACATCAGTTCCTTTCAATCCTCTGCTTTCACCTTTGTCTACCACTATATTGGGTTTGCGAAATTTTATTGTCCTAACATTTTCGAAGAATAATAAGAAATGGAAATTAAAACTTTGCCACAGCAAGTTGGAGAAAGAAGTGGACATATATGTGGAGCTGCTTCTATCATAATTTATCAACTCTAATGTTTGTCATTTGCAATCATTTAAACTATTCATATGCAACACTACCCGGAAACTTCTTTCCCGTTATTCTTTTTTATTTTGTTCTATTTTCCTCCAAAATGATCGATCATATGATGTCTCTTGT
Organism: Fagus sylvatica; assembly: GCA_907173295.1. Taxonomy (NCBI): domain Eukaryota; kingdom Viridiplantae; phylum Streptophyta; class Magnoliopsida; order Fagales; family Fagaceae; genus Fagus; species Fagus sylvatica. The sequence continues at coordinate 63,053,374 of OU015761.1, read as the reverse complement.
CATGTATGTAATTAAACATGTCTGGTTAGTTTTCTTTGTGTTATAATTCTTTGACCCATATATATCTTGCCTTCTGAATGTCACTTTGTATAATTAGACGTAAATGAAGAATCAAAATTCTTGACATATTCCCATGAAACAGTTAACATGTCAAGTAATAAATGGACACTTGCTCAAATTGATAAGAGAGTGAATTATGAAAAAAAAAAAAAGTACATAAATGTTAAACAAGTGGGCCGGAAAGGTGGATTCGAATTCTAATTCAGCTCATAAGCGAAAATACACAATGTCACCGAACTACAGCCTATAAAACTCTTGTCATATTGGTCACGGTTTATTAGCACTATCATATTTCTTTTATAAATAAATAAATTACTTCCGAGTCTTAATTTTTATCAAACTTGATGTTTCTCGATCTTTATTTCTCATAATCAGATGAATATGTTGATTTTGCATATGTAAATAAATAATTCACTAATCTTCCGTCCTTCTCATGTCACATAAAATATGTGGGGATTAATCTTAGTTCTTGATATTACCATTCAGGCATTTCTTTCCCACTAAAACATATTCCACCCTAAATGAGGTCACATTTCAGCGTATACAATAATTAAAAGTCAACTGCAATTTATCAAAACATAAATATATATATATATATATATATATATCAAATTAATTAAATGATCACAACAAGTGCACAATCGTCATGAAATATTATCATTAACTTCGGAACCAAAAGTCAAGCTATGTGCTGAAAAACTTCTAGCACTAATCTAAAAAACTTTTTTCTTTTTTTTTTTTTACTTCTCTGAGCTCTGAGGACTTTGAGTACATTTGTCGACCCAATATTAAATGTCAGACATCAAGATGTGTCAATGGATTGTGATTGATGAAGACATATTCTGAACCCACATGTATCACAATATAAGGAATCAATACAACCTTTTTTTTTCACCGCAAAGAATAAGGTAAAAGAATGTTCAGTCATGAAAATCTTATCAAGATATGTTTATAACAGTCCCTATTAATTCTCATAAAAAAAACAGTCCCTATTAATTATTAAGAAACCAAGGTTTAAGGACCCTAAATGATGTAAGGACTACGTGTAATGTATTCCCTCATGTAGATCCTTTTAGAGCCACCACCAAGGCTATGGAGCATTGTAATTATTCAGTGTGTATAAAATGGAAAACTGCACGTATCTATAAAATTAATCAATGCAAAGTTTTAGATACTCATATTATTGAAAAAAAAAATGATAAATTATATTGACATATTTAAAGTATGCAAAATTACACTCGTTATACCCGATTTTTATGAAGTGACACTTCTTCCCTAAATTATTAAAATAATTGTCATCGCTTCGAAAATGATTAATTGATACTTCGCTCCCAAAATGATTCAAAAAAGAGGCGGAAAATCAATTATTTTTTATGATTTGGGTACGAGTGAAATTTTTTTCATACCTCAAAGCGGTCAAAGGTCTTAAAGGTGTCAGTGTAATTTACCAAAAATTAAAAATAACCTTAAAAGTCCACAAGGAAGATGGAAAATAAGGAGAGGGTGAAGGAGCCAAGAGGTCAAAGCACTGCAAAGGAAGCACCAGCTGCAAATGAAATGAAATAATGTGGGCAGATTTATGTGGGGGAGGGGGGCAAAGGGCGACAAGCGTGGGGTTGTCTAGTCATGTCAACTCCATTTTAGTGGCCTGGCCTCTCTTTTGACACATTCAAGGGTTTTCCTCCTTCCTTATTGGCACTTCTTTTGGATTTACTTTATTGTCCTTCTATCCTTATTGTGCATGTCATTGGAGAGTCAAGGACTCAAAGATCTTCTCCCTCTCTCTAAGGCTTTTTTTTTGTGAGACTTTTTAATGTTAGACATTGTTATGCATTTGAGTGACCCAAGGTCATAAACTCATAATCATCATCATTAATATTGTTATACTTGTAGAATTGCTTCCGGACCACAACCTTGATTCCAAAATGATATCATAAGGTTTTTGCTTTGTTCTAAATTGCTATCTTCTTTTTTCTTTTCTTTTTTTCTCTGAAAATTACATTTTAAACCCTATAGTTTAGGGAGTGTAATAAATTAAACCCTATAATTTCAAAAGTAATAAATTAAACCTTGAAATTTCAAAAAATAACAAATTAAACCCTCATAGTTTCAAAAGTAACAAATTAAACCATGATGTTTCAAAAAGTAACAAATTAAACCCTTTTTTTACTTATATGAGTTAAGGTTTAAGTTGTTACTTTTTGAAACTTGAAAGTTTAATTTATTACTTTTGAAATTGTAGGATTTAATTTGTTACTTTTTGAAACTTCGGTATTTAATTTGTTACTTTTGAAACTATAGGGTTTAATTTGTTACACTCCTAAACTATAGGGTTTAAAATATAATTTTCCCTTTTTTTTTTTGGCGGAGGGGAAAATCGACTCATCAGAAGAGCCCAAAGAGAGATAAAATAGATGGCTTGGAGTCCTCAAAGTCATACAAAATGAGGCTTAATGGGCAATATTGTGAGCAAGCCCAATATTATTGACCATGTAGCTAAAACAATATTCATTAATGGATGGGTTCTCTCTCTATCCCATTATTGTGAGCAAGCTCAATATTGTAGCCCAAGTACATATTGACTTAGCTTGAAATTAAGCAATATGCACTTGGAGAAGATGTTGATTACAGTATTGAACGTCCAATATATCCAGGCCCATACATTTTAATGGATAGGCCTAAATCGACTATCCTCTTGACCATGTGGGCTAATCACATCCCAATTGAGCCTTCATCTGCCATGGGCTTGGGCTACAAAACAAACCTATTCACTTGAGATTGGCTCCAGCTTGAACAGCCTACTAGTCTTGAACAAAATAATAATACAAAACTAAGGACCCAATTGGTTCTTGTTTTTAAATTCACAAATATATATTACTGGACACTTTGTTAGCCATCATCCAACTTCATAATTCCATTCTTTAATAAATGATTACCATTTACACAATTTTGTTAGATATTTCAATTCTATAATTTTTTTTCTTTTTTGCTAAATCAATTTTATAAAAAAATGAGTCTTAGAATACCAAAACAAGCACATAAACAAATTTAAATTAAGTCTCAATATTCAGAAGAAAAAAAATATAAATATTTTTTTCAAATTATTAATTAACCTAATACAACCCAATCCACTTAGGTTGGGCTGGGGAAGCACAGGTTGGATTGGGGATTTCTTAACCTAAAGAAGTCAATTTGAGCTGAAAAATACCTCAATTCTGACCCAACCCTAGCCATGGATACCCCTATTCATCATACGTGTTTTTCAAATTTCAAGGACTGTCTTTACAATGATATTTTACCAAACTTCTTTTCTTTTTTCTTTTTCTTTTCGATTTTGGAAAAAATAAAATCAAGGACTGTCTTTACAATGATATTTTACCAAACTTCTTTTCTTTTTTCTTTTTCTTTTCGAAAAAAAAAAAAAAAAAAAAAAAAAAAAAAAAAAAAAAAAAAAAAAAAAAAAAAAACTATTAATGAGGTAATGTTGTAAAAATTGCCTTCTTGTCCTAACTATTATTTGTAGAAAACCCAACTAAACATGCCCTAAAATACTTTCAAAAAAAAAAAAAAAATTATCATTGCACTAGTCTTGGCCAAATAATTACTTGGCTTAATTCAATTTGTTTATCCTTGGAATTGTAAGATACTTGATCTCCACTAAGCAGCATAAGAAACTGGTTTTAAAAAAAAAAAATTAGTTGTGCGTTTAAAAAGGATATTTGGTTTCCATATTGGAAATGAAAGGAACACCTTTCTGAGTTTAGACAATTAGCACGTAAAAGTACCTCTCATTACTAAAATTGGTTGTAGGATAGGCCAATGGTGCAGCAATCACAAAGCTAAAGGTATGATTAAGATGAAGGGAGACATGTATGTATAAGATGAAGGGTATCAACAACAACAACAACAACAATACTGAAAAAAAAAAAAATCGTTTCGACCCCTATGTGATCTACACAACAAAATTATTGGATTTATTGATTAATCTACACAGATAGATATTCAAATCTAAAAACAGTATAGTGAAAGCAATAAACACAACGCATAAGATCTAGTAACGAAGTGGAAAACTAAAGAAAAGCCTCTTCAATAGAAAAACCACTCCAGGAACCCAATTCCGTAGAAAAGAATTGTGGTGCCGAAATCTTAAAACACTCTCTTTAGGATCACAAGATGAGTGGGAAATGAACAAAGATTTTTCTCTGAAGTACAATGTTTCCTTCTAAATAGTACAGAGTGTCTACCTTTTTCTCTACTAGAAAATTGTGCAAAACATGTCTTATATAATAGTAGAAATAAAGTTTTTAAGAGACAACACAAGACCTAGCTAAACAATAACTGAAAATAGATTTCTGTGATCTTGCTCAAGCAAGCCTCGAGCCCAGTGTAGACGTAGTTTCAAGTTGATTAACAATTCACTCAAGTGAGCTTCACATTCATCTTTGAGCAAAGTTCTTTAGAAAAAACTTACTCAAAAGTTTTCAAGAAAGTTTTTACCATACTTTTACAATTAATAAATTACATCACAAACTTGAATTGTGATTACAACAAAATCATGGAATGGGTTAATACTAAAATCCTAATCATGGAATTGGGTTGGGGAAGCAAGTTGGATTGGGTATTTCTCAACCTAAAGAAGTCAAGTTGAGTTGAAAAATACCTCAAATTTGACCCAATCCTAGCCATGGACACCTCTATTCATCATACGTGTTTTTCAAATTTCAAGGACTGTTTTCGAAGACTTGTTTTAAGAGAGTATCAAAATGATATTTTATCATACTTCTTTTCTTTTTTCTTTTTCTTTTCGATTTTGGAAAACCAAAATTGTTAATGACGTAATGCTGTAAAAATTGCCTTCTTGTTCTAAACATTATTTGTAAAAAACCCAACTAAACATGCCCTAAAATACTTTCAGGAAAAAAGAGAGAGAGAGAGAGAGAGAGAGAGCTTATCATTGCACTAGTCTTGGCCAAATAATTACTTGGCTTAACTCAATTTGTTTCTCCTTGGAATTGTAAGATACTTGATCTCCACTCAGCAACATAAGAAACTGGTTTAAAGGAAAAAATTAGTTGTGCGTTTAAAAAGGATATTTAGTTTCCATATTGGAAACGAAAAGAACACCTTTCTGAGTTTAGACAATTAGCATATAGAAGGACCTCTCATTACTATAATTGGTTGTAGGATAGACCAATGGTGCAACAATCACAAATGCTAAAGGTATGTTTAAGATGAGGGGAGAGGTATGTATAAGATGAAGGGAGACAGAAAGTGAGGGAGATGAGAGGATACTAAAAAAATCGCTTTGACCCCTACACAACGGAATTATTGGATTTATTAATTAATTTACACAAATAGATAATTTAAATCTAAAAATAATATAGTGAAAGCAATAAACACAACGCACAAGACTTAGTAACGAAGTGGAAAACTAAAGAAAAACCTCATCAATAGCCAAACCACTCTGGAACCCAGTTCCATAGAAAATTCACTAAGGAAAAGCAGTTACAATGATTTACTCGCAAAACCTTTGTTTAAATAGACGCTCTATTATAATCTCTACAAATGCCATGCTTGCCTTCTCAGTGCAATAGCCCTAGAACCTCTGGAATCATCATTAGCAAACTTCATCCGCAAACTCCTCATTCACATGAACCAGAACCTCAAGTACTCCAAGGAATTTTCTTGAAGATTTTTGGCAATGAAATTCACTGGAAAATAATTGTGGTGTCGAACTTTTAAAACACTCTCTTTGGGATCACAAGATGAGTAGGTAAAAAACAAAGATTTGTCTCTAAAGCACAAGAATTTCTCTCTGAATAGCACATGGTGTGTCTACCTTTTCTCTACTAGAAAGTCGTGCAAAACATGTCTTATATAGTTGCATCGTGATCTCACTCGAGAAAGCCTTGAGCTTGGTACATGCAAAGTCTCAGGTTGATTAACAATTTGCTCAAGTGAGCTTCACATTTGCTTGACTGAAGTTCTTTAGACAAAACTTATTCGAGAGTTTTCAATATAATTTTTACCATACTTTTACAATTAATAAATTACATCAAAAACTTGAATTGTGATTACAATGAAATCATGGAATGGGTTAATACTAAAATCCTAATAAATACATTCAGACCACCTTTCCCACTCCTCTCCTTCCTTTATCTCCCTTCATCTACACATGGGGAAAGTTTCAAGGGTTACAAGAAATAGAGAGATTTCTTGGTGGGATATTACTTCAGTAGCTTACTCTCATGTCATCTTTGGCTTGCTTCTAGATCTATCATAGGGTCCTAAAAAGGTCACCATCCTAGTCACCAAGTCAAAGCATTAACATACTATCAAACCCAACAAACCGGAATTAATCAAAGTGAAACATCAGATTGGGTTGATTTCCTGTTGATGCTCGGACACCTGGTTTCAAATGCACATACAATTCATAAACAGTGTACATTCAGATTACATGATTTTTTGCAGTAAACAAATTCTCAAACTTGGCCAGTCTTCTCCACAACTATCTACTTAGTCCCAAAAAGAAGTACCAATAGGTACAAACTGACAGATATTTGTCACTCCACTGATACTGAAAAACTAACCCTTTCCCAACATGCCTGGAATTATTAACTTCTAAATAGGAGACGGAGACAAAAGGTGAAATTAGGACCATTGCTCTGATACCATGAAAAACTACCACTTGTCTTAAAAGCTTACGCTGATAGAAAAAGTTTTATCACTTAATCATTATTTTAACTTATTAACTCAAAATACATCAGATTTAAATATAAATAAAACCTAGCAAAGGCACGAGAGCTGTTACAACCAAACCAATCATTTACTAAGATTAGGCATGTATATAGAAGAGAGAGGACAAACTTGTTCGGCTGGCAGGATATGTTGTTGATGCATCATGAGGAAATCAAAATTTGTTTTGCCAGTATTGCAAAATATAAAGGAGAAAATTGTGCATTTAAAGTATGCCTCTAGAAATTTACAAAAGATACGATTACGAAGCAATAAACAACCTAACACTTGTGACCTCACTTCATTTCACAAGGTCAACAAGCATAAGCAAGGACAGGGAAAACAGAAACGAGTCATTATACAAAAAACCTGTATTGGCAAAGCTCTTTACGCTGCTGCACCTTAGACAATTGCCCAAAAGTTCTTTCTGCATAATAACACAGTTTCTGCCTTGTTTTCTTTGTTTTCTACCGAATGTGATGTAACCTCCCACAGAAATTTTGAAGCAAGATCTCGGATTCTTGAAGTAACAGAATCCTCATCTCTAATGATAATAAATCCCTGCACATTAACATTCTTGATAAAATTCCTGGAAACATTTTGCAAATAAACACATAAACTACCAAGTGTAAAAGACAATTTTTAAATTCCCACCCTGATTAGATTCTTGAGACAATCATGGAGATGAATGTAATTGAAGTCAACTGATTGGACCTCATGCTTAGTACACATTTAACTCTTGTTTAACTCCAGCAAAAAAAATGCCGAATGTTTTTAGCTACTTCATTCATTATACCAAGGCCAACCGAATTTATCTAAGAAAAAGTTTCATTGAAATATTGGTAATGCTCTAGACTGGTATTTTCAAACACTTTTTGCATGAGATCTCCAAAAACTTTATCCTGATAAACAATACCTATACTCTCTGACTCTCCATCATTGCGAAAACATTTTTCATCTTTCGTTATTTTGGGATGACTCAACTACCCAAAACCCATGATTTCATTTCAATTAAGTTACGCATTTTTCATTGTAAAATTTCTGGTACACCCAATCGAAGAAAATTAGAGTAATTACCTGTGGCCTTATCACACGGTCCATCTCCAGCATGATATCCTCCAGTAAGCAACCTTCTCCGCGGTTTTTATAGTGTGAGAAAAGATGGTCAGCATGCAACAGATCATACGTGCGAGGATAAGTTGAGAACGGTTCACACCTGATGTCAAGATATATTAGATGCCAATCACTACTAATTTGGGTAGTATTACATAGCTTAGCAATATTAGCACATTTCATTTTTAAGAGACTAACATTTAACAGCAGTATGTAATATCTTACCAATCATGGAAAGCACCAATCATTCCTCGGTCATAAATAGCAGACAAGGTATTCTTCATGCTTGAAGGAACTATATTCATTACCCAAACAGGCAAGGTATTCAAAGCCACAGCAAATCCACCACAGAAAGCATTCATGTCCATGACATTTCGTATTTCTGTCTTACTAAAATTCATCAACTTCCAGTAAAGGCTAACTTGATCTTGCCAATACAGTGTGTCTGAACTAAATTCCTTTTCACTAATATCTGTTGGGAACAGATTAATCATGTCATCAGAATGAATAACACTGCTTTGTAATGCATAAATAACAATATACATATATTTATAACTTTAAGGGCCCAAATGATGAGAAAACAGCAGTGTTGCAAGTACCAAATGAATCAAAATTTCCACTTGGTTTGAGATTCAATTACTGGCTTAATAATAACATATTTGAAGAAAAATAAATAAGTAGTTGAATTTTACATACCACTTATTCAACTCTACAGTGTTGTCATGCTTTTTTTTTTTTGGTTGGAAATTTTACACACACCTAGTGGGTTTTGAGCACACAATCATACCCTACACCCTTTCTTATGGGAGAAGAAGGTGCCGTCATGCTATCCCAATCCCTCACCAGAATCACATTGGAAAAGTGCCGTCATGCTATCTCAATCCCTCACCAGAATCACATTTTCTTTCTTGTTGTTCATCTCACTGAGATCTTCTTACTCCTGATTTGAATTTACTTAAGGTAATCATAATACTTTTAGGTTAAATTGGATTTCTATTCGTTACAGATCACCAGTTGTTTAAGATGCCAATGATCTTCGGCATAAAGATTTGAGATTGTCATAGGCCAGACTGCCAGAGTATTTCTTGCACAACATGTGGGATTTCAAAGTTAGCCCAAGCTCAACTTTTATTAGTCCATGGCAAGTTCATTTTAATATTAAATGAAGTAATATGCATCTAAGAGCCTAATCTTCTGCTTTATTACTTTAATTGAGTTTGCATGTATCAAATCTGGCCTGCCGTATAAACAGGAAGGCAATAACAACATGCTTATAAATAATCCATGCATAATGACAAACAGAAACAGTAAAAGCAGCTCCTTTCAAACTCTGAAAAAGAAAATAGACAGACCTATTTTGCTGAGACTCTCTGAATACACCGAAAGACGCTCTGCCCTAGTACGGAGATTCTGAAAATTGGTTTGTGCACTTGGTACTTGTATACAGTTCCTCATTGGTGTATTCCATGATGGTTTAGAATCATTGACAGCATCACATACGTTCAAAAGTTTCTGCTCAGCATTGTCCAGAATGCAAGACTGATTTTCTTGTTTAATCCAGATTGCTGTCTGAACTTTTCGAGCAATGAGTTTCCAGCACATTGCTGAAGTGAGATTTACCAACTTATTCCAAATCAATGGATAATCTTTATCCTTCCTATAAGCAGGTGGAGCCGAATAGACAAAGTACCCATTAGATCGCAGAAGGCGATTCACTTCTTTGAGTAAAATACCATCTGCAGGTTACAAATATTAGAAGAAAAAAAGGAAGAAAAAAACAGAAAAAGAAAGAATAAGCGCACTTCACATTGAAGAGAAAAGAAAAAAGAAGCATAGAGACTCAAAACATGGCAATTTACAAATCCTACTGATGTGGAAAGCACCCTTCACTTAATCTAGCAATAGCAACATCATAATCTGTCATCCCATTATGAAAAACATATCTTATTTTAGCATGAGAGAGCAAAAAGTAGTACCTACCATCTGTATTTGTTTTACATATTAAAAATACTAAAGATTCCTAAAGTCCATGGATACCATGGACAGTCAGTCATCAAAGTATCATGTTCTTTACTTTTTACAATCGAATACAATAAAAGTGGAAGTATTTTTAGGGAATTAAGATGCAAGAATAAAAGTTCTCAATGACATTCTTATAGCTAAATCATAAATAATTAATGTTAGGTTAAAACTTCTATAATAAAAGAGTAAGTTCATACACAATTAAGCAAATACTTTTCGCATGAAATTCTAAAAAAACAACCATATTACACATACAGCCAATGGGTTTTGAACCCACAACCTTACCCTTCACCCCACTCTTATAGAAGGAGGAAGTCCCATTTGAGCCAAAACTCATTGGCAATGTCAAATTATATTTTCTGTAATCACATAAGTGTGTAACCCTTAAAATTGGGGCTCACACTTAGATCCTGAGCACCGGTTCCTTCAGCAACTTAGTGAAATTAGAGATTATACATAGGTCTATGCAGCTTTCAGTATTTCTATAACTTCCTGTAAACTAACTTATACTTTTCTTCAATTCAAAAGAGTGATATGCTCATTATCAATCCATGAGGACGTCAGTAACTATATACATCTATACTAGGAGTATTTTATTTTATTTTTTTGATAGGTAAAAATTCAAGGTTAATATAATACTAGGAATATTGTAGTCCTTTGACAATATGAAAGTCCAATCCTAGTTATCATGGGGACAAAAATACACAAAATCAAGAATGACATTACATGGATCAAGCTATTAGTTCTGTGACCTCTAAACAACGTGACTGTCAAAATGACTACAAGACATTGTAATATATAATATCAAGTACATATCCATTGACTGTCACAATGGATGATGTAAAGTGCATCAGTTATTGACTTATGGGAATTCAGTACACAACCATGTCACACAAAAATTTGATATCAAACATACATAGAAGCTTGTTTGTTTTATCGCTCATCTCTGTAATGAATAAATAATTTTCTTGGAAACTAATTATTATTCAAGACAACTTAAATTTTTAATTTCAAATGTTATCTGACTTTTTTTTTTACTTTCTATTATGGCCAACAGTCCAATGCAAAATAAATAAATAATTTTCTTGGAAACTAATTATTATTCAAGACAACTTAAATTTTTAATTTCAAATGTTATCTGACTTTTTTTTTACTTTCTATTATGGCCAACAGTCCAATGCAAAATATACAATATCTGTAGGACGGGAAAATACCATTCTCATGCCAATCGACACGACACCTTGAACAGTGAACCATCTCAAAGGAGCTACTAGGATATGGTAGTTGTTTTGTGGCTAAAGCAGAGATCATTGCACCAATTCCTCGCTCTAACGCAAATTGAATCTGATTCTCATGGCCATCTTTGGGAGCAAAGGACATTGTTTGTATATCCAAGGGGAGGAGGTAAGCAGAGAAGCTGGCAACCCCACAACCAACATCCAAAACCTGAACTACCCCTGCAGAACGCAAATCACCTGTCTCACTTGTAATCATATTTCCTAGCCTGAATTTACAACAAAATCAGTGAAGTTAAAAACATAAGACTAAAAACAACACTGAACACATTGATCTTGAAACAAAATTTAGAAGTCATATATATATATATATGAGTTACACCTAGTTATACAGCATTGAATAATTTTTATTGGATGTGTATTTTGACAAATTCATCATTGGATTACATTTTCTCCTTATACCCTCCCTACTTGCAAAATTTCAAGATAATCGAAGTCTAATAACTATCTTATATATATAATGTTTAAATTTCATATTTTAAAATAATAGACAAAACTGAGTCGGGTTCTAGTTACGCCTAATTATACACCATTGAATAATTTTTATTGGATGTGTATTTTGACAAATCCATCATTGGATTACATTTTCTCCTTTGCAAAATTTCAAGATAATCAAAGGCTAATAACTAACTTATATATATATATATATAAGTTCATATTTTAAAATTATAGACAAAACTGATTCATGTTTTTTGATATGTAATGATGTTTTATTGGAAGAAGGATATGTCATGTTCATGATTATGAACATGAAATAGCCTAAAAATTACAATGAATTGTGAACTGAATTGAGAGAAAATTTGAAATCTATGAAAGAATTGCTCTGAGTAAAGCCCCACGCCTGAGACCAAGAAAACAGAGTTCGAAAGAACAGAGAATCTAAATCAACTTATGTTGTAGCTGTGTCATTCCCACACAAGCCACATCAAGCATAATGGTACAAGATTCCATATAGCCGAGGAACACTTTCCAAACCAGTTTTGCCACCCAAATAAAAGCTCTGCCACCATCTTGGGCATCACCCAATGAATCCTAAAGGCAGCGAAGACTACATTCCACAACCCGGAAGCAATATCACAATGAAGCAGCAAATGGTCCACTATCTCCCCACAATGCTGGCACATACAACACCAGCTAACAAGGGAATAACCCCTCTTAATAAGGTTATCATGAGTGAGAATTTTCCCGCAAGCTGTTGTCCAAATAAAGGATGAGACCTGCCTTGGAGCCTTGACACTCCAGATACTATTCCAAGGGAACGAAATATCATTCATGTCCCTAAGCTTTGCATAGTAGGAACACATATCAAACTTACCAGAACCATACAGGCTCCAAATCTTCATACCACGACAATCTCTCTGAGGGAGTTTAAAATAAAGAAACTCCAAAAAGAGGACACTGACTCCAATTCCCCAATCATGAAAGTCCCTATGACTCCAATTCCCCCCCTTGATGGAAGTTATCCCATTCCACCCTTATGCTTCACCATAGGCTACACCCATGAGACCCCCTACTAAGATTTGAAACCCAGCCACCTTCCTCCACTCCATATTTTGAAGCAATCACACACCACCAAAGGTGAGTATCTTCGATCCATAACGCAGTTCATGTATTGAATAGTAAATAACATCTCATTAATATATTTTTTTTTTAGAATTTAACATTCCATTACAAAACAAAACATGGTTTGTCTAAGTTATTTTAGGCATTTAGACTTCCATGACTCTCTTTTGTGTGTTGTTGAAACCAAGTTTTCTTCAATGGACCTATTTCCTTCAATTGTTTTCCAAACTTCATGGTCCTTTTAACTAAAATTTTAGATGTTTTAAGCAACAACAAGTGTTTTCCAAGGAAAGGAAGCTTGAAGATTCTTGAGGTAAGAACCCTAGAAAATCCCTTTTTCCTTTAAATCAAGTGGCTATGAAGATTGTCCAAAAATCCATGTAACCAAGATTGAAATTTTAGATTCTTCTATTGAGTAGTAACCGGCCATTGTGAGGCAAATTAGATCTTTCATTATAGTTATTATTATAATTATAATTGCAATTTCTTTTATGTGTGAGGATTCTGTAGGGAATTTGACCACACCCAATTTCCATGGATTCAACTAATCTGGGTGTCAATTATTTTTGGTGTCCGTGTAGTTGGTGTTGATTATTTTTCGTATTGGGATGAGAGTTAATCTATAGTGGATTTGATGCTTTTGTCGGTATATAAGGGTGTTGGGCTGAAAACATGTACAGGTGTGGTGATGCTGGAAAAATGTGCGGATATCCATGGTGGGTTCTAGTTCAATGGTGTTAAAAAAAATTTGGTGGATCTCAAAGAAATTTTAGTTTACAGGTAGTTAGTGGATTTCCATGTAACTGATTTTTTTTTTTTGTAATAAGAAAACTCAAAAAATTTATGCCAATGGTTAATTCATATTTATCTGTAAGATAAATCTTATTTGAGAGCTTCACTAATACAAGCATTATCAAATGCTAACTACATGGCCAGTCATACTGGTGTAGAAAAGGAAACACAAATGTACAAATTTTGGAATGTAAAAAAAATAAAAAAATAAAAAAATAAAGTGTACCTTTGAATATACTCAGAGGCCCCATGTTTGAAATGGGTACCACCACCTGGGAACCACCAGAGCTGATTCTTCTCATGCACCCAATTTTGTCCTCCTTTGACTTCAGCAAGTCGTGTATGATTCACATTGCTTCGCCACACATAATCCCTGCTGTTTGGCCATCTTATTGGTATCTTATAATCTTCTGGTGGTGGAATTAAGCAAAATAAGCGGTTCTCAAGTGGAGGGCAATGTCTCTCAAGTTCTTCTCTTCTAGAAACATCCAAGTTGGGTAGCAAACTCTTTACATAAGAAACATCATGGCAAGGAATATACTCATTAAATGTTAATGGGCACACGTTCATTCCAGTTTCAGGGATCAAAACTGGTGTCTTTCTATAAGTAAGAGCAACCTTGTTTGTAAATATAGACATACCTGCAAGAGTTGAATACAACAATATCAATCATAAGAACAAAAAGTTGGATAGCTCAATAATATACCATATCACAAAACTTTGCAATTTTTTAATTTGTGATTCACTACAGTTGACCTCAAGGCAACAATCAAGAAGATACATCAAATAAGTCAAATCATAGGTTAAGACATTCCACCCCACTTTACAATTTGTACACATGCATTATACATTCACGCCCTGAAGTATGGCACTTTAAGAACAGACTTCTATCCTGCATTCACAATAATTAACGAGTTGGAATATCAAAATTTATGCCCGTAAGATCTGTTGCTTATTATGCGTTCAACATAAAATTACATCAAACAGTACTCAGGTTTGTGAGTAGTATGAAATACTGGCCTAAGACATCATGGCATCAAGAATTTCCTTTCAAATCCAATCTACCTTTATGCTATGGGGGGTATCATAAAAGAGTATGGTACTGAACACCTTCATGTAAAACATTATTCATTAACATGATTTTCATCCATTTTCTCACATCATATACTAAAGACACTCAGCAAGACAACTATCTGATAAGGACGGGCTAGCTTCACTCCGGGTTCATACTCAATTATGCCCTCTCGAACTTAGCTTCGCATGTGTGATAAAAGACTAAGATAGAGGAAGTAGATACCTTCTACAAAGTTCGGGTTTCGAAAATTACATAGACCCAACTTAAGCACACCATGTTGAATGTCAATTCATGAGGAATTCACCCACTAAAAAACACTTGAAGTCTGCAAGTCTGTCACACTACAATTTCAACTTTCTGACCATGAAATCAAATACAATTCCACACTAAATTCACCATAATCCACAAGAGCACTACTAAACAATCCCATCTAACATCCAACTATACATTGCATAACTATTCAAGCTGTCCAATTTACCAAAACCTACAGCATAAACCCACCAAAAAGAAAAAGATTTGGACATCCACAAAAGCTAGAGACAAAGAGAAAATAAAATGCCATCAATCTAAATCCCAACTTCAACAATTCAAGCTGCCCAATTTACCAAATCAACAACATAAACCCACCAAAAAAAGACACCCATCAAAGTTAAAAACACAGAGAGAGAGAGAGAGAGAGAGATTACCAATGGATAAAGAAGAAGAAGGAGAAGAAGAATTGGAAGGGAGCTGGGAGACGTAGATGGGGCCATTGTTGCCAAAGAGGGTTCCAGCATAGAAGGAACCAACCATTAAAAGCAGAGCCACCATTATCATCTGCCCTGATTTCGAATCAAACGCTGAGCCCAGCGCATACCCACCCATTTTCTCTGCTTCTCTTTGCTTCTTTGGCTTCTTTTGACTTATCTACTCTGCTTTTGGCTTTCTATCTCAAATGGGTTTTTCGTGAATTTGCAGGATTCATTAGGACTGAATCCACATTTGGAAATCTGAGGAAGAACAAGAACAAGAACACTATCAGATTCCTATCGAGCTGGAAATTTTTGTGCTCACTGTTTGTTTTTTTGGAATGATTTTTTGACCGTCATAAGTGCACGTGTGATTATAAGTGAATAACATCTTTCTATTTAGGGGCGTTTGGTTAGCGTGATGTATCTGTGTGATCATAATGACATTAGCCTAATGAGGAATATCACGGTATTTATTTCGTTTAAATATTTGTAATGTAAGATTACATGAGTAATCACATCCTACAAAATTAGGGTGATGGGATTACTTTATTACATTAGAGGAATCTAAAATTACTCACTTGAAAAACACGCGTGATGCTAAAAAAAATATCTTGTTGACAAAATTGTCCATGCCAATATTTCGTAATTACAAAACTTGCCACTGAAATATTTTCTCTCAACTCTCAGTCTCTCACGTTGAAACCCTAGCCGCTCTCTGCCTCTCTCTCATGGCTCTCTGCCTTTCTCTCTAGCAAATGGCTCATCATGCGGTTTCAACGGTGCTTGATCGTCGGAGTCTCGCCGGAATCATCGCCATCTAACTTCCAGACACCGAAGCTTTCATTGGTAAGTTCTCGATTCTCAATTTTTTTTTTTGCTTTCCTTCGTTTTCTGTATAAAACATTGTATTTTTGTGATTTTCTTTGTGAGATTTTCATTGTATCCTGATTGGATTCCAAGAAGCAAACTAGAAATTAATTACTACTATCACTCTCTCATTTCTAGGGTTCATAGCCTCTGTTTGTTTCCTGAGAAAATCTAGCCGGCTTTGCGTAAGGTACCGATCTGCTTCTCTCTTTATCATATTTCTTTTACTTTCTTGGATGCCAAACAAAACGAGTCCTGCAAGGAAAAAAAATTATGGGTTTCTTGTGATTTTTACCGTTATATGCATATTTCAAATTTCTTGGATTTGTGGGTTTTTTTTTTTTACTGCTTATTTGCCCTGGTTACAGGAAGTCAGTATCCATAATCTAATTTTAAATTTTTGAAGAAATGATTGATTCTGGTTGTTATCCTGATTTGTTTGTATGCGATGTTTATGTTAAAACCAGTTTGCTTTGTTTGTATGCGAATTGTGGCTATTTGGGACATGCCCATAAAGTGTTTGATGAAATTCCTGAGAAGAATGTTGTTTCTTGGACTGCAATCATTAGTGGGTATATTGGTGTTGGTCAATATAAAGAAGCCATTGACATGTTTAGAATGTTGGTAGAGATGGGTTTGAGGCCTGATGGTTTTACGATTGTTAGGGTGTTGTTTGCGTGTACTCAGCTTGGGGATTGAGAAGTGGGGAGTGGATAGATGGATACATGACAGAGATTGGGATGGGGAGGAATGTGTTTGTGGCTACTTCTTTGGTGGATATGTATGCTAAGTGTGGAAACATGGAGAAAGCGCGGTGTGTCTTTGATGGGATACAATTTTCTTGTATAATCTGGATGTAATCAAGTCTATATCCATCAAGAATCCGAGTAGTAAAAGTTGTGTATAAGAACACAGTTTAAAATAGAGGTTAGATGGAACCAAAGAAAGTGAGGATTGTGTTTGTAGAAGGTTTTTTTTTTCTAGAGCAAATACATTACAAAGTCTTTCAGTTAGTCATGAATCAAAATTTTGATCTAAGAATTTTAGTTAATCATCCCACTGGGCATGCTCTTATTAATTCTACTTATCAAAAAATAATTTTGCTTGATCATGATTTAACTCCAGTTTGAAATTCTTGGTTCTGTTAAAGTTGGAAATGTTTGCTCCCTTAACTGCAATTAGTTTATGGATGTAGGCAAAAATGTGGTTATTGTCATAGTGGGTAAAGGTCTAACTTGAGAAACTTTTGTATGCCTCATTGAGTTCTTTTATCAAATGATCTGATTCATAGAGTTTTACTAGTTCATGAGGAGTTGATTGTATGATATAGTTACTTGGAGTACCATGATTCAAACTTATGCTTTGAATGGGTTCCCTAAAGAAGCTCTGGACCTTTTTTATTTATTTTTTTAATAAATTTAGCTGAAATGAATGTTATTTCAGTATTTTTATCCATTTTAATGTTGTAGTGAACCGTTAGGCTTTAATTTTGCATTTCAGCATTGGGACACTAACAGTGACTCTCTGTCCAGCAGATTGCCTTTCGGGGGGGCTAAATTTTTGTTAACATTTTGGCCATCTATGAGGAGCTTATTTTTGCTGGAGGGGGCTTGACTGATGAAGAAATTGTGAAAGTTGGAGGGATTATTACTGCTGATTGCAACAAGACTGATTATTTTTTCACATTGGGAGGGCATTTCAAGAAGTTGTATGTGTACAGCTTGCTTCAAAAGAGGCTTTAGTTATGTAAAGCTTTGCTTGGTGTACTCATGAAAACCAACATTATTTCTTCTTTTGTCTCTTTCCCTCTCTTTTCTAATATTGTAGTTAAGTACATGAATAGATTGGAACTATTTGTAGACCAATTTATTTCTATTAATGACACTTTATGTGTATTCTAGCTATTAGTTATATTTTTAGAATAACTTAGTTGCTTACTTATAATTTAGAATATTTTTTTTAGGTAACTTTGAGAATTAGTTTAATGAATTTTATCCACCCTCCTTTTAATAGTTATAGGTATTAGGAGTTATTTTAGTCATTTTAATAATTAAATGATTTTTTTTTTTATTTATTTATTATTATATAATTTTTTTTTAAGATTATATGATTTTTTTTAATAGTTGTAGGTCTTAAGGGGTATTTTAGTCATTTTTATAGTTATATGAAAGATTTATTTATTTATTTATATAATTATATGATTTTTTTAATAGTTATAGGTCTTAGGGATATTTTAGTCATTTTATTAATGTTAGGGTATTATATGTTATACACAAGGGTACTTTTGGAATTTATTATAAAAAATTGTAATGATGCCTTTGTCAGTATTGATTCCCAGAAAAACCTTGAGAGTGAATTTTTGTATTGGAAAGTACTGTTCATACCTGAGATTAGGGGAGATAGTTGCATTTTATGCTTTCCGGTTATAACACGTGGCCTTCCAGACTCCGTTAGATCTAAGGACATGTGGTGAATTGATAACCCTTCACCTGGAAGGTCGTTACTCATTTGGAGTGTAGTGCTGGGCAACATTGCAAGGGTTTAATCCCCTGAATTTGCGAAGAACACCTGTCAATGGTGAGGACACGACTCGGCGAGCTGTCTCGCTGTGATCCCGTAATGGATAAGAGATGACTCACCGAGGGTTGGGATAAGTGGCTATGCTTAGTAGGTCGTCCTTTGAGGATGAGACTTGGACGGTCGTCATTTGTTTTTGAAGAGTAGAAGATCGTCTTTTCTGACTTGGAAAAGGTTGATAAAAATTCCCTTCAGTTTAGCTCGGACATTAGACGGTCGTCAGCTTTCTCGGATGTTAGGAGGTCGTCATTTCTGACTTAGGGAAAAGTTGATAATTATCCCCTTCAACTACCTTTTCAGTGTGATTCAAGTGTTCAACCAAAAGGTGAATGACTTTCGGTGATAGATGGAAAGTCATTATAACAACAAATCGAAGTCAAATTACGCGTAATGAAGCTTTGTAGTAGACATGAGGACGAGAATTAAGTTTCTTTGAAAGTTTCTTACATATAATGGAAATCTTTTCTCCTATCTCTTTATCTTATAATTATTTTATACTTCACTAATCAAAATATTTCATATAACATATATCTTATATTCTTTATTTTTAAATTGTTAGTTAATCCGTCAACGAGGGAGATAGTTTGTCACTGTTTTCTAAACGAGATATTTGCATGTTTTTATTTATTTATTTTTTGATAATCATATTTACATTTTTTTAAGAAGTCGGGTTCATAATAATATGAACACCCTAAGCAAACAGTGACACCACCAATGTGAGTACGAGAGGTTTTTTGGAAATTTCCTGCGTACTACTCAGATCCCACAATGCAATTATAAGATAAAAAAGTGTAAGGATAAAATACTAAAACTAAAAGACTAAAAAGTTTTTTTTATTCGAAAGTAA
The DNA here is from genome assembly GCA_907173295.1 of Fagus sylvatica. Taxonomy (NCBI): domain Eukaryota; kingdom Viridiplantae; phylum Streptophyta; class Magnoliopsida; order Fagales; family Fagaceae; genus Fagus; species Fagus sylvatica. Next base: position 63,033,697 of record OU015761.1, on the reverse strand, counting down.
TTTCATGGTGCAATCCATCTCAAGCTGTCCCCTCACTTTCTCTCTCTCTCTCAAGTTATTGTTCTTTTAATGAGAAGTAGATGGACATAGACTTGAAAAAGTGTCTCTAATTCTTATTCTAAATTTGGTTTGGGTTCCCTAGAGTAGAAGGAAATGATTTCTGTAGACATGAGCACGAGAAGTTTCTTTGAAAGTTCCCACATTAACGAGAGAGATAGTTTGGTACTGTTTTCTAACCGAGATATTTGCATTTTTTTAAGAAGTGGAGTATACCCTAAGCAAACAGTGACACCACCAATGTGAGTACGAGAGGTTTCTTGGAAATTTCCTTCGTACTACTCAAAGCGTGAAGTCAAATTGCACAAGCAGACTGAGATCCCACCATGCAATTATAAGATAACAAAGTGTAAGGATTAAATACTCAAACTAAACGACTAAAAAGTTTTTTTTATTCAAAAGTAATTTCATGGTGCAATCCATCTCAAGCTGTCCCCTCACTTTCTCTCTCTCTCAAATTATTGTTCTTTTAATGAGAAGTAGATGGACATAGACTTGAAAAAGTGTCTCTAATTCTTATTCTAAATTTGGTTTGGGTTCCTTAGAGTAGAAGGAAATGATTTCTGTAGACATGAGCACGAGAAGTTTCTTTGAAAGTTCTCACATTAATGAGAGAGATAGTTTGGTACTATTTTCTAACTGAGATATTTGCATTTTTTTAAGAAGTGGGGTATACCCTAAGCAAACAGTGACACCACCAATGTGAGTACGAGAGGTTTCTTGGAAATTTCCTGTGTACTACTCAAAGCCTGAAGTCAAATTGCACAAGCAGACTGAGATCCCACCATGCAATTATAAGATAACAAAGTGTAGGGATTAAATACTTAAACTAAACGACTAAAAAGTTTTTTTTATTCAAAAGTAATTTCATGGTGCAATCCATCTCAAGCTGTCCCCTCACTTTCTCTCTCTCTCAAATTATTGTTCTTTTAATGAGAAGTAGATGGACATAGACTTGAAAAAGTGTCTCTAATTCTTATTCTAAATTTGGTTTGGGTTCCCTAGAGTAGAAGGAAATGATTTCTGTAGACATGAGCATGAGAAGTTTCTTTGAAAGTTCCCACATTAACGAGAGAGATAATTTGGTACTGTTTTCTAACCGAGATATTTGCATTTTTTTAAGAAGTGGGGTATACCCTAAGCAAATAGTGACACCACCAATGTGAGTACGAGAGGTTTCTTGGAAATTTCCTGTGTATTACTCAAAGTGTGAAGTCAAATTGCACAAGCAGACTGAGATCCCACCATGCAATTATAAGATAACAAAGTGTAAGGATAAAATACTCAAATTAAACAACTAAAAAGTTTTTTTTATTCAAAAGTAATTTCATGGTGCAATCCATCTCAAGCTCCCTCACTTTCTCTCTCTCAAATTATTGTTCTTTTAATGAGAAGTAGATGGACATAGACTTGAAAAAGTGTCTCTAATTCTTATTCTAAATTTGGTTTGGGTTCCCTAGAGTAGAAGGAAATGATTTCTGTAGACATGAGCATGAGAAGTTTCTTTGAAAGTTCCCACATTAACGAGAGAGATAGTTTGGTACTGTTTTCTAACCGAGATATTTGCATTTTTTTAAGAAGTGGGGTATACCCTAAGCAAACAGTGACACCACCAATGTGAGTACGAGAGGTTTCTTGGAAATTTCCTGTGTATTACTCAAAGTGTGAAGTCAAATTGCACAAGCAGACTGAGATCCCACCATGCAATTATAAGATAACAAAGTGTACGGATAAAATACTCAAATTAAACAACTAAAAAGTTTTTTTTATTCAAAAGTAATTTCATGGTGCAATCCATCTCAAGCTCCCTCACTTTCTCTCTCTCAAATTATTGTTCTTTTAATGAGAAGTAGATGGACATAGACTTGAACCGGTTAAACAGTAAACACTACACAAATTAAAGACTAGTAAATGTATGCCACCCTAGCTAAGAGATGAACCACACACGTTGTTCCACATAATCCATCCCTCCCATTTGTGTTTTAACTTTGAATCGAGTTATCAACAAACCCAGCTGAGTTTAACACGCCACTACTGCTGTTGAAACTTGAATGAGAGAGATTGGCCATGCGGGAATCCTTCACTTTGTGAACCTCCATTTCAATTGGGCTCTCATTTTTTTTTTTCCTAAAAAAAAAAGGTCATTATGTTTGACTGATCTGATGAAGGAAAGGATTTAAAACATTTGCATCAAATAGTTGTTATTGATTTTTTTTTTTCATTTCATGCAGATCCATATATATCGTGATTTAATATTTACTAGTATATTTCCAATGGCCTCCCCGTCATCTTTCCCAAGTTCTTCTTCTACTGCACGATGGAAGTATGATGTGTTTGTTGGTACAGAACAAACTTTGTACAGAACAAAAAATACACAAGGTTAATCGATATGAACTTAATAATATTAGTAAAATAAGTATTTATTGGTACAGAACAAACTTTGTATTGTTTAGAGGAAATTCCAGTACTCCACCTTGTATAGGATAAATTATTCATGTTGATTCACACTAAATTCTTCAATAACGTTTAATATATTATCAAAAAAGCTTACTTGTGATAATAATAGATGCATTAGAAAATCAAAACTTCGGTGAGACATTCTTTGTTCCACATTCTTATATTCGTACTTATAGAAGAAATACGTACCATTTACTGGAATATCATTTTATAGTATTATATACTAACGTATCAAGACGGGAATCTTCGTAGAAAACCATGCCAATAAAGTAATAGACCATGCAGTCAGAAAAAAAAAAACTTATTGAAAATGATTAATATAACTTATTGAAAATGATTAATATAACTATCACCTCAACCTAAATAGATGCAGCCTAAATATTAATATAACAAAAAATAGTGGCCCAATTAAAAAAAGGTCTAATACAAAAGCCCAATTCGTTACCCAATCTGTTTACTCCCAGAACCATTCTGGGACGGTCTCGCCCGATGGCTTGATCAGTAGTGGGTCCACCTCGTCTCACACATAGCACCAAAAGTCCGAAACACCACGCCAAAGTTACGCGTGAAAAATTAAAAAAAGACAAAAAGTTAAAAAGAGAGTCAAACTACGCATTACGAAAAGCACGGGAGGTTTCTTCGAAATTTCCAAGATAGCTCTGAAAAGCAACACTCATACTCAAGCTGTGTCCTTTCTTTTTTCTCTCTCTCTCTGACTCTCTGACTCTGTTGAAACTTGAAAGTGAGATTGGCTTTGTGGGACTCCTCCACTTTGTGAACCGTCAGTTCAAGAATCAATTGAGCTTTCTGATATCAAAAACAGGTAAGATTTGACGGATCTGATGATGGAAAGATTCAAAACATTGCATCAAATAGTTTTTTTTGTTTAGTTGTAATTGACTTTTTTTTTTTTTTCATTTCATGCAGATCTATATCGTGATCCAATATATACGTACTTATATATTTCCAATGGCTTTAATGGGCGTGACCGCTTCGTCGTCTTTCCCAAGTTCTTCTTCTACTGCACGATGGAAGTATGATGTCTTCCTCAGTTTCAGAGGTGAGGACACCCGTAAAACTTTTACTGACCTTATATATGATGCTTTGAGGCAGAAGGGCATTAACACCTTTAAGGACGATAAAGATCTTGAGAAAGGAGAAACCATTTCACAAGAGCTCTCGAAAGCAATAGAAGAATCGAGATCTGCTATCGTCATTCTCTCAAAAAACTATGCATCTTCAACTTGGTGCTTAGATGAACTTACAAAGATCATTCACTGCAAGGAAGAGATGGGAATGAGAGTTCTTCCTGTTTTTTATGATGTGGAGCCATCCCACGTACGAAAACAATTGGGAACTTTTGCACAAGCCTTTATTGAACATGAAGAACGTTTTAAGGAGAACATAGAGAAGGTGGAAAAGTGGAGAGCTGCTTTGAGTCACGTGGGCAATCTCGCTGGATGGACTGTAATGAATAGGTAATTTTATTTTACATATATTTATGTCTTTTAAATGATGATGACCCACTTCATATATGTAACTCCATATTTAACCGTAAGCAAATATACCTCCATATTTGCACTTCTTTCAATTTTGTCCTGAGTCAATCAATTTTGATATTTTTGTTTTAGTCAACCGAATTGAACACCAAATATCTATAATATTGTTATGCGACCTACTTTTTTGGTGGTTGAAACTCACCAAATATTGTTCTCTTCATTGCAGCTATTTGTCTGAAGTTATCCAAAGTATTGTGGGACAGATATCACGTAACTTGACTAATGCATTCTCAGATATTATTGAGGACTTTGTAGGAATGGAGTCTCGAGTGATGAAATTGGAGACTTTGTAGGAATGGACTCCTATTTAGCTGTAGGGGTAAATGATGTTCGCTTTATAGGGATTTGGGCAATGGGGGGAATGGGTAAGACAACCCTGGCTAGAGTTGTTTACCAAATGGTTTCTCAAGAATTTGAAGCTTGTTGTTTTATTGATGATGTTAGGGCAAAAGATGGTTTAATTCTGCTCCAACAACTTATTTCTAAAATTTTGATGGAAAAAATAGATAATACTTTTGAAGGAGTTCTCATGATCAAGAGGAGATTATGTCATAAAAAGATTCTTCTTGTTCTTGATGATGTAGATAAATTAGACCAAATAAAAATGTTAGTTGGGAAGCGTACTTGGTTTGGTCCAGGCAGTAGAATTATCATAACAACAAGAAATGAGCATTTGTTGAAGACACATGGAGTAGATAAAATATATGAAGTCAAAGGATTGAATGATAAAGAAGCTCGTCGCCTCTTTTGTTTGAAAGCTTTTAAAGAAGAGCATGTCCTAGATGATTACTTAGAACTAGCCCAAGGTTTTATAAGTCATGCAGCTGGTCTTCCTTTGGCTCTTGAGGTTTTGGGTTCCTTTTTGCATGGAAAAAATACTGTTGAATGGAAAAGTGCATTAGAGAGGCTCAAAGAATTTCCTATGAGTGATGTTCACCAAAAACTTAAAATAAGTTATGATGGACTTCATGAGCCAGTGAAAAAAATATTCCTATACATTGCGTGCATCTTCAATCATAAGAAGAAAGATCATGTAATAGAAATACTAGATATTCTTGGCCTTTACACTTCCATTGGATTGAAGGAACTCATTGATAAAGCTCTCTTGAAAGTTCAGTATAACGATATATTGTGGATGCACGAATTACTTGAAGAAATGGGCAAGTACGTAGTTCGTCAACAGTGTTGTGATGAGCCTGGGAAGCGTAGTATATTGTGGCTTTATAAAGACATTGACAACATATTGAAAAAAAATACGGTAAGAGGTTATTTAGAGAATTCGAGCTCATACTTTATCTTCTTGTTTAAGGAATTTAAAATTTGAATAGTTATGCTAATAATATATTTTGCTATTCACCACTTCCCTCTTGATTATTAGGGGACAGAAGCAGTTGAAGCCATAGATTGTAAGAGTATTTATCCTAAGAAAAATGGGATACATTGGAACCCTGAGGCATTTTCAAAGATGCACAATCTTAAATTTCTTAGAATTCATAATATTTTCCTTCAACATGGCCCCACACATCTTCCTAATGATTTAAGAATTCTTGATTGGAGTGAGTATCCTTCAAAATCTTTGCCATCAAGTTTCGAGGCATATGAGCTTTGTCAACTTCATTTGCTACGGAGCAATATTGAACGACTTTGGATAGGAATGAAGGTAAGAGTGCTCTCATTGTACAACTTTGCTTTTCAATTTCAATAAACGGAGACTAGGAAGATAATTATTCTAACAATGTTTTTCTTTTTTTTTTTAATAGATTTGTCACCAGTTGAAGTTCATTGATTTGACCGACTCCTCGAATCTGATTGAAATCCCAGATGTCACTGGAATTCCAAATCTTGAGAAATTAATTCTTGAAAGGTGTAGCAATTTACAGGAGCTTCACCCATCCACCAGAATTCATAAAAAGCTTATTTTTCTGAATCTAAAATGGTGCAAAAAACTAAGTCGTCTTCCAAGCAAGTTTGAAATGAAGTCTCTTAAGACTCTTTATCTTAATGGTTGCTCAAACGTCAAGAAAATTCCAGAATTTGTGGGAAACATGGAATGCTTACAAGATCTTTCTTTGGATGGCGCTGCTATTACGGAACTACCATCATCAGTTGAATGTTTGACTGGCCTTAGGTTTTTGAATCTATTCTATTGCAAAAATCTTGTGTGTCTTCCTAGCACCATTTGTAATTTGAAGTCTCTTGAAGATCTTAATCTTTATGGATGCTCAAAATTGGACGAGTTGCCAGAGAACTTAGGAATTTTGGAAAGTCTCTTTAAACTTGATTTGAGTGAAACAGCTATAAAAGAGCTGCCATCATCAATTGGACATTTGAATAGTCTTACTAAGTTGAATCTAAGCTATTGCAAAGATCTTTTGTGTCTTCCTAGCACCATTTGTAATTTGAAGTCTCTTGAATATCTTTATCTTTCTGAATGCTCAAAATTGGACGACTTGCCAGAGAACTTGGGAATTTTGGAAGGTCTTGGGATTCTTGATTTGAGTGGAACAGCTATAAAAGAGCTGCCATCATCAATTGGACATTTGACTCGTCTTACTTATTTGAGAATAGAAGAATGCAAAGATCTTTTGTGTCTTCCTAGTACCATTTGTAATTTGAAGTCTCTTTGGGATCTTGATCTTTGTGGATGCTCAAAATTGGAAAACTTGCCAGAGAACATAGGGAATGTTAAAGGTCTGAAAACACTTAAATGTAGTGGAACCACTATAAAAAATGTGCCTTCCTCCATTGTTCTCCTTGAAAAACTCTATGAACTAAATTTTAATAAGCCAGCATATTCATTTGATCCCAATTCAACTAGTCATGGCCTCGTGGGTCTTACATTGCCTTCCTTATCAGGTTTGACTTCTTTAACAAGATTGGATCTTCGTGACTGCAATATTTGGGAAATCCCCAATGATATTGGCTGCTTATCCTCTTTAAATAAATTAGATCTATCTGGAAATAATTTTGATTCCCTTCCTGAAAGCATCTCTGAACTCCCTTATCTTGAATGGCTTGATTTGGAGGGTTGCAAGAGGCTTCGAGCGTTACCAGATATTCCGTCATTTACTTATCATGTAAATCTAAACAACTGTACCTCTATCACACTGAAGAGATTGCCAATAGAAAAAAGAATTCCATTCTCGTGGGATTACGGCAAACTATTGACTTTACACTGTCTCAACTGCTTCAAATTGATGGAAAATATTCAGGTCTCTCTCAAAATTTATTTATTTATTTTTATTTTTTTATAATTCATCTTTCTCTTAGTTCTAAACATCATGCTTTATATATTTCAGGGACATAGACGTATACTACCATTCACAGCTTATATGATGATTATGCCCGGAAGTGAAATTCCGAAATGGTTTAGCAATAAAAGGTTTAGCTATGAAAGTAGGGGTTGTACAATGAACATACAAATGCCTTCTTTTTGTAGGTATTGGTATTGGTATAGTAATGGGCGTGGGTATAGGTTTGTTGGATGGTCAATTAAGATATGTGTTCTTTTTGGTAAGTTTCATCCATACCCTGGAAAGTGTCATCTCCAATGTTCGTTAAAAGTCAATGGAGGTCGTAAGATTGATCGAGATCTATATCTCGTTCCATTTAACGAAAAATATGGTAAAGTTGAATCGCCTCACATTTGGCGGATCTATTTGTCCCATAACTATTTGTCCTACTCCTACTCCTTGGTATCGGCATTATCAAACAATGGATTAAATCAACTTCAGATTGAAGTATCAAACCTTTCGAATCCAGAACAGACCTTGGAGGTGGAGAAAATTAGGGTCTGTTTGACACATGAGCAAGACATCGAAGATGGCACAGTGCAACAACAACAGCACCATCACGATCCTGACGATTCAGCTGCAGAAGGTAACAGAAATAAGCGAAGCCATGATGAGGATGATGGGGCTGGACCTAGTGGAGAAGGCTACTCTAACGAGGAACCACAGCCAAAGAGGATTCAAAGACTTTGAGGAATTTACCAAAGAGAACTTTTTCTCTTCTTTACCTGTAAGTTAAAGTCTAGTTTAAATTACATCGATCATCTTTCTTCTTCTTCTTACAAGAAAAGGAATCATGGGTCAACGAAATTCTTTGTCTTCATTGATTACCTTTTCCTCTGCATATTCTTTGGGTTCCTCTGCTTCATTCTTTCAACATTGTTGGGATTTGAAATCTAAACAATACCCACAGTTCCTTTAGCCAGGTCCACCCTTCAATTCCTTTTCTTCTTCTGTTTTTTCCTTGCTTTTGGTGAATGTATATGTGATTTTTATGATGACTAAACCCTTATGCATCCTTTTATTTTTATTTTTTTGACTTCTTTACCTGTAAGTCATCATCTTTCTTCATACTTTTACTCATTTAAATTGCTCTTATTATTGATTAAGTAATGCTCTGTTAAACATATTGAAATATCTCTTTCCTATGTAAAGGTCTGTTGTATTAATGTAATTGTTTTTTCTTTTTCTTTTTCTTTTTCTCCGACAGTCAGACATATATAATGTTTTTTTCTCCTTGCTGGTATTTGGGTCTATGATTCATATTGAAGAAAATTTCGAACAGAGATATGTTGATATTGGACCATGATTTGCACAACTTCATGCAATGGAAGTTACAAAAAGAGAAGTAATGGAAAAGTAGGGTCATTCTACACCTACATCCAATTGTTGTCGATTAGAATCTCTGCCGATGGGACTCCTTCGATAGAAGATCAGGAGGCCTTGAACGCTAGACTTTGCACTCAAGGTTTGCTTTAATTCCAACTCATCTTTTTTTATTTCAAATTTATTAATTTAATGCATTGTTTGTTAATTTTTGGAGCTGAACTGAGAAATTATTTGGGGGTGAGTTGTATCATTTAGGATCAAATTAGTTGGTTTTTTGTTTTTTATTTTAACTGTCCAGATGCTTTGAAATTCTAAAGCTAAATGCTTTGAGTTGTCTTTATGATTTTTTTGGTTGCTTGGAAAAAGGTAGAAAACAGAAAAGTAATTAAAGGGTTTTGATTAATATTGGCTTCTGTCGATTGAACCTGATAATTGGAGAAAAAAAGTATTATCAAAGAGTTTGAGTTTGACACAACTGCTTGGTTAAGTTGAGTTAAATATGTTGAAGTAAAATGGTAATTAGTTTTTTGTTTATGTTTTTCCTTAGCTTTCACAAAACCGGGTTAGAGGGTTTGTTTTCCCTTATTAGCTGGTGAATTCAATTGGAAATGTGTGTGTGAGTGAGAAAAAAACTTTGACGTCCAAAATTATATTTCTGTCTATTGCCTTGACCCTTTTTTTAGTAGTTGTACAGAGCCAGTGTTTATGTCATTATTTGTTCTTTTACATTTACAGAATATGATCATCAGAATGACTTACATATGCATATATGCGTAATTTGTAGAAAGTGTTCGTGAAGGATTCAAGAATGCTTCAATCGGGTGCATTGCCAATGGCATGTAATAGTCATCTTTTACCAAAACCGAATTGTGCTGGACCTTTTCTTTGTTTCTATATTGGTTGGAAAACGAGGTTATAGGGACTCCATCAATTGGGAGGAATGAAGCAGACATTTTAGTATGTAAGAAATGACAACAACTAGAGGTTTTTATGTTTTATCAGTGGGCAAGTGCTACTATATAGTTTCTGATCATAATAAAGGAAAAAAACCTGGGATTTTCTACTGGAGGTGCAAAGTTGCAGAATTGATCATAGTTCATCTACTATATGTTTAAGGAGTTGAAGTTCCATTGGATTGATACCTGCTTAGATTTTGCTTTGAGGAAATGTTTCTGATCATAGTTCATCTACTATATGCTTGAACAAAGGCCTTACTTTCTATATTTTTTTATGAGCTCTTGTTTCCCTTACATGAAGAAGTTGTCTGGAAATCATTGAAACTCTTATTTAGCTGTGGATGATAGGTTATGTGGTGTGGGAACTAATTGAAGCACATGAAAAAGCTGATGCATGTTAACTGTTACTTTTACCTTCTTTTAGAGCAATTAGAGTAATTCATTAAATGTGATGATGATGATGATAAAGATGTGCGTATGCTGAGAAATCTCATTTTAATGAATTATGTCCTTGGTTCCTGTTTAGTCCACATATTTCTATTTTGTCCCATACATATCATGATTTTTTTTTTTTTTTTTAAGGTCCCTCCTCTCACACCCACCTGGGCTCTTGCTAAAGTTCTCAAGGACTCAAAATGGTCATGCATTTAAATTAGCGGTCAAATGGCTCTTATTATTGATTACCTTTTCCTCTGCTTCATTCTTTTCAACATTGTTGGGATTTGATTCCTAAACAATACCCACAGTTTCTTTAGCCAGGTTCACCCTTCGATTCCTTTTTTTTTTTTTTCCCTCACTTTTGGTGAATGTATGTGTGATTTTTATGATGGCTAAACCCTTACGCATCCTTTTTTTTTTGAATTCTTTACCTGTAAGTCCTCATCTTTCTTCACACTTTTACTCATTTAAATTTATCTTATTATTGATTAAGTCATTTATTTTTTGGTGTCCTGCAAAGGTAATGCTCTGTTAAACTTCTAGTATAAGATTACAAATACATATTGAAATATCTCTTTTCTATGTAAAGGTTGTTGTATTAATATAATTGTTGTTTTTCTTTTTCTCCGACAGTAAGACATATATAATGTTTTTTTTTTTTCCCTTGCTGGTATTTGGGTCTATGACTCATATTGAAGAAATTTCAAACAGAGAGATGTTGATTTTGGACCATGATTTGCACAACTTCATGCAATGGAAGTTACAAAAAGAAAAGTAATGGAAAAGTAGGGTCATTCTACACCTACATGCAATTGTTGTCGATTAGAATCTCTGCCGATGGGACTCCTTCTTCGATAGAAGATCAGAAGGCCTTGAACGCTAGACTTTGCACTCAAGGTTTGCTTTAATTCCAACTCATCTTTTTTTATTTCAAATTTATTAATTTAATGCATTGTTTGTTAATTTTTGGAGCTGAAGTTGAGAAATGATTTGGGGGTGAGTTGTATCATTTAGGATCAAATTAGTTGGTTTTTTGTTTTTTTTTAACTGTCCAGGAAATTTTAAAGCTAGATGCTTTGAGTTGTCTTTATGATCTGTTTGGTTGCTTGGAAAAAGGTAGAAAACAGAAAAGTAATTAAAGGGTTTCGATTAATATTGGCTTCTGTCGATTGGGACCTGATAATTGAAGAAAAGAAGTATTATCAAAGGGTTTAAGTTTGACACAACTGCTTGGTTAAGTTGAGGTAAATATGTAAAAGTAAAATGGTAATTATTTTTTTATTTATATTTTTCTGTAGCTTTCACAAAACTGGTTAGAGGGTTTGTTTCCCCTTATTGGCAGGTAAATTCAATGGAAATGAGTGTGTGTGTGTGTGAGAAAAAAATTAAGTCAACTGTGTAGTAAATGTATCTAAGTTTGGTTGGGTGGAATATCTCTTTTCTTGGGTGCTAATTTTTGAAAACTTTAACATCCAAAATTATATTTCTGTCAATTGCCTTGACCCTATTTTTTATAGTAGTTGTACAGAGCTAGTGTTTATATAATTATTTGTTCTTTTACATTTACAGAATATGATCATCATAATGACTTACATATGCATATATGCGTAATTTGCAGAAAGTGTTCGTGAAGGATTCAAGAATGCTTCCATCGCATGCGTTTCCAGTGCTGTGGCAACAGTATGTGATAGTCATCTTTTACTTAAAAAAAATTGTGCTGGACCTTTTCTTTGTTTCTAATTTCTAATCTACCTTGTTTTTGGAGGTCATATTGGTAGGAAAATGAGTTTATAGGGACTCCTTTATCACTTGGGAAGAATGAATCAAACATTTTAGATATTGCTTTTAGGAAATGTTGCTGATCATAGTTCATCTACTATATGCTTGAACAAAGGCCTTAGTTTCTATATCTTTTTGAGCTCTTATTTCCCTTAGTGAATTATGTCCTTCGTTCCTGTTTAGTCCACATATTTCTATTTTGTCCCATACATGCAGCTCATTTTTTTTTTTTTTAATTAATTTATCAATTTATTTTTTTAATGTTTCTTGTTCATGTCTTAGTTGGCTGTAGTTTGTGTGATTCCTTGGGCAAAGGCAAACCTCAATTATACCGCTCAAGCACTTATTGTATCTGCTGGTTTCTAGTGAACCTTCTCGTTATTATTATGGGTTTGGAACATTGCATTTTAGTTTTAGGGTATTCTGCTTCTGACATAGTTTAAAAATACACATTCTATGGATGAAGTCAAGTTTTTCTTGTTTATATGCTGCCATTATCAATATTCTAAAGAAGTTTAAAAGTAGTATCTTATAAAAGAATTTACAAAAAAAAAAATCTTGAAATAAGCTTCATTTGTTGATTTGTATTCCCCACTTCTGATAGTGTAATTTTGTAATTGGTCAACAGCATCACAATTGCAGCATTCTTCATCATTGCTGATAAAACGACATCAGAGTGTGTGAGAAGAAATTCCCAGCTTGAAGACACCTTGAGATGCTAGGGATGATGCATTGCAACTCTAAGTTGCAGTGGTATGCTTTAACATGATGCTTTGTATTGGGATGTCATGCTTGGGAAGGCTTGTTAAGATGTGCTTGTTTTTTTAGTTTCTCATTGTTGAGCAAGAAGGATTAATTTTTACTTCTATCAATAGTTGTTTTTGACTCATTTTAGTTGAGTTCATTGTGGGGTTACTCTGGTGATTTATTCTGCACTGTAAGATTTATAAGTCGGACCTAGCTTGCCATCTTGCAGTGTATTTCTTCTATTTTTAGTGAACTATCTTCTTGGAATCAAATACTAAGAAATAAGAGCACATGGAGCTATTCCTTTGTCTATTGATAAGAAAAGTATATAGCATCATGTTAAATACTAAAATGTGCTTTCTCTCTAATTGGTAAAATGCGATTAAAATACAAGCGTAAGGTATTAGTCATAGTAGTAATAATAAAATTCCTGCTTTGCTTTGACTTAAGATATAATTACTTGCACTGATCGGAATGACATACATATGATAGAGGTTTGGGAGGAAGCATTGAGTCAAATTGGTGCGAACGGATTAGGTCAACTTGAGATTGAAATATCTACTGAGAGCATGGAGGTGGAGAAAATTGGGGTCCGTTCGGAACATGAGCAAGACATTGAAGATCCCAATCAAACTATGACTCAGTGCAGCAACAACAGAAGCACACTCTATGAGGTTCTGGGTCTTCTCCATCATGATCCTGATGATTTAGCCTCAGAAGGTACTAGAAACAAGCGAAGCCATGATGAGGATGATGGGGCTGGACCTAGTGGAGGAGGCTATTCTATTGAGGAACCATAGACAAAGAGAATTCAAAGACTCTGAGGAATTTAGCAAAGAGCACTTTTTCTCTTTTTTACCTGTAAGTTAAAGACTAGTTTAAATTACATCCATCATCTTTCTTCTTCTTCTTCTTTTTCAGTTTTCATCAGGTTTGAATGATACAAAATTTTCTTGTTGTCTTGTTGGTGCACTTTTATTTAATGGAAAGTAAGAGGGATAGTTACCAGAGCGACGTTGAAGAATTAGCCAAGGTCCCTCCTCTCACACCCACCTGGGCAAGAGCTAAAGTGGTCAAGGACTAAAAATGGTTAAGCATTTAAACTAACTGTCAAGTGGCTCTTATTTTTTTATTAAATCATGTTTGCTTTTGGTGTCCTACAAATGTAATGCTCTGTTAAACGTCTATAAAATTACGAATACATATTGAAATTTCTCTTCCCTATGTAAAAGTTTTTTTTTTTAATTAATGTAATTGTTGTTTTTATCTTTTTCCAACAGTCAGACATATATAATGTTTTCTATTTTTTATGCCTTGCTGGCATTTGGGTCTATGATTCATATTGAAGAAATTTCGAACAGTAACCTCGCTTGGTTCAGATGTTGATTTTGAACAACTTTTTAGACTGTATAGTAGTATTACACCTACATGCAATTGATGAAGTTAGAAAAAAAGGTAATGGAAAAGTAAATTGAAGTTTGCACAACTTTTTTCTGTTTGGTAATAAAAGATAGCAAGGTGAATAATTTTTTTATTTGACACCAAAGATAAATACAAGTGAAAGATCTTTGAGTAAGTCATAGTTCATACAATACAAAACAGTAGAAGCCTATGTCAAATACAAAAATTCTGCAGCATATCTGGCTAAGTATTTGGTATGCTGTAGCAGAGTAGGAGACACATGATAGAAATGAACTAGTGCTGCATATCAGCATATGTCTTCAAAACAAGCAAATCTTGCCACATTCCGTGGTTGATCCAGCATGTGGCCTTCTTTGTGTGTTTCTCCTTATTGACAAACATCTCTGGATGTGCTTAGGATAATAACCCTTTGAGGTTCAAACTTGCTAGATGGAATAAGGATTGTCTGATCATTAAGATTGATGTAGCTCTTTGTTGTACTGTCCAGGTGAAAACTCTTTGAAACATAACATTTCCTTGCCTATCCTTTACTTGTGCAGCAGCTCCCCAGTCTGTTTTCTCTTTTTGTCTAGCTCTGTGTTGTACTATCTATGATTTTATTCAATTGCCCTTCCTGTTGTGCATCACAATGGGCATTAGTCCATAAATCATATAAGCAAGAAGCATACCGAGTTTGTATTTGTGGTTGTGACCAAAGAGTCCATTGGTCTGGGTAGTTTGTGTGATTCCTTGGGCAAAGGCAAACCTCAATTATACCGCTCAAGCACTTATTGTATGTGCTGGTTTCTAGTGAACCTTCTCATTATTATTATGGGTTTGGAACATTGCATTTTAGTTTTAGGGTATTCTGCTTCTGCAACCACATAGTTTAAAAATACACATTCTATGGATGAAGTCAATTTTTTGTTGATTATATGCTGCCATTATCAATATTCTAAAGAAGTTTAAAAGTAGTATCTTATAAAAGAATTTACAAAAGAATATCTTGAAATAAGCTTCATTTGTTGATTTGTACTCCCCACTTCTGATAGTGTAATTTTGTAATTGGTCAACAGCATCAATTGCAGTGTTGTTCATCATTGCTGATAAAACGACATCAGAGTGTGCAAGAGGAAATTCCCAGCTTGAAGACACCTTGAGATGCTAGGGATGATGCATTGCAACTCTAAGTTGCAGTGGTATGCTTTAACATGATGCTTTGTTTTGGGATGTCATGCTTGGGAAAAGTCGTAGTTGTAGTGATCGGAATGACATACATAATAAAATTCCTGCTTTGCTTTGACTTAAGATATAATTACTTATAGTGATCGGAATGACATACATATGATACAGGTTTGGGAAGAAGCATTGAGTCAAATTGGTGCGAACGGATTAGGTCAACTTGAGATTGAAATATCTACCGAGAGCATAGAGGTGGAGAAAATTGGGGTCCGTTTGGAACATGAGCAAGACATCGAAGATCCCAATCAAACTATGACTCAGTGCAGCAACAACAGAAGCACACTCTATGAGGTTCTGGGTCTTCTCCATCATGATCCTGATGATTTAGCCTCAGAAGGTACTAGAAACAAGTGAAGCCATGATGAGGATGATGGGGCTGGACCTAGTGGAGAAGGCTATTCTATTGAGGAGCCACAGCCAAAGAGGATTCAAAGACTTTGAGGAATTTAGCCAAGAGAACTTTTTCTCTTCATTACCTGTAAGTTAAAGTCTAGTTTAAATTACATCCATCATCTTTCTTCTTCTTCTTCTTCTTCTTCTTTTTCAGTTTTCATCAGGTTTGAATGATACAAAATTTTCTTGTTGTCTTGTTGGTGCACTTTTATTTAATGGAAAGTAAGAGGGATAGTTACCAGAGCGACGTTGAAGAATTAGCCAAGTAAGGTCCCTCCTCTCACACCCACCTGGGCAAGAGCTAAAGTGGTCAAGGACTAAAAATGGTCAAGCATTTAAACTAACTGTCAAATGGCATGTGCTTAGGATAAACATCTCTGGATGTGCTTCCTTGTGTGTTTCTCCTTATTGACAAACATCTCTGGATGTGCTTAGGATAATAACCCTTTGAGGTTCAAACTTGCTAGATGGAATAAGGATTGTCTGATCATTAAGATTGATGTAGCTCTTTGTTGTACTGTCCATGTGAAAACTCTTTGAAACATAACATTTCCTTCCCTATCCTTTACTTGTGCAGCAGCTCCCCAGTCTGTTTTCTCTTTTTGTCTAGCTCTGTGTTGTACTATCTATGATTCTATTCAATTGCCCTTCCTGTTGTACATCACAATGGGCATTAGTCCATAAATCATATAAGCAAGAAGCATACCGAGTTTGTATTTGTGGTTGTGACCAAAGAGTCCATTGGTCTGGGTAGTTCTCTTGTTTTTGTAACAAGGAGATAAACCACTGCTGAAGTGATAAGTGCAGGAGTTCATCTGTTTTGAGTGTGATTGGAGATGCAAACCATAACAGTCTAGGTGTTTCGTAATACCAAAAGAGATGTTCTAAAATATGTGCCTCTTGACAAAATCCACAAGTTAAGTCCAAACTTGTATTTCTGTTATGTAGTTCAGATTTCACTGCCAATGATATTGGCTTTGAGCTGTGTGATTTTGAGTTCCACTGTTTTGTTGTTGATTCAGTAAATGGTAGCCCTTTTTTACTGCAAACTCTCCTGATGAGGTATATGGGCGCCATATTAAGGCGTCCTTTGGGTTAAAGAAAGATATTGGTTGTTGAGCAATTTTCAAAGCATCACTTCTTTCATACAAGGAATGTAATAGGGAAAGATTCCAATTTTTTGTTTCATTGTTGATCAGGTCAGCAACTTTGTCTAGGGTGTCTGTGGTTCCCAGCAGTATTTCCCTTCATTTTTTGCCATAGTTCATGGTGTATACGAATAGTGCTTCCATCCTCTACCCTCCAAATTGCTGAAGTAAGGATAGTGCCCCTTGTTGTCATAATGCTCTAACATGCCCATGATGCAGTAGGTGGAACCTTTGCATTTTAAGTATTGAAAAAATCTCTGATGTAGCATAGGCTGATTTTACCCAAGGCGTGAGAACAGCACAAGGCTGAACTGCCTATTAGTCAAGCACATGGAATAATTATATTCTTTTTCTTAGGTGAATGATTTAGTTTGGGAAAAAACTCATAACCTAGGATTCTTGATGTAAAGTCCTACACTAACCTTGCCAGCTAGGTTTCATGCCTGAGTTTGAGATTACATATATTCATCTTGATGCTTTCAAATTCTAACTTTTGGCTGAGTTTCTTTAAATTTGTTGTGCGTGTGCAGGACATTGCAGAGCATTTGACGACATTATATCTTAAACATTGTGAGCGTGGAAATCGCTGCTTATACGAAGGTTCAACTCCACCTGGCGTGTTTCGTAATTCATGGGTAATTTTATCTGTGAAACCCATGGAAATGAGTTGATTTCTCCTCAACTTGTGATGTTACAACAATTTGGTGATAGCTTTTCTTCCTTCATGACAGAATGGAGCGATGTACTGTTATTCAGAACTTGCAATGGAGAAGTATAATGAAATCATACCTGTGACAGGGGCTATGATGACAACAGAAATCAAGTCAGTTTTTGTAGTCTAATTTGCTTTCAACTATATTACCTTCATGAACATTTAACAACATTAGTTTTGGTTGAGATTAAAGCAAAAACATTTAATGGGAGTGCTTTTGTTTTACTTGGTACAGGTTTGGGGAGCAAAGGAAGGTCCTTATGAGTTCAAGCCTATTCCTGCCTCTTGTTTCAATGACTTATTCTTCGACTCTTGTCAAATAATGTTTCATTAACATTTACCACCTTCAATTTTTTACAGTTTTGTTTAGAGGAATATTCACAAATTTAATGTTATAGGCAATAAACTATGTCTGTAATTAAATGACTTGAGGAAAATGTCATAAAAGAAGGTTCTGTTTGTGGTAAGACTTTGTAAAATTCACTCATAAGGTTGACATTATTAGTTCTAATATTATTCACTTTGAATTTAGGTGAGGATGATATTTATTGTGAACTCATGACTGTAATCAATTCTGAGTTATATCTGATGATTGTAATTCAAAGGAGCGTTGTTTGACCAGTGAACAAAAAATTAATTGAAATTCTGCTATGATATTGAAAATTACTTGAGGTTTCTGACATTTTATATCATTATGTATTATGTTTTGATATTGTTTATACGATCCTTAATCCTTGCCTAGATAATATTCAATTTTTTTAAGCTGGGGAAACTATATTGCTTGATTATTCAGCTGAGTTGGGATTATTCTCCTTTCTCCAGTGAAGATCTTCTACTGGTATTAACAATAATAAGAGAAATACCATACACACTAACAATGGAGACACTGAACAAAAACCATCATATGAAAAAACATCTTTTTGTTGAACACTTAAGCTCCTATACCAAACCATCATATGATCTATCTATTGGTTGCAAAAATCGGTAGAACAAGGCGGCTCTGTAATTCTTGTGGATGCCTTATGTGAATTGTTGCTTTTATAATAAAAGTTAATATAATTCCATTTGAAAAGAAATATGGATACCGGTAAATTTCATATTTGGGAGTGTCATATTGCAAACTACATGTGCCATACAAGCCCCATTCTGGGTGAGGGAACCAATCATGTTTGCCTTCCTACTTGCAAGACTGATCCAGACAATGAATTAAAAAGGCTCTTAGAATTACCCATAAGCAATTGGAATCATCTAATAAATATGTATGAAGTGTGAGAAAAGTAATATTCCCAATTCATAAAACACAAGAGCTTGTGCACAATTAATATTGCATATCCCAGAATTTGCACATAATCATTGCAATTTTTGTCCTTCAAAGTTTCCCCTTTCTGGAATCCAACATTTTCCTTAGTTTTCTTTTCATGCTCTAAATAAATACTTAGATATCAACTAATCTTCATAATCTTTCATTAGCCCATATTTCCACAACTTTCAAAATATGCAGACTTTGCAGTGTCTGAAAGGACCCTTGCGCAGTGCACCACACTTATTTTCTGGTGAGCTTTGCTGGAGTTGAAGACAATGTTGATGTACACATGTAAGTATGTAACACATCCACTTCATTGGAATGTGGGGGAGATTTCAGATTGCAATTTCAATTTGGGGGAGATTTCAAACGGGACAACACCAAAAATTAGGAAGAGCCAAACACTTCATCAATTCTGTGAGGACATTTTATTTTATTTTAATGTGTGGATATATTAATATATTATTTCAAAAAATATATAAACGAAGTTCAAAGGTAGGGATAAAGCCAATTAGGAGAGTTATGGTTTGGAGAGTCTAAAATGACATTTCGACAACGGAAAATTATTTAATACTCTCGAAACATAATAAATACGTACCCGTCCTCTCATATGAATGATGTGTCCTACTATGATTTTAATTAATGAGACCCACTTTTAAATGTGAGAGAAAAAAGTACGCATTTTATTGTGTTTTAAAATTACTGGATAATTATTCCGCGACAATATTCTTATGAAATTTCCATCATAAAAAGGGATCATCTATACAAGAGTTATGGTTTGGAGAGAGAAAAACACTATGGAACTCTGATCACATAAATGAAAAATAAATGAAAAACCACGTCCATTTTACTTAGATTTTTAATTATCCATTCCCTGTAATTTAGCATAGAGTTTCTTTCATTTAGCATCATGCCATCACTCTCTAAGAGCCATTTTCTTCCTTTCTCACAATCATTTTTTCATTTTGTCATCTTTCTTATTTCACTTATTATCTCCAATGTATTTTCCTTCCTCTTGTACATCACTAATGTGACAAGGGACTAAGCTCCATTAATTCCTATTGTGAATCATTGCGCTCGACCTTCTTGCATGTGCCTCACATTTGTTTTTCGCAATGAGAGAAAAATGGGTTGTTTGGCATCTTCATCATCACTTGTGACTAAGATGCCTTTTTATTTTACCCTCCTCATTTATTGTTAGATATCTTTATTTGGTATTGCTAAATACATTTATTTGGCTTTGATTTTTTGCTGAATATATATACCTATTTGGACATTGACGAATATACTCATTAATTGTTAGATACTAAGTCTCGCATATTGTTAGATATAAGTTCGCAAAATATATTTGTTTGGCCTTCCTAACAATAGCCTATCATATTCTTTTTTTCTCATTCTTTTTCAATTTTCTTCGCTCATTACATTATTTTATCATTTAAGAGAAAATACAACGGTAGCCACCAACAAGCAACCCATTAATTAGTGTGAGTGATGAACTCGATTATCCCCGAGAACTTGGGCTTAACCTCTAACCTATCACAATGTGACGCATGTCACATCAACAAAAAGACCCCAACACGACTATAAATCTTCATGTTTTCCCTGTAAGTCGCACATAGATGACCCTTTTATTTAAAAATCAAGTCTTTAACTTAAAATTGAAATATTCATTTCTAAATAAAAAGATACTTCAAATGTGACACATATAAATTGAATTTACTTTTGCTAGATAAAAAGAAAAGAGGATGGAATTTATAAGTGTAATCCCAAGTCTACAAGAGTGAGAATAAATGTGATTTTATAATCACTCTTTGCTGGTGGTAACTGGCGTCTCCCAAGAGACGTCCATATCCCCCAGTGGGGTAATACTGCTTTCAAGGTTGGCTTGGGATTACACCCATAATCTCTATCATTTCCTTCTTCTTACTTACTTGGCAAAAAGGGAATATATATATATATATAATATTCAAATAGTAATCACTACAGATAATTGAAAAAAGTCTTTGATAGAAGAAAATCAATAGTTGTGACATGTTCCTTTCTTATTACAAAACAACTACGTCATTGGGTCTTGTAGATTATGGAGGCACTATCAGACAATTGGCTTCAATAAGATCTTTCTAATCCCTCAACAGTAGATTTTCACTTGGATTGTGCCTGAATGTAGGCTGACCAATCTCAATTTCGTCTAATCCTATCGTTTTCATAATTCCTTTTGCTATTAATATCCAAGTATAACATGAGCATGTAGCAAATAAAGTATGCATTCAATTTAGTGTTCTTGAATACAGTATACTACTTTCCCAGCCTCTATTGATGCCTTGAAGTCTCAAACTGTAGAATAAGATCTATAACAAACTCGAGTCAAGGCAATTTAAGTATTATTATTTATTTTTTCTTTTTTTGATGTATGATTCAAACTAAACCTAGTCTTATTTATATATATATATATAATTTGAATTTATGACATCCGTTAACTTCATAATGATGTTTGCATTTTTCCATCAAATTAATTAAGACACAGGTGAGTTTTTTAAAAAAAAAAAACAATTAATAAGCGAAATTCGATCACAAATCTCTTATTCGACTGCGAAAGACTTTACCAGTTAAATTAACTGGAACCCACAGTTTCTCACCACTTGTCACTTGAGCTAAGGCCAGGATCACATAACTTGGCTCCTACGAACCCTTTCCATATATAATGCAATCCACCAAATATATATATGGGAACCTATAATTTGCAGATATCTTTGTAATTACATTTTTAGAAATCTTAAACTATAAAATGCATTCCCCCAAAAATCAATGGTTAAAGGAAGAAGAAAATAGAAGAAGATAGTTTCTTACTGTTTTCTTGTTTTACACTTATAGTACTGTGCATGAGATGAGATGAGAGACATACACCTTAACAAATTTATTCCAGATTGTTTGACATTGACCACACTAATCTAGTAAGCCTCGATCTCAGCTAACACTTGCTTCTAGGTTTCAGTTAAGGTAAGTTGTAAAGGATTTATAAATTGAGAGATATAATTAGATTTAATTTAGACAAGAAAATCCTTAATTTACTCGCTTGTCATACATATTATGCATGTTTAAGAGCTATGTCACGAAGAAAAGAAAAGAAAAAAAAGATCTTCTCAGATACCAGAATTTGACACCTGGGCCTCAGTTGCCAAACTTTAAGGAAGTACAAATTCTGGATCGTTATCACACCTTTGCTTTTACAAAGCACCAAGTGCTTTCTTTATGGAGAAAGTAGTTAAGGGTATAGGCATTGCCTTTTAGTGTCGACAAAATTAGCTAGTGGAGAAGATAAGCATATTTGAGGATTCTAAGA
>OU015761.1:62909682-63011446 GCA_907173295.1 Fagus sylvatica | reverse complement strand
TGGCAAGCAGCTGCAACAAGCCAAAAGGATTTTTTATTTATTTTTTATTACGTACACCTTCATTAGGGAATGGATAATCAGATTCCACATCATTCACTTCGTTATTAGCAGTCTAATCATTAAAGAAGACAGAAAGTGATTGCAATGGAAAATTATAAAAGAGTACAACTTAGCCAAAAGTCTTGAGAAATACAATTTCATTGGATACTAATCTCATCATGAAAAGATCCTATATATGCCCTAATTCACTGCATGTAGGGTCTCATTCTTTCTTATATTTAATATCACTTCAAAAATGCAATTTCAGTCTACTCGTAGGCTTACGGTGGAAAGAAGAGATTATTTTGAAACTTTGGATGGCAATTATGAATGGAAGGTCAAAGAGAATATCTAATTTACTTGTCCATCAATTTTTCTCTTCATTTTTGTTTCACAAATTTTCCTCATGTTGCTATTTTTCCTACACACACTAATATACTATTGGTCTCTCCAAATATAAATTTATATCCCTTTATTGGTCCACTCAAGGTGAAAATTCTAGTTTGAAATCTATGGAGGAATCGTCATCAAAACCAAAACCAAACAATAGTGGTTAAAATTGCCGGCATGAGACCAATCACCCACATTATATCTCCACTTATAATGTGGTAAGAAATGGTAAAACTATAATAATTCGAAATTGAAATGTAAGTTGCTTGTTCAAATTTTCATGACAATGAATTCCTTTGGAGCCATTTCTTCGACCTGGTATTTACCCAATTTGTATGAAATGAGAGATTACACAAGCCCATGAGATTAATTAGGACGAAATCTCGGATACCCGTGTTATAAATAGAAATTGTTAAAGGAGGAAATTTTAGTTTCTTTGAACTCAAACCAAACTTAACTTTAATAGCATAACTACTTTTTAGTAGGCATGGAAATGGGGTAAGGCGGGGTCGGATCATGGGTGCTATGTCCCTGCCTCATCCCTCTTCAAGGCGGGGGGGAAAAAACCTTGTAAGGCAAGAGTGAGACCAAAACATATTTACATATCTTAATGAAGTGACTCTAACACTAATGAGATAGCGATAAGAGAAAAAGTAAAGGAATATCAATGAAAGTGTTTGAGAGAGAGAGGAGACTAGTGTTTTGGGATTGTAGTTGAATATGTATGAAATAAAATAAAATGTAAATTTTAAAAAGAAAAATAAAGTTTTTTTTTTTCCTAAACTGGTTGAAAAAAGCTTCTTTGCTCATTCCGTAGCAGTTCATAGAATTGTCAACTTGTATTAAATTACATTATTCATTAAATCATTTAAACAAGTCACATGATTATTAAGTATGTCATGTGATTAAAAGTACACTTGGAATATAAAATTATATAATATGTATAAAAATAATAAAATTATATATAATTAATTTAAATACATAAATTAATAATATATATACACCCTCAGGATAAGAAAAACCTACAAAGGACGGAGCCAAGCAATGTGGATCAAGCAAGACAAAGCATTTTTTCCATCCCTAGGTTTCAGGATTTGATAATACTTTTTTCTAGCTAGTATACAAAATAATGATACAACATTTCTTCCATTATCACTTTTCTCTTATTCTTCATTTTTTGCTGAATTATAAATTACACCATTTGACTTTAATATGTTTTCATTTTCATTCATATAGTTTCAATTTTTCATTTCAGTCATTCAACTTATATATTTTTTTCAATAGAGTCCTTCCGTCCATATTCATCCAACTATGCTGTTAAATCCATTGGCTTCCAACAACAAAACTACATTGTTTTATGGGGTTTGATTGTGTGACAAAAAGCAGAAAAGTTTTTCATTTCAAAGGAATAAAAACAGTAGAATTAATTATGGTTCATTGAAAACTTGCAAATTTGGTGCAGAAAAGTAAATTAAGCTGGCATTTATGAAATTAAAAAAATATATATGTATATATATATCGAAACTATACAACTTGACCAAAATGAACAAAAGTCAACATAAGCTTTAAAACATTTAGTTCATATGAAAATATCATTAATGAACAACTCATGGTTATCATTTAGTCCTTGATTAATTAGAATTAATAATTATTGAAACCTTGGAAATTTTTTCTAGAGTATACAAAATAATGATACAACATTTCTTCCATTATCACTTTTCTCTTATTCTTCATTTTTTGAATTATAAATTACACTCATTCCATTCATTTTCATTATTTGTACTTATATATTTTTTTCATTCTTCCGTCCATTCTATTTGTTAAATCATTCCCAACAACAAAACTTTGTTTTATGGGGTTTGATTGTGTGATATGGACATAGGGTTCATTGAAAACAAATATAAATTAAATTTATGAAATTAAAAAAATATATATGTATATATATATCTCAAACCAAAATTTAAATTTAGGGTCATTTAGGAGAAGGGAAATTAGAGGGAACCACTTCATTCATTATTTGTACATTATAATTCCTTCATAATTTACTCTCAAATTCCATTATAAACTCTCAAATGAAGCCTTAGAGAGTCTAATTTATAATTTAGTATTTTTTTTCAATGAGATTACATAATGAAAGTGACAATAATTATCTCATACATCAGATATATGTATCATTCCTCATAGTGTGGGGTTCTCACAGCTGTGTGAGACTCATACGCTGTGAGAGGAATGATGCATAATTTGATATATAAGATACCTTCTTTCATACACAAATCTTGAACATGACCTTTTGGGTTCATATTTCTACAAAAGAATAAATAATCAAATAAAGTTCTCTCTCCCTCTCTCTCATATAATGTAGGTTGTGCTAGAGTATTTCCTATTATTTATGCCCTTTTACTGTAAAAAAGAATTATTTGATGTCTTCAAAAGCTTCTCTTAGAATCCTCAAATATGCTTATCTTCTCCACTAGCTAATTTTGTCGACACTAAAAGGCAATGCCTATACCCTTAACTACTTTCTCCATAAAGAAAGCACTTGGTGCTTTGTAAAAGCAAAGGTGTGATAACGATCCAGAATTTGTACTTCCTTAAAGTTTGGCAACTGAGGCCCAGGTGTCAAATTCTGGTATCTGAGAAGATCTTTTTTTTTCTTTTCTTTTCTTCGTGACATAGCTCTTAAACATGCATAATATGTATGACAAGCGAGTAAATTAAGGATTTTCTTGTCCAAAATTAAATCTAATTATATCTCAATTTATAAATCCTTTACAACTTACCTTAACTGAAACCTAGAAGCAAGTGTTAGCTGAGATCGAGGCTTACTAGATTAGTGTGGTCAATGTCAAACAATCTGAAATAAATTTGTTAAGGTGTATGTCTCTCATCTCATCTCATGCACAGTACTATAAGTGTAAAACAAGAAAAGAGTAAGAAACTATCTGCTTCTATTTTCTTCTTCCTTTAACCATTGATTTTTGGGGGAATGCATTTTATAGTTTAAGAATTAAGATTTCTGAAAATGTAATTACAAAGATATTTGCAAATTATAGGTTCCCATATATATTTGGTGGATTGCATTATATATGGAAAAGGGTTCGTAGGAGCCAAGTTATGTGATATTGGCCTTAGCTCAAGTGACAAGTGGTGAGAAACTGTGGATTCCAGTTAATTTAACTGGTAAAATCTTTCGCGGTCGAATAAGAGATTTGTGATCGAATTTCGCTTATTTATTTATTTTTTTTTTTAAAAAAAAACTCACCTGTGTCTTAATTAATTTGATGGAAAAATGCAAACATCATTATGAAGTTAACGGATGTCATAAATTCAAATTATATATATATATATATATATATATATATATATATATATATATATATATATATATATATATAAAAGACTAGGTTTAGTTTGAATCATACATCAAAAAAAGAAAAAATAAATAATAATTACTTAAATTGCCTTGACTCGAGTTTGGTATAGATCTTATTCTACAGTTTGAGACTTCAAGGCATCAATAGCGGCTGGGAAAGTATACTATATTCAAGAACACTAAATTGAATGCATACTTTATTTGCTACATGCTCATGTTATACTTGGATATTAATAGCAAAAGGAATTATGAAAACGATAGGATTAGACGAAATTGAGATTGGTCAGCCTACATTCAGGCACAATCCAAGTGAAAATCTACTGTTAAGGGATTAGAAAGATCTTATTGAAGCCAATTGTCGGATAGTGCCTCCATAATCTACAAGACCCAATGACGTAGTTGTTTTGTAATAAGAAAGGAACATATCACAACTATTGATTTTCTTCTATCAAAGACTTTTTTCAATTATCTGTAGTGATTACTATTTGAATATATATATATATATATATATATATATATATATATATATATATTCCCTTTTTGCCAAGTAAGTAAGAAGAAGGAAATGATAGAGATTATGGGTGTAATCCCAAGCCAACCTTGAAAGCAGTATTCTTATTCTCAAGTTAGCAAAGAGTGATTATAAAATCACATTTATTCTCACTCTTGTAGACTTGGGATTACACTTATAAATTCCATCCTCTTTTCTTTTTATCTAGCAAAAGTAAATTCAATTTATATGTGTCACATTTGAAGTATCTTTTTATTTAGAAATGAATATTTCAATTTTAAGCTAAAGACTTGATTTTTAAATAAAAGGGTCATCTATGTGCGACTTACAGGGAAAACATGAAGATTTATAGTCGTGTTAGGGTCTTTTTGTTGATGTGACATGCGTCACATTGTGATAGGTTAGAGGTTAAGCCCAAGTTCTCAGGGATAATCGAGTTCATCACTCACACTAATTAATGGGTTGCTTGTTGGTGGCTACCGTTGTATTTTCTCTTAAATGATAAAATAATGTAATGAGCGAAGAAAATTGAAAAAGAATGAGAAAAAAAGAATATGATAGGCTATTGTTAGGAAGGCCAAACAAATATATTTTGCGAGCTTAGATCTAACAATAAATGACTTAGTATCTAACAATTAATGAGTATATTCGTCAATGTCCAAATAGGTATATATATTCAGCAAAAAATCAAAGCCAAATAAATGTATTTAGCAATACCAAATAAAGATATCTAACAATAAATGAGGAGGGTAAAAATAAAAAGGTATCTTAGTCACAAGTGATGATGAAGATGCCAAACAACCCATTTTTCTCTCATTGCGAAAAACAAATGTGAGGCACATGCAAGAAGGTCGAGCGCAATGATTCACAATAGGAATTAATGGATCTTAGTCCCTTGTCATATTAGTGATGTACAAGAGGAAGGAAAATACATTGGAGATAATAAGTGAAATAAGAAAGATGACAAAATGAAAAAATTGTGAGAGAGGAAGAAAATGGCTCTTAGAGAGTGATGGCATGATGCTAAATGAAAGAAACTCTATGCTAAATTACAGGGAATGGATAATTAAAAATCTAAGTAAAATGGACGTGGTTTTTCATTTATTTTTCATTTATGTGATCAGAGTTCCATAGTGTTTTTCTCTCTCCAAACCATAACTCTTGTATAGATGATCCCTTTTTATGATGGAAATTTCATAAGAATATTGTCGCGGAATAATTATCCAGTAATTTTAAAACACAATAAAATATGTACTTTTTTCTCTCATATTAAAAGTGGGTCTCATTAATTAAAATCATAGTAAGACACATCATTCATATGAGAGGAGGGGTTTTCAGGTACGTATTTATTATGTTTCGAGAGTATTAAATAATTTTCCGTTGTCGAAATGTCATTTTAGACTCTCCAAACCATAACTCTCCTAATTGGCTTTATCCCTGCCTTTGAACTTCTTTTATATATTTTTTGAAATAATACATTAATATATCCATACATTAAAATAAAATAAAGTGTCCTCACATCCTATATGTGGGGAAACACTTAGGTCCCGCCACAGGACTGGTGTTAATTTTAATAAAATTTGTATGTTTTGTGGTAAATGTCGTGTTTGTATTGATAAATATGTGTTTATTGTTATAAAAATAAAATGTGTGAATTTGGGTAGAATTAGTAATATTTGTGATAAAGTTAATTTTATTACAAAATTACACATATTTTACAACATCCGACAAACATTTTATCAAAACACACATAAATATTATAATTTTTTACATTTTTGACGAGACGGTCCGCTACGGATCTAAGAATTTCCCCTTCAGATATGAGTGATTATATAGTTTTACTATTTGAACTAAATCTAGCTAATTGCAACACAACTACCGCAACATAAATTAACCAAAAGCAGTAGCAACACTTGTACATGCATGTTACTCTCTCTTTCCAAAATGTTTGGCCAACAAAAGAATATCCAGGATTCAGAACTTGAAGCATGTGGTAAAAAAATGTGTAAATTTTCTATAAGATGACAAGAATGCCCTAGAGGACAAAGTTAGTCTGACAGCAAAAACTAAAACCAATGGTCACTCAGATTCTGAACTCCAAGTTTACACTGTGGAGTCCTTAAATGACACAGAACAGACCAAAGACTGAGGGAGAAGGAGAAAGATTGATCAATGACAATCTCAGAGGTAGAAAAAGGCAAAAGGAATGAGAGAGATACATTGGATAGAAGGGACGTGTAAGAGAGATTTATGATTTATCTCATATTTTTAATGAACCGTCCCATGCCTATCTATAATTACATCACTTTGGCTTGGTTATTAAAGATAATATATAGAGAAAGAGAGAGAGAGAGAGAGAGTCAATTGTTGGCAAGTGGGAGTCAGTGCCATTGACACACTCACATACACACAATGAAGACACACAAATATGATATGCATTACTTGCCTGCCATCTTTCAAAGCTGAACTTATGGTACAAGTTTCTGTAATTGTAGTAACTGTATTGCATTATAAAATCAGAGAGGAGAGAGGGACTGGTAGAGAGTAACATGGGTCGTTGACACGTGTAGAGCTGAAGAGAGGGTGTGTGTTAAGAGTCATGGGGGACCGTTTCTAAGTAACTGGTACGGTTTCTTAGCCGTTTTTTTGGTATAAAGGCTCTGTGGTCTGTGGCTTCTGTGCCTACTAGACTGCCATATGGGCTGTGTTTGAAAGGTCAGGTCAAATGTCTACATCATATCCCTCACATGCACTCACTCGTCTTGTCAAATCATTTGGAATCATTAAACATCAAAATTTACCCAACCAAAAATTACAATATGGACGTATATATTTATCATATCACTTAATTATTAATTATACACATATATTTATTGGGTGGGAAATGGGTTCGGAAAACTAGGAAGGATCTAATTGAGTATGTTTAATTACTGGTTTCTATGTGTTTACTTTTAATAATTAAAGGGCTTTTGCTTTGGAAGATCATCAATCATAGTCATCCATGTCTACACTAACTGAAAGTCACTGTTCGTATTTATTTTTGGCTTGGAAAAGTCACTGTTTTTCTTGATGAACAGAATTCTAACAAACTTTTATCAAAAAAAAAAAGAAAGAAAAAAAAAAGAAAAAAAAAGAGAGAGAATTCAAACAAACTCAACCCATTGGTTCAAAAGCATGCATGGGTTTTAAAGCGTGTCTTTTAGATGTTGGAGACAGCCTTTGCAAACAAGATATCAAAGATTTTCATAACATATTCGAGGAGATCTTGTATAAAGTCTACAGTTTTCTCACCATACTTTATTTATGAGGGCATCCTTGGAATGTAAACTCAATTGTAATGTAATGGCCAAACTAGCTAATTGCATTGGCTGAGGAAACTTTTTAAAGGATATTTAGAAAGCAAAGAAATATATATGGCCCCCAATGCACTAGTTCTAATGGGACCTTTTTGGATTCCTTGATAAGAAACCAACTCAGATTATGGTCTTTGCTTCAAAAGATTGTCGTTGGAATAAATGTTACAGACACGATAATTTTATTTTATTTTTTTCATGATTTAAAACGACATATTAGGATTAGTACAATATCATTTTTATTAAGATCATCACTAATATCATTTTTATTGTACACCAATTAAAACTTGTCACCTCAATAATTATAAAAAATTTTGTAAAACTATTTTTGCGTAGACTTATTGTATTGGAAACTCCTAAACAACCCTTATAACACAGGTTGGATTTCCGTCAAACGCACCACTAGATTAATTGTTCCACAAATAAGATGACCTTAGGAAGACAAGCCATCAATCTAGAAAGAAAAAATGGGACCCCAATAAGGTTTTTATTAGAGAGAGAGAGAGAGAGAGAAGGGAAGCCACAAACTAATTCCCACTTAAGTGAATGTTCTGCCTATATCATGATGGTATGGTTGCCCCAGTTGGTGGAGGTCAAAGGGGCGTAAGAAAGTGGGTTTCGCTAGGATCCGTTCTATGCTTTTATATAGGTGGGTGGTGGTCTCCTAAAGGCCTGCACGGTCACTCAAAGGGATTAGACTCTTTGTCAAAGTCCAAAATTCCTATTGAACACTCTTTGACCACTAAGTTTTCTCTTCTAATTAATTATACAAATAACATGCTATGCATATATACTTGAACCAAAAAAAAAGTGCTTGCACAAATAATTACTAATGCGTATTATCATATATTCAGAGGTATAAGTTTTATGAATGTAACAAAATTCATAGAAATAGAATGTGGAAAGTTAAAAGTAAAGTTCTAATAGCTCCACCCTTAATCATATATTATTGATTTTTGGATCAACTTTAGCTAGGTACCATCCACACTTACATGATCATGCGGCCGACACTTAATTATAAATAATCAACGAAGTAACTTGGACTACCCGAGGTAGGACCTATACAAATGGATCCATATATTTGATCGACAATAAAGTTTATGCAAGAAAGTTATTGGTATGGGACCCTCATTTATCAAACATAAAAGAAGTTACCCTATATGATCAATGCTAGCAATGGTCTATTTATTTTGAGAGAGAGGAGATGATAAGGTGCAGAGAGATGAGAGGAACAAGCTGGCAATGTAGTTTAAAAAGATATTTATGTTAATAATTTGAGAGTCAGTATTCCTTTAAAATTGTGCTTAACACTTATAATTAATAGATCCTATCTACTTCACTCTTTTTAATCAATTATTTAAGGGGAAATTACGTGTTAATTTTCACACTAAACTTTCACCTCATTTACCATGCCGTCCAAACTATCTATTTGCAAAATTGACATCCAATTTGAGAGAATTGTATCAATGTGTTCCTTGCCATCCAAATTTGGGATTTGATGAGACAGAAATTGAGCTTAATGACAAAATTGTTCTCACTAATTACAATGAAAACCCATCATTTTCATTTTATTTAACACTTAATTTGGATGGTAGAGGATATATTGATAAAAGTCACCCAAATTAGGATGTCAATTAAACAAATTGATTGTTTAGGGGACATTAAAATTGAGGCAAAAATTTATGATGGAAAATGTAGTTCTCCCATTAATTAATAAACAAAATAGAGCTACAAAAAGGAGTTATTTATTTATTGTTTTAATTAAAAAAGTGATAAATGTTACGGTGTTTGGCAGAACTAAATTGACTCTCTGCCCATGAAACAGCCCGAAAACCCTATGAGATGATAGTGTAGTGAATTGAATCTGGACCTCCGAGTTTACATCACGCTTCAAACCCATGACCCACCACCCGAGTACATCTATAAATTAAATTACATATTTAACCTTTCTCTCCTCAAAATGCTTGTTTTAGTTAGTAAAATAGTAAGTAATATGGGCTTATTATTTTTACTTTGATGGTTGCAGTCATTATAGATGTGTGGTTGAGACTTGGCCTTCTCAAGTTTAGGCAAAAGGGTAGAGATCATGAGTGAACCTTTGAATCTTAAACTTCAAGTAAAATAGACTCCATCTCCTCCTCCACGGGTTAAATTCAATTTTGATGTTGTGTGGATGAATGATAAAGAAAGCTTGGCAATAATTGCGAAGAATGAGAGAAGGAAAGTCCTTAATTAAAGCCTGGGTGAAGAAGGCTGAAGGTAGTTCTACAGCTATCAGCTATGGCAGATTAGAATTGGTAAAGATAGAGGATATTAAGCAAGCCATTATTGAAGATGGTGATTAATTAATGCTGTGTTAAGCTCAACTAAGCAGCTGAATTGGGAAGTCTTTCATCTGATATAGGACTTTCAGAGTTTGCTATTACAGTGTTCGAATCAAAGGTTGTCCCTTTAGTGGATTGAAAAAGATGCAAATACAGTTGTTCATCACCTTACGAAAGGGTTTTCTATCTCAATGTTAGGAGGTTTTGGTTAAGGTTTTTACTTTTTACTGATGCCCTTGAAAAGGATTGGGGCTCACTCTATGTAATTATTTTTTTCCCGGTAATAATAGTTCATCTTGCAGCAAAAAATGGAAAAAGTAATTTGGGCATTGTAAGAAATCTTTTAATGATGAAGTTGGTGATTAAAACATCCCTAAGGACCTCTCGATTAATATATACTAATATGCATAAGCTTGAGTTTACCTTCGGTTAGAAATGGTTGAAATTACTAATTTGGCTTGTTTGAGTCTTTTTTTTTTTTTTTTTCTTGAAGTGAAGAGAGTATGTTCCTTGTTAGAAATAACTTGATATTCTTTGCCCATTACAGAAGGTATTCCTAGTTTACAATAAATTGATATTGAAGTTTTATATATAGACAATGTTGTAAAGTGTTTGCTGACTTTGGCCCAAAAGTTCTTCCCATACTGGCAGAGGTGGAGTCAGGAATTTTTTGTTTTGGGGGGGGCAGGTTTTAATATATAGATATACATACATATGTGGTTACTTAAAATGTATTAATGAAAATATCATGCTTTTATGATAAAAGAGTAAACTAATACCATATGAATATTTTTAATTCAATCTCTTTTAAAATTCTGAATATTACATTATTTTTCTGGTAAATAACTTCTTAACTAGACCTGGCGAACGGGTCGGGTTAATCGGATTCGAGTTTGACCCATATGAGTTAGGGTCAAATGGGTTCGGGTCAGAAAATGGATCGTCCTAAATGGGTTGCACAACCTATGACCCTTACTCGGTCTCTTAAGGGTCAGATCAAAACCGGGTTGACCCGTATTTTTTCACATGAAAAAATAAATATATAAAAAATGAAAATAAACTTGATTCTATAGTCCAAAATTATCATTTAGTTTTCTTTTTCTTCCTTTCAATACAAATAAGAGAACACATAAACAAAAACACTCACAAATAAAAGAATATAGGAAAAAAAAAGATACTAGATATCATAGACCATATCAAATTATCAACCTCCTTAGATGTACTTAGTTGCATGAAAATTATGAAATTAAATTAAATTACCTATCAAGATGACTATATATATAAAGTTTCAAGAATAAAACATAATATGTTAGATAAAGAAAATTAAGTAAATAAATTAATATGAATTTGTAGTAGTTCTAGCAGTGAAAATATTTATACTTGAAAATTGCACCTCAAGTTGGTTAGTAATTTCATTAATATTTTTATTTACAATACAAAGTTTTAATATAACTTTAGTATACAATGTAAACGAGTCAATAAATATTTAAAAGTTAATAAATATGGCTATTCTATTAATGGATTAGATATTATCTTCAAATCCATTTAATTAACTTTAAGTGAAAATCAAAGTTTCTACATTTTAGGGCAAAACACAACATTGATCAATACTAAATTTTTTTACCTTTAATGCAAAATGTTGATTTAGAAATAAACACAGTTATAGTAATACTCAAAAGAGAATGTGCCATTAAATAAAACTAAGAAAATAGATTGCAGTTATCTTTCTACCAAGACTAAACATCCAATTTTGTGTGTTGCTTTTGGTTAAGTCTAGGCTATTTTAAATACAAATTTAATTTAAGAATTGTTTTTTTAATTGCCATTATGTGAACTTTTATAATAGTCAAATTCCAAATCATTCAAAATACAAACTCTCATAATACTTTAATTCCTAACATAATAATATAGACTCAGAAAGCAAAAAAAAAAAAAAAATACAAAAAAAAAAACCTTTGAAAAACGGGTCGACCCATGTGACCCGCGGGTTGACCCGACCCGACCCATCTTTTACGGGTCGGGTACGGGTTGACACCATCTTTGTTCCCGGGTCGAAAAACCCCTACCCATACCCATATTTTTCCTTCGGGTTCGGGTCGGGAAATAGGCCCGGGTCAAATTTTGCCAGGTCAATTTTTAACCTTATAAATTTTAATTAAATATCATTCTTTAAAATAAATATAAGATTGTATTAAGCAGTATTATAGAAAATTGTCATACAAAATTGAGAATTTCAAAGACTTAATTTTTATACTAAAAAATAATGAAATTAGACATTTACATTATTTCTATAACATGCTTATATATTTATGAGATAACTTTTTCATTCTCAAAAGTTTGAACATCTTAAGCATTAGAATTTAAAAGATCTATCACTTTTTTTCTTTTTCTTTTTTCTTTTAAGTAGCACGAGGCCATTTTATTTATTTTTGGGAGAGGGGATGGACACCTTTCTTAGTTGCTCTACCCCTACATATTGGGAGAGGGGAACATTCTTTAAGAGTAGTTTGATAATTCTTTTGGAGTTAGAAATATATATATATATATATATATATATATATATATATATTATATATATATATATATATATATATATATATATATATTATATATATATATATATATTCATGCGTATGAGTTGAAAATTTGTTATTGTTTAGTGAGAGAGCATCATTGAATGTATTGGAGTTTAAGATTTTGAGTGTTTTGTTTGTGAGTTTCTTAGTTGGTATTAAGAGTTTGTGTTAGGTGAAATGTGATTAGGGTTAGTTTATGTTTGTGATAAATTTTGAGTGGGTTTGTGTTTGTGAGATTTGCAAGATTGTGAAAGAAATATTTTTTTTTTTTTTTTTTTTTATGAGTAGTGTTTACAAGCTTTGGTTAATTGTAATTCATATTATTGATAGTGGATTTGGTTGGCATTACCAGTGGATGTAACATAGATTTAGATGAACCACGTTAAATTTTTGTATCTTATGTGAATGTTTTATTTCTTATTTGAATGAATGTGCTTCTGTTAGTCCCAAATTTCAACAAACTGACATCACAGCTTAATATTTGATCAAGAGAAGATTATGTTTAGTGCATATTTGCAAATAGGTCAAGATATCCACGTACATGTTTGCTTCGGCTGTGGAAACAATGATCATCTTTTTTGAAAAAAACTTTTTTGGATTATGGTGGAGCTCCAACCAAGAAAAGAAGAAGAAGATTTGCGTCAATTTGAGTTTGGGAAAAGTTTTGATTGTTTTTGTGTTTGTGAGTTTTGTCAGTGTTGTTTGCAAGATTGTATTAGCTATTTAATTATGAGTCTTGTTTTTGAGTATGGTTTATGAGGTTTGGTTTAATGTGTTTGCAATTCAAATTGTTTGTGCTATCTCAAATTATGTGAAAACATGTGTTGTGCAAACTTGTGCTGAATCCCAAATTGAGTGTTTACTAAATAGATCTTGTCTATATATAAAAACGATTATGAAAAGCCTAACTTGATTAGTAGATGTAGTTAGCCTCACTTAGACTGTAACAAATGGTATTAGAACCAACCTCTCTATATAGCTCGGACGGTGCTCAAGCCAATAGAACATTTAGGTGTTAAAATATTCTATATCATTTTCCATGATTTGGTCCTTTTCAGAGCCATACCTTTAAAGACTAGCCGGACAAAATAAAATGGAAAAACAAAAGTAAATAAGAGAGCTACATCTATTTATTAATAATAAAATTTTAAAATGTCGTGAACAAGTACTTGTAAGTCACATAAATAACATTATCAAAAAAAAAAAAGTCACATAAATAACGATATTTTCAGATTATGACTCTTCACTTCATTAGAAAACCTTATTCGTGGGAATCGAACACAAAACAAAAAAAAATGTATTCAAACATAGTCGTTTGTGATTGCTTCAAAATGCATCTTTGATTAAGAAATCTCATCCTCTTACATGTGCCAAATTGAGGATCAGAACAAGGCATCATTTTTGTTTATTGATATAACGAACGTTCCTCCACATGGATTTCGAGAGTGGCCCTTTCATGCACTCCATAATTCATGTCACTAATTGATGAGGACAAATTGTCTTTCTTTTTCTCTCTTTCGTCGTATACACAAACTATAATTCATATGTTATTCTTATAGCAAATTAAATATTAAATATTTTATATTATGTATATTGTTTCTATTTGCATAGGTTTACATATAGGTTTGGGAATTAGGGTACATCGATCTTAGATTTATACTAAACTATAGAATACATAATGAGTGCCAATGCCACGATCCAACTTTTAGCCATTTAATTTCATTAATTAAATTTGGGTATCTTGTATGGTATTGAACAA
The DNA here is from genome assembly GCA_907173295.1 of Fagus sylvatica. Taxonomy (NCBI): domain Eukaryota; kingdom Viridiplantae; phylum Streptophyta; class Magnoliopsida; order Fagales; family Fagaceae; genus Fagus; species Fagus sylvatica. The sequence continues at coordinate 62,997,121 of OU015761.1, read as the reverse complement.
AATTTTAATGAGCTAGCTAGCATTATTGTAGGAAAATAAGGTTTGTAAATTGTAATGTCTTGCATTCCTACATCATTTGATAGTGATCGGATAGTCAACGATACACATCAAAGGCTAATGATTTTGGCCAAGACCATGTGGATTTATTGCATTATCAGATATAATACATGTGGCAAACCACATGTTGTCAAAACCTAGTGTGTGTCACCTTTAGGTCTATCATTTCACCAAGTCAAAACTGGCCGACCTTCCATTGGAAAAATAAAAATGTCTTCTCCAAAACACAAAGGGTTGAGGAGGCATATAAGAGTTGTGTGAGAGTGAGGGAGAGAAACCTAACAGCCTTAATTGGTGGAATGTGCATTTAGAAGAGGGATTCTCTAATGGATGGGAAGGCATTGAGCTGACTCCAATATATATTCCACCACCACCTAAGGAAAATTAATTGTTATATTTTTGACCATACATCCACCACAAAATTCTAATGTGATTCTCTCACCCACTTCCTATATATGGAATTCTCATCCTTTCCCAATACCATAATATCTAATTACCAACTCAACAAACATCAATTTGCAAAGAGAAAGAGAGACCTAAAATCAAAATGGGCACCACCTAAGAGTCCCTAGTCAAAAGTCAACCGGATCCTATCATTGTAACCATTCAATTTAATAGACATAATTTAGTTGGACAACTTTCCCATTACCATTTTTCCTCTCCCTCTAAAAAGAGAATGTACTAGAAGAAGATGTTATGATAATTATGCCAAGCTGTCCTTCAACCTGGGAGAAGTATTCAAAGAAAATTTTTGAATCATAACCTTCAGGTTTTTTCAATAGGGGAGCATAGAGATACGCCTAGGATCTGAAATAGTATGTCTGATGGAGACTTTGAATACAAACAAATTGGACACGCTTACAAAGGAGTTTTTCAACTTGGAAAACTAGGCTTCATTTGAGTGAGTAATTAATAAAGTCTAATCCAACTAGACTTTTATGTCACTATATGATCTTCAGCTACAATTAACCTAGAGTCTAGTAATTAATGCATGTTCTCCTCTAAATTCTTCAGTGCTCAAACAAGTTCCTGGCTGGATGTTGTTTTTGTTCCAACTAAATTAAGTAACCAATCAGAACAACAGCATCATAAACAAGGAGTTGGGTTGAGGAGTTGAAATGGATATATAGCATTGCTTTTTGGAGAAAAATTCTGTTTAATTACAGTAAAAAGCAAATTTAAATAATACAACATGCCTTACAAATTTATTGCTTATGGCAATAGTACAAACTGTACAATTAATGTGATTGTATTGAGCAATAAGTCACATAATTGAATTTAATTATATTTGGGAAATATAACATTGTTTGCAATAATTAATATAGTCATCTTGTTGAATTTCATTAACTAAGAAACCAAACTTACAACTTATAAAAAAATGTATTTAAGTTTTGCTCTACGGACTTATAACGTATGGGACTCTTGCACGCATTATGGTGTTGGGCATGAGAATCCATGTGCTGTGTAGGGTATGTGGTTTCAAGAAATTAGGTTATAAGGGTTTACATAAAAGCATAGGCCTAGAAAAGAGCTAAGTCAAGAAATAGGTTGCTTAAGCTTGACTTATTTTTCTTTTCGTAGCATTCATGGAATGAGCCATATATTTATCATGTCAATTTTATTCAAACGTAAGAATTTAGCATTTTAAGAATAAAACTCGTGTGCAGTCAAGTGAAGATTTTTCAAGATTTGCTCTATTGTCCTACAATGTCAATTCCTAGCTTGGCCAACTTTTGATCTTAAAGATTTGAGATCCAATGTAGAATTGTTCTAGTGCGAAAACTTACAATGTAAGATTGAAATAGGTAACAATAATTTTTTTTTTTTTTTTTCATTTCTTGGTTATATATTACAGAAGTTAACATTGTGTAAGCTTCTACAAAGACAAAGTTTTGTCATCATATGACAACCTTGCTATTAACCTTACATTAACAATGGTATAATAAGAATTTAAAAGATTTTGGGTACCAATTATTAACTTTTGTTGTGAAAGAATTGGTTAAGCAAGATTAAAGAAGAAAAAAATCAACATAGAGCCAGTTGGTCCAATAAAAAATTTGAGTCAGCTCCAACAACTTTCATAGGGATAACTTGTGAATATCATAAGATTATTAGGGCTATAAAAAAATTTCAAAAAGAATTGGGGGCCCATGGCTGCCCTGGTCTATATGTGGCTCAACCAACCACTAGCAGTTGATAGAATGAACCCTCATTTCATGTTCTCTTAAAGGACAGGGAGTCAAATTCCATTCAAAGCCAAACTTAAAACCTAACTTCATGTCAAACAAAGCAGAAGTCTTTGCTAGTCATAACATAATCCAATGGAAATGGTTCCTTGCCAGGGGCTCTTATAATTTATTGCTTACAATTACTTCTCAGCCTAACAATGTAACTTTTAACTAAACATGCACAAAGCCTGAAACCTTTCTAAAAGTTGTGTTGCTTGGCTACCGATGCTTTCGAGCCAAAACCACTGTGGTGCTACTGCATGTAATTCCTTTATTGTTATTTGGTTCCCAGTTTTTCACTGTTGAAGACACTTCCATGTCATGCTTTAATTAATCATCCAAGTACTATGCATTTTGATAGTTTCCAAAAAAGTTGTACACTACCATATGCCAGCCATACACACATTTAGAAACAAAAATATAAACAGGAAGATTAATGGCTATGATATGCAATGAGGGCAGTCCCCGAGACCTGTATTTCTTTTTCATAGTTGAACTTGCTACAATCTATAATATTGATTATTTTATACATCAAATATATGAATTTTTCTTCTCTAAATACGTAGAGATATGATACATAAAATACCTTTTTGTGCTTAAAAAAGTTATTTGTGAAATTTGCTCAATATTCGAAGGTACACGTACGGACATCCGCATGCACCCATAGGAGCATGTGTCATTTTACTTTTAGTCATCATTGACAATGTACTGGGATTGTTAATCTAGGCTTGAAAATGTAAGTTCCATTCTATACACATGTCATGTTAGCAAAATGGAAAGAAAAAAAAAATATATATATATATATATATATAATTAACAGTTTGGCATTAAATTATTTGCAAATATTTCAAATGAAATTGGTGACAGATTAAGATAGATTTTGTAAATTGCGTATAAATGTCAAAAAAATCACGACAAATTTGGGTCAAGCACAACGTGGGTAGTGCGCAAAGGTTACTGTGGAAAAAAAACAAGGCTGCCATTTAATTTTAGACAGACTTTTGACAACAACAAAAACTGGCAGTTTGATTCTGGATCTACAATAAGTTAAGCATGGAAAAAGTAAGAAACTAAATAATAAATAAATATTTTTTTTTTAGATAAGCTAACAAATAAAGGTTGAAATGACTCCTCAATAGACAAAAAGGACCAAATCACGTCTGCTTTTAGTGATGCCTATGTAAATTTACACCCTAATTTTCTAGCACCATGAAGATGCCTAGCCATAACTGCTAAGGATTATCCATTTCGGGGTAAGTTGTACCGCTAATCCAACACGCCAATCCATGTGGTTGAGATCAAACTCCAAACACAAGAATCAACAAACCAGAAAGAAAAAAAAAAACAAGTATTTAGCTAACAATGAAAGATTGTTACGGACTAAAAACTAGTACAATACTAAAAAATAGTATTGCATGTTCTCAACTGTTTAATGAAAATGTAACTTTTCATTTTTTAAAATATTTTTTTAATCATATTTGAACCGAGAGATTGAGATAAAACCATTGAAAAGGATTGCACAATAATATTTTTCTAACTATTGTATGGGAGGGATTGATTTAGGCATTCTTGAACCTCATGTAAATCCATGAGATTTTGGATTCAAGTTTTCTAGTTAGAATCTTAAAATCATGATGATTCAATTATATCAAGATATTCTATTACAAATGGTATGTGTGATAGTGGGGATTGCATATACTTGAATGAATAATTAAATATTGAAATAATCCTAAATATCAAAGTTAGGGAACAAAAAATATAAAAATAAAAACCAAGACGATAACATTGAGAATTATGTGGACAAAGTCCATCTCATTATAAAAGCCTAGAAGGGTTAAAAATAAAAATAAAATAAAATCATGTAAAAAAGGGTGGTATATATAATTTATGACTCATTGGCAAAGAAAATATCATTTTTACTTCATAAAATGTTATAGAAATAACAAATTTCACAATTTTTTTCAAAACATCTGAAGTGGCAATTATAATTAATATAAAATTATTTTTATAAGGGATTTGACATAACTTTTATTATGCATCAATCACAACTTGTCACCACATTAATTATTAAAAAAATTATGAAATCCATGTGTTATTAGACTTTTCTTTTTCTTTTTTTGGGCTAGACCGTGTGTTATTAGACTTATTGAATATACATCTTGCTATAGGTATCCACCAGTTATGGTAAATTGTCCAAGTAATTAGGCCAATGAGAACATAGGCTTGGTAATATGTGGTTTGTAGGCATAGTACAAATAAAGTAAGGGGTCTAGTCTAGAGGAATAAATCAGAAACTAGTGTTCGAAAATAAAATTGACCACTAAGAGAAAAAAGAAATAATATTGAGAGGGATATTTGCACTAACTTGATGTCATTGAAAAAATAAGACTACTATGTAAAACTTTTTTCTCTTTCATGAAACAGAATGTTTGTCATGCTCTTGTATCGATTTGAATTAAAATTAGTGTCACTCTTATATATTTAGCACTGTAATCAAGTAAGAAGGTGGAAAAGCATTTTGACTTTGTTTATTAGGAAAATTCACCATTGATTTTTCACGTCTCTTTAATATGCTTTTTTTTTTTCTTTTTTTTTTTTTTTTTTTTTTTTTTTTACTTTTCGTATTTTTGTTTTCAAAGAAGCAAGTGAATATATTTTACCTCTTGTCAAACTCTACCCACCAAGTCATTGTTCTACTTTAAAAGCACAAAAAGGAAAAACCCACTCAAGCTGAGTGATCCCATCCCAATCACTATCATTAAAAGAATTTTCCAAAGACAAATCTGTGGAGGCTTTCTTCGTTTCCACTGGTACTATAACTACAAGTTTGATTTTTAATTTTTGGGCAAATTGCAGTCTTTTCCTATAAATATAAAGCAGTTGCAAAATCTTCCATTTAGTTTAAAATCTAGCACTTTGTCCCTTAGTTTCATTTTTCATTATAACTATTTTGCTCACCCCATTACTATTTTTTTATCAATTCAACACAACAAAAAGTGACTATTCCAAAAAGTTTGATTTTTTTTTTTTTCTAATTTTTTTTTTTGACAAAATAATGGATCATAGTCTTTTGAGTAATCATTTTTCTTTTCCCCCTTAAACTGGTGGAAAATATTTACCAAATAGGCAAAGTGTTTATTATAAAAAGTTACAAGAAAAATTGTCATATTTTAAACTAAATGTGGGACTTTGCAATTATCCAATTCTTAAGAAGGAAAAAGTATAATTTACCCTAAACTCTTATCAAAAAGATTTTTCGTCAAAGTGAGTAGCTACAACATTAATTCATGTACTGGCTCTTGAAAAAGATAGATGGTATTTACCAATAAATTAAAACTCCTATCATAAAATAGATAATGTTACATGCACCTCCACTTTTACTTTTTCCACCTTATAAAGACACCAAAAAATACACACATAATAAAGTAATGCACCAATAATGATCCCGTAAAATACTCATCACATGGACCGAAATTTCTCTCACATCCTCTCTGTCTCTCTCTCTGCACAAAATCAACACATTCACAGTCGACAATTATAATATAATTGCATTTATATGGAGAAGGAATAATGAAGGACAATAACCAAAAACATCTCAATAAATATTGAAAGTTAGAGTATCTTTTTAGAATGAAATTGAAGTTTATTCTTCTTAGGGTTATAAAAATAATAAATAATTTGATCTTATCCCAAAATTTGAAGTTTATTCTTCTTAGAGGTATAAAATATTGGAAATTTGTTCTTATCCCAAACAATATTAGGTTCATGTTTTGACCTTCCAAGAAAATCTTTCAAATTGCCAATGATTTTAAAACCAAAAAAAGAAAAGGGTCAAGAAGTTCATTAAAAAAAAGCCAAATTCATCGTAGCCTTTTGTTTTTTTGATGAAACATGGTAGCCTTTTGTTTCTTGGTAAGCCATTCATAGCCTTTTCAACGGGCAAATCATAACATCTTCTGAAGCTGATTACTATGGAAGTAGTGTATCACACTGCCATGAAGCCACGTGCTCTAAGACTATATATAGTATTATTTAATCAAATACCCTTCAATATTATATATATTTTGGTACACCTAAAAGTTTCTTTTATATTTTTTATAAATTTTCTTCAACTGTATAGAAGTGGCTAAAAACTAATGAGATGTCCAATTGTGTGTATTTATGCACCACCATACTGGCATACACAGAGAGAAAGAAAGAGAAAGAGAAAGAGAGTGACAGAATATAAAGGGTGGGTGGGCTTTTGGGTTGGGGTGGAAGGAGTAAGAGAGTGAAAAGACAAGTCAAACGTCAAATCGGGGGTCTTTGAAATCATAAGACAGTCAGTGGGATGTGCTGTCAATCAATGGGATTTTTTTTTTCCTTTTCTTTCAATTTTTTGATCAGGGCAAAACAACAGCTTCTTTTCTTTTGTGTATATTTTTGTTAAATTTTCTTTCTTTAATTTACCACTATAAATTAACATAAAAACACAAATAGTGAGAGAACAATTACTAGCCCCTACTTTCACACGTGCAAAGTCTTGTCTCACGTGCACACTTCTTGACTTGTCCCTACCCCTAAAAAAAAAATATTTCTAATTGAAAATTAATTTTTAATCCTTCATCCTATCATGTTTGTTGGGCTCCAGTCCCAATAATATGAATCTTGAACCCTCTAGACCCGGCCGACACGCTTTCCCATGCTCTCAAACTCAAACTCGAGCCACCTCCCTTACTGTTTTCAGTTACATTCTATAACTTGTTTTTGCTTCATTTTTTTTAGTACTACTTGCATCATGTTTCATTTATCTAAATGTTTTATGTTTCTTATTGTTTAACTTAGGAAATTCATGAAGAAGAAGAAAAAATTATTGGATAAAGTTTATAAGCATTAATTTTAAACCTACTTTAAAACTTAGGAATTGGTTTGAGTTGAATGGTGCTATCTTTACTCATCGTAATAATGTACATATTTAATGTTTCAAAAAAATATAACAATAATAATGTTCATCTTAATAATGGACTAGGCTTGAGATACTCCTTAATGGTGCTATCTTTACTCATTTTAATAATTTACATCTTATAATGGTCTAGGCTTTAAGCCTAGGCCAATAAGGCTTAAGCCTAAAGCTTCCACTTGTTTCAAATTTTTTTAAAAAGTTCTAAGATCTCCATTATATAAACAAAAGGCTTTTGAAATTATACAAAGATGTTCCAAAAATATGTGAGTTTTGTATTCTTTTCTCAACCTCTAAAAATACCTTCAAAATATTTAATCAATAAAATCTAACCTAATTGAAACTCTAAATTATTTCATTAAAAGTAAATTTTAATTAATACTTACATATAAAAAAAAGTCCACCTAATTAAAGTAACCGTTATGTTTCAAAATGTATTGAGTCGGCCTTCATACTAATACTTTATATTTGTATTTTGTTGTGCCATTATTAGATTCTTCAAGTATAGTACTTTTGGCTACATGAGAGGAAAATCTAGACGTCCCCTCATCTAAATTCGATTAGTAGGAGTATATCTTATATTTGATTTTTAGAATTCTTGCATTAGATTACCCTTTTGACCAGTAGAAATCAAAATCTTCTTTTAAGAAAAATAAATAAATCTAATGATTGATTATACAACCAGAGAGTTCTCTACCTTCTTTAGTCCTCCATCTCTCATGTGAGCTGAATTGGTGATATAATGTCAAAATATTTTACTAAATTCAACTATCTAATACTCACAAATCAATTTTTTCAATAATAATACACATATTTATCGCCCTCAACATAATTATATATATATAATATATTATATATATATATATATATATATATATATATAAAGAGAGAGAGAGAGATAAAAACGTGCCTGTAACATTACATCAAGGCAATTGCCATAAGGAAAATATTAAAGTACAGAATTTTAGTCTGTATAAACAATTGCCAGTAGTGTATTCATGTACGTCATGGTTCTATTAAATTTCAGTAGGTAATTTAATTATATGATGTATGACTTGTCTGAACAACAAATTTCAAATAAACATTATATATATATTTCTAATATCCAATTCAGCTATTTGTTATTTTAATTGCTCTTAATTTATAATGGATCATTGGATTTCATCCAAAATGGATGGTGCTTCTATCTCCACGACAACTAATGAGCTGTGTAGTACTACTAGTGTACTTTTTTTTTTTTTTTTTTTACATTTAAATTATTGCCAGCAATGAAAATAGCTGAGTGTCGTACTCAATAAATAAATAAACCTAAATATGTAGGTTTAGGTTGGTCCCCAAGTTTTGATTCTCTCTAACGGGTGTCCAGAAATGAACAGGAAGGTAAACGAAATGTACTTGTAAGCATTATAATACTTTATAGAGGAAAAAAACAACTCATGAAATGGTTGGTTACAATTAATTTCTTGTTAACAAGGACAAGGACCGAAGGTATTGAAAGCCTCCAACATCGATAAAGGTAAATTTGTATGGAAGTCAAGCCCAGCTGCAAAAGAATCTTTCCTATCTCATGGAAATTACAAAAAAGAAAAAAAGAACCTAGTCCTTTAATTTCAAAATTCTAATATGTTTTCTTTTTAGCATTATAATGCTTACATTGCAATGTTCTTGAACTACACCTGATCTTATTAGATTCGTTCTGATACCATTTCTCATGAGTTAAAGAAAGTGTTAATCACATGTATCGTATACCTCAAAAAGACTAGTTGATTTACGATTTGTGTTACTCGTAATTACATATATGGTCTAGATCGATTTAATAAAAACTTGCTTTTGAGACTCTTTTTATTGCTAAATAATATTTGTATCAAGAAGACAAGAAAATATCACTCAATTAAGCCTAAGAGGAAACGGAAGAAAGAGAGAATCCTTATTACAACACAAAGAAATAGGTCGGTGAGATAGCAAGAACACGAGCTACTGAACAACGCTTGAATAATTCACAGTTATCCACTCCAATGAAAATAATGGAATCTTAACCAACTATATGTTAAATTGGACTAATTTTTGTTCAATAAACATGGCAAGTTATAGTTCATGGGGCGAGATAGTGGCCAGAAAGTGATGGAAGAGGAGTTTGGCAGAAAGCAGAAAGTCCTCTAAAGCTTTTCTATTTGCCCATTACATAAAATTGAACTTATAAAATCCACTTAACTTAATGATGACTCCACTGGATCGTGGTGAAGGTTGAATAATTTTAAGGGTTTGGGTGGTTCTATTTTTGGAAAATAGAATTTACAAACAATTTTGCATATAAAGCTTAAAGAAAAACATTTTTCAATTATTTGGAAAGAGATTATTTTCAGAAGAATTCATTGACATTGTTTAAAACATGTTTAGAAGTATAATATTAATTTTTTAAATTAAAAAAAAATTGTAAATATATGAACCAAATAACCTTTTAATTCCTTCTATTTCCGAAACTAAAAAGTGAATTATTTGTTGTTTGTTCCTTCTCTCTTCTCTATGTTTTTTTCAGATTCAACTTTCCTCTTGAGTTGAAAGAAAATAAACACTTACCTCAAGCCATAATGCCTAAAGGACATGAAATTTTATAACGTTTAGCCAGGTAAAAATTCTTTCTAATAACAATACTATAATTCCCAAATGGTCAAATACCGTATTAGTCTTCGCAGTCAACATATCCAAGTCATAAAGTACATCCTACATATTTCCCATTAATTATTTTCTTTAAACTTACTTGAGTATATGCTTAGGTGATTATTATAGTGTAAATAATGAATAGACACCCACAAGACAATCTCACAATCATAAATAATCATCTTATCAAACTTTTCACAATAAAGTTATGGACATAACACATAATCATAATAATTTTTTCAATTGTCGAATTAGCCAATGGTTAATAAATGATAATAAAGTAATATCAATGATAAATCCAAATGAAAAATAATAAAAACTTACTGATTTAATTTGACGATTTGCTATGTCGTAACACTACTCAAACTTTCTTTTTTAATTTAATCCAAAAAAGTATAATCAAACTTCATATCCTTCCCTCCCCATCATTTTCTCCCTCTCTCCCATCTTTTTTAATTGTCAATAATTTATTCATTAATTCAGGATTTTCTTTTTTTAAATACCTCAGCCGCCCAGAACAGCCACCCATATTGCTCTCACTCTCTCTCTCTCTCTGTCTCTCTCTCAAACTCTCTCTCTCTCTCAAAATATCTACCAACACAAAAACACCACCACCCCCTCCACACACACACACCACTCCATTTGCACAAAAGAATCTCAACAAAAACACACACACACACTCTCAAATAGTAACCTTCATCAACAAGAGCTAGCAAATGAACCCAATCCTCCTCTTCTTGTTAATCTTTTCTTGCACCACTTCTTACTAATATTCACACCTCTCTCTTTCTCTCAAACACAACCCTAAAAGGCTAAGCCAAAAAAAAAAACAGAAGAAAAAGAAAAACCATGACTCTTGATGAGTCTTTAAGATCTCTTTCCCTAGACTACCTGAACTTGTTGATCAACGGCCAAGCCTTCAGCGACGTAACCTTCAGCGTAGAGGGTCGCTTAGTCCACGCTCACAGATGCATCTTGGCGGCGAGGAGTCTGTTCTTTAGGAAATTCTTTTGCGGGCCAGACCCACCTCCTGGTTTGGACCCAGCTGGGTCAAGAATCAACTCTGGTGGCACATCTCCGGGGTCCAGACCCGGCGTTATACCGGTGAACTCAGTGGGGTACGAGGTGTTCTTGTTACTGTTACAGTTTTTGTACAGTGGACAAGTCTCTATTGTGCCTCAGAAACATGAGCCAAGGCCTAATTGTGGTGAAAGAGGCTGTTGGCACACGCATTGCACCTCAGCCGTTGATCTTGCTCTTGACACTCTTGCTGCCGCTAGATCCTTTGGTGTTGAACAGCTCGCATTGCTCACTCAGGTTTTTTTCTTTCTTTCTAGTATTACTTACTCACTAAAATGATGATGTCTTTTTCTCTACTTCTCTCTTGGTCAGTGTGTTAGTGTGTGAGGAGTCATATGTTTTGTGGGTTTTGGGAATTTGGAAAATTTTTACTGGTTTTGGTTTTGGGAAGTGGGTTGGGTTTTGATTTTTATTTTGTGCTTCTTTTTCCCTTTTTAATTTTTTTAAAATAATCTTTTTGTTTATTATTTTTTGGGGAATTCCATTATCTTATGATGAAGTGGGTGAGATTGGATTCTGTCCCATAAAAATTCAACTCTTTTTTTCTCAAAATTGTCTTTAATCTTGGGTTTGATTTCACATGCATTTATTTTTTACTTCTTTTCTTATCACATTTTAATTAGTACTTTCTCTCCTCTGAGTATAACTGAATATCTGTTATTCAGTTTGTCTCTCATCAAGCTCTCTCATTCAATTATTGTTTCAATTTTCCTGTAGAGTTTTTCCTCTTCTTCCTTGTCTTCTTTTTCTTCTACAGTTTGAAAAGAAAAGGAAAAAAGAACAATTATCTTTTTCTTTTCTTTTCCTTTTTTTTTTTTTGGTTTGTTTTCCCCTCAGGGTAAAATGTTAAAAAAATGTTCTTATCTTGATTTCATGTACTACCATTTTCAAGTTTCTTGAATTGGTTCCCTCTTATCTTTATGCTTCAAACCCAAGAGTTTCTAAATTTAGATCACAATATATATGTTTCCGGTCTTGTCTTCCACAGTAAGCACACCAAATCTTTCCCACATTTACTTTCCTCATTTGGGTTTAAATTGAAAAAGAAAACAAACCACAACAGAACTACTACTTAGACTTAAATTTAGCACAAAGTCATAAACATCCCATCATTTTTTTTATTTTTTATTTTTACATATACAAAAACCTTCCCATATATCTCTCATTTTAATGTAAATTCAACTTACCATTATTGTACATCTTTTATACTTTTTTTTTGGCTTTTTGGGTCGTCACAGAAACAATTGGCAAGCATGGTTGAGAAGGCCTCCATTGAAGATGTTATGAAAGTACTATTAGCTTCAAGAAAGCAAGACATGCACCAACTTTGGACCACATGTTCCCACCTCGTTGCAAAGTCTGGTCTCCCACCTGAAGTCTTAGCAAAACACCTCCCCATCGATGTGGTAGCCAAGATTGAAGAGCTTCGTCTCAAATCCACTCTTGCTCGTCGTTCTCTCATGCCTCATCACCACCATCACCATGACCTTGGTGCTGCAGCTGATCTCGAAGACCAAAAGATTCGTCGTATGAGAAGAGCACTAGACTCCTCCGATGTTGAACTTGTCAAGCTCATGGTCATGGGTGAAGGGCTTAATCTAGACGATGCATTGGCTTTACACTACGCTGTTGAGAATTGTACCCGTGAAGTTGTGAAAGCCTTGCTTGAACTCGGTGCAGCTGATGTTAACTACCCAGCTGGCATGGCTGGAAAAACCCCGCTTCATATCGCAGCCGAACTGGTCTCGCCGGACATGGTGGCTGTCCTTCTCGACCACCATGCTGACCCGAATGTCCGAACTGTTGATGGGGTTACACCACTCGATGTACTCAGAACCCTAACATCAGATTTTCTCTTCAAAGGCGCTGTACCAGGACTTACACACATTGAACCCAACAAACTTAGGCTTTGTTTGGAGCTTGTTCAATCAGCAGCGCTTGTTCTTTCTCGTGAAGAAGGGAATAATGCAAATGCTCCTTCGAATTCCACAACCATATATCCACCAATGAGCGATGATCATAGCAGTGGTAGCAGTGGGAACAACAACATGGGAAACCTTAACCTTGATTCCAGGTTGGTTTATCTCAATCTGGGTGCTTCAGCTTCGGCTCAAATGGGTTCAAGAATGGATGGAGAAGATGACAATAGCCACCACCACCACCACCACCACCACAATAGGCATGGTTCGCATGGAGGTGGTTGTGACACAACAATGTACCACCATTCTCATGACTTCTAAGCTGAATTTCACATAATATTTATAAAATCTAGCTATTAGTATTATTATATATAAGCTTGGATGGTGAAAGTCTGAAAGAGAAGTTGGAAGTTCATGGAAACTACTCATGGGGATTATTGGATTATATATATTTTCGTTTTAGCTAGCTAGCCTTGTCAGAATTCGCACCACTTAAAATGTGGATAAAATATTCATAAAATGTGGACATTTTGTGAACATTTATGTCCATAATTTGTGGATACATGTCCACATTATGTGGCTGTGCAACAAAATTTACCCTCTTCTTTTGTCCTTTCTCTCTATGTTATGTTCTGTGGGGGTTGTTGTTTTTTGGTTTTTTGTAGGGTTTTTCAATGACCATCATATGAAGTGCAGTTTCATTGGAGATATATATAGGAGAGATGAGACAAGGAGAATCTGAGATTTATTTTTTGCACTGAGCTAAGGATGTACATGATGGATTGGAGAGGAGAGACACAGGTCAATCTTTTCACAACCAGGCCTGTCAAAACTCCTTTTGTATTTATTGATGGATATCTAATATCATGGCCTATTTATTGTGATTGTTTCATTTCTTGTCCCCCACCCACCTTTCTGTTGCCCCCATTATATAATTTTATTTTTAATATACACAGGAAAATCTTTGGTTTCTTTTGCTAGGGGGGGTTTTCTAGTTTTTATTCCGTTTTCAAGGTTTTTGTTTGGATATGGGGTGCTTTATCTTCTAATGAAGCAAATGAGCTGTCTCTTCCCCTTTTTCCTATTTTCTTTTCTATAGCATCACCCATAGGCTTTTGGAGAAACTTGATTGGATATATAGTTTTTGGCTGATTCTTTTTAATTTCTTTATATAAAATATATGGCAATGGACAAACTGATTGGTTGTCTTGCATGAATGCAACATTGAGTGTGACTACACACGACAGGTTAAATAATATTGCTATTATCTATCTCTGAATTCCCTCCATGCAATCCTCTTTTTTGTCCCCTTTGCCACTTTGGGCCTCTTTGGACTTCCAAAATCTTTCAGCTAAAAAACCCTAGGTTTTTAATTGCATTATAATTTTCCATTAACCTGTGGGTATGTTGGTGTGTTTTTTTTTTTTTTTTTTGCTGAATATGTTGGTGTGTTTTGTTGATCCTTTAGATAATTGTCTATTTTCCAGTGTATCTTGTTCTTCCCATTTCCTTTCTTTGACTTAATTTGGCCTCATCAACTTAAAATAAACCATACAAACCATAAAGAGCAAATGCGGCATGCATTTTGTTCACTAGTCTATGCTGTCCACTCAGATAACATTGTCTTCAACATATTTCATGGACAAGTCTTATTCACAAACTCATTAAAGTAAATACTTTAAATGAAAGAAACATAGTGTTGAAATTTTTTATGTTTCACATGTATTAAGTCATTGGAATTCATTTTTGCTAATTGCATGAAATCTCTCTTGCCGTGATGTAGTAGCCATTAATGGTCGGTATATATGTCATTGATGTTACTAAGTACTTGTTTTAGAAAGATTATTTTTATTGGCTTATTGAATATAAAAAATAAGTTGAACAAAGGCATAATTGTTTCTAAAAAAAATGCAGCTTAAAAAGTTTTACATAAACTAAGTTTGAGTCCTTACTTTCCAATCTTCATCATGGGCTTTAGCTATTGGATATACACGTGAGTAGAGGTCTCACATTGAGTAAAAGTTGAGAAGTTGAAGAATTAATATAACATAACTGAGCTCAACTCATAAGTTTAAGCTTTTGAGTTAAATAGTGTCCCTACATGTTATATTAATACCTCAATTGGAGTCTTCTCTAAGTTTTATCTGCCCAACATATACATATAATTCAAGCCTTTTTTTTTTTCCTTATTTAGGAAGGTGCATTTCTAGATCATATAATCATTTTTCCTTGAGAATTTATGGAGGAAGTCTTTGATCACATATACTTACTCTAAGTGCATTATAATTTACAATAAATTAAAGTCACAATATCTTTACAACATTGCCTAGGTGGCAAACTGTAAATGATAAATAATAAATTGGTATAAGCGGTGGGTTTATATGAAAACAAATAACAACTTGACACCTAGGCAATATTGTGATATCATGACCATCTCTGATGCAAATTATTCTATTTGTTATTCATTTGTCTTGGCTCAAGTTATTCTTCCATTTTCTTTTCTTCTTTCCTTTTAAGAGCATGTCATAAATGAATAACCAGACAAACACACTTTTTATTGGTGTGTTTGTCTTCACCCATCATAACCATAAATTAACTTTGATTTAATTGATTATTCTTGATTGCTTTTAAAAACCCTAAGGTGAACTTTGTCAAGCTCATGTGGTAGTTATATGACAACAACTAATTGTGATCTCTCTAACTCTCTATATAGATTCCAATCCCTTAATAGGAGTTCAAATGAGTTACACTTGGTAAAATGAATTCTCCAAACTTCAAGTTGATAATTGTCATTACAAGCTTCTTCTCCCGGCAAAGCCATTGAAGTGTTACATCCTCTTTATTGACTTTTCTTGGTTAATTTTTGTTTCTTTTGGAGATCCTAGTTTACTTAATTGCTTTAACTTCATTTTGATGAGTTGAGATAGTGGTCATAGATGTTCAAGGCATTTGTACTCACTTTCCTAAATGTAATATAGCCTAGAATACAGATTGGATTTCATCAAGAAGATTATGGTACATTCAATCAAGAAATGGTTCTAGCTAGGCATGGCAATACTAACACTTGATGTATAGGTTATATCCTTTTTTTATATTTTGCTTGCTTGACTAGTATGCCTTTGCAACGATAATTATCAGTAAGGGCCATTGCATGCAACATTATCGGTTGTGAAGAAGATGATTAATGAAACATTAAATAATTTCCAATTTTCTTTTTCTTTCCCTAGTCTCTTTAAAAAAAAATTGGATCATGATCTATACATATGCTGCATTTAATCTCCAAACTTCTTTCCAATTTTATCTTCTTTTGTCTCATTGTGTTGATATTGTGGCAACTTTGTATGTTAGTCATGCTTAAAGTGAATGTTGTGGATGTTGTCTAGTTCAACCATTTCTATTTGATGTGGAGTGGCTAGGCCATTAGGGGCAGAGCCAGAAATTTAGTTTCGGGTGAGTATCTTTTGACAGGGGAGCCAAAAATTTAATCTTGGGAGCACCATAAAAGTGAAGCTGTTTGTGTGTTTTTCATCCATATATATAATTTATATAATTCATAGGGTTTTATCAAAAGAAATGATTTTTTTTTTTGGAAATGAAGGTTGGTAGGCTAAGCGTGCATAAAGAGGAGAATGATTCTTAGCAAGAAAAAAGAAGAAGAAGAGAGGGATAGACTTTTGGTTTTGATAAAGTAACGGGGGTGTTAGGTAACTTAATCTAAAAAAATATTAATGGGGAAGATTAGCATGTTATGTAACTTCATGGGTGGTAGATTATTGTTTCATTTAAGAATTATTTTATATGAAAATATTATAATAATATAAAAACTTTTTTGTTTTCTCTTTTATATGGGTTGTTATTATTAATTAAAGGGAGGATGTTTGCCATGGGGAAGCAAAACGGAAAAGCTTAAAGTAAAAAATGGTGGATACATGAGTATAGTCAAGTGGGTTACATATGTATATTTTATTAATTCATAATGTTTAACTTTCAAGTCTAATATCTACATAATTTTTTTTTTTTATTTTAGAAGTCAGGATATTTTTTGGATCTGGCTGAGTTATGGGTAAACACTTTTTAAAATTGAGGGTAGGCACGTGCCCACGCTGATCATAGTGTAGCTCTAACCATGGGCTAGGGTTCTTACAATACTTGCAAATTATTATTATAATAAGGAAACTTTTAAAACTATTCTCAATTTTATTACAAATAGATTACAAATGAACAAGATTGAATGTGATTAGTGCCACGTCATTTCTTAGTTATTTTTTTTTATTATGTGTCTAAAAATATTGATATATTAGTTTCTTAGACTAGACAGAGTTTACCTCCATACTAGTTTGGAGGAAAATTCCCCATCATATGGTGATTAAAAAGGACCATTTGCTTGTAATTTTAATAACATGACTTATTAATTGTTTTGAGATAAACTATGTTCATGTAAGACCAATATTGGAAAATTTGTAGCATCTTTAACATCACTTTTTTTTTTTTTTAATTATTAAAAAGGTAGAAACTTTAGAATGGTATTATTTCCACACCAATCCTTGTTATTTTCACACCATTGATGCAGAAATAACAAAAAATGAAATTTCACACTAATTTTTGGTGTGGAAATATAATTTCCCAAATTTTAACATCACTCTTACAACAACATGCATTATGTCTTTTCTAAGCCTCAAGCATGTGGTCAATGAGTGTAAGAGGGAATTTTTGCTGAATTAATCAAAATGGGCTAAAAGTTGACTTTCATATTGCTCTACAAAAAATTCTATTGAGTTATTGCTTTGTTGAATAAAACTACGACTACCATTTCTTCTTGTTAAAGTCATTAATTAGTTGAGCCATCAGCTAGCAGACGTCTCCAGATGGCTATTTTCTCTGCATCGGATTAATATTTTATATATAAAAGGAATATAAGAGGAAGAAAACAAACAAGAGCAATTAATTAGCATGTGCGACTATTTTGCCAACTCAATCTTGTTAGTAAAGATGTTTATCATTATATATTCATTTCTCAAATCTTGGTGATCCCATTTATATGTTAATCTAATAAGTTAGTATTTTTCATGGCTCACCATAATTAGTAGTAGAATCATGAACTTTCACTTGCTATATCCACGGGTGCAAATATAAGGATTCCATTGCATAGAATAGTGCTCCATTTAGCCAAAAATAAAAGTTTGGGTAGCTAGCATGACATCTCAAAGTATAACTCACGAAAAAATTAAGCTAATAATTATTGCATTTAGCCTTGTCTTAATATAGAAAGAAACAAATTAAGTTATGCTAGGGAATGAGCCACGAGGCATGACTAATGTTTTGATGGCTTTGCTGTCAGATAAGTTCTAACTACTTGAAGTTGAAATGGGGGTTAGATTTTTCCTTATACAGCTTTCTATATCCTTCTCTCGTGGTAAGTGATAAAACCTATTGATTTGATAGTGTCTTTATACGTAAACTTACCATATGAAGCATATTAATTGATATGGAAATGACACCGAATCATATTGCAAATCAGCACTTGGGGTCCTCTCAAGTCCCTTCTTAAACAATTTGGTCTCGTTCACTGTTTAAAATAAACCACATCTACCAAATCACTAGGCTGCGCAGAGAGATAGAAAGAAAGATAGAGACTGTGATCCTCAATTTAATCGATTTGACGCAGATCCTAACTTACACGAGTGAAATTTGAATATGAAGATTTCTAATTTCTTCACAGGCTCCAGTTGTTTGACAATGAAGTTTTGGACCATTCATGTGATTGATTGAATGACGCTTTGTTTGCGTTATCGACATCAAAGTATGAAAAACGTACTCTATTTTGGAGGCTTTTGGCGAATTTTCTCCTCTAGAGGGGAGTCATTTTTCATTGTTTTCTTTGCTCTATTATTCTATATAGTACTAGACTACTAGCCAAAAACCATCAACTTAATAAAATTTAATTACCAAAAAGATAAAAGTATTGGACATTTCGCGTGCGTGTGAGAATTTCCATGGGGATTGAAAATGACGACATGCGACCATGCAATGAGGGGAAAAGAAACTGACACATTCAGTCATCGAAAGTAGACAATGATCTACTTCTCCATTATTAGATGAGTAACATGGACTTGGCACAAAGTGACAAGATGTTAAACCCCATATGAATACGCCCTTTGTACTTTCATCACCCACCATCTTTCTGTAATTATCCAGTCCTATAAATGAAATTGAAAAGAATTAAAGGAGAAAGGAAAAGAAATGGCGGTTTAGTTCTTAAGTAGGGACTATGCAACCCTAATAGTTTGGGTGTTATGTGGCTGGGGGGTAGAACACCACAATGCAACCCTAATTGTCTAACATAAGTATAGATTGTGTGAAGACTAGGGTGGATGCATCAAACTTGAGAACGAAATATTACAGTAATATAATATATAAAATATAAATTATAGGTTAAACTATTGTTTTCGTCTCTAAATTATATATGGATTTTGTTTTTCCTTTCCTGAAATTTCAAAAGTTCATTTTTCGTCCCTGAATTTAAAAAAAAAAATTCATTTTTACACATAAATTTCTTCTCTGAATTTTTTTATTAAATGATGAAATTCATGTGTAAAAATAAATTTTTTCAAAATTTAGGAATAAAAAACGAACTTTTTAAAATTAAGCAACGAAAAATGAAACTCATATATAATTTAGGGACGAAAATAATATTTTAACCTAAAATATAAAGTCATCTATGAAATTTAAGCTAATGACAAAAACAATTCAGATTTTTCAAAAATATTTAGCTTATCCCTTAAAGGTGGTTTCTGTATTTTATCCTACATTAAATCCAAAATAATTATTCAAATAATATGTTTTATAACCTCTTTTTGTTTTTTTAAAAATTTTCTTGTACCTACCCAAACATTCAAAAATATCTCGTATAAAT
Source organism: Fagus sylvatica (assembly GCA_907173295.1). Taxonomy (NCBI): domain Eukaryota; kingdom Viridiplantae; phylum Streptophyta; class Magnoliopsida; order Fagales; family Fagaceae; genus Fagus; species Fagus sylvatica. Next base: position 62,977,327 of record OU015761.1, on the reverse strand, counting down.
TAATACTGATCGGTATTTTATCTAATACATTTTAGAGAAAATATTTGTACTATAGTTCAAAAGCCAGTACGGTACATATAATTATAGTCTGATAAAATTGGTACCAATAAACTATTGACAACTTTGGGAAGCATACTAAATCAATATGAGCTAATTTTTTTGTGACTTGTCTTTTCGATTATTGTGCACATGTGGCTCACATGTCTCGGGATATGATAATTCTTGCAGTAAAAAAGATCAAATCACCAAAATGGATTTTTCACCGAACAATGTTAGTACACATTTCTCTTTTTAAAGGTTGTACATTCCATTGAGAAGTGAATAAATAATAGAATAAAATTAAAATTAACAAGAAATTAGCAAATAAGTTGATATGTTTGGCTCATCGTCTTAGGCATTATATTTCAGTAATAAATCGATACCATGAAAATGGATGGGGCTTCAACCTCCAGTTCTCACCCACAAATTTTCTTGTTCTATATATTTTTCTTTAGAGCTTCATGGAGAATAGTTTATACGAGGGTTTTCGCATTCTTAAAATCTAATAATTTTAATTTTAATTTTAATTTTGTCTCCTTGGAACACATGATTTTGTCACATTTTGCTTCCAAGCATCTTTTTATCCCCCCTCCCTATCTCTGTCTCAGGATTGGCATTTTTTATTGGGAAATGATATTTCCACATCAGAATGTGCTATTTCCACACCTTTGGTGTGGAGATAACAATTTTTGATGTAATATTGCACATCAAAAGTTGTTATTTCTGTATCATTGGTGTGGAAATAACGTCACTCTTCTTGTTTAAGATTCATATATTAAATTCTATAAAATGAATCACGGTTTAACTTAACATTATGCCCAACTTTGAAAACTGGGTTCATTAAATTCTTTAAACAAATTCTAGTTTTTTACTAGTTTGCTTCATTGTGGCATCCCTTAATGTCTAATCATGTGTCATTGACACATGATTAGACATTATTAGTTTATTACTACAAGCTTGGATGTCAGATTTGTACCCAAATTTGATCTTTGTTAGTTAAGTTCATCTAGTCTATTAAATGAAGTGTTCTTTTATAATTATTTATGATTAATAGCCCTATATAATTTTTTGTTTAAATTAAATGATGTAATTCCTTCTTGGATTCAATAGATAAAGATTGATATGAAGAACATTAATTACAAAATTTATTACATAAACTTACAAAATGATGTGTAAATTCTTAAACGTACAACAAAAAAATATTTAAAAAAAAAAATTATTTCTTATGTTGTTCATGCGACACTAAGTAAAATATATATTGTCATGTCAATTTGTAAATTTTGTAGTATGTACATATACACACACTAGTGGTTAGTATCTTAACTAATCAACTTATCATTGGCCTATGTTCCTTCCAATGGTTATCTCTTTTAATTTACTCTTTTTCTTTTAATGAGAAAGAAAATCTTGCTAAATAAATTTAACATTAGACTCTTTAATTACTTTAATATATTAATAACACAAGGTTATGTTTATATGTTTATAATTTAGTCTTAAATTCAATAGTTATTAATAAATACTAAGTATGCGTTGCTACCTTTAGTGTTTAAACTTATCCAAATTAATTAAAATTCATATGCTACAGTATTCAAGTTTAAATATTTATTCGTACGTACACACATGTTTTTGCTTAATAATATGTTTATGTGTAAAATTTGGTCTTAAATTCAATAAAATTAATAGGATTAAATGTGAGTCGTGTCGCTACTTGGGCATTCGGTCTAGTGGTAATCTCTCTTCTCAAGAAGTTTTACCCCTCTATGAGTGCGTGGGTTCGATCCCCGAGATTCTCAAAATATATGTGTGTATGAGTTTAGATTATGATTTCTATCATATATATATAATATATATAAATATATAAGGGTGTGAGTTGTTACTTTTAGTATTTTAAACTTATCCATATTAGAATACATTCATTAAAATATAAGTTAAAATTCATATGTTGGAGTAATCAATTTTAATTAGTCACCTAGCCATTTGTTCATATGTCACTTATGCTCTCTAATCTTAAGTATGATTAGAACTTTTTTAAACTTGTTTGTGATAGACAGATGGGGTTAGAAAAATGTCATGGTAAACTATTGAGCAACGTTAACAGATAAGATGGATGTTCTCAGACCACTTATGCAATAACTGGCTTGTTAATTTTAAGTCTGATTAACTTGTTTGTAATTGGCAGATGAGGTAGGGGAAAATCATGGTAAATATTCTAGCAATCTCAATCATTTTATTCGCCCAAGTCATTTAGGGTTCATAAATCTAGTTTTCCTCAAATGTTATGTTAAAGTCTAGTCCCCAAGCATGGTGACAATCCCAAGAATAGTCAATAGTGATTAATAAATAATTAAATGTGTTTTCTATTTTCAGTATTAAAACTTACGCATAATAGTTTACATTCATTGAAATTTTATATGTTAGAGTATTCAAGCTTAAATATTCATCCGTTTGGATTACTCTTCAACAAATCAATATAGCTAAATACATGATTATGTTTAAATATATGTTTATGTTTTAGGAATTATTTAATTGATCGAGATGTACTTTAAGAAAATAAAAATTAGATTGTTCTGTTCCCAACAAAAGAAAAAGAGATAATAGATTGTTTTGCGTGTGATTTACCACAAATATACATTACATTTTGCTTGGTGCCTTGATTATCGATTGGTTAAAGAAAAAAGGCCTCTCATGATTGACTGGATGATAAACAAAAATATTAATAAAAAAAATCAACAATACAAAAATACATTTACTCACCTAAAACCAAAATCAGAATTAATGAAGCAATTGATAATGGAAAAATCGATTCAAGGGTGATTTAAAAATTCAAAGGGGAAAAAAAATAATTGAAAACGAAGGCACTTGTGAAAGAAGAGATCATTGAAACCTCCTCGTCGTAACATGAAACAACTAATCCAAATTTCCTTACCTATCATCTCAAGGCTTTTCTCGTTGTTGCTAAGCTCTGTAATCACTACTACTCCACATGTTCTCTTCACTGGTTAAGGCTCTAATTTTGGCTTCTACTCTTTTTCATGTTTTGAACAAGTGGCCATCCTTTTCAACTTTGCCTAAGATATGACGTTGAGCTCTTGCAAGAATCAGGCTCTAACTCAATCCCAAAATTTAAAATGTGGTATGTAATTATCGGGTTGCAAAGAGAAGTGATTATCGAAAAAAAAAAAAAAAAAAAAAAAAAAAAAGTGATGATGTGTAAAATTGTAAGAGATGAAAAGCTCAAATACCTCAAGGTCAACATATGGCTCAAGGTTCCAAAGATAAAATGTAACAACCCAAAGAAACCGTTAGCCACATCTGCAATTGGGGTTTCTTATAATTGTTAATAAAACCTAATTAGACCTAGTATATAGGTGATTTGAGACTCAGCACACATACATTTATCAAAATTTGGGGCATCATAATCTTTCCTACTTAAATCCCTAATGTACTCATTAGGGCCCATTATGTTTGAGGCCACACATGATTACTATGTTGGCTCTGATATTATTTGTAACAATCCCAATGAAAGCATTAGCCATATTTGCGCTTACATTAAAAAGACTAGTCAAGTTACAATTGAAACTTTTTGCAATTGTTAATAAATTTCGGTTCGACCTAATATATGCCCAATGTGGGATTTAGTGTGCATACACACTTATTAAAATTTGGGGTATCACAATCTCTCTCATTTAAATCCCTAATATCTTCGTTAGGGCCCATTATTTCCTAGCCCACATCGGATTACTGTTTTGGCTCTGGTAACATTTGTAACAACTCAAGGAAAACGCTTGTCACATCTACACTTATTTCCTAAAAGGACTAGTTAAGTTATACTTAGGGTTCGACCCAGTATATACTTGATGTAGGACTCAGTGCACATGAACACTTATTAGAATTTGGGGCATCATAATCTCTAATGCACTCATTATGACCTATTATGTTAAGTCCACATAAGATTACTGGGTTGACTTTGATACCATTTGTAACAATTTAAGGAAAGCGCTAGTCACATTTGTGCCTATACCCCAAAGGACTAGTCAAGTTGCAATTAAGACTCCTTATAATTGTTAATAAAGCCTAGTTCGACCCAGTATATACTCAATGTAAAATTGTAATGCTTCAAATTATGATAAGTGTGTGCCAAATTCCCATTATAAAAATGGGTTCTATTATAATGCATCAAATGGCCAAACCACGTAAAACTATCATATCTTCTTTCTTCTCTACTACATTCTCACAAATTTCTAAACTTTCATTTGAATGCCTACTTGGAAACAACCTCGAACTGGAAGCGAAGCTTCTAGCTTCCCCACTTTTTTGGTTTTTTAAGCAAATTTTATTTGGAATAGCTAGCCAGTTGGCTAATCCAATACTAATGCTCTATCCAAGTTTCTTTAGTACAAATCACACATGCATGCACGTGCGTGCCTCACCCTCCACAGTGGCGGTGCTACATTTGGGGCTACATACTGCTTGATCCAACTGAAATGATTTTTTATTTATTTATTATCTAGGTATATATATTACAAGATTTTGGATATTTGGGAATTGACCCCACTAGAGAATAAAAAAAAAAAAACACACTAAAGATAGGGTCAATAATATTACTAAGATTATCATCTTTATTAGTCCAAAATAATAACAACAATAACAAAAATCAGCTCAAATACATACACATATTACTACTGGCACATTTCTTTATCCATTCAAAATACCAAAACCAAAAACCAAAAATAAAAACAAAAACAAAAACAAACAACCAACCGTATCATTAGAATCGTTCCTTCTATTAAATTTTAAAAAAATAATAGTAATAATTTACTAATTTACTTTACTAGGAGAGAGAGAGAGAGAGAGAGAGAGAGAGAGAGAGAGAGAGAGAGAGAGAGAGAGAGAGAGAGAGAGCACCGTTTCTAAATCCTAAGTGCGATATACGACCAAGTTTTTTGTGTGTGTGTGTGTGTGTGTGTGAATTAGATTGGTCATTGGTGGATATTGTTGATGGATAAAGAAAAAATTTATTGGTGGATATTGTTGATGGATAAAGAAAAAATTTATTATTTTGTCTTTTAGTTTTGGATAATTGGATTTTTATATCAAAGACACAAAAGACAACTGGATTAAAAAAAATAAAAAGGGTCCTTAAGAACTATTGAAATCTAAATTTCTACATTTGATATGATTTATAGGTTTAAATTAATTTCAGCTTAATTATTTGATTCTAATAAAGGCATCTGATGAATTGTTATTTTCAATTTTGGTTCAATAAAACCACCAATACCATCTGAAAGAAAATAGATTGTATCATAAGATTAATCTCTTATCCAAAAAACTCACGCCAATTATCATTGTTCCATGCAAAATTATATTGACTTTAATACTCTTCTTGCAGATCTAGGATTACCAAAAAAAAAAAAATTAGAGTTTCATCCTAATGATCAAGATATATAATGAAACATTTTTAGAATATGAAAACTCATTGTGGGCAATTGTAAAAATTTATCTCTGCTTGACTATTATTGAAGGGATGGTATTAATTGTTGGGAATAAAACCTTATTCCTAAAACTTGTGGATGCGAAATAACAAACATGCCTAAGAAATAAAGATTTACATGAAAAACCCATTCTTCTTAAACTGAAAAACCATGAGATAAACTCCGAATAAATTTATTACCCAAATATCAACCTAAGAGGGGGGGTTTTAGGTAGGCAAATTTTTCAATTACAATAGCAAATTTGATTTAGCAAATGTTTGATCAAATTCAATTGCAATATTATGATATGAAATCAAGCACAAGTAATATATAAGCAATTAAATATGTAAGATAGAGAGAGAGAAAATCAAACACGATAATTGTTATCACCAAATTCTTGAATTCAATCATATTTGACTCTCTTTCGGGTGAAAAATTAAAATCTTCCTTACACGGTAAGAGTAACCACTGAGTGAAAAATCACTTTGATTTATACCAAAACCCACAAATTTCCTTAGATACAATAAAAATCTCTCTTAGGATTTATACCAAAACCCTAACAAAAACACTAATAGTTTCAACAAAGTTGTTGTACAAAATATGGTTCTCTCAAAGAGTAGTTGTACCTAACAAAGTATATCTTTGATCAATATGGCTCAAGAGAAAATTTGATTTTCAATCAAGATTTTGATATATGAAAATATAAGCTTGAGAAAGGATGGATTGATGTAAAAGATATTTTCTTCTTTCTCTGACTTGTGTCTATGTATTGTTTCTCTCTTCTATTCTCTTTATATATAGTTCAATCAACTGACTAAAGGAAATTTTTTGAAAATTTTTGTTCTTAGAAAACACAATTCTATATAATTTTAAATAATAAAGATGTCAGAAGGTGGCTTTAACATAGCAATCAGCCTTTTGAATAATTGGCTTTTTTAAAATTCAAATCTGCCAATTGAAGATGGTTTTAACCCAATTGAAAATGGCCAGCCTTTTGAATAATTGGTGTGACTTTTTAAAAATTCAAATAACCTTTTCAAATAAACGGCTGTGCCAGCTTTTCTTGCTTTTCTGCACCGAACTTTGCTGCAACTTTGGCATTTTGATTCAGGACACAGACTACATAATCAACTTTTGTTGATTTTGAAATCTTTAAAAACTAAGAAAAAATTAATATCTTTAATATTGCTGCAATATTTTGAAAAAATTTTCTATTTCATAAATTTTTCACCATAAGAGATTTCCATATAGCTTTTTAAATATCAAAAATTTAGCCATTTATACTTTGAATATTTTGAAAAACTTTTATGCGAAATTTTTCATCCGTAATTGATTTCTTCTTTAAATATCTACTTAATGTTGACTTTGTCAATATTTTTGAAAATCAATTTAAGTTGGTTTTAAAGTTGAGCCATAAATATCTTTAATAAACTACAAAACCTAACTCTTACTTCTCATATGCGAGATGCTTGGATGAGAGAGATGTCATTTCTCTTGCTTAATGAAAATTATTTTTCTTAGCCAAAAAAACAATTATATCCGTGTCTAAAGCTCATTTTAATGAGCTTTATTACTTTGGTGTGGGCTAGACCTTTTTTCTTCTTCATGTGCTCTTCTTCTCTTTGCCCACCTCTCCCTTGGCTGTTTTTCTCATCCAACATTCAGATAAAACTTATTTTTTGCTGCCTCACCCTTTTCTTTTTTATGAATGCGGCTTCCTATTTGACAATGAATTAAATGACCCTGTTATTTTTCTTAAAAAAAACAATAATCCGTGTCTATTTTTTGACTAAGGTGTGGGCCCTTTGTGCTCTTCAAGATTTATTTTTACTGAAATTTGACTGTATATTTAAATGCGTTAAATAAATTTTTTGACGCTCTGTATGCGCGCTCTCACATACATACGACATGCGTTACAACTTTTTGTTGTTTTATCTTCTTTATTCAATAATGATGAATATTAACAATTCACAACAAACACGACATGTTGAGATTACTAACTTTGGAGAATTGAAATGTAAAAGTACCACGAATCGTGACTGTTTGCAATTCGTAGGGTGAATATAAAGAAGTCTAATAACTTTGAAAATGATCTGTATAGGAAGTAGTAAAATTTATATTTATGAGTCTTGTTAACGAGTGCCCTTAGGGCAATGGTTAAGGAAGCATTTATTACTTCCACTTTATAGGAAGTAGTAAAATTTAAATATTAAAATAAGGATTTTGTTAACCAGTGCCCTTAGGGCAATGGTTAAGGAGCATTAAATGATTACACTTTACGGGAAATAACGAATTTTTAATATTAAAATAATAAATAGAAAGACTAAAATACCCTTAAAAGTTATTTTTGTATTAAATGGAAGCATTAAGTGGAAGCATTAAATGCTTCCTTAACCATTGCCCTAAGGGCACTCGTTAACAGGACCCTTAAAATAATACAAAAACAGCTTTTAAGGGTATTTTAGTCTTTTCATTCATTATTATAATATTAAAATTTTGTTATTTCCCATAAAGTGTAAGTATTTAATGATCCTTAACCATTGCCCTTAGGACACTCATTAACAAAATCCTATATTTATTGGTCATATGCTTCACAAGCACAAAATCACAGGCTCATAGAGAGTTAATTAAAAAACAATTTTTTGACTTGAAACTTTTATAAGGTATCAAATTTCCCTTCCATCACCCTCGGTCATGCTACATGAAAGCATTTACCTAGTAAAAATGAAGTATTTGCATGAATAAATAATGGAATCTTTGTACAATTTCTCGTAATTAAAAATAGATTTTGTTAACAGGTGCCCTTAAAACAATGATTAAAGAGTATTAAATGCTTACACTTTACGGAAAATAACAAATTTTTAATATTAAAATAATAAATTAAAAGACTGAAATACCCTTAAAAGTTGTTTTGTATTATTTTAATATTAAAATTTCACTACTTCTTATAAAGTAGAAGCATTAAATGTTTTCTTAATCATTACTCTAAGGGTACTCATTAAAAATAGTCGGGAGCGGCTTGGGTCCAATGCATAGGAGCACTGGACCTGTTGAAATTTTGACACGTGTACAAAAAATAGACAAAACTGGATACGTGTCAAGATCTCAACAGGTCCAGAGCTCCTGTGCATTGGACCCAAGCCTTTCCCAAAATAGTCAAGTTAGAAGCATCATGATTGAGAATATGAAATTTGGAAATTAAGCATAGATTCCTTGCCTTAATTACTCTTGTCCATAAAGTAGTGTAATAATTCTAGACTATGAAAGGTCAAGCACTTTTACACAATGTACTTCTAATGGCTGTCAAAAACATTTACTCCTTGAATTTATTCCAATGCCACACCATAAGGTCCTTATGATAATGATATCAAAAACGGAAATTCATTCTTGTTCCGTATCAATGCAATTATGTGTCACCATAAAATTAAGAAGCATCTATTGAATGAAAGTGAATATAAGACGACAATATTGAAGTCCACCATTGGTGTTAAAAGAACATTATTTATCATGTGGAAATTATTATTTAGATTGCGGCACATTGAGACAATATGGGGGCTAAGCTAATCAGATTTAAGGAAAAAAAAACAAAAAAAACAAAAGAATACAAAAATGGACTAAGCAATTGCTGACTCTTCCTTGACTCACAACCTTACTAATTTAAGCAAGACTTATTTTGGGTAATTATTAGGTACTCCGGGAGTACATTAGATGTGTACTCCCTTCTCTCACAGAAGTTGTGGGTCTCGCTAATTAAATTTATGATGGGATCCACCACTTCTGTGAGAGGAGGGAGTACACACGGAGTACCTAATAATTTTCCAACTTATCGTTAAGCCATTTTCATATATTTACGTTGTCTACTCTTTTGATGAAATTTTCTACATACGATTCATTTATTATATCAATTTTACATCAACTAAACGACATTTGTTAGAAATGACTTGACTTAATGATTATTTAAAAATAAATAAAAACATGAAACAAATGTAGTGGGTTCAAATTCTTTTTTAAGGTAATGGCCTTGCCGACCTCAAATGGTTTGAAAAGAACTTTCATGTTTTTCTTAAAAAAATAAAATTTCTACATTTTAGTTATTTAGTGCAATTGAAAATCGAACAGAGTTTGGTTATGTTACATCGCATTACGTGACAACTCTAACGACTATTCGCATGTAAAAATTTAAACAAGTCACATAACTCATTAAATAGGTTATATGACTAAAAGTAACAATGAATGATTTTATTAGTCATCATGTAGTAGGTTGTAGCTAAACTCTATCAAAAAAGATCTCAGTCAACGGAAAAAATTAAAGTCGTGAATAAATCATTTTCTATCATTACATTCTTTGATCTCACCACATTGAGGCTCGGCACTCCATCCAAAGGTCGTGAGGATTGCTCCAATCGGCTACACCATATACGGATTGAGGTCCTAAAAGGTATTGCATGGGCTGTAATACCTTTGATTTAAACACAAATTTTTTTTTTTCACTTTTCTAATCTTTTTTTATTCAAAATATTAAAATTAAAAGTTAATTTTTTAACTTTAATCTTAGCCCTTAAGAAGTATTGCAACCCATGCAATACCTTGGGATCTCGATCCCACCACATTCCTACATGCTACACTCTTTAGTCTTAAATTCAGTGTTGTCTCACCGCCAAACCAAGAAGACAAATGGCCTCGAGATGTGCTTACCCAACCAAAATATCTTCTGATACAAGACTCCTTAGTCCTTTGCTTTGCTTTTGCCTTCGATAACACCATCCTAGAGGTCAATCATAGCACAATAAATTTGGTGATTTGGGTTTTATTTTTTTAATCGGTTAAATTTGACAATTTAGCTTTAAATTTTTTTAAATTCGGTTTTTGGGTTTTATGTGTGAATGAATTTTTTTAATATAATTATACAGGATTAGATGAAAATATTAATGATTTCCATGCAACCAAACAATAGAAAAACATTTCATCATCATTTTCAAGGTTGTAATCAAAGAAGGAAACACAAGTCATTTTTCTTGATTAAGAAAATATTTTAAGTCAAAACAAATCAAAAGTCAATAAAAAGTTTAAGGTCACTCACTTTTATTTAACCAAGGTTACAATATTATACTTAATAAACTATCATATCAACTACTTAAATTAATAAAAACCATTGTTATAATTACTATTAACACATAGTAATCTTAAGTTTTCTCAAAGTAAAGTGAAAGCCAAGACTTCTTGTATATGCTTATTCGTATGTTATTATTAAATTATACAAGGTCACACCCAATACATAAAATTGTCCCTTTTACGGTATCTGTTATTATCAAATTGTTTATAATATTAATATATTATACGCCTATTGAATTATTAAATACTTTATTTACATCTTGAATTGTTTTTTTTAATATTTTTATTACTACAAAAACAATAAATTCTAGTTCACTCCCAAGATAAATTCCTATTCCACCACTGTTTGGTGAAAGGGAGGGGAAGTGACCAATCCATTGAATGGACTAGGAGAGATGCTTGATATTTATCTTTTCCTACCTTTCTTTTTATTAATTTTTTGGTCTTAATGGAAAATGATTATTTTTGCTCTAAGAAAGAGAGAAATTTAAGATATACCATAGTTTATCTCAGCGAGGTCCGAGAGGACCATCAAGCTTGAATTTTCAAGGCCCAAAATCTGGACCCACATGGCAAGTCACGACTCTCACGAGGGGGCCAGGCCTAAAAGTACAACCTGTCTGTAAGACTGTAACGGGTTCTAGCAATAATTTAGTACCAAGAAAACAAGAAAAAAGAAAAAGAAAAAAGAAGAAGTTAATTTAGAATGGAAGTTGTATGAGGGAGGTAGGGATAGAATGGGATTGCGATGCATTTTATAATAAAAGAAAATATGTCAAATTAAAAGAGAGAAAAACAAAATTAAAAGTATATGAAATGAAAGTTTGAGAGGATTAACATATTCTAAAATTCTTAGTGCCTGTTTTGAATTAACATTCATGTTAAGATGGCAAAAAACGCATTTTGGAAATGCACTTTCTTAGTTTTGCTTTTGGTAAATATAAAAACGAAGAAGCTAACATTGATAAGCCTTGAAAACGCGTGATTTGAGAGTGGAGCTCCTGTATCCATTCCCGAAATGTACTTTTAACAAAACGTTTGGAATGAAGACGTGTTCCCAAACAGACCCTTAGAATAATTTTACCGTGGATTTCTTAAAAATCCTATCCATCCATATATATTACTTAAAACATTAAAACAAAATTGAAAAATGGATTCAAACTAAAATTGAATTCTCCTGTAAGAGAGATTAAACAATACAAATGAACATATGGCAAATTTCTTTTTTTTTTAAGATGAAATTGATAATAGTGAGTAGTTTGTTTCACCCACACAACACTTATCCTAAATTGGACACCTATCGGCCCAATGTTTAATGCACAAAAACACTAGAAAGAACCCTTACTCTAGAAAAAATTACCATTTGTAGGGTCTGATAGGCAAGGGTGCCCATCCCATCGACTCCCTTTACCTTTATTTCTAAAGTTATTCGGGTTTCAATGGTGAGTAAAATGGGAAAGGTTTGGGGTTCAGTGCATAGAAGCACTAGATCTGTTGAGATGTTACCATATATCTAAAAACTATACAAAATTAAATACGTAACAGCATCTTTAACGGGTGCACCGAATCTAAGTCACTCCCGAGTAAAATAGCTTTGTGTAAGCTAATGTAGAGACAACCCGGCAATGTTCTTTACATTCTGCAAATAACTGGCACAAATTATTATTTATTAGGCATCAGTCTTATCATCTTCAGGTCTCGGAAGGCGTTGGACGTGTGGGTGAGGGTCCTTGTCTGTCTGCTCTGTCCCTCTCAGATTTGTTTGCTAAAACTAGTACTTCACTTGTGTTAATCACTACGCACTGGTATTGTCTAGACTCTGAGAGCATGCATTATAAAAGTGATAACACTTCTACATAGCCCACAGTGCCATTAATTTGTTATCAGTAACTAATATCATGAAAAGAAACAACACCAAGATAAGCAGGCAATTATTGAAGAATGATTTGCTTTAACAATGACACAATCTTTACAGGCAGCACCACTTTCCAAAAGTTGTGTTACCTAGCTTGACTTGACCCAACAGAGTGCACTTAAGGACAACCAGCAGCATACCAAAACCTCAGAATCACTTCTGCTGATCCTGCACAACTCTACGAACAACTCGGGGTGCCATTCGAGAGGTTTATGCATAGAGTAATGCAGAGTTATTTTATTTTATTTTAATAAAAAAAAATATTTATTAAAAAGAGAAAGTATAGCCCAAGTACACAGAAAAGATACTATGGGTAATATTAAAATCAAACTGAAGTACAATGATAAAGCAAATCTAAGCAACTAGGATTAGTAAGGTCTTCAAATTGCCAAGCAAATCATGATACAATTTTGTTAACACATAATTAATTAACTGACATAGGTAATCATTTCTTTAAAGATACTCAGAGTTCAAAGGTCATTCATGTGTCAATGAAAGTAGGGATGATAGCAAAGCAGGGTAGGATCAAATCATGGGTGCGCTATCCCTGTCGCAGCCTCTCTTGCAGGCAAGGAAAACTTGAGCAAGATAAGTCGGGGTAAGGCAAGTATTGACTAGATAGAGATAAAAGAAAAATGGGAAAGACAAACGTAAGAATACTTAAAAAAAAAAAAGACAAGTGTTTTGAGATAGTAATAGAACACACACATTTGGGATGAGACAAGGCAGGGTAAGCAAAACTCATTCCCATCCCATCATCTCTTTTGGAATAGACAATCCCTCACAGGAAGAAATGGGTCAAGCGAGACACCAACATTTATGCCATCCCTAAATGAAAAAAAAAATTGCTATAGGGCCAACCTAACATGGAGCGGGTGAAATTTGGAATGATCTTAATAATTGGGTATAGGGATGTGCATCCAACCCACCAACCAGACGAAACTATCCCAACCCAACCCGGCATATATATAAATTTATTTTACTACCCTTATTTTACTTTGATTTATATTGATATTTTGAGAATTAGTTTTGATGAATTCATAAATTTTGGAATATAATTAAAGTATTTTGTGTGAAGTGTAATAAACTATTGAAAAAAAAAAAGACTTAAATTGTTGACAAAAATCTAAGTTTTTTTTTACAAGGTATGAAATATTGTCATATTGAAGCCCAATCCAACGTTGGAAAAGTTTTTACACATGTTGAGTTGGGTTGAAAACCCTTCAATCTAACCTAGCCCGACCCATGCACACCTCTAATTGGGTATGAATTATCGTAGAGCCACATCCGTACATGCCAACCTAGCTAGATGATGCCATATGTTCCTCCGTGATCTAATGAATACTTTTATTTTTTTCTTATAAGTGGATATCCAAAATTTTATTCCAACTAATTTCATAGACATGTGCAATTTTCCGTCTCACACACACTGGGTATTACCAAGCCAAATGAGCCTAAGGTGTTTGTGATCTAATGAATACTCATTGTCCATTATGTTAGATAAGGAGGATAATCCCAGATGAGTCAAAATCCTTTTTTCAGAACATTATCATTGTTTTAAAGAACACGCCCTGAATAATTGCTTTCCGAATCCAACGACCAAGAAAAAAAAATATCCTCCACAAACAAAAAGAGCACTTTATATTCTTCACAAATTGATAGGCAGGTGGCGTTCATATTACCAGTAGCGCGTTGGTTAACGGTTTTTCTTTGACAATGTTGGAAATAACGCATATATTCTTTGGACAAAGAAGTAGCAAAACTTATTGGTTGAACATTCTCTTTATATTCCCTCTTCACTAAGTAAAGAATCCAACTCAAAAAGCAGTGTATATGTCTGCTGGATTTCTACTTTCTCCGATCACACTCCTTTAAACTAGGCTTTTGTTTTACTTTATAAATCTTTGTGAGGTGGAGAACTCATACTTGCTTCCAATGCAATATGCTTTATCTTTTATCTTTTACAAATGGAATCCAGTTCTCAAGTAAACAAATGTACAACAAAGGTTGCAAAAAGATAAGGGCGTGCAATTATTTTTATTTATTTATTTTTTGGTAAAAATACACTTTTAGTTTTTATATTTTGAGGGTGTTTTTAATGTGGTCCCTATGTTTTATAATGTTTCATTTTAATCCTTAGTTTTTTGGACATATGTTATGACTCAAATGAAATTGTATCTAAAAATCAAGGACCAAAATGAAAATACTACCAAAATATATGGACTAAAAGCGTATTTGTGCCTTTTTTTTTTCTTTTATTATTATTATTATTATTATTTTTTTTATGACAATGAACTTCATCCAAGACAAGACTCTTTGGACTCAACCTTGAGTAATAAACCCCGAATACATGATCCCACTTGTTAGAACAATGTAACAGGCAATCCAAAAAAGCTTCTAGTGAGAATTGAATCCAATATGTTTGAATCTATAGCTCATCCCAAATCTCCTACCACGAGGATGCACCTGATAGGTACTAAGGCGGTGCAATTTTAACCCTAGCCCATTTCTATTTTATCTCAACAAGACTAAAACCGAAAGAATAAATGCTAAATCGTGTTCACAAAGAACAACAAACTGAACAAGCTTATACTAGCTAAGTTAACCACGTTCATGTAATGCATTATGCATGTAACCAAATCAAACTGAAAGCCAACTAGCTACCGCCCCTAGAATAAGCCTACTTATTCAACATTTTTATTGCCAACTAGCTAAAAGTTGCTTATATTCGATTTCCCCATTTCCATTCCACATAGGGATACAAGTTTGTTTATATATAGTACAATGACTGAGAACACCATTAGAGCAACCACATAAATATTAATACCAGTGACTGAAAGACAACATTGTCTAGCAGCTGTTTCTCTTCCAAAATGCCCAAGTCAGAGACACAACACCAGCCTCCACCTGCAGGTTCCTCCTAATACCTCTCTCTCTCTCTGTCTCTCTCTTATTGATTCTTATTCATCAAGGGATATAAATAGAGAACTCACTTTTATCTTAATTGTTATTGAAAGGATACCCAACTGGGAATCCCCCCACAGGTAATAAGGGCAAGCACTCGTAGCAAGAAGAAAGGAGATAGGGGCTTCATAGAGGGATGGTAAGTCAAACATCTTGTTTAACAAATTAAGTAGAGAGATTGAGGCAGTCACATACACAACCCTCTAAACAAATTAAAATAGGAGGACAAAGATGGCTTTTCTAACTAAATATTTATGATAGACTAGAAAAGAGTTATGGCCTCAAAGAGAGGAAAGAGATTCAAACTAATGACCCCCGCTTCATGAGACGTACTCCTAATCTTCTTTCATTTAATTCTTATTTGTGTAGCATCTTTGCTCTGTGCTGCTGTTGGCTCTGCGAGGAATGCTTCTAATCAATACTTGTAAGAGAGGACTTTTGGATGCGCAAAACTACTAGCATACCAGTGTTGACTTCTCCTTTATTTTTCGTTGGTGATTTTATGAGTATTGTTGATCATCGTACTACAGCTATTTTGTATAATTCTATATTGTTATAAAATGGGAGTTGAGGCCTACATATTATCCTACATCAGCTACTTGATTTTCATTGTAGAAGCATGTTTCTGTTCTCTCACTCCCTTTTCTTTTCCTTCAATCCTTTTATTTATTTTTATTTTTTATATTTCACTAAATTAATGAACGTTGTCAAATTATCCTAAACCGTGAAAATGAAATAAAAGGAATATGATTTCCATTGTAGAGCATAAAACCAATCCTACTTGGACAAATTTCTGAGTAAGTACACTAGGTAATACCAAGCATAAATTTGAACCCTAACGTAACAAGTAGAACTAGATTCTTTGTAGTAACCACAAGGTTTAGTTTTCAATATAATGTCCTTTTCTTCCCCAATGGCTAGTTCTAGGAAGGCCATTGGCAAAGTTTGCTACCACCAAAAGAAATCATGTCATGATGGCTTGGGGAAGAAGCCCATACAGCAGAACAAGACCCTTTCATAAGAAAGGAATACCTGTTGCTTCAAAATGGACTCTTAAACATTTCTTCCCCCTTGTGAAAGCAATATATATATATATATATGAATAGAGTTTCACTACAAACTGATTTGTACAGCTTGCTACAACCCACTACATAACAATTAATAAGATCATCTATGTGTACTTTAGTCACATGACCTATTTAATGAGTCATGTGACTTCTTTAAATAATATATGTGGATGGTCTTATAAGCTACCACGTAGTGGGTTGTAGCAAACAGCTACAAACTGGTTTGTAGCTAAACCTTGTCCTTCATATATATAATATTATTTTCTAAAAATTCTGTTACCCAATGTCACAACTGATTAGGCAAAGACCATATATATGTAACAAAATCAGTGATCAATGTGCATAGTAAACCAGTCACTCCAAAAGGTACTAGTGTCATGTATTTAATGGGATGGTTAAATTAATAAATAGGAACAATTAACGAAAATTGTGAAATAATTTTCTGAAAATCTCACCCTTCAGCAACAACAAAATACTTGCTGAATTTTGTAACTTCACTTACTGATGAATATGAATTTTATTCACCAATTTATGGTGACTTGGTTAGACCCGTATCTAAAACAATATGCAAAATACATGTACGTTTCACATCTCTGAGGTAAAAATGTCTACATGGTGGCCCATCGGGACTCAAAGTTGCATACAATATTTTTTAAGAGCCAAATTAGCAAATACCAATTTTAGCCCCTCCAAATAAATAAATAAAAAAATCTATCACTACTAGTACTAGTTGGTAACTGTGTTTGAATACAGAATTTAGAAAGAAAAGATTGCCAATAAAGCAGGAAAGCACCAAAGACCAATTGCTAGCTTCTATGTTATGCATAGATAAACCTAACAATACACATCCTTATATCTCATAGTTCCTCTTAGTTTAATGTACAACCAATACAGGTGTTCTAAAGTTGCTCACTGCAATGAGCAGACATGCAGGAAAAATGAAATAATATGCATTTGAATTAATAACAAAAACTACTGATGGATAACTAACCATCAAAGCATGCTTCTCAAACGGTATCTGATACTGGGAACAGCTTCTCCAGCTTGTTATTAGAAAGGATCTTGTTGGGGTCCAATTCTCTTCGTGCTTTATTGTATGCATCCACTGGAAAACGCTTCCTTAGCCTTCCTTGGAGAGCTGCAAGCTTTTCTTTGTCCTTTGGAACCTGCATTGTGTGTATACATATGAATTAAAAAGCAACCTTGTAACTTAACACCCTTTTACCAGTCAGTTCGCCAAGGTTAAATCAGTGCAATCCTTAGAAGAATCAAACTTGATGAGCTAATAAAGGATCATCTTTGGTACATTTTAAGTTGGTACACACTATATATATGAATTAAACAGCAAATCCTTGTAACTTAACACGCTTTTGCCAGTAGTTTGCCAAGGTTAAATCAGTGCAATCCTTTGAAGAAGCAAACTTGATGAGCTACTCAAAGGTATCATGTTTGGTACATTTTAAGATGGTACACACTACTAGACATTTAAAAATAAAAATAAAAATTTGGGGGGGGGGGGGGGGGGAGAGAGAGAGAGAGAGAGAGAGAGAGAGAGAAAGTAACTCCAGACATATTTCCAAGCAAGACAAAGGCATTATTTACAGTTTTCAATTTAAGTAAAACCCTTTTGAAACAAAAACAGGAATTGATAAATTAGAATTTCACTAAAATATGGGAACAATTTAAATGATGGGAATGTGGAATATCAAAAAGTTTGAAATGAATTTAAGCCAGAAACAAAAATCCCATTGCCTTCCAAGTTACCATGTGGATGATTCCTCACGATTTTAAAGAAGTCAAAAGAGCAGTTTTTCCATGATCTAATTCGTACCTCAATCTTAGCCCAATGTTCATATGCAGAATACTGGTCCCACAACCGCGCCTGAGTCAGCTGCCGGTAGTGGAAGAACTCTTCTGTTATATCCTTTCTCTGGCGGGCGTCCATTGTAGGCAGATACATGATAATACCAACCTGATACACAATCAAAAGTATAATTTTTTTTTTTGATAGGTACAATCAAAAGTATAATTGAATATTTAGCTTTGTAAATAGTTTCATGTCACTGCAATAAACAGGATGAAACATCACTTAAACACCACTTTTTTTATTGGCCAGTTTAACCCCACAAATTTAGCAACAATTAAGCATATTATACCAAAGAATGTGAAGATTTTTGTATGATTGGATGCCTAATTTAGGAAATATTCCTTCTTGTTCTTCCTTAGAATTCCAATATAATTTATTCTTAAAGTAAAAAAATTCCAATATAATTTAAATTTGACAGTGCAACCTTTCTTTTGTATCCTGATCTGTTTCTTTGGATAAAATTGTTTTTAAATTTATTTTTAAAAATATATATATATATAATCTATTTCTTCATTAAATTTGGGAGACCTGAAAGTTTAATAATTATTTGGGTTTACTTGATAAGTACTAAATTTTGTTAGAAAGAGAAAAGGAGAGCCCTCAGTTGAACTGGAAGCATAATTCATCCATTTGATTGATTCCAGAAAAAATTTACAATCCATTGTTAATGACAAACAAGGCCATATAGATATTGGTCTAATTAAAACTCAGTTAAAAGTTCATAGTTTACCACAAGTGAACTTCAGGTGTAAGCAATGTCCTAAAATTTTGACAAATAATCCTCACCCAGATAAAATCAGGAAAGATTCCTGGATTTCACTTAAATCCTCTATTGCAGAAGGGTCAAAATTTCAGCTGGCCAAGAAATTAGAATCATTCATAGTCAGAGCAGACTGTCATTATATTTTAAGAATGTAAAATTTGGCTTTCAGTTTCCGGCCACTCACCAGTAAGAAATCAAAGAGGTATGACAAAATAGCAATATATGCAACCACAAGACATTATATCACCAATTTATGCATCCTCGTATAAATCGAAACAATACCCAAAACTTCAAAAACCATCTTAAATTTTGTGCTGTAGGTATGGCCAAGAAGAGAGTCAAAATTTCAAAATATCACAAAATCAAACAGGAACATTTAGGAATTGGTTTTAAGAGAGCCATGGCCACCCCAAAGCCCTCCTTTTGTGTGATTTTGCAGAACAAAATTCTAAAATCCAAAATATTAACTAGACCATACCAAGAACACATCTTTACTTCACAATATATATGTTAAATGAACCACTAACTTCCTTATTAAAATGAAGCCAACATTCAAAATTAAGAAAGATAGAAGCAAACGGGGTTAAAGCAAGAAATTACCCATGAGAATATATCATCCTCTCCAGAGCTTGAAGCAGGACTCATGGGACTCTTGCTGCGAGCCGTCCAGCGCTGCTCTATTGGTGCAGGTGCAGGTATATCTTCCTTCTCTATGAGCTGCTTCAGATCTTCTATGAATTCAAGATCTTTCATGCTTGGCTTAGCTAGTGTTCCCGCAGGGAAACATGTTTCAGAAACCCACTGTTGGCCACCACAATCAAATCCCAATATTTCATCACTCCATCCCACTCTGTATCCCTCTGACTTCCTCCAGAACTCAGCCTCAGCTTGATTGACCTTTATGACATGGTCCTTGTTTAGAGGATCCAAGGCAAGTAGTTTATCTCTCAACTCTGTAAATGATAGCTCATTTATGTCTGGTTCATTGTTGTCTGGAGATTCAGTTGTAATTTTTCTGCAAGTAACTAACGTAAGCAATTAATTGACTGAAACCAATTAGCACACCTTAACAATGATACCATGTAAATAAAATTGACAAGAGATGAGAAGACAAACATATAAAAGCTGTTCTAGTTCATATAGAAGCTGTTCTAGTTAAAACAGACAAAACAATAAAGCTGCAAATGATCTAAGCTGTTCATGTTCATATTGTGATTTGCTTGTCTAGCTGCTCACTTCTATATTAATCAAGCTGAGCTTGAACAAAAATCTTATTTGATTATTTTTTGAAGACAAGCTTTCAAATAATTAGATTATATCACTTGAGTGTTTTCTTAAAATGTCATGAATTCTTAGAGACTTATCAACCTTTCCAGGTTAGCTAGATGAGAAGTTATAAATTGATTGCAATTTAGTTTACATCATAAACCAAAATCATAGTCAGGCAGTGATTCAAGGTTAGCAGACTTACCCAATGTGATCAAGAGAAATTTAAACTCAAAGGAAGAGGAAGAAAGTAGTTATTCATACAAGAAATTTTAACAACTCTGAGTTTCTTCTGACTATGCCAGATAACGTTAGCACCCTTCCCACACATACGCTCAACTACTCTCTCTAAACCCTTCACTAAGGACTATATGAATGACCAAGCAGAAAAGATCACATCAAAATAAAAGTAGAGAAGCAGTAGAATCATCACCTATGATTCATATTCAACAAGCTAGAATAAGTTTGCTTTATTACACATTTAACAAAAGCAGACACCAGCTATACCTGTATTTCTGGAGGGACTCCTTATAGAGGTCACGAACATGCTGTATGGCTTCATCCCCACTATATTTGGGTTTGAACTTTGGGGGACCTTTCCACTTTGAAACAGGATTGCACATCACAACCACAACAGTGTCAGTATATGGTATATATAGGTACTTCACATGCTTATTGTCAGATAGCAATTTCCTGCAAAAAGGAAAGAAACAGGAATATTAGTTGTAGAGAAACAAATCAATCCCCTATCATTCCTCCATCATCCAATACTTCATTATAAATTATGCTACACCAACACAAAAAAAAGTTTTGAGAGAGAGAATATTCCACAAAAAAAGATGAAATAAAGGGAGCATATTGCATCTGAACCCCACAACAGAAATAGAGGTTGTTTAGCACCTGTCCACAGCACTCAACAAGTACATGTATGTAATGCACAACTACCCCTAGGTGAACTTCAAAAAGCTCATTTCACAAACCCTAACCCTCACAATCATACAATGCTAAACCAATTGAATCAAAGCATTTCTCCAGCATTAGCTCCAGATAATTTCACCTTCCAATATATCGTGGTAAAGCCATTTGCTCAAAAATACTAGATCAATTATTCAAAATACATATATATATTCAAAGTACTGCCAGGTCTCAATCATTTAGTTGCTAGTTGCAAGCTATATCCACAAACCATAATGTTTATGGTGAGTAAAAGAAAGAATTTATACATTAAACAGGATGATGATTACTTGTGGTTTTTCTTGATTTCTTTCACATTTGACACAGTTGTGTGCTCCACAAGCTCCTGTCTCTCAACACATTGGATTGTGACTTCAGCAACCACACCAAGGGCCCCAAGACCACAGCGAGCTAAATAAAACAGCTCGGGATCTTTCTCTTTTGAAACCTCTATTGTCCCCTTGGCAGGAGTTACCAGTTTCATGCTGATGACCTGCTCATCAATGGGAGGCAGTCTTGCACCAGTACCATGTGCACCAACCTATTGACATAAATTTTAAAAAAGCTTAGAGCCAAACTATTACACAAAAACAGCATACTTCACTGCAATATGCTTTTGTAGACTAAACTATTTGTCAACCAAATTCTGTATTCATTCATCTTTTTATTTTCATATATTTTTCTTTTCTTCCTTGTTTAACCACCAGAAATTACATATATGATGTGGACATTCTTGGCCTCCATTCTGCATAGCAGTCCCCAAAAATTATAAGTGCTCATAAGTTTCAAACTCTCATGTTTGAAACACAAGTAAATTCATAAAGGGGAAAGAGATTCTACAAGATTAATATGACAAAGAAATTCACTAAACGTTCATGTTCTTGGATTTACAATTTTATACTTTCATTAAATGGACTGGATACAAAAGCTTCCTGTCTACTGAAGTTGCCCGAAAAGAAAAAGAAAACTACTATAAGAAGATAAACCCAGTCTGTATCAGGGCCAGGGCTAGAATATGTATACAGCATGCCAACAATTTATTTTACTATAAAGTTACAAACTTCTCAGTTCTTTCTTCTCTCTTCCTCAGTCCCCCACTTCTCACATGCTCTACAATATGTTAAATGCTCCTCACGTGAACAATCAACATCAGTATGTGTTTCCATAGTTAATGACTAAAACACATTCCTACACTAATATTCCAGCTTTTCTAACAGTAGATTCCATTTCTTTCCTGAAATTTCCATTAGATTAATGGAATGTGGGGGAAAAATGACACAAACCGACAATTCCTCAATTATCTCATCCTCAGATTCCACATGCATATAATAACACACATGTGCCAATAATAAAAGCAAACAGTTGCTAAGGTCCAAGGAGATTGTACAAGTTGAAAATCTGGTCAACTTGAATACATTCTCAGTCTATCCAAACGCTCATATATCTGAACAGTATGGCTCCATCTTCCCAGCACAATAAGAAAAAAAATTACAAGTAGCATTCTTTTTCTTTTAAAAACCTTCAATTTCGAAGCATTATATAAGTGAAAACCACAAAATGACTCATTTCCCACCAAAACCAACATGCAAATCAATGAAACTAACACAAACTCAATAGGAAAACATAAGAAAATAGCAAACTTTTAGTTTTTTTGTTTACCTTCAATCTCAAGCAATTACTATATAATTGAATAGAAACCTCAAAGAAAACACTCATTTCCCACCAAAACCAACATGCAATTCAATGAAACTAACACAACCCAATTAGAGAAACATAAAAAAGTAGCAAACTTTTTGTTTTTTTATGGGTTACCTTCAATCTCAAGCAAGCACTATATAATTGAATTGAAACCTCAAAAAACACTCATTTCCCACCAAACCCAACACTCAAATGAATGAAACAAGCCCACCTGCACAATGCCACCGATCTGCTGCTCTCTAATCGACGCAAAGTTCTGCAAAGTAATCCCATATTCCTTGATCCCATCCACCAATTGCTGAACCCTTATCCCAGCCTCAACTCTCACCGTCTTCTTCGCCTTATCCACCTCCAAAACCTTATCCATCAGCGCCAGATTCACCATCCCCGCCCTCGAAAGCCCGATACCATTCGGCGAAAGCCCCGACCCGACTGGCCGAATCCGGGTCTTAGCCTTGTGAGCTTCCTTGACAACATTCTCCAATTGCTGGAGATTCTCGGGTTGGTGAAAGACCCGAGTCTGGACCTCGTGGGTCCCACTCCAGTTGGAGACAGTGTGGAGATCATCGGGTAAAGGAGCGTAGCGGAAGATATGGGCTTTCTTGTGTTTGGCGTTTTCGGAGAAAGGGAAGGAGTAGTAGGTGGCGGCGCCGCAGAAGGCGATGAGAGCCGTGTAGCCTATGTATTTGCGGAGCTCGGAGGTGGAGGAAGAGGTGGTGGGGGTTGTTGGGGTAGTTGGGGTGGTGGTGGTGAAGAGGCGTGTCGTGGTGGTGGTGGTGGTGGAGGAGGTGAGAGATTTGAGGTGGTGGAGAGAAGGGTGGGAGCGTTTGAGAGTGAGAGCTCTGAGCATTTTGAGAATTTGATGAGAGTGAGTAAGTGGGGTTTAGGAGTGGTTCAAGACTTCAAGGTAGACCAGTGTGAGAGGAATCTGTAATTAAAATGGTAATCACTATTTACCCCCCCACTCCCCCTTTTACACGAGTATGATTAGTTTAGGTTTAACTAATTTCATAGACACGTATAATTTCTCATATGATATATGTTGGGTATTTAGCATCTTCAATGATCTTAGGTGGTCTCAAAGGGATATGTGGTAATAGGATATCGAACTCATAACCTATATTTTCTTAAGTACATATTAATATATTACGATTTATCATATCATTATGCTATCCTAAAGATTATTGTTAGCATTACTTTGTCTTTTTGGTTAATTTTTTGTAAATTATAATACTAAATAGTGTTTTTAAAGCTTTGAATTTCTTTTTTTTTTTCACAAAAAGTCTTCTAAAGTTCCTAAAAACTCTCTTTAGTACATTCGAGCTCCTAAATTTGCTTGTTCCATTTGACTTAATATTAATTTGGTATCAGCTTATTTATAGAAAGCTAAAATAAGAAATTCAAAATTAACTTATTTTCAAAAAAGTTAGTTTATTTGTTTTTTTATTACTAAAAGTCGAGACAAAATGTAGAAATAAGCAAAAAAAAACAAAAAGTTACCAAAAAGCAAAAATATGAACACAACGTTGGTATCAACTTATTTTCAATAACTTAAGGCTAATGATAATTCCACACTTTTAAGTGATATTTCTGTATCATTTGATATGAAAATATCACTGTTTGGTGAGATTGCTGCACCAAACAGTGATATTTCCATATCAAATGGTGCGGAAATATCACTGATCAGTGTGGAAATATCAGCTCTCTAACTTATTTATCGAAAACTGAGACAAAAATTCAAAATTAGCTTATTTAAAAAAATTCCAAATAGCTAATTTATTTGCTTACTTGTTAAAAGCTAAGACAAAAAAAAAAAAAAAAAAAGAGACACATATGACACAAATATATTAAAACTATTAAATTTTTTTTTAAGTGAACTTTATTGTTAATATGTTGCATAGACATGTTTGTTTTTATCAATCTGCTCTCTCCTCTGTCACTCTCATCCTTAATTAGAAGAAAGAAATTTCCGACCTTTTTGCTAGAAGTGTAGAAGGAAAAAGAAATGGACAATTCTTTCTTTTCTTCTTCTGCATCTTTTGTCCTCGAGGGAAGGTCACATTGTCAATTTATTGAGCCTTAAACGCGTGCATTTAGTATTTGTTTCCGTTTTGTGCCAAATATGTTGAGGATGGACTTATGTAAACGTGGCTTAACATTTAACAAGTAAATAAATCTCATGATAATCACTTTGCAAGCCAGACAGAGTGACTTTGATTATTATATTTTCCTCATTTTATAAGTTTTATAAGTGTTTTTTTCCTATTGTTCAGTATACACAAAAGAAAAAGGTTGATTTGGTTTGGTCCTATTATAGAATATTTGCCCATTATGGAAAGAAAAAAAAATGGGGGCACTTCACATATGGATAGCATGGTGACATTGCTGAGAGTTTCTGCTGATATTTGGAAAATTTTGGTGTTCTCTTTTTGGTCATATAAGAATATGCTAGTAACCTGTGTCAATGTGTCATATTTAGTACTGAACCATTTATTTTCAAAATAGATCTTAATGATTTTCCTTATTAAGCACAAATCCAAGTCAACACAGCCTAGACAAAATAATCCAGTTCAAAAAAGATAAATTTCCTAATATCTCTTTGGTCACATTTATTGGATAGTGTTAAGAATCCATAATGTAACATAACAACATTGGAAATTTACATGATCCATGCCATATTGATCAACCCCTTGAGCCATGAATATGGTAAATTTCCTAGGTACAACTGTCAGCAACAAGATAATTATGCTATAGGATCCTAGGAATTCTCTAATTCTATAGTAAGATCTTCAATATCCTCAGGTTCAGGTTCCTCCTCTGCTGATAAGAAAAGTTCATCGTCTGAATCATCAGGCTTCTCCATTGCAATAAGCTTTTCATTCTCTGGTATAGATTCATCTTCATCATGTTCCTTTGTTACACTCTCTTCCTTGTCTACAAGAGGCATCTCTTTCTCCAAGGCATCGTTCTTGTTATCTTTACCTTTTCTTGTACTCCAACTTGTGAGGACA
Organism: Fagus sylvatica; assembly: GCA_907173295.1. Taxonomy (NCBI): domain Eukaryota; kingdom Viridiplantae; phylum Streptophyta; class Magnoliopsida; order Fagales; family Fagaceae; genus Fagus; species Fagus sylvatica. Next base: position 62,951,200 of record OU015761.1, on the reverse strand, counting down.
TTCTTTTGGTGCACAACTGAAAAAAGAAGAAGAAGAAGAAGATTTTATTAAGCAATACAAGTACTTGAAAATGTTAAGAGCTTTGTAGCTTAATTGACGTTGTCTCTTCTCTTTCTTGAGAAGAATTAGGATTTAAATCTTCTCTCCCTCAATCCGAATAAAAAAAACAAAAAAAAAAATACTTGAAATTATTTGAAGATATGCATGCACAAATAAGAGAAACAAATTTAAAGAGAAATCGGCAATGACCACCCGTGTTCCTTCGACTTGCCACAGCCCATGATTCTCTCTCTCTCTCTCTCTCTCTCTCTCTCTCTCTCTCTAAGGGATAGACACACAACACAAGTGCACCCAAATAGGGATTGGAGCTTTTAAATAGAGGCTGGTTCTTGATTTGATCAAAGATTTTCTAAGTAAATGATCAATGATGTTGGCAGAATAAGATAATGTACATGGTTTCCATGGCATTCTCAAGTCCAAATATGCAAGTTTATTGATTCATGCACACCTGGACGTGCTATGCACATGAAGAGTGATCGACCAGTTGGATTATAATTGTTAATATTAATTATACCTTAGAATATTAGCTATAAGGTAAAGGGAATAGGGATTTTATACCTTAGTTTTAATATTCTTGTTTTATTTTTTATTACATTTTGTATTTCTGGATGACATTGGGATATTAATGTTATTTATTTTATTTTTATATTGTTTGTAATTATTTTATTGGAGTTACATTTTGTGTTTAGTCTGAAATTTAATTATGACAGGATAATTTTGTTAAATTTTGATATTAAATCTCTTTTTTATTATACTTATTTGAAAATGACAGAAGCAAGGAAAAACTTCTGCCATTGTGGAGTCCTGGCTCCAGAGACCATTAAGACACAGACACCCCATATCCACAAATCCTTCTTATATCCTATTTGTTCTCACTCCCCAACAAGGTTGTTAAAATCCACCAAGATCGCACCACCAGGGGCAAGCATGAAATGTTCATTAGAGTAAGATCACTCATATTGAACATCATTCGCTACATCTATATTGACAAAAGATATATGCTCAACACAATTTATCCAAAAAGTTAATAAGTAATTACTAATTAGTTAGCAATTAAGTACAAAATAAGTGAAATAGTGAATAACTACATTAAGTAGCAACAGTACATAAGTCATAAGCTAAACATTCAATCATCTTCTAAGATTCATCATCATAATCTGAATCTAAAGAATCATTTCATCATCATTGTCTTGGCCAGCATCAACATCCATAGGTAAATCATCAAAATTCTTATATCTCTCAAATCTAAGTCCGCTGTCATTATCAGATTCGTCACTAACTTGATGAATTGCCACATCTTTTCCTTTTTCAGTAGTTCTAATACCCTCATCATCACCTAACACTGAAACCAAAGGGATACATCATTGATTATACATAAACATCCCTAGTATGTTTAGTGGGATCGGAGTAGGATCGTAGGATCGAAGATCCTACCGATCCTACCGATCCTATTGATCCTACTGCCGATCCTATTGGGGTGTGCGATCCTACCCCGATCCGGCTATTTTTCAAAATGTGGGATCGTAGGATCATAAGATCCTACGATCCGGATCCCGATTTTAACAACCATGCTCCCCAAGACCACCACCACCACCAGGGGCAAGCAGAAACAGTAAGTCACTCATATAACCAAGCCGAAGTTCAAACTCACATATCCTCATCCTCCTCTTCAAAACCCATCGATCCCAAACCATCATCCACAATTTCCTTCTCTGAGAACCTCTCACACACCTCACACAAACCCCACATGTTGTAAAGAGGCATCGTATAAGCTTGCCTCATAAGATAATTTTTCCTTCTCCCCACTTCCACAACCTCATCCTCCTCTCCCCAACCCCTCCCTCCACCACAACTTCCTCCTTAGACTTCTAAAATCTGGAAGGTTTTTGGCACCAACTTTTGCATGATGAAATGAATCAAGATTTATTAGTATTATCTGGACAAAATTCATTGTATCATTTGAAATCTATGGTTGAGATTAAACAAAAGGTTCATAAAAATTATGACAGTGATATATGGGAATGTAATTACCAGGATTTTATGATGGATGCACCATAATTACTTAGGTTGAATCCAGGAAGTGGTGTTTAATCAAACATGTAATATAGAACATTTTAACAGTTTGAATTAAACATGAGGGGTACTAAATATCTGTCAATGTAACTTTAGATCAGAGACAGAAAGCTATCGGCTTTCCAAGAGGAGGTACACAATACAACAAGGGGTTATTCTGTACAGAAAGCTTGTATCTAAATAAGATTAACAACTCAACCACACCAATTTGATAGGATTTGCTGTTTTCTTCTTAGAATAGCTAAACTATGACATATACTGCCTTGATGTCCATCTCTCTTCATACCTCCCAAATGAGTAGGCCATGGAAGGCACTTCAGTCAAGTGTGAAGGGTCTGGTTCAATGCCATAGTCTGTAAGTGGTCTATGCTCGAGAACATCATCATGGTTTTTAACAAATTCAGGAATCTCGATCTCTGCCTTCTTGATATCCTCCCAAAGGTACTGCAGGCGGCTCACATACTTGATTTTCCAATATAAGCTGCAAAGAAAAAGAGAGAATATATAAAAAAAATGCACCCAAAACCATATTGTGACAACATAAATCAACTGAGAAAATTATCAATAAATCACTGATGGGCATAGCTCAGACTCAGATACAATTGGAAAACGACATTGACATGTATTGAATAGAAAGGAAGAGAAGGAGAAAGTGGCCAGGGAACCATACATGTTTGATTTTATTTCATATTAATTTAGAACTAGAAATTCAAAGGCCATAGCAACACCAAACTTATTTCTTCATAATTCACATGTCCAAACCAGGAAGCAATTCATATGTTGACTACATCCTAAAGTTTTAGTCTAAGGCTTAATATGTGTTTCAAATCAATTTCAAGTAAAATGGATTCTGGTAGCCTTTTGAATGATTTCTAATGGCCTCGTCATATGGCCCCCAGAATTACTTTTCATATCCTATTGTCACCTACTGCAGCTCACACAACTTTCTAGGAATGTTGTCTTACAAAACTATATCAGCATTGTTGTATAGTTTGCAGTTCTTTGATAGAATAAAATAAATGAATAAACAAAAAAAAATATTGCATTTAAATAATAAATTTAAAATTTCAGAGAACTTTGTAAGGATAAACCAGGAGAAATGTCTATCTTAGAACATACTTTTCTCCATATTTCTTACATGAGACTTTTTTTTTACTTTAACAAACTTGGCTACAGAATAAGACCAAGGCAACACTGATGCCCAGGCTTCATGCAAGTCCAGAATGGTCTTATATCAACAAGCATATTGCATACTAAGTCTAATAGTCATCAGAAGTCAAATTGTCAACATTCTTAATCATTTTAAACACACCCTACTGTAAATCTAAATATAAAGCAGAATTCTTAGGATAAGTTTATCAAATTGTTTCAATTAACTTGTAAACCAAGGTTGTGTTCCAAATCTGGATTTTCTAATTTTATGCTATCCCTTTTGGCAAATTATTTTTTACTATTCCTAGATAAACAAAACCACTCACCCTCCACTTAGGAAGAATCTGCCAAGAGTGGCAAAAACAAGCCTTGAGCGAAGCCCAGGGTGAATAAAGTATACAATTTGAAGCCTGTCCTTGATGTTTGAGGGAAGTTCTTCATAAATCCACCTCAAGATAGTTATTCCGGGGGAGTTGTCCTCCTTTTGCACAGTACTATGCATGTAAACAATGCAGAATGGCCCTTCTGGCAGTTCGCTGCATATTTTGTGGAAAATATACCTCTTCAGCCGCTCCCCATTCACAACCAAAGCTGCTTTCATAAAAAAAAAAACAAGCATCTCATAAGGGTATCAAAATAATCAACATATGTCATTTAGATAAGGTTATCCAAGAGCAGAAGAAGATAAAACTTGCTCAAATAAGGAAATTTAAGTAACAAAACTTTTAAGAGAAACAAGTGATACTCTAATACATCTTTCAGCATACAATTGATTTTATGAACAAAAAGCCTTCAATGATCCGATGTGCACCACCACAAAACATCTACAACACTCTGCCTCGCTGTGTTTGTATTCATTAACAAAATCATTTTAGGTGATAAATTAGTGTTATTAAGGTATAAAAACTAAAGCTACAGAGAAATAAAGTAGACATGTGGGGCTAGTAAACATTAATAACCAGAAGATATCCATAACTATGGTTTCTCTAACTTCAATGTAATATGTACAAAGAAGAAGTTGAAGAGGTTGCAGCTCATATGATTAGAAACAATACATAAACAGGAAACTTGCATCCAGAGTATTGTATGACAATGGGAACAAATTATAATTTTTTTTTTTTGATAAATAGAAACAAATTATAAAAATATCAGAATAAGATGACTATAAGGGCCAACATGCATAGAATGTTGATTATTTAAGATACAACAAGCGTTTAAACATAAGCACTGGTGAAATGAGAATGATGAGAAAAATAAGCAGTGACACAAAAAATTATTGAATAAGAATAATTGCTTTTGTGAGATGTGGGAGCTGGGAGGTAAAATCAGTTGGAAACAAAATCGTAATAACGAAGAACATATATCATCAAGAACGTAGACTGCAACAGTGAGGAGGTGTTATGGGTTCAAGGTGAAGAATTTAAAAGAAATTATATGGAAACAAAGTGGTCAAAACAAAAAAGAAAAGAAAAACAAAGAATGAGGTGTAGAGGATAGATTCCATAGCTTAAGATTTATCAAGAAAACATGGCTCTAGATAGCTTTTTTAGAATGAGATGAAATCATACAGCTGCACCCAAGATAGTTTTTTTGAATGAAAAGAATTCAAACAGCTGCCCCCATGTAGTCAGAACTTATTAGTTTACTCGACTTGTATTTTTTATATTGTAGAAACATCAGATAAACCTTTCCATGCATACTTAAAGAAAAGTACTTTTCAGTTACCAACTTCAGCCATTAAGACACTTAACAGAACAAACTATGACAAAGTTTTCAACATTATCAAGAGAACGCTAGGAGCTCTCTCAAGTCCTTCACCATTGTTTAGAGTTTCCCATAAGCTATGACCATTCGTTTAGAAAGTTTCAACATTGAACCTATCAAACATATTGTTTGTGTCCTGGGAATATGGAGAACTTAATAAAAATCACACAAATGCAACAAAAGAAAAGGCTCTTCAAATCAAAATTAGTCAGCTTCCACAAAAGACCACATAGAACCCATTTCACTAACTAACTAATAATTCAGATAAAATCAGACAAACCCCTTAATTAATTAATCGGAACTCAAGCAAACATAATCTATCTTCCATAAACAACATGAAAACAAAACAAACCCAGATGCCAAATAACCTAAAATTTACTCACAGCATCACTTAAATTCGAACCAAATTACCAAAAAAAAAAAATCTTTTATTCAAAACCAACAAAAAACCAGATACCAAACCAGCTCAAATTGCTTAAAACCACTAAAAACAATAACAATAACCCATCAATCATGATATAAAAGCAAAAAAATCCACATATTAAACAAAACCCAGATAACAAAAACACAAAACGAAGTGAATAGTTCTGATTGTTTACCGGGAAAGTACTTTCCCACAACACGGAAAATGCGGTTGCCTTGTTTGTCTGAGCCTTGGAGGTGAAAGAACTGGAGGAGATCGAGATCGGAGAAGTCTTCGTCGGGAGAGAGGTACTGATCAGAGCAGTCGTGCCAGTTCTCTTGCTCTTCTTCTTCTCCGTAAGACAAGAAGGGACGGCCATCTACGCCGAGATCCGAAGCCAGGACCAGCACCGAGAAATCGTCCGATGAGTCTGCTGCCATCTCTGGTTTGTTTGTTTTACTGTCTCGCTTTTTTCGCGTACTTCGTTTTCGGAAGGATAAGACGTCGTACCGTACGTGGGAATTGCACGTGTGATTACAGGGTTGGCTGAACACTCTGCAAAGGTTTTGTCCAAATATATATAGCGACGGAAAATGGCGATTGGCCGCAACAAAATCTTCAGTTTTGAAGAGGATTGAGATTTGTATCTTCAAAACCAAACGTAATTTTTCATCGTCACGGTCTACTGCACTTTTTAAAAGAATTTTAATATATTTAAACCGAGGAGTGAGATGAAAAAGTTATTTTTTTACAAAATTATAATTTTTTATCTAATCCATTGAAAAATATTACAAGTATTACACCGATATCGGTCTTAATATAAATAAAACTTATGACGCCTGTCGTATCCTAAAAATAAAGTTGAATGATTTGTTAGTAATTGTGATGGATCCAAAGTACTGTCTTATTTTTTGTTTTATGTTAAGTTGTGGTGAACTTATTTTAAAAATATTACAGAATTTGAGATGTTCATAATATAAAGACAATTAGAGACTGATAATGTTGTGGAATTAGGAACTAGCTCAGCACATTCCATGAGAGGCCACTCACAATGTCTACGGACTTGTCCTTGAAGATGCAAAATTGTTACTACCAAACTTCTAGCGATACAAGTTGTCTCATACTCGTCGTAGTGTTAGTGGCCGTTGCCATGCTTGTCTCGCCGATGCCATGCTTTAGCTCGCCGAGCTTTAGATATTAATAGTTTTTTGGTTTGGATGGAGAAAGTTCGTCCATGTTTTGTTGAATGACTTTTTTGCTATTTATTCTTAATGAAGCATTTGCTCTTTTCCTTAAAAAAAAAAAAAAAATACTCACCACATTCGAATATGTTTTTGAAAAGTTAAAATTTGGTTTTGAAATATATATATATATTTTTTTGATAACCTTGGGTGTCCGGGCCAGCGTTCCGTAGATACGCGCACCTCGACTAATCCCAAGGGACACGCAACACCCTACTAGCACGTGTGCCACGATAATCCAAGGCTTTGCCTTGGGTAGGTGGCAAGTAGAACAAATCCATTCATCACATATCCATGACCAAGTGCTGAAACAATAAAAAAGAACCTATCCGGCAAAACTTCTTACACTTTATTTTATGTCATTCCTCACATAGAAATCCTTCATCACATATCCAACCAAGTGTATATTTACAGTGAGGTACCCATCATTGAATCATGTTTAAAATATCATCCACATTTTGTATGTTCCACTCTTTTCTTTCTCTTTTCTAACTCAAGCTAAGATAACCTTATTTACCTCTTGCTCTACAAATCCCACAATTACTTAAAGTTCATTATAGGTAGCACGAACATATGGTTATGGTACATTGTTATGAGATTCTTGATGATCATATTAACTCGGTCCTTTTCAGTCGGATGATTGATCATCTTGGTAGCTTTCTCTCTCTAACAAATGAGGCACTCAGAGAATGTTTCATTGCACTTCCTGCTTGGTAGTCTCAAAATCTCTCGAAGTCACATCAATTATCGTATTGTAGGAGTATTGCTTCACAAAGGTCTCAACAAGGTCTCCCGATAAGTGCTTGGCAAAGGCATCTTAAGATTCACCTTGCTTCAGGACAAGCTTGAGAATTTTATTGGAGACATAACGCCATAGTTTCTTACCTTTGAGAAATACACCCATGTTTTGGGCCCACACATTAGGCCATGAGAAAAGTTTTTTTTTTTTTTTTTTTTTTTTTTTTTGGGGTAAAAAATCACTTTTCGTCTATGTATTCTATGAGATGTTTTCATTTTGGTCATTCTATTTTTTCTTATTTCATTTTTCGTCCTTGATTTCATTGAATCTCTTTGATTTTCGTCATTATCGTCATTGCACTAATGGAATTAGATGACATGGCTAATAGATTGCTAGCGTAGTAAGGATAAAGTGAAACAAGAAAAAAAAAAAATATATACAAGGATTAAAATGAAAATGCCTCGTAAATGTAAGGATGAAAAGTGATCCCCCCCCCCCCCCCCCCGCGCCCTCCCCCTCTTATTTCTCTATTTGTGGGCTAGAAATTAGCTGCGGTGAGAAGCAATTTGAAATGGTGAGTTGGATCCTCCAATATTTGATGAAAATCTAATTAAGTCGCTAATTAAATGCAGTAGTCAATAGATTGCATTGTGACACTAGGTTGATATATCAAGTCAGGATTAGCATGGGTACTGTATCAATTCAAACACAACATAGAGTTAACGAAATGATATCAAGTCAGGATTAGCATGGGTATTGTATCAATTCAAACACAACATAGAGTTAACGAGATGTTGATGTAAGCATTGACATGGTAGAGGCATATCTAGATGCTAATGTGGCAGCTTACATGGCAGCTAACATGGCACTACTGAAAGTAACAAAGGGGAGCATCACCTGCAATGGTTGAATATACAATCCCAACAATGTAAAAGAGGTGGCCCGATAAATATGAGACATCTCAATTAAAATAGGGCAAAACTTATATACAGTTGCCTACATCCAGTACATCCGGTTCCCTTTGTTAAAAATCAAACACCTGGCTATTTAACGCAGCCACAAACGGAAGTTAAATCCACCCGTGAGAAAGCAAGAGAGAGAAAAAGAGTTATTAAAAAATAAAAAATAAAAAACAGAGAAAGAGAGATGATGGAGTAGAGAAACACAGCCATTTCCTCTCTCTCATCTCAGCTTTTCTCTCTCTCTCTCTTACCAGGCCACTACAGAAAACCCACCAGAGCCATTTTCCAGCACAAAGTAAGTGAAACATTTTATTACTTACAAAGAAAAGTCAAGAAATAAAGAGAGACTCATTCTCAAAGAGAGAGAGGAGCGGAGTCAAGAAAGGGGTATTTTGTTTCTTCTCCGACCGCTCGATTTAAGCTTCTCACAGGCCGATCTGCTTCTTTCTCATGTCGAACTATGCCTCTGATCTGTGATTTTTTTTTTTTTTTCTTTTGTCACCGATGTGGGTAACACTCGGTTTGAGTTTTTTTTTTTTTTAGCACTTTTGTTATTGATTTATGGGTTGCGATTTTTTTGTGGAGTTGTTTGATTTGTGGGTCTGTGATTTTTTTCCCCTCTATTTTATTTTTTCTTCGTAACACTGTTTGTGGGTATGTGATTAGGGGAGGTTGGTTGTGGAGTCTAGTGATTCTGTGTATGGGTCTGTGTAAAATGGTTTTGATGAGGCTTGAGATTGTTTGTGGAGTGTTTAATTGGGGGAGGTTGGTTGTGGACTGGTGTTGATGGTGGTTTTCGGGGAGGTTGGTGGTGGCTATGGTGGAGTTGCGGCGGAGAACAAGATGAGGAGAGCAAGACATGGATGGGCGAGGAGGCGATCCTCTCTCTCTCCTTCTCGGATCAGCTAGGCCATGGCAGCCTGGTAAGAGAGAGAAAAGCTGAGATGAGAGAAAGGAAAATGGCTGTGTTTCTCGACTCCATCATCTCTCTTTTTGTTTTTATTATTTTATTTTTAATAACTTTTTTTCTCTTTCTTGCTCTCTCGCGAGAAGATTTAACTTCCGTTTGTTGGTAACGTTAAATAACCACGTGTTTGATTTTTAACAAAGGAACCAGATGTACTGGATGTAAGCAACTGCATATAAGTTTTGCCCCATTAAAATATACCACTTAAGCAATTAAAAGACAACTCAGCAATTACAATTCTAACTAAACAAAATACATCTTACATTTTCCTTGTAACCAAACAAGCATAGATCTCCCACCACTCCAGCCACCGCTGTTCTCTATGCCTCCACCTTCTTGGCGACAACTCATGAAAGTTTGGCCTTGGAGAAGAACTTGAAGAAGGCGTGAACGGTGGCGCAAGTGTGGTTGAACCTGTGCTGGTGTGGCCTAAAAGTGATTGGTGTGGGGTTGTCGGCAAAGTGCTCTTAGAACTCGTGTAGGTAGTCAAGGGCTTCGACATTGCCGATGGAGGAGGATACGACATGTCCTTTAGGAAGGAATGTACAAATCTAATTTGTTGGATCTCATTGCTCACATATATGCTTAAGGAGATCAGGGACTTCAAACTCAAAGGCTCCGTCGTTGGATTCGTTAATTTCTTTTGGTGTTGCTTCATCGTGGTCGTCCGATTTGGTGGTGGCCCTCCAAGTTGTCAAGCATCGTCGGTATCTGAAAAACATTGCGATCCTTGAACTAGTCCTTGAAGGAAGGGATCAAAAGGTCCTACATCAGCCTCGTAGCCCAGGTTCCACCACACTCGCATTGCCTTCTATGCCATGTTCAAGATCTGGGCTGGAGTGGTTGCCAGGGAGGTGGAGGCATAGAGAACGATGGTGGCTGGAGTGGTGGGAGATTTGGGCTTTTTTTTTTTTTTTTTTTTTTTTTTTTTTGACAATAGCAAGCAAACCCCACTTGTGGGGGATAGGGATAGAACCTTGGATGCCTTCATGGGAGACACCAAGAGGTACCACTAGGCCACAAGGGCTCGAATAGGAGATTTGGGCTTGTTTGGTTATAAGGAGAATATAAGATGTATTTTGTTTAGTTAGAATTATAATTATTGAGTTGTTTTTTAATTGTTTAGATGGTATATTTTAATTGAGATGTTTTATTTTTATTGGGTTACATTTTTAACATTGTTGGGATTGTATATTTATCCATTACAGGTGATATGCCCCCATAACATGCCCCCATAACGAAGCTATTGATGTGGCCTTAGGGCTATCGTGGAATTATCACATGTTGACATGTGGTGTGACATGTGGGTCCGATTTGATACAAGCGGGTGGTCGCAAGTGGCTCTATATCATCGACGTGTAAGGGCGTGTGCAGTGGCGGCTCTAGGAAATTTTTTCAGGGTGTTCAGCGTTCATTACAAAACTTGAATATAACATCACTAAAAAAAAAAATTACATGAAATATAACAAATAACTAAACAACTAACATATAACAAAACAACTAAACAAGTAGTCAAGACTGTCAAGTAGTGAAATAGATAAGAACAAAATAAGAGAGGAAAAGAAAAAAAAAGAAAAAAAACCCAGATCTGAGAGCCGAACCGGAACGGGTGAACGGCGGAACCAGTGAACCAGCAGCAGGCGTGGGCGCGTGGCGTGATCGAGCGGCGGCGGCAGCAGCAATCAGTAGGCGTGAGGCGGTGCGGTGAGGGACGGTCTGGCGGTGGACCGGTGGTGGCTACTGGCCTTCGCACTTCGCAGCAGCCAGCAGGGGTTTCAGCTTTTGGGTTTTCTCTCTCTCTCTGTCTGACTCTCTGTCTCTCAATTCAACTATTCAGAACAAATTTGAGATTTTTTTTTTGTCTTTGTTCAGGGCACGCTGCACGCACACCGCACGCAGTAAGTTTGGGATTTTTTTTTTTTTTCTTAAATAGAATAAATTTAATTAATGGGCTGGGCTGGTTCAAACATTTGGGTTTAAACAAGTTATTATTTGGGCTTATTTTGTATTATGGGCTTAAATAAGTGTTGTTATTTGGGCTTTTTATTTTTGAGTATGGTAAATTGGGTTTATTAGATAAGGGTGTTCACAAATTATTTGAGGGTGTTCACAATTTTTATTTGAGGGTGTTCAGAATTTTTTTTTAGTCGAGAATATCTATATAAAAAAAAAAAAATTTCTTTGATTTTTTAAAAAGTCAGGGTGTGCAGCTATAAGGTAGAGCCGCCCCTGGGCCGCGTGTGATCTTTGATGGAAACATGTGGTGCGCATAAAAGGACATACATAATTGTAAATAATTCTAGTGGTGAGTGAGAATTCGTGGACCCTCAAATTTGTACTTTTGTTTGGACTGACGAGCCAATATATGTAGAATTGATTTGCTGATAAGTTTAGGCAAAGAAGGATCAATGGATTGGAAAGATTCTGCTTTGTCGAATACGAAACGGTATAAAAACTTGTTTGGTGTGTTACTTGGATAGAGAAAGAATAGCAACATAAGTTTGATGGAGGAGACATAGGAAATATGAGACTATTAGAAGCCACACGAACATGACTTTTGCACCATGTTGAAAAAAAAGGAACCGAAAAAGAATATAGTTTCTTAATAAAGTATCTCTATTTTCCATGTAAATTGTCTCTACAACATAGATCGACATATATACAAGATGGTTGACCTATAGGGCTCTTAATTACGCTTAAATCAATAACAGTTGATATGCCTTAATTCAAACCATATTCAACGAACTTACTAAAAAAAAAAAAAAAAAAAAAGGAAAGAACCCAAATTGAAATCTCATTGTTTGAAACAAAAAAACTACGGCTAGAACAAAAATCGAAACAATTTCACAACAAAACCAATTTGTTTCTCAAAATTAAAAAGAAAAAAATTGAATCAAAGATTATAATAGCCATGTTCATACGAGAAATTATTCATTTTTCCCATTATATTTATACGTAATTTTTTTAACCTAATACAAATAAGTGATAATAAATTTGAATAACTTATGTATCTATTCTTAAATTTATGAATATGAATTGAGGTGATAAATAAATTGTGGGTTGTGAATTTTTTTTTTTTTTTTTTCTAATGTAGATTTAGATTTGTCTGTTTGAGATTTAGCCACCTCTATCATAGCAACACTCCCAAATCCCACCATTAATCCATTATTATTTATTTATTTTTCCCAGCCAGATAAATCTTTCTATTAATTTGGAATTCATGTAGACCCACTTCAGTTTGTCTTTGAGGACAGGCCACACATGCTTTACCATCACCAAATCTCTTGTAGAGTCCCTTCAGCTTCTGTGACTCTGAGTTTGGGCTTCAAACTCCAAAATGCTTTTTTTTTCCTCTCTCACTTATCTGTCTCTCTCAAGGTAAGTCATCTGCTCTGTGCTCTATGTTAGTTCTGATATATTGACTCAATTATTGCACTTCTTTATAGAAGTTCTTGTGTTTTGTATAACCAGAAACTCTGTAAAGTTTGAAACCCTTTTCAGTTTCTCCCAGTTTTGCTTTCCTTATTGCTTTGAGTCTTGTAACTATTTGGTATTGATTTGAGTTTCACTGTAAACTACTTCATGTTTGTGTAATTTCAAAACCCGGGTTTGATTTTACTTGGAATAGAGAATTTGGATTTGTGATATTCCTCGGACCCAGATTATCTTTTCAGGATTTTGTGCTGACCCAGTTAAGATTTTGAGGAGATATCTTAAACCCTTATTGGAATTTCATGGATACTTTACTTAAAACACCTAACAAGCTTGAATTTTTTAACCCACTTCATGGGTTTTCCGAAAAAGTGAGTAATTCAAGCTCTTCAAAGCTTCAAAACCAGGAGTTAAGATTTGGTTCCAAGAGGTCTCACATGAGATGGGGTAGGAGTGGTTGTGTTAAGGCTAGTAGTAGTGCTCTGTTGGAGCTTGTTCCGGAAACTAAAAAGGAGAGTCTTGACTTTGAGCTTCCTTTGTATGACCCATCAAAGGGCCTTGTGGTGGACCTAGCAGTTGTGGGGGGTGGCCCTGCTGGGCTAGCGGTTGCACAGCAAGTTTCGGAGGCGGGGCTTTCAGTTTGCGCCATTGATCCGTCTCCCAAATTGATTTGGCCTAATAATTATGGTGTTTGGGTGGATGAATTTGAGGCCATGGACTTGCTTGATTGCCTTGACACTACCTGGTCTGGAGCTGTTGTGTTCGTTGATGATCAATCAAAGAAGAAGGACCTTGATAGACCCTATGGAAGGGTTAATAGGAAGCAGCTGAAGTCGAAAATGCTGCAAAAATGCATAACAAATGGTGTCAAGTTTCACCAAGCTAAAGTTATTAAGGTTATCCACGAGGAGTTTAAATCTTTGTTGATTTGCAATGATGGTGTCACTGTTCAGGCTTCCGTGGTTCTTGATGCGACTGGCTTTTCTAGATGCCTTGTTCAGTATGATAAGCCCTATAATCCTGGTTACCAAGTGGCCTATGGGATTTTAGCTGAGGTTGAAGAACACCCATTTGATGTAGATAAAATGGTTTTCATGGACTGGAGAGATTCACATCTGAACAACAATGTGGAGCTGAAAGAGAGAAATAGTAGGATTCCCACTTTTCTATATGCAATGCCCTTTTCCTCTGATAGGATATTTCTTGAAGAAACTTCCCTGGTTGCTCGACCTGGATTGCCTATGGAAGATATCCAGGAAAGAATGGTGGCTAGATTAAGGCACCTGGGCATAAAAGTGAAAAGCATTGAAGAGGACGAGCGTTGTGTCATTCCAATGGGTGGGCCCCTTCCTGTGCTCCCCCAAAGAGTTGTTGGAATTGGTGGTACTGCTGGGATGGTGCACCCCTCAACTGGCTATATGGTAGCAAGGACTTTAGCAGCGGCTCCAATTGTAGCAAATGCCATAGTTCGGTATCTTGGTTCTGATGAAGGGCTTCCAGGAAATGACTTGTCTGCTGAAGTTTGGAAAGATTTATGGCCCATACAAAGGAGGAGACAAAGGGAGTTCTTCTGTTTTGGTATGGATATTCTCCTCAAGCTTGATTTACCAGGTACAAGGAGGTTTTTTGATGCATTTTTTGATCTAGAACCTCACTATTGGCATGGATTCTTGTCATCTCGACTGTTTCTTCCTGAGCTTATAGTTTTTGGGCTTTCACTATTCTCTCATGCTTCTAATATGTCTAGAATAGAGATTATGGCAAAGGGAACTGTTCCTTTGGCAAACATGATCAAGAACTTGATAAAGGACAGTAATTAAGATTATTGGGTATTGGATATCCACCTGTTTTATGCTAATTGTGTTGATGTTGCGAGTCCTTAAAGTTTACTTGTTTATAATTGTCTATACAGTAAATATTATGACTGCTGCTATGCCATTACTTATATCATATGCATATCTTAGCTTGCGGTGATTCCTGGTGGCAGAGGAGTACTTAAATGTCTGTTTATAGTTTAGTGTATCCATACAAGTGAGAAAATATCGTTTATGTTTGATGTCTTCAAATCAATTGAGATTATTTTCAATTGTCTTTTATTTTTTGGCTACTCATTTTGTTGATAAGAGTAAGACTTCTGTCATGCGGTTTGACACCTGTCAGATTATTTTAGTAATAGCATTGGAATCAAGTCAATAAATATATATGTTTTTCCACTTCTTCCTCTTCTTTTGTTTTGCCTCTTTTTTTCCTGAAAAGTCCACCTGCTTCTCTGTTTCCTGGCTTCTATATTACAGCAGAGGGTTCTGTTCCTTTGGTAGACATGATGAACAGAATAGTTCAACTATACAAGATAAGAGAGATGACCAGAGTCTGTTCTTTTATGTTTAATTTTCACTTGGAGTTGCTTTCTAAGTTGCCTATAAATATCAATATAAATACTGAATTCATTTACAAGGAGACCTGTGCTTCCTTTCCTTTTACCTGCACTTAGTGGCTTTGATGTATTTGCTAGTTAGTTTCCAAAGAAAATATATGCAGTTGATGAAGTATGAATGCAGATAAAATTAAAAGCCATTAAATCATTTAAGCAAACATCTCAAAATAAGATAGTCCAAAAATCTGCATAATTGAACTTGGGGGGATAGTGTGGCAACAGATCATATCACTTGCAATGTTTTAAGGTGCAATTCGTGCAATGTGATTTAATTGGCCCCATTAGAGTTTGTCAAATCAATTAAAAATCCAACTTAGCTCCACCTCACCCAATGGAACCAAATAATCTCTCTTCATTAACTCACAAATAAGCGATAATTGAGTCACTTTCTCAGCCCATTGTTGGTCGAGCACAAATTTGGGATGATAGACATATCTAGATAGATCAGTGGTCAATCTAAGGAATCGCACATTGCTTAGATGTGAGCATTGGTGTTTGGTCCTCTTTTATGAATAGTACGTCTCATAACACATTGTAATACACCAAAAATGCATAAAAAAAGATGTTGTCGTTTAAGGCTTTTATCTGTGGATGTAGGACATAGTGCCGAAACACGTAATCTTGATTCTATTCTCTTTAAATCTTTATATTTACTCTTGATATCTTTGTATTTATATTTGCATCCTAAATTTCTACATGGTATCAAAGCCATTAAATAACAAATGTTCATTGATTCTTTGTCTCCAAGCCTCAAATAGTAGTTGCTCATCACTGTGCAACTCCTCCCATCGCTGTTTAAATTGCTTCTACATCAAAATGATATGCTTGGTTTTTCCCCAAATTGATCACACATATTAGTCGCTTGTGTCAAGATCGGAAAAACCCCACTTTTCCGAGTAGATTCCGAGCCTCCACGCACGAACAAAAGCTTCAACAATTCCTCCCACGTGCCCCACACACTGCCACATCACCCAAAGATTCAGAACTACCATAACCGAGCACCGATTCATACAATGGACCCCACATATCAACAGTTTGACCACTGATCTATTGAACCACGGTGAAATCACAATCATTCCGTCAACCCTGCTACTATGAACATTTAAATTGTCAATTATGTTCTTATATTGTCAATTTATATTTATTTCTTAAAAATTAGTAAATCTGGGTCAAAATTGTCAATTTATAGGACCCCCTCCCCCCAACTCTCCCTCCAAACTTCCAAACATATCAGTAGTATTTTAGAACTTTTGGAACCTCTGCTTTTAAGAATTGATCATGCTTTTATCCTGAAAAACATGAGGAACGAAATTGCATAAGTAAAAAGCGAGCAAATAGCAAAATTTTAGGAATATAGAGATAATGTGCCGATCGGTATACGAAAGGCCTTGATATTTGATAAGCACTGACCTGTGATCTCTAATTTTCTATTTTTTTGTCCTATCCAATTTTGCTCCAAATTTGACATTTTTAAGGGATAGTTGCACGATTTTTATCAGAATTAGCCCATCATCTGTTTAGGGTATCCAAAAAGGGATTAGATTTCTAATTATAAAATTAATTATTCATTTAAGAAGAACAAATAATAAATTTAATAATTGTAAATTACTAATTACCCTTTAGGTTGTTATCAGTTATCACATGTATTCATGTTTATATCTTTTTCTTGATTTTGACCAATCTATACAATATCTAATAGGCCAGGCTTGCAATAAATGCATACTATCTCTTCTTACATAAATGGTAAGTCCTATCATGAATTTAATTATTGGGACCTACCATTCATGTGAGAGGAGAGAATATGCATTTATTGTACTCAAAGAGTACTATATAATCACTCAAGCAATTTTTGGTTATTCCATTCCATTCCCTTTAGTGCCTCTTAACTTCTCTTCTATATACCTTTTTGAATTCTACCATTTTACTTTGTCTTACATTTCTAATTTTACTATCTGTATGCTGTATACATACTCTTCTTTATACCTTTTTAAATTCTACTGATTTACTTTGTTTTATCTTCCCTAATTTTACTTTGTCTTACATTTCTAATTTTAATATCTGTATACTGAATACATACTCTTCTTTATACCTTTTTAAATTCTACTGTTTTACTTTGTTGTACCTTTCCCTAGTTTTTATATCTATATGCATATAGATTTCATACATCTATATAATAAAGAAGGCTTTACAATAATTCACTAGCAATTTAAGATAAAATTATTCTGTACTCTCGGAACATAAATAAATGCCTATTCCTCATCTCACATGAATGGTAAGTTTTACCATAAATTTAACAAAAAAGCTATGAACACAACATTTTCACAACAATGTTGAAGTGTCAAGTTGTAAATAAGAAATAATTAAAAGATGTAAGTGGTGATTACAAATGAGAACTAATAACAACCTGCCAACTCAATATTGTTGTAAAAATATTGTGTCTGTAGTATTGCTCTAAATTTAATTAATGGAACCCACCATTCATGTGAGATGAGGAATTACACATTTATTTTATTCCGAGAATATTGAATAATTATTGCTCTTACATTCTATTCCCTTTATGACCATTTATATTTTCCAATTTGGTTTTTCTCCCTCCACCAAGCCCTTTATGCCTTTTTGAATTCTCTCATTTATGCCTTCTTAATTTCTACGGTTTTACTTTGAATATCTATATACATATACATAAAACCCTTTATGCCTTTTTAAAGTCTCTCCTTTATGCCTTCTTCATTTTTATGGTTTATCTTACCATTTTTACGGTTTTGGTTTAACTTTGTATCACCTATTCCTAACTTTTATATCTACAAGTGATTATTCAATAGTCCAGGACTATAAAAAAATGCGTAGTCTCCTTCTCACATGAATGGTGGGTCTCACTAGTTAAATTCTTGGTAGGATCCACCGCTCTGTGAGAGGGGAGACTATGCATTTATTTATAGTCCGAGACTATTGAATAATTTTCCTTATATCTACATACATATACATCTATATAATAATTGAGGCTTTGCAATAAATTCACTAGTTATTTAAGGTTATTCTATTCCATTCCCTTTATTGTGCTTGATTATGATTTGTTTTGAAATTCCTTTCTTTTTTTTTTGAGAAAAGGAATATACTTTATTAATCACTTAAGAGCAAGTAAATCAGACATCAGTACATGGGTTATATCTGGAGGAACTTCCTCCAACCATACTGAAAAACTGTTACATCCAGAAGCTCTGCGAGCTAAAGCGTGGGCAACAGAGTTGCCACTGCGACGAGTGTGGGATAGGGAGAATTGCTGGAGATCTTGGATCAAGGCTTTGGCATCTTCAATAACAAGACCGTATGGGGTATGGAGAGGGTCGTTGCTGCTAAGGTCCTTAATAATATTCTCGGCATCCCCCTCAACTTCTACATCATCAATGCCCACCTCTCTAGCAAAGATAATGGCTCTCCTGGCAGCAAGAGCTTCGATCATCTCCACCGTGTGTGTGCCGAAGACTTTTTGACTGAGAGTGGCAATAACCTGGCCTGTGTTGTCCCGTATAACGACGCCTATGCCACCTGAATTGGAGTCCTTAAAGATAGCTCCATCGAAGTTCATTTTGTAGTAATGGTTTACAGGGAGCCTCCATCTTGCCTGAGGTGGTTTTGGTTTCTGGGCTTTCTCTTCAGTGTTCACTGCTAGATATTCATGAAGGACGGATTGAGCACGGGTCCAAAGTTGACTATATTGTTCACTGGGAGGGTGATGGCGATCATGGTTTCTCTTGTTCCAAATGAGCCAACAGGTTACTGCAAGTTTCTCTAGTAAGTTGTCAGAATCAGTCTGCATCACATGGCGTACAAGATCGCTGAAGGACCTGGGGTCACGGTTTTGGAAAACAGAGAACTCGGGTGCTCCATTCCAGACCTGACTCACTTGCGAACAAGCCCATAATGCGTGGAGGCTGTCTTCACGTTGGCTTTGGCAGAGGCCACAAAGAGGATTAGGTAGCACTTTTCTTTGAAAGAGCCCCGAGTTTGTAGGAAGAGAGTCATGGCAAGCTCTCCAAAGAAAAGATTTTACCTTGGTCGGTACACTCGCTCCCCATATCCGCTTCCAAAGAGGATCTGGATCCCAATGTCTCGAGCTCTCAGCTTGGAAGACCCGAGCATCTTTTAGGAGCAGCTTATAGCCACTGCGGACTGAGTACTTCCCATCCCTAGTGTCAAACCAGAAAATTTTATCCTCTTGCACCCTTTCACTAAGAGGAATTTTGAGGATTGCTTCAGCATCATATGGGAGGAACAAAGACTGCACCTTGTTTATGTTCCACTGAGGAGGGGAGCCATAGATAAGCTCAACAACTCTAGCATCCTTGGGGATGTCAGGGAGGGGGGAAAGGACCCGCCTATGTCCCTCATCTAGAAGCCAATTTGAGCCTTTGATAGGAATTCGAATGCCATCTCCAACTCGCCAGCTCATCCCCGATTGAATAAGCTCTTTAGCTTTTAAGATACTACGCCAAGCAAAAGACCCTCGGTTCTTCTCGGAAGCCTCCATAATATTTCCATGCGGGAAAAATTTGGCACTGAAGACTTTGTAGAGCAGAGAATTTGTGTTGTGCATGAGTCTCCAGAATTGTTTTGCTAGGAGAGCTAGATTGAATTTTTGGAGATCCCTAAATCCAAGTCCACCTGTCCCTTTTGGTCTGCACAACTTTTCCCACTTGAGCCAATGAATTTTCCGATTTTCACCATTATGACCCCACCAGAATCTTCTGATAATACCTTCAATTTCTTTGCACAACGTCACCGGCAATTTGAAACAGTTCATAGTGTAAGTTGGGATTGCTTGGACCACTGCCTTAATGAGTATCTCTCGGCCTGCTTGGGACAGAAGCTTCTCTTTCCAGCCTTTGACTTTGCTCCATACCCGTTCTTTTATTTGAGAGAAACAGGTTATCTTTTCCTTCCCAATTAGGGATGGGAGACCCAGGTATTTCTCATACTGCTGAATACTAGGGACACCCAAAATTTCTTTAAGATCTTCTTGCATGGCTTGGGGAGTATTTTTGCTGAAGAACAGGGTAGTCTTGGCACGGTTGAGTTGTTGACCAGATGCTTTTTCATAAATTGTAAGAATCTCCTGGATTTTTTGGCATTCAGGTAGAGAAGCCCTGCAAAACAGCAAACTATCATCTGCAAAAAACAGGTTAGTAATCTTTGGCCCTCTCGGGCATAAGGAGACACCATGAATTTCGCCTTGGAGTGAGGCTTTTCTGATCAATCCATTTAATCCTTCTGCACATAATAGGAACAAATATGGGGATATGGGGTCACCTTGGCGAAGACCCCTGGTGGGGGTAATGTGACCTGTAGGGTTGCCATTGATAAGGATTGAATATGTGACAGTGCTTATGCACTCCATAATGAGTGATATCCACCTATCATGAAACCCCATACGGACCATAACTTGTTTCAAGAAACCCCATTCTACTCTATCGTAAGCCTTACTCATGTCAAGCTTGAGAGCCATATTCCCCACCTTTCCTACTCTTTTATTATGCATGTGATGTAAAGTTTCAAAAGCAATTAAGATATTATCTGTAATTAACCTTCCAGGGACAAAAGCACTCTGAGTTTCCGAGATTACATGAGGCAAGATTTTTTTCAAGCGATTTGCTAGGACTTTTGAGATTAGTTTATATATGACATTACATAAACTAATTGGTCTATATTCTGTCACCCTTTCTGGACTTTTAATCTTTGGAATCAAGGTGACATAGGTATGATTTAGAGATGGTAGTAGCGTACCTGAATGTAAACAATAAAGAACAGCAGATGATATGTCCTTACCCACAACGTGCCAGTAACTTTGGTAGAAAATTGGAGGCATTCCATCAGGTCCAGGAGCCTTCAGTGGTGCCATTTGTTTCATGGCTGTAATTACTTCCTCCTCAGTGAATTGGCTTATTAAATTCTGGTTCATTGCTTGTGTAACACACGGCTGGATGCCATCCAGCACTACTTCAACATCTTCAAGCGGATTTGCCGTGAATAGAGCTTGATAATAGTCAGTGAATTGTGTGCCAATAGCCTCCGAACCAGTGACAATCTCTCCATCCTCTCTTATCAACGGTTGAATTGAATTTCTCCGTCTGCGCTGGGATGCCCTATTGTGAAAGTATTTTGTATTGCGGTCCCCTTCTTTGAGCCAAGAAACTCGAGATCTTTGTTGCCACATTTTCTCCTCTTTAAGAAGCAAAACATTCACTTCTTGGCGAATAGAGATGACTGTATCATGGCCATACCCAAGTGTGCTGTCCACCTCTGCTTGTCTAAGCAATTCCGTCTTCTCTTTTAATATTTTTGTGATATTGCCGAATTGAGCTCTACTCCATCTACTAAGCTCTTCCCCACATCTTTGAATTTTGGTCCTCACTTGTGCTAGTGGAGATCCTCTGGTTTTCGGTACCCATGCTTGGGTAACCACTGGTTCACAATCCGGATGCATGCGCCACATGTCTTCAAACCTGAAAAGTTTCTGCCGTGGCCTGGGTACTTGCATCGGATGAGTATTCATGTAAATAGGCTTGTGGTCCGAAGTAGAGCACTCTATATGATCAACAGCTGCGGAACTGAAACGTTGAATCCATTCGTTTGTTGCCATGAAACGGTCAAGCCGGAGCCATGTGGTCGCTCTACCACGTCTGTTATTGCACCATGTAAAAGGAAGGCCCCGAAAGCCCAAATCTAAGAATCCACATTCATCAATCACTGCCCTGAAACGTTGCATCTGACTTTCGCTCTGGTTTCGATGCCCACTCTTCTCGGAACTTCGAACAATCTCATTGAAATCTCCAAAACAGCACCATGGAAGAGAAAGTTGGCCATTGAGGGTGCGAAGGAGATTCCAAGAATGTTCTCTGAGGTGTGTTTCGGGTGCACCATAAAAGCATGTGAGCCTCCAAGGTTGATCTGAATCACTGTCAACAATAGAATCAATGTGAGATAGTGAGTAAGAGCGAATTGACAGGTTAAAATCATACTTCCAAAAAAGAACTAAACCTCCTCCTTTATTTATTCTTTTGACTACAAATTTATTAGAAAAATGAAATCTACATCGTAACAGTTCAAGTCGATCTTCATCCATCCAAGTTTCAGAGAGAAACAAGACGGAGGGGTCCTTTAATCGCACAAGGTTTGCGAGTTCCTGAATTGTCGCCTGGTTCCCAAGCCCGCGACAATTCCAGCTGATGCACTTCATGGCTTCCGGCAGGGCTGGGATCCAGCCTCTGCCGTTATCTCTGGTGTCATGCATTCCAGTGTGTTATCAATGGTGAAAGTGTTGCCAAAGATACACTGGTCAAGTCCTGCTTTAGGCCTTTTGCCTTGCACTGGGTCTTCTTCTATAAGCATAAAGTCGCGCTTGAGAGGTTGGACTATAATAGGTGGGCCACTTGTGGGTTTTTGAGCACGTGCAAGCTTCTTCCATTTGGTGGTGTGTGTCTTCGGTTCCTGATTTTTACACGGCCCATTGGATATGTTCTGGAGAGGCCTACGGCTTGGACTTGATAAGTTGTTCGCAGGATGTGCTATAGGCCCAGCTGACTTCAGTCCATGCTCTATTTGGAAATTTGCCGTATAAGACAACTCAGGATTTTTGTCTGGAATGTTCTCCCCAAATGGCATATAATTGATTGCTTGATCTATTTCCTTAAGTTGGTTGTTGAAAGTCTCGATATTTGACTTCTTGATTCGGGTCTGGAATGGAAATCCCGGATTATGCTCGATCTCCATTTCATGCTCCGGATCTGCCTCCGTATTTTCAGTGCTCTTGCCATTCTCACGCAGGTCGCTGGTCAGATCTTCCGCCTCCGCCGTTGGCTGGTACTGGGCAGGATCCTTACGGTCTGGCTTGTTCCTGCTTTTTGGTTGATTTCCAGGTACAATCACTGCGGTCTTGTGTGGTGCTCGGTCTGAAGTAGCTCTCAGCCAAGCCCCAAATTGGTACTCCTGCTTAGTGCTTGCTTGTCGTTGTTGGATCCCGACGTCACAATCTTTTTCTGCATGATCCAAACACCCACACCAGTAGCAAAAATTTGGCAACCTTTCATAGCGAAAGGCTACCCAGCTCTTCAACCCAGCCTCAAAATTAACCAAACGTCCTCGGCATAAGGGGCTATTTACTTCCAATCTTATACGGACTCGCATGCAGTTTTCTCCACCACGTTCATCTTCAATAGCAGCCACTTTCTCCACCAAGCCTATCGAGCGACCAATAGATTCAGCCGCTTCTTCAGTTCTACGCCTTATGGGTAAATTGTGGATTTGAACCCAGAAGGACGTGTGCGAGAACATTGAATCCTGAATTGGTTCATCTCCTTGTACTCGTTGGAACACCACCAGGAACTTATCGTATGTCCATGGCTCATTCATAAGGACTCTCTCCAAATCCATCGCATCCTCAAAGACAAAGGCAACTTTATTGCCCCCTAAATCTTGGACAGTGAAGCTTTGTCTTGTCTTCCATAACGGTTTAAAAGTTCTGGCCACAGCATCCATATTCAGTACACGGGACGTGAGAAATTTTGCAGCCAGGATGTTTTCTGATTGTTGTGAAGTGTTGGCCAGATCCACATTAAGGCCTTCCTTATCAGACAGAGAGAAGTTTTTCCACATATCTTCAATTGACTCCATAATGGTTACCTCGCACAGAAACAAAAAAATCAAAAGTAACAAACAGAGCAAAAACAATGAGATAAGATAGCAAGGGAGAAAGAGAGGGTAGAAGGCTATATAAGCACACCCGTCCTATCGGTGTATACACACCGGAGGGAACAAAACTTGCACTAAGGCAAGGACATAATTCTACTGACGGCTAGGGTTTGAAGTGGTCGCCCCCATAGCCGAGAGAGAAACTCTGAAATTCCTTTCTTAATTGAATGGTTTAATGTTTATACAATTTTTGCCTTCACTCTTTAATGCTTTACCCCCCCTTCCCCTTCAGGATTAAGATCCTCTAGAGTTCATATGGTACTATACCACATAAAGTTCTCTAAATCTTAACCATTCATTTTAAAATAAAAGGTTAAGATGACGACATGTCATTAATTTACTAACATAACCATAAAATAATAATTTCCAAAACAAATTAAAAGTCTATCATGTTAACTCCATCCAACTCCACCCGTTAAATCAAAATAGATCCCAAATCCTTCCGTTAATTCCTCCAATCCTCATGGTAAATCTCAAGAGCAATGTCCACCGGGAAAATAGAAATCCACGCCCACTAGACCCACGCCTGACTTACAACCACCCGCACCCATCGAGAACCATCCACACCGACGCTCGCCCAATAAAAACCTATACCCACTGGCCACCGAGAACCACCCACGCCTATTGAGAACAGCCACTGCCTGACTAGATCAAGCCCAATACAACGCAGAGAAGAGAGAACGCAAATATTAGAAGAGAGAGAGAGAGTGTGTGTGAGAAAGAGGGGATAAAACAAATAAAAAATAGGTTGCACTGGTCTTGTATATAAACAATCGGATAAACAAATAGCTACCTATGGTGGGCGTGGAATTTTTTTTTTTTTTTTTTGGTGAACTTTGCTCCCGTGGGGGATTGGAGGAATTAAAAGAAGGGTTTATTTTGATTTAACGGATGGAGTTAACGTGAGAGAGTTTTAGTTTGTTTTGGAAACTATTATTATAGTTATGTTAGTGGATTGATAACATGACATCATCTTAACCTTTTATTTTAAAATGAATGGTCAAGATTTAGAGAACTTTATGTGGTAGAATACTTTAGAAACTCTAGAGAATCTTGATCCCTCTCTTCATTTCTGTTGTTTCTCCTTCCATTAAACCCTTTATGCATTTTTAAATTCTCTCTTTCACTTCTTAAATTCTACTGTTGTACTTCTTATCAAAAAAATAAAAAATAAATTCTACCATTTTACTTTGTTCAACCTTTCCTTAGCTCTCATTTTTCCACTTTTCTTCTCTCTCATTATTTTTCACCTCATTCTCTTCCACCTAATTCTCAATATAAATTTGTTGTTATTCTCACCTCTCTCTCTCCCATTCATAAAGGGTTCCCCCCCCCCCCCCCCCGAAAAAAAATAGCACTCTCTCCATTTCTTTGATTTTATTTCTCTTGTAGTGATTTTTTTTTTTTTAATTGTATCTACCACTCATTTTATTCTCTAATGACTCTTTTGTTACCAATTGTTTCTATTTCAATATAGCTTACTTTAAGCAGATATAAAGGGTAAATGCTAAAGTTTACCCTTGATTTTTGTTTCTATAACTTTTTTGTTCAAGGTGGACGATTTTTTTGCTCAAGGTGGAAGATCTATTGCCAAGACATCAATGTATTACTTTTTGGTGTAGGTGAGATCGAATCCAATACACTTATTTGACAACAAGATACTTGACCAGTTGAGCTAATTGAAACCCACGGTTAAAGAACACCTATAAGATAGACTTGAGCATACATCATACATGATAAATGTTAAATTGATTTTAACTGGTCCTTGGATAGAATATAATTTTAATTTTCACAAATCGGAGACCCGCGCGATGTGCGGAAACTTTTCTATTATATAAAACTATTATTCTTCCTTCCAATTATTGTCATTTAGCTTTAATTGGAACACAAAATAAGGTCTTTTGTCTCATTGGGTGAGACTATATTTCATTCAATTAATTATATAGGAATATGATTCAGTATAAGAATGCTGAAAAATAAGTAAGATTATATATTATATACTCTTACCGGTAGGTGAGAACACGATGTTAAACGTGCATGTAACCATTACACATAATACCACCTACCTTAATTGGTGGAATTAGATCCACAACTTATGAACAATGGTGAGAATGTGGCAATAAGTTGATGCAATTCTCAATGGCTAATGCAACTGCCTCTTGCACTTTACTAATATTGTTGCAGAAAAGAGAGGATGAAGAGAATTATGTCTCATGTCACTAGTTTGTAACCAGCTTGCTACAACTATTACGTGGTAACTCATAAGACCATCCACATATATTATTTAAATAAGTCATATGACTTTACAAACTGGTTTGTAGTCAAACTCTGTTCATGTCACATTGCTTTGCAAGATTAAATCATAATATAGGCTACCTATTTTGCAAGATTAAATCATAATATTAATATAGGATCAAGTATTTATTCATCTTTAAATATGGTTTTACTAACAAACCGTGGAAATTAAGAGATTTGAAGAGAGATATTCCTAATTCAGAAAATCAAACAATACCACTCAATTGCTACATTTATTTTTAAACTTGATTACATATTACACACATCAGGCACAAACTTTGACACAATTATTTTCCAATCCACACACATTAATTACATCAAATTAGAAAGTACAATCACAGTGACTTATTTAGAAGCATGAAAACTTCAAAACCAAGCATCTCAAAGGCATAGAAACCATGTACTTCAGCTAGATAGACACACTTGAAAAGAGTACAGCAAATAAAATTTTACCTTTTTCCGGTCAAGTTTAGTACTAAACTCTTGTATAAGTCGTCGCAGGGAGAGTTTACAGCATACCAAGTCTGAGTAGCAGTTAGAACAAGTCCTATAAATGCGCCAGTGAAGGCCATTAACGTAGGGCTCCGGAAATATGTGAAAATTTTTTGAGCAAGCCAGGTCCTTATCGACTTATTATAGTGGTTCTGAATTTGTATTTTGACATCGCTATATATTTGGAAGTTAGGCACCAAGTCGGTGCCTATGTCATTGAAGATCAAAGCCGCATCTTCCTCGTTGCAAAGGAAGTTCTTGATTATTTTTGTTTTCTGTAGTATCTTAATATCGTCGGCTTTATCGATTAGTGAATCTAGGAAGGATATGTAAGAGGTGATCCCATAATCATTTGTGAAATCTAGAGACATTTCGTAGGCTATTAAGTTCAATAACTTTGACCTGGTTGAGTCATCCACAGTTATTGGAGGGAGGGAAAGGTATCCCAAACAACCGAATAGTGTTGTAAAAGATATATCACTCAAGGAACTATTTTTATTTTTACTACATTGCACAAAGATACCTGCTGCTTGAAGCTCCTGAACGCTGAAATTGAATTCCCAATTTTGCTTCTTCTTTTGTTTATGTACCTTGCTGCGTTGACCATCCAATAGAGATGTTCTCAGGAAGTCGAGAAGATGGATGTGTTTTTGATGCACTACCATATTTGGATCTTGTTGCTGCTTCCTTCTTTGTGGCCGTACCATAATTTGCTCTTTAATGAATTTTTCAATCGATTTCTCCAACTCGTTTTTGTTGTTACTCAAGCTAATCAACAAAGTGAGGAGACGGTAGGGAAGCTGGTTCTCCAGCATAAACAAATCTTTCTGTGCAAAATATACCCTGTCGCCTTCTATACTCGATTCTTCGAATTTGTGATTAGTAAAGATGTATATGTATTGTAGTATTGCACAGCCGTCCACAAACAACATCCATGCGAGGTCGTTATCATCATACTTCTTGGTCACCTCCTCCACGAAGCATTGCCTCAGTTCCTTGATGTCATCCTCAATCTTATCGTATACGTCTTTCATACTCTTGCCGCTGTCTTTGATGAACTTAGATGTCAGTAGACGCTTGTAGTTCTCTCCTTGATCGTATCTTTCTCTTCCATGATGGATAGGACCGAATGATACCAGTCGTGGCTCATAGTACTTCTGAAAGTACTCCTCATTGGTATTTCGCAGCAAGAATACAACCTTTTGTATCTTTGGTGTTGAAGATTGATTCTCCGCATTTTTTTCTGCCTCGATTACCGTTTTAAACTTTGCCTCCAGGGTAGTAGTTTTGGTTGAAATGCTCTGCGTCTGGGCCTCCTCAGTGGTGCCGCTGCTTGTTTCACCGGCTTCCCTTGAATCGAACTCTATGGAAACAACATGCTCTGTTTCGGCCATATATAGTAAGTTTGCACCAAGAAGGCAATTGAATTTTGTAAGTTTGGCAGTTTGCTGTACCAGTATTTACACTTACTTATAGTACGTAAAAACTTTGGCTTTGACTGTTGCTCTTATTCGAATATTTAAAGTTGGGACATAATATAGATACTTTTCTCAAGCAATTATATGACTGATAAACATATATAGCAAGGTTAGAATATATACTTTTTTTTTTGCTAAAGTAAAGTTAGAATATATACACAAAGGAAAACGTATATATTGGAAAACGTATATATTTTGTTCATAATCATGATCACATGCATGAGAAAATGGATTTCACATGACCCTGTCAATTTTGAAGAGTGATGTATTAAAATATGACAAGCATATGAGGAATTAAAATATTGTTACATGATCATGGTTTTTTTTTTTTTTGGTCAAAATTATGTGGCCAAACAATATTGTTCCAAAGTTATTTGGAAAATAGACTTTTGATGTGAACCTGATGTAATTTCTTACAATGGTCACATTAGGAGAGTCACATCAACACGATGCACATGATGAATGTGACGAATTCTAAAAAAGATATATTTTCTTAAATAACTTTTGCTAAAACAGTACTATTTTCTTAAATATCAACTTTTTTGAAATCCAATTTTATATTTTGTTGAGAATAAAAAGTTTCATATTAGACATTTAAAATCTTGCATCTCTACATAAGAGATCCTGTGCCTCTTTCCAACTACAACTAATTGGTTTTAGGTTAGATGCTATATCTTTAATATAGTATTAGAGTAGGTTATTTTCTCTAAGTCACCACAAGATAATCAGTCTTCGTGTTAGTTTACGTGTTTTGCTAGTCTTGCCACACATGAGAGGGTATGTAGAGAATAAAAAGTCTCATATTGGGTATTTAAAACCTTGTATTTCTATATATAAGATATTCAGTCTCTCCATCTATTACTAATTGATTTTTGGTTGGATATTACTCTAACTTTAATAACCTGTGATCCTAGGTCTTAATCTAACAAGTGACTTGATGGTGGTTGATTTTTTTTTTTGTTATTTATGATGTCCTTTTTGTGTTTTCTTAATTTGGCTTGTAAGTTTTAAATTTTTGTAGTTTTACTTGTAACTTTATTTGATGTATGTGTACGGCAAATTGTTACTTGACATTAACATCCTATAAAACCAATCTTCAGATTGGATGGGGTGAATGCTTAATATCTACTTATCCCATCACTTAGATGATCAAGGAATGTAGATTATGTCCATGCAAATTTAACATTTTTAGGACATAATTTTTTTTTTTTTTAAGTTACGATAGATTGTGAATCTATGGCGTCCGTTCCATGATCATTGCTCTTACCATCAAGCTAATACTCCAATTGGTTTTTGGTGTAGGTGATATTCGAATTTAGCTCTCTTACTCGACGATAAGAAACTTTATCAATTGAGCTAATTGGAGCCACCAGGATGTAATTAATTAATTAGGAGACAAAAAAGATATATTTGGATTTTCTAGATTATAACTAATTAGAAGATGAGGCATTTTAATATTTATTTTACTAATTGGAACAATATATGATATATTTTTAATGCAATGCACTATTTTCAAAGGTTTTCCTGATTTTTGTACGAAAAAATAAATCAAAGGTAACTCTGATTTGTAAATCTAGGAGAATAAAAATCCATAATAGGAGAACTGGTATTTGATACGTCCAATATATGACTTTCCCCTCACAACAAGTGGATCCCATAGACGTGTAATCCTACACGTTGTGAAGGGGAAGTCACATATGCCATATGTATATAATACTTTTTCGTCGTAGGAGTTTAGTCATGAGAGTGTGAGACTTGCTACTAGGTATACTAAAGATCTTGATCTACTTGGATCGTAGTTCTCAACTGCCGAGATATTTAACCGTCCTAGTCTCCAGACAAGATACAGACAAAAAATAAGAAAAGAAGAGGGGCTCCCTCTGGCAGTTCTTTCTTAATTCCCCTCTCATCCTTGTCTCTCTAGTAAGTCTAGGATTCCCATCAGCCATGTACCCTAGGAGATTTGGTACGTTGAACTCAATAAGAGCTTGATATACGTGGTTCTTACATTCGATGAGCGTCACTAGTACTGGACGTGGGGTTTGCCGAATCCAACAAGGGAGACATGAAAAGAGCTCATGTCGTTTGATTTACTAATTTGGCAGCATCAATGTCAACAAACACATGGGTTTAAGAAAACGGCTTGAGGTATACACACAAACTTTATGTTATGCACTTCGGATGTTTATACACACAAAGCATCTTTCATTGGAAATGATTGAAATACTTTTTTAAGTTTGAGAGATAAAGATAGCAAAAAAGTATATATTTCTTCATTTGTTAACTAGAAATTGACTAATTTCTCAAGAAAAAATGGGTACAAAGTATAGTTGGTTTAAGATTGTTATTTATATATCATGGAATCAAATGCACAAACTTTTATGAAGTCGAAACTTGTTTTATGATTCAGGTTCGATGAAGCTGTACATGACTACATGAGCACGATCCAAACTATTGTTTCACCTTTTACTAAATCAAGCGTAATATGTAATGTACAAATTTCAAATTGTACACACTTTTCTTAGAAATTGTGGGTTACACCTTCATCTTTATGCAGCAAGATTCGTATCTAATGTATCGCACTTTTGTGAAAGTTTTGCTATGATTAAAACCTGTGCTTATATAATTCGCATCAATATTTCCTGAAGGAGAGCGCATGTTACATGATGAATCTTGCTTCAGACATAATAACTAAAGTACATATTTCTTTTTGATAGAATAACTAATTAAGTACATATGTGATAATCGTGAAAGAGTCTTTATTTACCCAGCAAGTTTTGTAAAAACTGTTAGAATAAAACAGTTTTTTTTTTTTTTTTTCATCAAGCCTGGTATCAAACATAACTTTATGCCATGGTTTCATTATACTAATATATTAGACTCACGGCAATCTTTTCCCTAATGATGTGATTCATGCTTCAAACAGTAACAGTTAAATGTGATACATGAGACATTATGTAAAGTATGTAAACTAATTTGAAAAATATTTTCCACAAGTAACTATGATAGAAACCGTTTGACATAGTGATGTAGGACAAAATATGCAGTTTAATTTTTTTTGTTTATTACTTTTGATATTTTCATGTAATTTTCGGAATTTTAGGTTTAGGGTTGTTATTTCCTTGATTTTAGGTGTTTTTAATGCTTTTTACATCAAATTAATTACTGTAATAGGAATCAGTATTACAAGAAATAAAATAAGTTGTAATGTAATTACTATTACCATTCATTTATTTGATGACAACACATGAATAGAATCCTGAATATGTATTTTTTTATTTTACTACAACATGATTAATATACGAGTATTGCTTATTATACAAGTATTAATAATTTTAAAACATTTTGGAGACTTGGATTTTGAATGTTATATATATATATATATATATATATATATATATATATATATATATAGAGAGAGAGAGAGAGAGAGAGAGAGAGAGAGAGAGAGAGAGAGAGTTTAAAAAAAAAAGTTGTAGTTAATTATGGTTTTTCAAATTTTGTACTTTTTTTGAACTATTACGTGATCTAAGGAATAGCTATTACGCTTATTTTTGTAAGGATTAGTTATTCCTCATTTCGAAGAATAACTATTCCTAAGGAATAGCTATTCCCTGTAATGAAAGCATAACCAAATAACTAAATAATTATTCCTTAGGAATAACTATTACATTACATGATCTATTATAGTGTACCAAATATGCCCTTAAATTCTATTATGGTAGGGTATCTATTATGGTTTCTTTTAGAATATTTTCATTTGTCAATTAGGTTTTATGGAGTCCTAAAAGTGGCCTCCAAGTCGGCATACGATTTTTATTTTTAGTTTTTCTATTTCTAAGGTCTTCCTAAGAGTTTTCTAGTAGTCCTAAGAGTCCTTTCCTATTTCTATTGCTTGTAGCCGTCAAGGCAAAAAAGTTCATTATTCAATAATATTATTCAGAAGAGTTGTTCTCTTTTTTTTCTTTTATGGATTCTAGGTTTTCTCCTTGTGGACTCAAGGAACCCCTAGTGGATTTTAGGGTTATCTTCTTGAAGTAGACGTGTTCTATTTTTTGTAAATTCCGCCTCCGTCACATAGTCCATCGAAAATCATAACGCTAGGAAATTTTCTAAAATCCCAACCTTCAATGCCCAATCTTTTATATGCAATGCCCTTTTCCTCTACTAGGATATTTCTTGAGGAAACATCCCTAGTTGCCCCGCCTGGATTGCCCATGGAAGATATCCAAGAAAGAATGGTGGGTAAATTAAGGCAACTGGCCCCCTGTATATCACCTAAAACACACTATTTGTACACATCACCAAAATTTGGATATATATAATTTGTGGATGTTGATATTTATTTGGTTGTGTAGTGTGTATAAGTGTATACACCATGATGTGAAAAGCATTGAAGAGGACAAGCGTTGTTGGAATTGGTGGTACTGCCTGGATGGCTAGATGGAGCATCCCTCAATCGGGTATATGGTAGATAGGACTTCAGCAGCGGCTCCAATTTGTAAGGTATTGGAGCACTAATTTGTACTCAAGGTATTGGAGCTTGCTCTTAAGGTATTGGAGTTTGCACTCAAGGTATTGGAGGCTTGCTTGTCTCCCATGAGAAGAAGGAGTTGGCTAGCTTGATTTCTTTATAAAAGGAATCCTTGTGCATGTATTAGTTACAAGCAAGTAAGGAGTAGAAAGAAGAGAGAGTTAAGTGTAGAGAGAAAAGAGTAAGAAGAGAGTCTTCTGCATATATTAGTGAGAGCAGTGTAGTTCTCCTAGTGCACAAATCAAAACAAAGTGAGAGAGCAAAAATTCTCAGTGTATTTTTCAGAGTGAGAAAGATACACAGTGAGTGATACATAGTGTGTGCATGTGGTATCGGTTGATCCACAGTTAATTGTAAACCATTTCAGTGACTAGTGAAACTAGTGCGTTCTGTGGACATAGGCAATTTTGCCGAACCACGTAAATCTTTGTGTTGTGTGATTATGCTTATTCTCTTACACTTATTATAATAATTGTGCAAATTATTATCTTCTTGTATATTGTGTCATAAAGATCCTGCAGAAATTAGTGGCGTTTAATTTCCTAACAATTGGTGTCAGAGCGTATTGGTTGATACAACAAGAAGGATGTCTACCAATGCCACCACTCCTGAGATTACTACTTTGCCTAGTGCTACACCTGAGGGTACTTCTTTGAGCGACAGCTCAAAGAAATGGAACCCAAATTATGGATTTGGAAGCTCCATAAAAATTGAAATAAAGTTATTTGATGAGAAGATCAATTTTGGCTTATGGCAAAGGCAGATGCGTGGCGTTCTTGTCCAACAAAGGTTACAAATTGCCTTGTTGGGAATAGAGAAGAAACTGGAGAACATGACCGATGCTGAGTGGATGGATATTGATGAACGGGCAATCTCCTCCATTGAGGCCTATATCACAGATGATGTATTAAATCATGTGGTATCCTGCACCACATCAAAGACATGTGGGACAAGCTAGAAGCTATATACTTGGGGAAATCCTTATCAAATAAGCTCTTTCTCAAAAAGAAGCTCTTTAAGCTCGAGATGAAGGAAGGCGAGGACGTGATGAAGCACATCAACATTTTCAACGCTTTGATCAATGACTTGAATTGAATAGATGTTCAAATCAGTGAAGAAGATTGAGCTTTGTTGTTACTTGCATCATTGCCAAATTCTTATGAGCATTTCGTCGTTACACTCATATTTGGAAAGTTAACCCTCAAGTTCAATGAGGTTGTACAAGACATCATCTCTCATGTGACCAAGTAGATAATAATTCTACTTTGGGATCTGCTTTGAACGTGGAAAGTAGAGGCAGAAGTTCAAACAAAGGCAATGGTCGTGGCAAGTCCAAATCAAGGACTAGTAGGTCAAAGTTGAGGAATCCAAGAAATCCCAACAATTTCCAAAACCAGAACAACTCAAAAATTGTTGAGTGTTGGAATTGTGGTAAGAGAGGTCATTACAAAAATCAGTGCAAAGCTCCAAAGAAAGATCCAGAAAATAAGGCTGAAGCAAATGTTGCTTCTACTTCGGGAGTAGATGACGCACTGATATGCTCTTTGGAGAGCAAGGTGAAGTCTTGGGTGTTAGACTCAAGAGCATCATTCCACGCTACCTCAAGTAGTGAACTCTTTACAAGTTATACATTAGGCAATCTAGGAAAGGTCTATCTTGGTGATGACCAACCTTGTGACGTGGTCGGAAAGGGTGAAGTGCAGATCAAGCTGAATGGATCTGTATGGAAGCTAAAGGATGTGAGACACATCCCAGCCTTGAGGAAAAATTTGATCTCAGTGGGACAATTGGATGACGAAGGTTATGACATAACTTTCAAAGACAAAAAATGGAAGGTTTCTAGAGGAGTAATGATTATTGCACATGGAAAGAAGACCGACACTCTTTACATGACAACCAATGCTTGTGGGTCAATTGCAGTTGTAGCAAGCAAAGATGATCATAATCTATGGCACTAGAGACTGGGTCATATGAGTGAAAAAGGACTCAAGAGTATGCACTCAAAAGGTAAGCTACAAGGATTACATTCAATTAATATTGACTTATGTGAATGTTGTATTTTTGGCAAGCAGAAAAGAGTTAGCTTCAAGACAAATGGCAGAACTCCGAAGCAAGAGAAGCTTGAGTTAGTTCACACAGATGTGTGGGGGCCAGCTACAGTCTCGTCCATTGGTGGAAAGTCATACTTTGTGACTTTCATTGATGACCATTCCAGAAAGGTATGGGTCTACTTCTTGAGACAGAAATCAGAAGTGTATGAGGTGTTCAAGAAATGGAAGGCCATGGTAGAGAACAAGACAGGCTTAAAAGTCAAGAAGCTGAGATTCGACAATGGCGGAGAGTATGAAGACAGGGGGGTTCAAAAAGTTCTGTTACGAAAATGGCATCAAGCTAGAGAAGACTTTACCAGGGACACCACAACAGAATGGCGTGGGAGAACGTATGAACTGAACATTGACTGAGAGAGCCAGAAGCATGGTATACAGGTAGGCTTACCAAAGCAGTTCTGGGCAGAAGCAGTCAATACAACTGTTTACTTAATCAACTGAGGACCATCAGTACCGTTGGAACACAAAATACCAGAGGAGCTATGGAGCGGTAAAGAGGTAAAACTTTCTCATTTGAAAGTTTTTGGTTGTGTCTCATATGTGCATATTAGTGATCATGCTATTTGAAGTTTTTGGTTGTGTCTCAATGTGCATATTAGTGATCTTGATAAACTTGATCTAAATCTGTAAAATGCACTTTCATTGGATATGGTGACGATGATTTTGGTTATAGATTTTGGGATGATCAAAACAAAAAGGTTACTAGAAGTCGAGATGTTATATTCAATGAAAATGTGATGTACAAGGACAGAGACACAATCTCCAAGTAATTCAGCACAAAGTGATCCTGTGTATGTTGAGTTGGATGACATTCCAAAAAGCAGTGTGGCACAATAAGTAGTTGAGAGTTCCTAGTCAGAGGGACTTACACCACAAGACAACACACAACGGATTGACACACCACTGTCTCCAGCTTCTACTTCAGCTCATACTCCTATATTGAGGAGGTCTTCCCAACCTCATGTACCAAATAGGAGATATTTGAATTACTTGTTGCTCACTGATGAAGGTGAACCTGAATGCTATGATAAGGCATTTCAGGTGAAGGATGCTAGCAAGTGGGAGCTTGCAATGAAGGATGAGATGAAGTCCCTCATCTCTAACAACACATGGGAGCTAAATGAGTTACCCTTAGGGGAAAAAGGCTCTACATAACAAATGGGTGTATTGAGTCAAGGAGGAGTATGATGGTTCCAAGAGACATAAGGCGGGATTGGTGGTCAAAGGCTTTCAACAGAAAGAAGGAATTGACTACACTGACATCTTTTCACCAGTTGTGAAACTGACTACCATTCGATCAGTTCTGAGCATTGTTGCAGTAGAAGGTTTGCACCTTAAGCAATTAGATGTAAAAACTGTCTTCCTTCATGGTGACCTAGAGGAGGAGATATACATGCAACAACCGGATGGTTTCTTAATGAAGGGAAAAGAGAATCTTGTGTGTAAGTTGAAAAAGAGCTTGTATGGTTTGAAACAGGTCCAAGGCAATGGTACAAGAAGTTTGATGCTTTTATGCAGAAAAATGGCTACTACAAGTGCAATGCTGACTATTGCTGCTACTTCAAAAGGTTTGAGTCCAGTTACATTATTTTGCTACTTTATGTTGATGACATGTTAGTGGCTAGTTCAGATATGGACGAAATCAAGAAATTGAAGAAGCAGTTGTCAAGTGAATTTGACATGAAAGATTTGGGCGCAGCTAAGCAGATTCTTGGGATGAGGATTCACAAAGACAAGCAGAGAGGTACTTTGCAGTTGTCTCAAGCTGAGTACATTGGTTGAATTTTGAAGAGGTTCAACATGAGTGATGCTAAGGCAGTTAGCACACCTATGGCTAGTCGTTTTCGACTATCCAAGGATCAGTCTCCCAAGACAGAGGAAGAAGAAGGTTTCATGGCTAAGGTTCCATATGCCTCAACCATTGGAAGTCTAATGTATGCCATGGTTTGCACAAGACTAGATATTGCTCATGCAGTGGGAGCTGTGAGCAGATTTATGACAAATCCTAGAAAGCAGCATTGGGAAGCAGTTAAGTGGATACTAAGGTATTTACGTGGTACGACTGACAAATGTTTATGCTTCAAAAAAGGCGAGTTGAGACTACAAGGATTTGCAGACGCAGACTTTGCTGGAGAGGTAAATCACTGGAGAAGTACTACCGGTTACGTTTTCACATTAGGCACTACTGCAGTTAGTTGGGTTTTGCAAATACAAAAGATTGTTGCTTTATCTACTACAGAGGCAGAATACGTGGCTGTGACAGAAGCGAGCAAAGAGATGATTTGGTCACAAGGTTTGTTGGCAGAATTGGGTTTCAGACAGGCGAAGAATGTTTTGCATAATGATAGTCAGAGTGCTATTCATCTGGCAAAGAATTCAGCATTTCATTCAAGAACCAAGCATATTGGACTTTGTTATCACTTTGTCAGATCACTTCTTGATGATGGGGTGTTAACACTTGAAAAGATCCAAGGCAGCAATAATCCAGCTGACATGTTAACCAAAGCAATAACGATAGAGAAACTAGAGTTGTGCTCAGCTTCAGTAGGTCTTCTAGCTTGAGAAGACAGATATGAGCACACCACTTTGCACCATTAACAAAGGAAGTTGGTTTCACATTTGCATTAGTCTTTAAGTGGGAGATTGTAAGGTATTGGAGCACTAATTTGCACTCAAGGTATTGGAGCTTGCACTTAAGGTATTGGAGGCTTGCTTGTCTCCCATGAGAAGAAGGAGTTGGCTAGCTTGATTTCTCTATAAAAGGAATCCTTGTGCATGTATTAGTTACAAGCAAGTAAGGTGTAGAAAGAAGAGAGAGTTAAGTGTAGAGAGAAAAGAGCAAGAAGAGAGAGTCTTCTTGCATATATTAGTGAGAGCAGTGTAGTTCTCCTTGTGCACAGATCAAAACAAAGTGAGAGAGCAAAAATTCTCAGTGTATTTTTCAGAGTAGGAAAGATACACAGTGAGTAATACATAGTGTGTGCATGTGGTATCTGCTGATCCACAATTAATTGTAAACCATTTCAGTGACTAGTGAAAGTGAGTGCACTTTGTGGATGTAGGCAATTTTGTCGAACCACGTAAATCTTTGTGTTGTGTGATTGTGCTTATTCTCTTACACTTATCTATAATATAAATTAAAACCTGAAGTAGAGAGAAAGTGTTTTCCCTTTTTCAAACACTACCACATCAGAATCCTGCACCCATAGAAGTCTAATTATTTCTCTCTCTACTCTCTCTCTCTCTGTTTCACATTTCTCTCTCTGCTTCACGTCTGTCGCTCTCCCTCTGTTTCAGGTGCGCCTCTCTCTCCCTCGCCCCCTCATCTTCAGCTGTTAACCCCTTCTCCTATTTAATTATTTCTCACCCACATTCTCCACTCATCACTCATTAGCCAACTGTTAAGGATTCTCACCATAACTTCCCTAAAATTAGTCGTCTCTTTTCTCTTCCTTAATTAATTAGCACCTCTTCATTCCATAAACCGTTATGATGTTTCCTCTTCAATATGTCTCTCATCAATTCTTTATTTAAGCTTTTCAAACAAGAAGGATTATCTTCTCCGTTTCTCCACATACTTCAGCGCTGCTCTCTTGGTCACCTTCATCAACAGCATCATCATGTTCAAGTAATCCTAATCCGAACGCAGTCTCTGTATCCAGGGCTTTCTCTACCACTCTTCCCCCTGCCATGGTATCAGCCTAGAGCTTTTGGGTTTGCTCAATGTAGGTATATCACTTTTCTATTTTTTTTTTTTTTTCTTTCTATGTTTGGTTGATGATAAATTGTGAGAAAAGAAAAGAAGAAGATTGAGTTTTGGAGATTTAAGGTTATTTAATATTTGAGTAAAATATTATTTTATATTTACACACAATTTGGCTAAATATACTCTCTATTCCTTCTCAAATTGCAGGTTCCTTTTTTGCCCTCTGCTTGGTTGGTGTGGAAGTTCAAGAAGGCAAATAATTGAATTTTGGCAAAGTTTTTTGTTTTTGTTCAGTAACGGGACTTGAAAAAATAATGTTAATGTTGGATTTGGCATGATTAAATTGACTTGGTTGAGGTGTTATTTTGAAGGGGGCACCAACCAACATTGGGATGACTTAGCAAGGTACCTAGCTGGATACAACAAGAAGAATAAGGTGTAATTAACCATAGTTCCACAGTGTCCTTTTCCAGATGCTTGGGTTGGAGGTTCCCTTAAGATAGTTTTTTCGACTATGTCTAGGTCCAATTCTAGCGTAACCCCCCTTGCCAGTACACTCCCGGTAGTATTGGCAATCTTGAAGATGCATGGAAGCAGTGGACTTGAGATATCTTGCTACCAAGATTTTAATTTAGATAATATTGCTCTCTAAAGAGATTTTTAATATATTTATAGTGTTTGATATTTATTGCTCTCTTCTATATGAATTAATTTATATGTACATATAATTTTATATCTAGAATACTGTATATGTTAAAATACCATAAAATTATTTCAAAGATGTATATATTTTTTTTTAGATGGTGATAGCAAAGCTTCACATATCTTTTTTTGGGTTGCTGGGTCTTATCTCTTTGTTTATCCGTGTTTAAATTTTCTTTGTGTGATTGTTAAAAAGTTTCTCTCATTATTCCTTTGATCTAATCCCTATGGATTAAAGGGCGTTTCCTATAAATCTTATTGTGGATTAGGAGGTATAGTTTTTGTGCAAGGATGTTGGAGTCACTTTGCCTTAGTATTTTGCAGGCGCAGTGAATAACGCCTTGCCAAATTTCTTTAAGTATTACAATAATTAAACTTATCAAAAAAAGATATATTTTTTTTAGAGAAACAATTTTTAGGTTGTATTACGTTCTATTTGCCTTATAAAAGTTGTGAAAGGATTCGGTTAAAGGGTTTTGAGTTGAATGTGTTTTTAGGTAGTTCTTTGATCACTTTATATGCAAGAAGTACTTGCAACAATAATGCATGATGTGTGTTTGATAAAATGCCTAAAAAGGATTGTGTTATGTGGAATGTTGTGCTAAATGGTTTACTTATTGTAATAAGGCACTAGATCTGTTTTGGGAAAGTGATGTGTGCTTAATTCTAAGGAAATATTTGGTAGTACTAAAATTTGCAAGTGAATATGCTTCATGTCATTTGGTTTTTAGTTTGTAGAGTTAATGGGTGATAGCGTATTGACAAAAATATTATAAGAGATTTGGAGCCACCATAATAATAATTTTTGCACCGTCTTTTGGTAACTCATTTCCAAATGGATCAAACCAATTACCTCAAACCTCCACACTAAGTTATGGGGGAGAAGATATCATTTGCAAGGAATGGATGCATTCAAAGCAATCATGAAAAACTATATAAATCAGTACAAGTCTACAACCACGCCATTTCTTATTTTAGCATACACTATATTTCGTTTGACGAAATCTAGCAAATAGGGGTATAAAAAAAATAATTGCATGCTCTTGAAACTTTAATAACATCAATAGGTATACGTATAACCAATGCATTTATTTTGAACTTTAATAACTTTAATGCACTTTACCCTATGTTTAATTTACTTTTTAGAGCTTTTATTCAGCAATTTTTCCGTGCATAGCACGGGTTTGCGACTAGTTATAATAATTGTGCAAATTATTATCTTCTTGTATATTGTATCACAAAGATCCTACAGAAATTAGTGGCGTCTAATTTCCTAACACAATTGTAGCAAATGCCATTGTTCAGTACCTTGGTTCTAATGACGGGCTTTAGGGAAATGACTTGTCTGTAGAAGTTTGGAAAGATTTATGGCCCATACAAAGGAGAAGACAATGGGAGTTCTTCTGTTTTGGTATGGATATTCTCCTCAAGCTTGATTAATTAGGTACGTACAAGGAGGTTTTTTGATGCATTTTTTGATCTAGAACCTCACTATTGGAATGGATTCTTGTCATCTCGACTGTTTCTTCCTGAGCTTATAGTTTTTGGGCTTTCACTATTCTCTCATGCTTCTAATATGTCTAGAATAGAGATTATGGCAAAGGGAACTGTTCCTTTGGCAAACATGATCAAGAACTTGAAAAAGGACAGTAATTAAGATGATTGGGTATCGGATATCTACCTGTTTTATGCTAATTGTGTTGATTTCGCGGCTCCTTAAAGTTTACTTGCTTATAATTGTCTATACAGTAAATATTTTGACTGCTGCTATGCCGTTACTTATCTCATATGCATATCTTAGCTTGCAGTGATTCCTTGTGGGAGAGGAGTACTTAAATGTCTGTTTATAGTTTAGTGTATCCATACATGTGAGCAAATATCGTTTATGTTTGATATCTTCAAATCAATTGAGGTTATTTTCAATTGTCTTTTATTTTTTGTCTACTCATTTTGTTTGATAAGAGTAAGACTTCTGTCATGCGGTTTGAAACCTTTCAGATTGTTTTAATAATAGCATTGGAATCAAGTCAATAAATTTATTTGTTTTTCCACTTCTTCCTCTTCATTTGTTTTGCCTTTTATTTCCTGAAAAACCCACATGCCTCCTCTGTTTCCTGGCTTCTATATTACAGCAGAGGGTTCTATTCCTTTGATAGACGTAATGAACAGAGTAGTTCAACTATACAAGATAAGAGAGATGACCAGAGTCTGTTTCTTTTATGTTTAATTTT
>OU015761.1:62824729-62909582 GCA_907173295.1 Fagus sylvatica | reverse complement strand
GAAGAGTGATCGACCAGTTGGATTATAATTGTTAATATTAATTATACCTTAGAATATTAGCTATAAGGTAAAGGGAATAGGGATTTTATACCTTAGTTTTAATATTCTTGTTTTATTTTTTATTACATTTTGTATTTCTGGATGACATTGGGATATTAATGTTATTTATTTTATTTTTATATTGTTTGTAATTATTTTATTGGAGTTACATTTTGTGTTTAGTCTGAAATTTAATTATGACAGAATAATTTTGTTAAATTTTGATATTAAATCTCTTTTTTATTATACTTATTTGAAAATGACAGAAGCAAGGAAAAACTTCTGCCATTGTGGAGTCCTGGCTCCAGAGACCATTAAGACAGACACCCCATATCCACAAATCCTTCTTATATCCTATTTGTTCTCACTCCCCAACAAGGTTGTTAAAATCAGGATTCTACGCAAGATCGCTGGAGGGACTTCGTGGATCGTAAGATCCTACTTATTTATCGGAAAAAGTGTAAAAACACATTAATAATGGCTTTTTATGTTAAATGTTCATTAGAATTATGATATTATCCATAAAAAAAAAAAAAAAATAAATAAAGAGTTTTGCTTCAAGATAATGTAATTTGTACCATACATGACGTTGATACATTGCTATTCGCTATATCTATATTGACAAAAAATATATGCTTAATTCTCAACACAATTTATCCAAAAAGTTAATAAGTAATTACTAATTAGTTAGCAATTAAGTACAAAATAAGTGAAATAGTGAATAACTACATTAAGTAGCAACAGTACATAAGTCATAAGCTAAACATTCAATCATCTATTCTAAGATTCCTATCATCATAATCTGAATCTAAAGAATCCATTTCATCATCATTGTCTTGGCCAGCATCAACATCCATAGGTAAATCATCAAAATTCTTATATCTCTCAAATCTAAGTAGTAGACCGCTGTCATTATCAGATTCGTCACTAACTTGATGAATTGCCACATCTTTTCCTTTTTCAGTAGTTCTAATACCCTCATCATCACCTAACACTGAAACCAAAGGGATACATCATTGATTATACACTAAACATTTGAATAGTTGTATAAATTGGCCCAAATAGTATGTTTAGTGGGATCGGAGTAGGATCGTAGGATCGTAAGATCCTACCGATCCTACCGATCCTATTGATCCTACTGCCGATCCTATTGGGGTGTGCGATCCTACCCCGATCCGGCTATTTTTCAAAATGTGGGATCGTAGGATCATAAGATCCTACGATCCGGATCCCGATTTTAACAACCATGCTCCCCAAGACCACCACCACCACCAGGGGCAAGCAGAAACAGTAAGTCACTCATATAACCAAGCCGAAAAACTCATCAAACACTACACTTGCTTCTTATATCTTCAACATCCTCTCTTCAAAACCCATCGAAGTCCCAAACCATCATCCACAATTTCCTTCTCTGATTCTCTCTCCCTCCAAGAACCTCATCTCCTCTGCCAAAAAAGAATCTTGTGAGATGGATTTATACAACGTTCCTCACACATTTGATGAGTCTCACACACCTACAAAACCCCACATGTTGTAAAGAGGCATCGTATAAGCTTGCCTCATAAGATAATTTTTCCTTCTCCCCACTTCCACAACCTCATCCTCCTCTCCCCAACCCCTCCCTCCACCACAACTTCCTCCTTAGACTTCTAAAATCTGGAAGGTTTTTGGCACCAACTTTTGCATGATGAAATGAATCAAGATTTATTAGTATTATCTGGACAAAATTCATTGTATCATTTGAAATCTATGGTTGAGATTAAACAAAAGGTTCATAAAAATTATGACAGTGATATATGGGAATGTAATTACCAGGATTTTATGATGGATGCACCATAATTACTTAGGTTGAATCCAGGAAGTGGTGTTTAATCAAACATGTAATATAGAACATTTTAACAGTTTGAATTAAACATGAGGGGTACTAAATATCTGTCAATGTAACTTTAGATCAGAGACAGAAAGCTATCGGCTTTCCAAGAGGAGGTACACAATACAACAAGGGGTTATTCTGTACAGAAAGCTTGTATCTAAATAAGATTAACAACTCAACCACACCAATTTGATAGGATTTGCTGTTTTCTTCTTAGAATAGCTAAACTATGACATATACTGCCTTGATGTCCATCTCTCTTCATACCTCCCAAATGAGTAGGCCATGGAAGGCACTTCAGTCAAGTGTGAAGGGTCTGGTTCAATGCCATAGTCTGTAAGTGGTCTATGCTCGAGAACATCATCATGGTTTTTAACAAATTCAGGAATCTCGATCTCTGCCTTCTTGATATCCTCCCAAAGGTACTGCAGGCGGCTCACATACTTGATTTTCCAATATAAGCTGCAAAGAAAAAGAGAGAATATATAACAAAAATGCACCCAAAACCATATTGTGACAACATAAATCAACTGAGAAAATTATCAATAAATCACTGATGGGCATAGCTCAGACTCAGATACAATTGGAAAACGACATTGACATGTATTGAATAGAAAGGAAGAGAAGGAGAAAGTGGCCAGGGAACCATACATGTTTGATTTTATTTCATATTAATTTAGAACTAGAAATTCAAAGGCCATAGCAACACCAAACTTATTTCTTCATAATTCACATGTCCAAAC
Organism: Fagus sylvatica; assembly: GCA_907173295.1. Classification (NCBI taxonomy): domain Eukaryota; kingdom Viridiplantae; phylum Streptophyta; class Magnoliopsida; order Fagales; family Fagaceae; genus Fagus; species Fagus sylvatica. The sequence continues at coordinate 62,906,927 of OU015761.1, read as the reverse complement.
CAGGAAGCAATTCATATGTTGACTACATCCTAAAGTTTTAGTCTAAGGCTTAATATGTGTTTCAAATCAATTTCAAGTAAAATGGATTCTGGTAGCCTTTTGAATGATTTCTAATGGCCTCGTCATATGGCCCCCAGAATTACTTTTCATATCCTATTGTCACCTACTGCAGCTCACACCCAACTTTCTAGGAATGTTGTCTTACAAAACTATATCAGCATTGTTGTATAGTTTGCAGTTCTTTGATAGAATAAAATAAATGAATAAACAAAAAAAAATATTGCATTTAAATAATAAATTTAAAATTTCAGAGAACTTTGTAAGGATAAACCAGGAGAAATGTCTATCTTAGAACATACTTTTCTCCATATTTCTTACATGAGACTTTTTTTTTACTTTAACAAACTTGGCTACAGAATAAGACCAAGGCAACACTGATGCCCAGGCTTCATGCAAGTCCAGAATGGTCTTATATCAACAAGCATATTGCATACTAAGTCTAATAGTCATCAGAAGTCAAATTGTCAACATTCTTAATCATTTTAAACACACCCTACTGTAAATCTAAATATAAAGCAGAATTCTTAGGATAAGTTTATCAAATTGTTTCAATTAACTTGTAAACCAAGGTTGTGTTCCAAATCTGGATTTTCTAATTTTATGCTATCCCTTTTGGCAAATTATTTTTTACTATTCCTAGATAAACAAAACCACTCACCCTCCACTTAGGAAGAATCTGCCAAGAGTGGCAAAAACAAGCCTTGAGCGAAGCCCAGGGTGAATAAAGTATACAATTTGAAGCCTGTCCTTGATGTTTGAGGGAAGTTCTTCATAAATCCACCTCAAGATAGTTATTCCGGGGGAGTTGTCCTCCTTTTGCACAGTACTATGCATGTAAACAATGCAGAATGGCCCTTCTGGCAGTTCGCTGCATATTTTGTGGAAAATATACCTCTTCAGCCGCTCCCCATTCACAACCAAAGCTGCTTTCATAAAAAAAAAAACAAGCATCTCATAAGGGTATCAAAATAATCAACATATGTCATTTAGATAAGGTTATCCAAGAGCAGAAGAAGATAAAACTTGCTCAAATAAGGAAATTTAAGTAACAAAACTTTTAAGAGAAACAAGTGATACTCTAATACATCTTTCAGCATACAATTGATTTTATGAACAAAAAGCCTTCAATGATCCGATGTGCACCACCACAAAACATCTACAACACTCTGCCTCGCTGTGTTTGTATTCATTAACAAAATCATTTTAGGTGATAAATTAGTGTTATTAAGGTATAAAAACTAAAGCTACAGAGAAATAAAGTAGACATGTGGGGCTAGTAAACATTAATAACCAGAAGATATCCATAACTATGGTTTCTCTAACTTCAATGTAATATGTACAAAGAAGAAGTTGAAGAGGTTGCAGCTCATATGATTAGAAACAATACATAAACAGGAAACTTGCATCCAGAGTATTGTATGACAATGGGAACAAATTATAATTTTTTTTTTTTGATAAATAGAAACAAATTATAAAAATATCAGAATAAGATGACTATAAGGGCCAACATGCATAGAATGTTGATTATTTAAGATACAACAAGCGTTTAAACATAAGCACTGGTGAAATGAGAATGATGAGAAAAATAAGCAGTGACACAAAAAATTATTGAATAAGAATAATTGCTTTTGTGAGATGTGGGAGCTGGGAGGTAAAATCAGTTGGAAACAAAATCGTAATAACGAAGAACATATATCATCAAGAACGTAGACTGCAACAGTGAGGAGGTGTTATGGGTTCAAGGTGAAGAATTTAAAAGAAATTATATGGAAACAAAGTGGTCAAAACAAAAAAGAAAAGAAAAACAAAGAATGAGGTGTAGAGGATAGATTCCATAGCTTAAGATTTATCAAGAAAACATGGCTCTAGATAGCTTTTTAGAATGAGATGAAATCATACAGCTGCACCCAAGATAGTTTTTTTGAATGAAAAGAATTCAAACAGCTGCCCCCATGTAGTTCAGAACTTATTAGTTTACTCGACTTGTATTTTTTATATTGTAGAAACATCAGATAAACCTTTCCATGCATACTTAAAGAAAAGTACTTTTCAGTTACCAACTTCAGCCATTAAGACACTTAACAGAACAAACTATGACAAAGTTTTCAACATTATCAAGAGAACGCTAGGAGCTCTCTCAAGTCCTTCACCATTGTTTAGAGTTTCCCATAAGCTATGACCATTCGTTTAGAAAGTTTCAACATTGAACCTATCAAACATATTGTTTGTGTCCTGGGAATATGGAGAACTTAATAAAAATCACACAAATGCAACAAAAGAAAAGGCTCTTCAAATCAAAATTAGTCAGCTTCCACAAAAGACCACATAGAACCCATTTCACTAACTAACTAATAATTCAGATAAAATCAGACAAACCCCTTAATTAATTAATCAGAACTCAAGCAAACATAATCTATCTTCCATAAACAACATGAAAACAAAACAAACCCAGATGCCAAATAACCTAAAATTTACTCACAGCATCACTTAAATTCGAACCAAATTACCAAAAAAAAAAAAAATCTTTTATTCAAAACCAACAAAAAACCAGATACCAAACCAGCTCAAATTGCTTAAAACCACTAAAAACAATAACAATAACCCATCAATCATGGATATAAAAGCAAAAAAATCCACATATTAAACAAAACCCAGATAACAAAAACACAAAACGAAGTGAATAGTTCTGATTGTTTACCGGGAAAGTACTTTCCCACAACACGGAAAATGCGGTTGCCTTGTTTGTCTGAGCCTTGGAGGTGAAAGAACTGGAGGAGATCGAGATCGGAGAAGTCTTCGTCGGGAGAGAGGTACTGATCAGAGCAGTCGTGCCAGTTCTCTTGCTCTTCTTCTTCTCCGTAAGACAAGAAGGGACGGCCATCTACGCCGAGATCCGAAGCCAGGACCAGCACCGAGAAATCGTCCGATGAGTCTGCTGCCATCTCTGGTTTTGTTTGTTTTACTGTCTCGCTTTTTTCGCGTACTTCGTTTTCGGAAGGATAAGACGTCGTACCGTACGTGGGAATTGCACGTGTGATTACAGGGTTGGCTGAACACTCTGCAAAGGTTTTGTCCAAATATATATAGCGACGGAAAATGGCGATTGGCCGCAACAAAATCTTTAGTTTTGAAGAGGATTGAGATTTGTATCTTCAAAACCAAAAGTAATTTTTCATCATCATGTTTACTGCACTTTTTAAAAGAATTTTAATATATTTAAACCGACGAGTAAGATAAAAAGTTATTTTTTTACAAAATTATAATTTTTTATCTAATCCATTGAAAAATATTACAAGTATTACACCGATATCGGTCTTAATATAAATAAAACTTATGACGCCTGTCGTATCGTAAAAATAAAATTGAATGATTTGTTAGTAATTGTGATGGATCCAAAGTACTTTCTTATTTTAAAAATATTACAGAATTTGAGATGTTCATAATATAAAAACAATTAGAGACAGATAATGTTGTGGAATTAGGAACTAGCTCACCACATTCCATGAGAGGCCACTCACAACGTCTACAGACTTGTCCTTGAAGATGCAAAATTGTTACTACCAAACTTCTAGCGATACAAGTTGTCTCATACTCGTCGTAGTGTTAATGCCGTTGTCCATGCTTTAGCTCGCCGATGTCCATGCTTTAGCTCGCCGAGCTTTAGATATTAATAGTCTTTTGGTTTGGATGGAGAAGGTTCCTTCTAAATCCTGATATTGTTCATGTTTTGTTGAATGACTTTTCTGCTATTTATTCTTAATGAAGCATTTGCTCTTTTCCTTAAAAAAAAAAAAAAAATACTCACCACATTCGAATATGTTTTTGAAAAGTTAAAATTTGGTTTTGAAATATATATATATATTTTTTTGATAACCTTGGGTGTCCGAGCCAGCGTTCCGTAGATACGCGCACTTCAACTAATCCCAAGGGACACGCAACACCCTACTAGCACGTGTGCCACGATAATCGCAAGACTTTGCCTTGGGTAGGTGGCTCTGAAGTGACTCGAACTAGTGACCATTGGGGAGCACATCCAAGACCAAATCAGTTGAGCTACCTCTCAAGGTTTTGAAAATATTTTTTAACAGCATGATCTTTATATATATTTAAAACCATGTTTATTCAAGTTATTAAAAATTGGATTTAAAAATCTGAAACAATAAAAAAGAACCTATCCGGCAAAACTTCTTAACACTTTATTTTATGTCATTCCTCACATAGCAAATCCTTCATCACATATCCAACCAAGTGCTTATATTTACAGTGAGGTACCCCATCATTGAATCATGTTTAAAATATCATCCACATTTTGTATGTTCCACTCTTTTCTTTCTCTTTTCTAACTCAAGCTAAGATAACCTTATTTACCTCTTGCTCTACAAATCCCACAATTACTTAAAGTTCATTATAGGTAGCACGAACATATGGTTATGGTACATTGTTATGAGATTCTTGATGATCATATTAACTCGGTCCTTTTCAGTCGGATGATTGATCATCTTGGTAGCTTTCTCTCTCTAACAAATGAGGCACTCAGAGAATGTTTCATTGCACTTCCTGCTTGGTAGTCTCAAAATCTCTCGAAGTCACATCAATTATCGTATTGTAGGAGTATTGCTTCACAAAGGTCTCAACAAGGTCTCCCGATAAGTGCTTGGCAAAGGCATCTTAAGATTCACCTTGCTTCAGGACAAGCTTGAGAATTTTATTGGAGACATAACGCCATAGTTTCTTACCTTTGAGAAATACACCCATGTTTTGGGCCCACACATTAGGCCATGAGAAAAGTTTTTTTTTTTTTTTTTTTTTTTTTTTTTTTTGGGGTAAAAAATCACTTTTCGTCTATGTATTCTATGAGATGTTTTCATTTTGGTCATTCTATTTTTTCTTATTTCATTTTTCGTCCTTGATTTCATTGAATCTCTTTGATTTTCGTCATTATCGTCATTGCACTAATGGAATTAGATGACATGGCTAATAGATTGCTAGCGTAGTAAGGATAAAGTGAAACAAGAAAAAAAAAAAAAAAATACAAGGATTAAAATGAAAATGCCTCGTAAATGTAAGGATGAAAAGTGATCCCCCCCCCCCCCCCCCCCGCGCCCTCCCCCTCTTATTTCTCTATTTGTGGGCTAGAAATTAGCTGCGGTGAGAAGCAATTTGAAATGGTGAGTTGGATCCTCCAATATTTGATGAAAATCTAATTAAGTCGCTAATTAAATGCAGTAGTCAATAGATTGCATTGTGACACTAGGTTGATATATCAAGTCAGGATTAGCATGGGTACTGTATCAATTCAAACACAACATAGAGTTAACGAAATGATATCAAGTCAGGATTAGCATGGGTATTGTATCAATTCAAACACAACATAGAGTTAACGAGATGTTGATGTAAGCATTGACATGGTAGAGGCATATCTAGATGCTAATGTGGCAGCTTACATGGCAGCTAACATGGCACTACTAAAGTAACAAAGGGGAGCATCACCTGCAATGGTTGAATATACAATCCCAACAATGTAAAAGAGGTGGCCCGATAAATATGAGACATCTCAATTAAAATAGGGCAAAACTTATATACAGTTGCCTACATCCGGTTCCCTTTGTTAAAAATCAAACACCTGGCTATTTAACGCAGCCACAAACGGAAGTTAAATCCACCCGTGAGAAAGCAAGAGAGAGAAAAAGAGTTATTAAAAAATAAAAAATAAAAAACAGAGAAAGAGAGATGATGGAGTAGAGAAACACAGCCATTTCCTCTCTCTCATCTCAGCTTTTCTCTCTCTCTCTCTTACCAGGCCACTGTAGAAAACGCACCAGAGCCATTTTCCAGCACAAAGTAAGTGAAACATTTTATTACTTACAAAGAAAAGTCAAGAAATAAAGAGAGACTCATTCTCAAAGAGAGAGAGGAGCGGAGTCAAGAAAGGGGTATTTTGTTTCTTCTCCGACCGCTCGATTTGAGCTTCTCACAGGCCGATCTGCTCCTTTCTCATGTCAAACTATGCCTCTGATCTGTGATTTTTTTTTTTTTTTTTTTTTTTAGCACTTTTGTTATTGATTTATGGGTTGCAATTTTTTTGTGGAGTTGTTTGATTTGTGGGTCTGTGATTTTTTTCCCCTCTATTTTATTTTTTCTTCGTAACACTGTTTGTGGGTATGTGATTACTGATTAGGGGAGGTTGGTTGTGGAGTCTAGTGATTCTGTGTATGGGTCTGTGTAAAATGGTTTTGATGAGGCTTGAGATTGTTTGTGGAGTGTTTAATTGGGGGAGGTTGGTTGTGGACTGGTGTTGATGGTGGTTTTCGGGGAGGTTGGTGGTGGCTATGGTGGAGTTGCGGCGGAGAACAAGATGAGGAGAGCAAGACATGGATGGGCGAGGAGGCGATCCTCTCTCTCTCCTTCTCGGATCAGCTAGGCCATGGCAGCTTGGTAAGAGAGAGAAAAGCTGAGATGAGAGAAAGGAAAATGGCTGTGTTTCTCGACTCCATCATCTTTCTTTTTGTTTTTATTATTTTATTTTTAATAACTTTTTTTCTCTTTCTTGCTCTCTCGCGGGCAGATTTAACTTCCGTTTGTTGGTAACGTTAAATAACCACGTGTTTGATTTTTAACAAAGGAACCGGATGTACTGGATGTAAGCAACTGCATATAAGTTTTGCCCATTAAAATATACCACTTAAGCAATTAAAAAACAACTCAGCAATTACAATTCTAACTAAACAAAATACATCTTACATTTTCCTTGTAACCAAACAAGCATAGATCTCCCACCACTCCAGCCACCGCTGTTCTCTATGCCTCCACCTTCTTGGCGACAACTCATGAAAGTTTGGCCTTGGAGAAGAACTTGAAGAAGGCGTGAACGGTGGCGCAAGTGTGGTTGAACCTGTGCTGGTGTGGCCTAAAAGTGATTGGTGTGGGGTTGTCGGCAAAGTGCTCTTAGAACTCGTGTAGGTAGTCAAGGGCTTCGACATTGCCGATGGAGGAGGATACGACATGTCCTTTAGGAAGGAATGTACAAATCTAATTTGTTGGATCTCATTGCTCACATATATGCTTAAGGAGATCAGGGACTTCAAACTCAAAGGCTCCGTCGTTGGATTCGTTAATTTCTTTTGGTGTTGCTTCATCGTGGTCGTCCGATTTGGTGGTGGCCCTCCAAGTTGTCAAGCATCGTCGGTATCTGAAAAACATTGCGATCCTTGAACTAGTCCTTGAAGGAAGGGATCAAAAGGTCCTACATCAGCCTCGTAGCCCAGGTTCCACCACACTCGCATTGCCTTCTATGCCATGTTCAAGATCTGGGCTGGAGTGGTTGCCAGGGAGGTGGAGGCATAGAGAACGATGGTGGCTGGAGTGGTGGGAGATTTGGGCTTTTTTGTTTTTGTTTTTTTTTTTTTTTTTTTGACAATAGCAAGCAAACCCCACTTGTGGGGGATAGGGATAGAACCTTGGATGCCTTCATGGGAGACACCAAGAGGTACCACTAGGCCACAAGGGCTCGGATAGGAGATTTGGGCTTGTTTGGTTATAAGGAGAATATAAGATGTATTTTGTTTAGTTAGAATTATAATTATTGAGTTGTCTTTTAATTATTTAGATGGTATATTTTAATTGAGATGTTTTATTTTTATTGGGCTACATTTTTAACATTGTTGGGATTTCATATTTATCCATTCCAGGTGATATGCTCCCATAACGAAGCTATTGATGTGGCCTTAGGGCTATCGTGGAATTATCACATGTGGACATGTGGTGTGACATGTGGGTCCGATTTGATACAACTGGGTGGTCGCAAGTGGCTCTATATCATCGACGTGTAAGGGCGTGTGATCTTTGATGGAAACATGTGGTGCGCATAAAAGGACATACATAATTGTAAATAATTCTAGTGGTGAGTGAGAATTCGTGGACCCTCAAATTTGTACTTTTGTTTGGACTGACGAGCCAATATATGTAGAATTGATTTGCTGATAAGTTTAGGCAAGGAAGGATCGATGGTGGTGTGTAATGGATTGGAAAGATTCTGCTTTGTCGAATACGAAACGGTATAAAAACTTGTTTCGTGTGTTACTTGGATAGAGAAATGATAGCAACATAAGTTTGATGGAGGAGACTCAACACAAAGGAAATATGAGACTATTAGAAGCCACACGAACATGACTTTTGCACCATGTTGAAAAAAAAAGGAACCAAAAAAGAATAAAGTTTCTTAATAAAGTATCTCTATTTTCCATGTAAATTGTCTCTACATCATAGATTGACATATATAGAAGATAGTTGACCTATAGGGCTCTTAATTACGCTTAAATCAATAACAGTTGATATGCCTTAATTCAAACCATATTCAACGAACTTACAAAAAAAAAAAAAAACCAAAAAAGGAAAGAACCCAAATTGAAATCTCATTGTTTGAAACAAAAAAACTACGGCCACAACAAAAAACATAACAATTTCATAAAAAGACGAATTTGTTTCTCAAAATTAAAAAGAAAAAAATTGAAATCGAAGATTATGATAGCCATGTTCATAAGAAATTATTCATTTTTCTCATTATATTTATACGTAATTTTTTTAACCAATACAAATAAGTGATAATAAATTTGAATAATTATGTATTTTCTTAAATTTATGAATATGAATTGAGGTGATAAATAAATTGTGGGTTGTGAATTTTTTTTTTCTTTTTTTTCTAATGTAGATTTAGATTTGTCTGTTTGAGATTTAGCCACCTCTATCATAGCAACACTCCCAAATCCCACCATTAATCCATTATTATTTATTTATTTTTCCCAGCCAGATAAATCTTTCTATTAATTTGGAATTCATGTAGACCCACTTCAGTTTGTCGTTGAGGACAGGCCACACATGCTTTACCATCACCAAATCTCTTGTAGAGTCCCTTTGCTTCTGTGACTCTGAGTTTGGGCTTCAAACTCCAAAATGCTTTTTTTATTTCCTCTCTCAGTTATCTCTCTCTCTCAAGGTAAGTCATCTGCTCTGTGCTCTATGTTTGTTCGGATATATGGACTCAATTATTGCATTTCTTCATAGAAGTTCTTGTGTTTTGTATAACCAGAAACTCTGTAAAGTTCGAGACCCTTTTCAGTTTCTCCCAGTTTTGCTTTCCTTATTGCTTTGAGTCTTGTAACTATTTGGTATTGATTTGAGTTTCACTGTAAACTACTCCATGTTTGTGTAATTTCAAAACCCGGGTTTGATTTTACTTGGAATAGAGAATTTGGATTTGTGATATTCCTTGGACCCAGATTATCCTTTCAGGATTTTGTGCTGACCCAGTTAAGATTTTGAGGAGATATCTTAAACCCTTATTGGAATTTCATGGATACTTTACTTAAAACACCTAACAAGCTTGAATTTTTTAACCCACTTCATGGGTTTTCCGAAAAAGTGAGTAATTCAAGCTCTTCAAAGCTTCAAAACCAGGAGTTAAGATTTGGTTCCAAGAGGTCTCACATGAGATGGGGTAGGAGTGGTTGTGTTAAGGCTAGTAGTAGTGCTCTGTTGGAGCTTGTTCCGGAAACTAAAAAGGAGAGTCTTGACTTTGAGCTTCCTTTGTATGACCCATCAAAGGGCCTTGTGGTGGACCTAGCAGTTGTGGGGGGTGGCCCTGCTGGGCTAGCGGTTGCACAGCAAGTTTCGGAGGCGGGGCTTTCAGTTTGCGCCATTGATCCGTCTCCCAAATTGATTTGGCCCAATAATTATGGTGTTTGGGTGGATGAATTTGAGGCCATGGACTTGCTTGATTGCCTTGACACTACCTGGTCTGGAGCTGTTGTGTTCGTTGATGATCAATCAAAGAAGAAGGACCTTGACAGACCCTACGGAAGGGTTAATAGGAAGCAGCTGAAGTCGAAAATGCTGCAAAAATGCATAACAAACGGTGTCAAGTTTCACCAAGCTAAAGTTATTAAAGTTATCCACGAGGAGTTTAAATCTTTGTTGATTTGCAATGATGGTGTCACTGTTCAGGCTTCTGTGGTTCTTGATGCAACTGGCTTTTCTAGATGCCTTGTTCAGTATGATAAGCCCTATAATCCTGGTTACCAAGTGGCTTATGGGATTTTGGCTGAGGTTGAAGAACACCCATTTGATGTAGATAAAATGGTTTTCATGGACTGGAGAGATTCACATCTGAACAACAATGTGGAGCTGAAAGAGAGAAATAGTAGGATTCCCACTTTTCTATATGCAATGCCCTTTTCCTCTGATAGGATATTTCTTGAAGAAACTTCCCTGGTTGCTCGACCTGGATTGCCTATGGAAGATATCCAGGAAAGAATGGTGGCTAGATTAAGGCACCTGGGCATAAAAGTGAAAAGCATTGAAGAGGACGAGCGTTGTGTCATTCCAATGGGTGGGCCCCTTCCTGTGCTCCCCCAAAGAGTTGTTGGAATTGGTGGTACTGCTGGGATGGTGCACCCCTCAACTGGCTATATGGTAGCAAGGACTTTAGCAGCGGCTCCAATTGTAGCAAATGCCATAGTTCGGTATCTTGGTTCTGATGAAGGGCTTCCAGGAAATGACTTGTCTGCTGAAGTTTGGAAAGATTTATGGCCCATACAAAGGAGGAGACAAAGGGAGTTCTTCTGTTTTGGTATGGATATTCTCCTCAAGCTTGATTTACCAGGTACAAGGAGGTTTTTTGATGCATTTTTTGATCTAGAACCTCACTATTGGCATGGATTCTTGTCATCTCGACTGTTTCTTCCTGAGCTTATAGTTTTTGGGCTTTCACTGTTCTCTCATGCTTCTAATATGTCTAGAATAGAGATTATGGCAAAGGGAACTGTTCCTTTGGCAAACATGATCAAGAACTTGATAAAGGACAGTAATTAAGATGATTGGGTATCGGATATCCACCTGTTTTATGCTAATTGTGTTGATGTTGCAGCTCCTTAAAAGTTTACTTGCTTATAATTGTCTATACAGTAGATATTATGACTGCTGCTATGCCATTACTTATCTCATATGCATATCTTAGCTTGCGGTGATTCCTTGTGGCAGATGAGTACTTAAATGTCTGTTTATAGTTTAGTGTATCCGTACATGTGAGAAAATATCGTTTATGTTTGATGTATTCAAATCAATTGAGATTATTTTCAATTTTATTTTATTTTATTTTTTGGCTACTCATTTTGTTTGATAAGAGTAAGACTTCTGGCATGCGGTTTGAAACCTGTCAGATTATTTTAGTAATAGCATTGGAATCAAGTCAATAAATTTATATGTTTTTGCACTTCTTCCTCTTCTCTTGTTTTGCCTCTTTTTTTCCTGAAAAGTCCACCTGCTCCTGTGTTTCTTGGCTTCTATATTACTGCAGAGGGTACTATTCCTTTGGTAGACATGATTAACAGAATAGTTCAACTATACAAGATAAGAGAGATGACCAGAGTCTGTTCTTTTATGTTTAATTTTCACTTGGAGTTGCTTTCTAAGTTGCTTATAAATATCAATATAAATACTGAATTCATTACAAGGAGACCTGTGCTTCCTTTCCTTTTACCTGCACTTAGTGGCTTGATGTATTTGCTAGTTAGTTTCCAAAGAAAATATATGCAGTTGATGAAGTATGAATGCAGATAAAATTAAAAGCCATTAAATCATTTAAGCAAACATCTCAAAATAAGATAGTCCAAAAATCTGCATAATTGAACTTGGGGGGATAGTGTGGCAACGGATCATATCACTTGCAATGTTTTAAGGTGCAATTTGTGCAATGTGATTTAATTGGCCCAATTATAGTTTGTCAAATCAATTAAAAATCCAACTTAGCTCCACCTCACCCAATGGAACCAAATAATCTCTCTTCATTAACTCTCAAATAAGTGATACTTGAGTCACTTTCTCAGCCCATTGGTGGTCGAGCACAAAGTTGGGGATGACAAACATATCTAGATAGATCAATGGTCGATCTAAGGAATCTTACATTGCTTAGATGTGAGAATTGGTGTTTGGTCCTCTTGTATGAATAGTACGTCTCATAACACATTGTAATACACCAAAAATACATAAAAAAAGGATGTTGTCGTTTAAGGCTTTCATCCGTGGATGTAGCACATAGTGGCGAAACACGTAACCTTGATTCTATTCTCTTTAAATCTTTATATTTACTCTTGATGTCTTTGTATTTATATTCACATCCTAAATTTCTACATGGTATCAAAGCCATTAAAGAACAAACGTTCATTGATTCTTGGTCTCAAAGCCTCAAATTGTAGTTGCTCATCACTGTGCAACTCCTCCCATCGCTGTTTATACTGCTTCTGCATCAAAACGATATGCTTGGTTTTTCCCCAAACTGATCACACATATTAGTCGCTTGTGTCAAGATCAGAAAAACCCCACTTTTCCGACTAGATTCCGAGCCTCCACGCACGAACAAAAGCTTCGACAATTCCTCCCACGTGCCCCACACACTGTCACATCACCCAAAGATTCAGAACTACCATAACCGAGCACCGATTCATACAACGGACCCCACATATCAACAGTTTGACCACTGATTTATTGAACCACGGTGAAATCACAATCATTCCGTCAACCCTGCTACTATGAACATTTAAATTGTCAATTATGTTCTTATATTGTCAATTTATATTTATTTCTTAAAAATTAGTAAATCTGGGCCAAAATTGTCAATTTATAGGACCCCCTCCCCCCAACTCTCCTTCCAAACATATCAGTAGTATTTTAGAACTTTTGGAACCTCTGCTTTTAAGAATTGATCATGCTTTTATCCTGAAAAACATGAGAAATGAAATTGCATAAGTAAAAAGCGAGCAAATAGCAAAATTTTAGGAATATAGAGATAATGTGCCGATCGGTATACGAAAGGCCTTGATATTTGATAAGCACTGACCTGTGATCTCTAATTTTCTATTTTTTTGTCCTATCCAATTTTGCTCCAAATTTGACATTTTTAAGGGATAGTTGCACGATTTTTATCAGAATTAGCCCATCATCTGTTTAGGGTATCCAAAAAGGGATTAGATTTCTAATTATAAAATTAATTATTCATTTAAGAAGAACAAATAATAAATTTAATAATTGTAAATTACTAATTACCCTTTAGGTTGTTATCAGTTATCACTTGTATTCATGTTTATATCTTTTTCTTGATTTTGACCAATCTATACAATATCTAATAGGCCAGGCTTGCAATAAATTTTGCAAAGCTCTTGTTAAGCCATGTCATTAGCCTTCCTCCACGAGCAATTTGGAAAATTATTTAGAGTAATGCTAGGGATACAACTAATTTTACAACCAAATGCTTACAAATTGACATGGCATCCTATGTGGAGGTAACACATCAACAATTAATGATTTATTAATATTAAAAGTTAATATTGAGTTGGCAATTTGGTGTTAAAAGTTAATATTGAGTTGGCAATTTGGTGTTTTAATTGTTGATGTGTTACCTCCACATAGGATGCCATGTCAATTTGTAAGCATTTGGTTGTAAAATTAGTTGTGCCCCTAGCATTACTCAATTATTTAATACTCACAGAACATAAATAAATGCATACTATCTCCTCTCACATAAATGGTAAGTTCTATCATGAATTTAATTATTGGGACCTACCATTCATGTGAAAGGAGAGAATATGCATTTATTGTACTCAAAGAGTACTATATAATCACCCAAGCAATTTTTGGTTATTCCATTCCATTCCCTTTAGTGCCTCTTAACTGATCTCTTCTATATACCTTTTTGAATTCTACCATTTTACTTTGTCTTACATTTCTAATTTTAATATTTGTATGCTGTATACATACTCTTCTTTATACCTTTTTAAATTCTACTGATTTACTTTGTTTTATCTTCCCTAATTTTACTTTGTCTTACATTTCTAATTTTAATATCTGTATACTGAATACATACTCTTCTTTATACCTTTTTAAATTCTACTGTTTTACTTTGTTGTACCTTTCCCTAGTTTTTATATCTATATGCATATAGATTTCATACATCTATATAATAAAGAAGGCTTTACAATAAATTCACTAGCAATTTAAGATAAAATTATTCTGTACTCTCGGAACATAAATAAATGCCTATTCCTCATCTCACATGAATGGTAAGTTTTACCATAAATTTAACAAAAAAGCTATGAACACAACATTTTCATAATAATGTTGAGGTGTCAAGTTGTAAATGAGAAATAATTAAAAGATATAAGTGGTGATTACAAATGAGAACTAATAACAACCTGCCAACTCAATATTGTTGTAAAAATATTGTGTCTGTAGTATTGCTCTAAATTTAATTAATGGAACCCACCATTCATGTGAGATGAGGAATTACACATTTATTTTATTCCGAGAATATTGAATAATTATTGCTCTTACATTCTATTCCCTTTATGACCATTTATATTTTCCAATTTGGTTTTTCTCCCTCCACCAAGCCCTTTATGCCTTTTTGAATTCTCTCATTTATGCCTTCTTAATTTCTACGGTTTTACTTTGAATATCTATATACATATACATAAAACCCTTTATGCCTTTTTAAAATCTCTCCTTTATGCCTTCTTCATTTTTGATGGTTTATCTTACCATTTTTACGGTTTTGGTTTAACTTTGTATCACCTATTCCTAACTTTTATATCTACAAGTGATTATTCAATAGTCCAGGACTATAAAAAAATGCGTAGTCTCCTTCTCACATGAATGGTTGGGTCTCACTAGTTAAATTCTTGGATAGGATCCACCGCTCTGTGAGAGGGGAGACTATGCATTTATTTATAGTCCGAGACTATTGAATAATTTTCCTTATATCTACATACATATACATCTATATAATAATTGAGGCTTTGCAATAAATTCACTAGTTATTTAAGGTTATTCTATTCCATTCCTATTATTGTGCTTGATTATAATTTGTTTTGAAATTCCTTTCTTAATTGAATGGTTTAATGTTTATACAATTTTTGCCTTCACTCTTTAATGCATTACCCCCCCCTCCCCTTCAGGATTAAGATCCTCTAGAGTTCATATGGTACTATATCACATAAAGTTCTCTAAATCTTAATCATTCATTTTAAAATAAAAGGTTAAGATGATGACATGTCATTAATCTACTAACATAACCATAAAATAATAATTTCCAAAACAAATTAAAAGTCTATCATGTTAACTCCATCCAACTCCACCCGTTAAATCAAAATAGATCCCAAATCCTTCCGTTAATTCCTCCAATCCTCATGGTAAATCTCAAGAGCAATGTCCACCGGGAAAATAGAAATCCACGCCCACTAGACCCACGCCTGACTTACAACCACCCGCACCCATCGAGAACCATCCACACCGACGCTCGCCCAATAAAAACCTATACCCACTAGCCACCGAGAACCACCCACGCCTATTGAGAACAGCCACTGCCTGACTAGATCAAGCCCAATACAACGCAGAGAAGAGAGAACGCAAATATTAGAAGAGAGAGAGAGAGTGTGTGTGAGAAAGAGGGGATAAAACAAATAAAAAATAGGTTGCACTGGTCTTGTATATAAACAATCGGATAAACAAATAGCTACCTATGGTGGGCGTGGAATTTTTTTTTTTTTTTTTTTGTAAACTTTGCTCCTATGGGGGATTGGAGGAATTAAAAGAATGGTTTATTTTGATTTAATGGATGGAGTTAAAGTGAGAGAGTTTTAGTTTGTTTTGGAAACTATTATTATAGTTATGTTAGTGGATTGATAACATGACATCATCTTAACCTTTTATTTTAAAATGAATGGTTAAGATTTAAAGAACTTTATGTGGTAGAATACTTTAGAAACTCTAGAGAATCTTGATCCCTCTCTTCATTTCTGTTGTTTCTCCTTCCATTAAACCCTTTATGCATTTTTAAATTCTCTCTTTCACGCCTTCTTAAATTCTACTGTTGTACTTCTTATCAAAAAAATAAAAAATAAATTCTACCATTTTACTTTGTTCAACCTTTCCTCAGCTCTCATTTTTCCACTTTTCTTCTCTCTCATTATTTTTCACCTCATTCTCTTCCACCTAATTCTCAATATAAATTTGTTGTTATTCTCACCTCTCTCTCTCCCATTCATAAAGGGTTCCCCCCCCCCCCCCCCCCCCCCCCCCCCCCCCCCCCCCCCCCCCCCTCCCCCCGAAAAAAAATAGCACTCTCTCCATTTCTTTGATTTTATTTCTCTTGTAGTGATTTTTTTTTAATTGTATCTACCACTCATTTTATTCTCTAATGACTCTTTTGTTACCAATTGTTTCTATTTCAATATAGCTTACTTTAAGCAGATATAAAGGGTAAATGCTAAAGTTTACCCTTGATTTTTGTTTCTATAACTTTTTTGTTCAAGGTGGACGATTTTTTTGCTCAAGGTGGAAGATCTATTGCCAAGACATCAATGTATTACTTTTTGGTGTAGGTGAGATCGAATCCAATACACTTATTTGACAACAAGATACTTGACCAGTTGAGCTAATTGAAACCCACGGTTAAAGAACACCTATAAGATAGACTTGAGCATACATCATACATGATAAATGTTAAATTGATTTTAACTGGTCCTTGGATAGAATATAATTTTAATTTTCACAAATCGGAGACCCGCGCGATGTGCGGAAACTTTTCTATTATATAAAACTATTATTCTTCCTTCCAATTATTGTCATTTAGCTTTAATTGGAACACAAAATAAGGTCTTTTGTCTCATTGGGTGAGACTATATTTCATTCAATTAATTATATAGGAATATGATTCAGTATAAGAATGCTGAAAAATAAGTAAGATTATATATTATATACTCTTACCGGTAGGTGAGAACGCGATGTTAAACGTGCATGTAACCATTACACATAATACCACCTACCTTAATTGGTGGAATTAGATCCACAACTTATGAACAATGGTGAGAATGTGGCAATAAGTTGATGCAATATATTCTCAATGGCTAATGCAACTGCCTCTTGCACTTTACTAATATTGTTGCAGAAAAGAGAGGATGAAGAGAATTATGTCTCATGTCATTAGTTTGTAACCAGCTTGCTACAACCCACTACGTGGTAACTCATAAGGCCATCCGCATGTATTATTTAAATAAATCATATGACTTTATAAACTGGTTTGTAGTCAAACTCTGTTCATGTCACATTGCTTTGCAAGATTAAATCATAATATAGGCTACCTATTTTGCAAGATTAAATCATAATATTAATATAGGATCAAGTATTTATTCATCTTTAAATATGGTTTTACTAACAAACCGTGGAAATTAAGAGATTTGAAGAGAGATATTCCTAATTCAGAAAATCAAACAATACCACTCAATTGCTACATTTATTTTTAAACTTGATTACATATTACACACATCAGGCACAAACTTTGACACAATTATTTTCCAATCCACACACATTAATTACATCAAATTAGAAAGTACAATCACAGTGACTTATTTAGAAGCATGAAAACTTCAAAACCAAGCATCTCAAAGGCATAGAAACCATGTACTTCAGCTAGATAGACACACTTGAAAAGAGTACAGCAAATAAAATTTTACCTTTTTCCGGTCAAGTTTAGTACTAAACTCTTGTATAAGTCGTCGCAGGGAGAGTTTACAGCATACCAAGTCTGAGTAGCAGTTAGAACAAGTCCTATAAATGCGCCAGTGAAGGCCATTAACGTAGGGCTCCGGAAATATGTGAAAATTTTTTGAGCAAGCCAGGTCCTTATCGACTTATTATAGTGGTTCTGAATTTGTATTTTGACATCGCTATATATTTGGAAGTTAGGCACCAAGTCGGTGCCTATGTCATTGAAGATCAAAGCCGCATCTTCCTCGTTGCAAAGGAAGTTCTTGATTATTTTTGTTTTCTGTAGTATCTTAATATCGTCGGCTTTATCGATTAGTGAATCTAGGAAGGATATGTAAGAGGTGATCCCATAATCATTTGTGAAATCTAGAGACATTTCGTAGGCTATTAAGTTCAATAACTTTGACCTGGTTGAGTCATCCACAGTTATTGGAGGGAGGGAAAGGTATCCCAAACAACCGAATAGTGTTGTAAAAGATATATCACTCAAGGAACTATTTTTATTTTTACTACATTGCACAAAGATACCTGCTGCTTGAAGCTCCTGAACGCTGAAATTGAATTCCCAATTTTGCTTCTTCTTTTGTTTATGTACCTTGCTGCGTTGACCATCCAATAGAGATGTTCTCAGGAAGTCGAGAAGATGGATGTGTTTTTGATGCACTACCATATTTGGATCTTGTTGCTGCTTCCTTCTTTGTGGCCGTACCATAATTTGCTCTTTAATGAATTTTTCAATCGATTTCTCCAACTCGTTTTTGTTGTTACTCAAGCTAATCAACAAAGTGAGGAGACGGTAGGGAAGCTGGTTCTCCAGCATAAACAAATCTTTCTGTGCAAAATATACCCTGTCGCCTTCTATACTCGATTCTTCGAATTTGTGATTAGTAAAGATGTATATGTATTGTAGTATTGCACAGCCGTCCACAAACAACATCCATGCGAGGTCGTTATCATCATACTTCTTGGTCACCTCCTCCACGAAGCATTGCCTCAGTTCCTTGATGTCATCCTCAATCTTATCGTATACGTCTTTCATACTCTTGCCGCTGTCTTTGATGAACTTAGATGTCAGTAGACGCTTGTAGTTCTCTCCTTGATCGTATCTTTCTCTTCCATGATGGATAGGACCGAATGATACCAGTCGTGGCTCATAGTACTTCTGAAAGTACTCCTCATTGGTATTTCGCAGCAAGAATACAACCTTTTGTATCTTTGGTGTTGAAGATTGATTCTCCGCATTTTTTTCTGCCTCGATTACCGTTTTAAACTTTGCCTCCAGGGTAGTAGTTTTGGTTGAAATGCTCTGCGTCTGGGCCTCCTCAGTGGTGCCGCTGCTTGTTTCACCGGCTTCCCTTGAATCGAACTCTATGGAAACAACATGCTCTGTTTCGGCCATATATAGTAAGTTTGCACCAAGAAGGCAATTGAATTTTGTAAGTTTGGCAGTTTGCTGTACCAGTATTTACACTTACTTATAGTACGTAAAAACTTTGGCTTTGACTGTTGCTCTTATTCGAATATTTAAAGTTGGGACATAATATAGATACTTTTCTCAAGCAATTATATGACTGATAAACATATATAGCAAGGTTAGAATATATACTTTTTTTTTGCTAAAGTAAAGTTAGAATATATACAAGATATGTACAAAAAGGAAAACGTATATATTGGAAAACGTATGATTTTGTTATAATCATGATCACATGCATGAGAAAATGGATTTCACATGACCCTGTCAATTTTGAAGAGTGATGTATCAAAATATGACAAGTATATGGGGAATTAAAATATTGTTACATGATCATGGTTTTTTTTTTTTTTGGTCAAAATTATGTGGCCAAACAATATTGTTCCAAAGTTATTTGGAAAATAGACTTTTGATGTGAACCTGGTGTAATTTCTTACAATGGTCACATACATTAGGAGAGTCACATCAACACGATGCACATGATGAATGTGACGAATTCTAAAAAAGATAAATTTTCTTAAATAACTTTGCTAAAACAGTACTATTTTCTTAAATATCAACTTTTTTGAAATCCAACTTTATATTTGTTGAGAATAAAAAGTTCCATATTAGACATTTAAAATCTTGCATTTCTACATAAAAGATCCTGTGCTTCTCTCCAACTACAACTATTGGTTTTAGCCTTTTAGGTTAGATGCTATATCTTTAATATAGTATTAGAGTAGGTTATTTTCTCTAAGTCACCACAAGATAATCAGTCATCGTGTTAGTTTATGTGTTTTGCTAGTCTTGCCACACATGAGAGGGTATGTAGAGAATAAAAAGTCTCATATTAGGTATTTAAAACCTTGCATTTCTATATATAAGATATTCGGTCTCTCCATCTATTACTAATTGATTTTTGGTTGGATATTACTCTAACTTTAATAACCTGTGATCCTAGGTCTTAATCTAACAAGTGACTTGATGGTGGTTGATTTTGTTTTTTTTGTTATTTATGATGTTCTTTTTGTGTTTTCTTAATTTGGCTTGTAAGTTTTAAAATTTTGTAGTTTTACTTGTAACTTTAATTGATGTATGTGTACGGCAAATTGTTACTTGACATTAACATCCTATAAAACCAATCTTCAGATCGGATGGGATGAATGCTTAATATCTACTTATCCCATCACTTAGATCAAGGAATGTAGATTATGTCCATGCAAATTTAACGATTTTAGGATGTAATTTATTTATTTATTTTTATAGTTACAATAGATTTTAAACCTATGTCGTCCGCTCCATGATGATTGCTCTTACTATCAAGCCAATACACTAATCGGTTTTTGGTATAGGTAATATTTGAACCCAGGTCCCTTGCTCGACGACAAGAAACTTTATCAATTGAGCTAATTGGAACCCACCAGGATGTAATTAATTAATCAAGAGACAAAAAGGTTATATTTGGATTTTCTAGATTAAAACTAGCTAGAAGATGAGGCATTTTAATATTTATTTTACTAATTGGAACAATATATGATATATTTTTAATGCAATGCACTATTTTAAAAGGTTTTCCTGATTTTTGTACGAAAAAATAAATCAAGGGTAACTCTGATTTGTAAATCTAGGAGAATAAAAATCCATAGTAAGAGAGTTGGTATTTGATACATCCAGCATATGACTTTCCCCTCACAACAAGTGGATCCCATAGACGTATAAACCTGTTGTGAAGGGGAAGTCATATATGCCATATGTATATAATACTTTTTCGTGGTAGGAGTTTAATTAGTCATGAGAGTGTGAGACTTGCTACTAATATACTAAATATCTTGATCTCCTTGGATCGTAGCTCTCAACTGCCGAGATATTTAACCGTCCTAGTCTCCAGACAAGATACAGACTAAAAATAAGAAAAGGAGAGAGGCTCCCTCTGGCAGCACTTTCTTAATTCCTCTCTCATCCTTGCCTCTCTAGGAAGTCTAGGATTCCCATCAGCCATGTACCCTAGGAGATTTGGTACGTTGAACTCAATAAGAGCTTGATATAGGTGGTTCTTACATTCGATGAGCGTCACTCGTACTGGACGTGGGGTTTGCCGAATCCAACAAGGGAGACATGAAAAGAGCTCATGTAGTTTGATTTACTTAATTTGGCAGCATCAATGTCAACAAACACATGGGTTTAAGAAAACGGCTTGAGGTATACACACAAACTTTATGTTATGCACTTCGGATGTTTATAAACACAAAGCATCTTTCATTGGAAATGATTGAAATACTTTTTTAAGTTTGAGAGATAAAGATAGCAAAAAAGTATATATTTCTTCATTTGTTAACTAGAAATTGACTAATTTCTCAAGAAAAAATGGGTACAAAGTACAGTTGGTTTAAGATTATTATTTATATATCATGGAATCAAATGCACAAACTTTTCTGAAGTCGAAACTTGTTTTATGATTCAGGTTCGATGAAGCTGTACATGACTACATGAGCACGATCCAAACTATTGTTTCACCTTTTACTAAATCAAGCGTAATATGTAATGTACAAATTTCAAATTGTACACACTTTTCTTAGAAATTGTGGGTTACACCTTCATCTTTATGCAGCAAGATTGGTATCTAATGTATCGCACTTTTGTGAAAGTTTTGCTATGATTAAAACCTGTGCTTACGTAGTTCGCATCAATATTTCCTAAAGGAGAGCGCACGTTACATGATGAATCTTGCTTCAGACATAATAACTAAAGTACATATTTCTTTTTGATAGAATAACTAATTAAGTACATATGTGATAATCGTGAAAGAGTCTTTATTTACCCAGCAAGTTTTGTACAAACTGTTAGAATAAAACTGTTTTTTTTTTTTTTTTTTTTTTTTTTCATCAAGCCTGGTATCAAACATAACTTTATGCCATGGTTTCATTATACTAATATATTAGACTCACGGCAATCTTTTCCCTAATGATGTGATTCATGCTTCAAACAGTAACAGTTAAATGTGATACATGAGACATTATGTAAAGTATGTAAACTAATTTGAAAAATATTTTCCACAAGTAACTATGATAGAAACCGTTTGACATAGTGATGTAGGACAAAATATGCAGTTTAATTTTTTTTGTTTATTACTTTTGATATTTTCATGTAATTTTCGGAATTTTAGGTTTAGGGTTGTTATTTCCTTGATTTTAGGTGTTTTTAATGCTTTTTACATCAAATTAATTATACTGTAATAGGAATCAGTATTACAAAAAATAAAATAAGCTGTAATGTAATAACTATTATCATTCATTTGTTTGGTGACAACACATAAATAGAATCCTGAATATGTATTCTTTATTTTACTACAACATGATTAATATACGAGTATTGCTTATTATACGAGTATTAATAATTTTAAAACATTTTGGAGACTTGGATTTTGAATGTTATATATATATATATATATATATATATATATAGAGAGAGAGAGAGAGAGAGAGAGAGAGAGAGAGAGAGAGAGAGAGAGAGAGAATTAAAAAAAAAAGTTGTAGTTAATTATGGTTTTTCGAATTTTTTAATTTTTTTGAGCTATTACGTGATTTAAGAAATAGCTATTATGCCTATTTTTGTAAGGATTAGCTATTCCTCATTTCGAAGAATAATCATTCCTAAAGAATAGCTATTCTCTGTAATGAAAGCATAACCAAATAGCCAAATAATTATTCCTTAGGAATAGCTATTATATTATATGACCTATTACAGTATACCAAACATGCCCTTAGATTCTATTATGGTAGGGTATTTATTATGGTTTCTTTTAGAATATTTTCATTTGTCAATTAAGTTTTATGAAGCCCTAAAACTAGCCTCCAAGTCGGCATACGATTTTTATTTTTAGTTTTTCTATTTCTAAAGTCTTCCTAAGAGTTTTCTAGTAGTCCTAAGTCCTTTCCTATTTCTATTGCTTGTAGCCGTCAAAGCAAAAAAGTTCATTATTCAATAATATTATTCAGAAGAGTTGTTCTCTTTATTTTCTTTTATGGATTCTAGGTTTTCTCCTTGTGGACTCAAGGAACCTTTAGTGGATTTTAGGGTTATTTTCTTGAAGTAGACGTGTTCTATTTCTTGTAAATTCCGCCTCCGTCACATAGTCCATCGAAAATTATAGCGCTAGGAAATTTTCTAAAATCCCAACCTTCCATGCCCAATTTTTTATATGCAATGCCCTTTTCCTCTACTAGGATATTTCTTGAGGAAACATCCATAGTGGCCCCGCCTGGATTGCCCATGGAAGATATCCAAGAAAGAATGGTGGGTAAATTAAGGCAACTGGCCCGCTGTATATCACCTAATACACACTATTTGTACATATCACCAAAATTTGGATATATATAATTTGTGGATGTTGATATTCATTTGGTTGTGTAGTGTGTATAAGTGTATACACCATGATGTGAAAAGCATTGAAGAGGACAAGCGTTGTTGGAATTGGTGGTACTGCCTTGATGGCTGGATGGAGAACCCCTCAATCGCGTATATGGTAGATAGGACTTCAGTAGCGGCTTCAATTTGTAAGGTATTGGAGCACTAATTTGCACTCAAGGTATTCGAGCTTGCTTTTAAGGTATTGGAGTTTGCACTCAAGGTATTGGAGCTTACACTTAAGGTATTGGAGCTTGCACTCAAGGTATTGGAGGCTTGCTTGTCTCCCATGAGAAGAAGGAGTTGGCTAGCTTGATTTCTTTATAAAAGGAATCCTTGTGCATGTATTAGTTACAAGCAAGTAAGGAGTAGAAAGAAGAGAGAGTTAAGTGTAGAGAGAAAAGAGTAAGAAGAGAGAGTCTTTTGCATATATTAGTGAGAGTAGTGTAGTTCTCCTTGTGCACAGATCAAAACAAAGTGAGAGAGCAAAAATTCTCAGTGTATTTTTCAGAGTGAGTGATACATAGTGTGTGCATGTGGTATCTGCTGATCCACAATTAATTGTAAACCATTTCAGTGACTAGTGAAAGTGGGTGCGCTCTGTGGACGTAGGCAATTTTGCCGAACCACGTAAATCTTTGTGTTGTATGATTGTGCTTATTCTCTTACACTTATCATAATAATTGTGCAAAGTATTATCTTCTTGTATATTGTATCATAAAGATCCTGCAGAAATTAGTGGCGTATAATTTCCTAACAATTGGTATCAGAGCGTATTGGTTGATACAACAAGAAGGATGTCTATCGATGCCACCACTCCTGAGATTACTACTTTGCCCAATGCCACACCTGAGGGTACTTCTTCGAGTGACAGCTCAAAGAAGTGGAACCCAAATTATGGATCTGGAAGCTCCATGAAAATTGAAATAAAGTCATTTGATGAGAAGATCAATTTTGGCTTATGGCAAAGGCGGATGCGTGGCGTTCTTGTCCAACAAAGGTTACAAATTGCCTTGTTGGGAATAGAGAAGAAACCAGAGAACATGACCGATGCTGAGTGGATGGATATTGATGAACGGGCAATCTCCTCCATTGAGGCCTATATCACAGATGCTGTATTAAATCATGTGGTATCCTGCACCACGGCCAAAGACATGTGGGACAAGCTAGAAGCTATATACTTGGGGAAATCCTTATCAAATAAGCTCTTTCTCAAGAAGAAGCTCTTTAAGCTCGAGATGAAGGAAGGTGAGGACATGATGAAGCACATCAACATTTTCAACGCTTTGATCAACGACTTGAACTGAATAGATGTTCAAATCAGTGAAGAAGATTGAGCTTTGTTGTTACTTGCATCATTGCTAGATTCTTATGAGCATTTCATCACTACACTCATGTTTGGAAAGTCAACCCTCAAGTTCAATGAGGTTGTACAAGACATCATCTCTCATGTAACCATGAAGAAGTCAGATAATAATTCTACTTTGGGATCTGCTTTGAACGTGGAAAGTAGAGGCAGAAGTTCAAACAAAGGCAATGGTCGTGGCAAGTCCAAATCAAGGACGGGCAGGTCAAAGTTGAGGAATCCAAGAAATCCCAACAATTTCCAAAACTAGAACAACTCAAAAATTGTTGAGTGTTGGAATTGTGGCAAGACAGGTCATTACAAAAATCAGTGCAAAGCTCCGAAGAAAGATCTAGAAAATAAGGTTGAAGCAAATGTTGCTTCTACTTCGGGAGTAGATGACGCACTGATATGCTCTTTGGAGAGCAAGGCGAAGTCTTGGGTGTTAGACTTAGGAGCATCGTTCCACGCTACCTCAAGTAGTGAACTCTTTACAAGTTATACACCGGGCAATCTAGGAAAGGTCTATCTTGGTGATGACCAACCTTGTGACGTGGTCGGAAAAGGTGAAGTGCAGATCAAGTTGAATGGATCTGTATGGAAGCTAAAGGATGTGAGACACATCCCAGCCTTGAGGAAACATTTGATCTCAATGGGACAATTGGATGACGAAGGTTATGACATAACTTTCAAAGACAAAAAATGGAAGGTTTCTAGAGGAGCAATGATTATTGCACATGAAAAGAAGACCAACACTGTCTACATGACAACCAATGCTTGTGGGTCAATTGCAGTTGCAGCAAGCAAAGAGGATCCTAATCTATGGCACCAGAGACTGGGTCATATGAGTGAAAAAGTACTCAAGATTATGCACTCAAAAGGTAAGCTACCAGGACTACAATCAATTAATATTGACTTATGTGAATGTTGTATTTTTGGCAAGCAGAAAAGAGTTAGCTTCAAGACAGGTGGCAGAACTCCGAAGCAAGAGAAGCTTGAGTTAGTTCACACAGATGTGTGGGGGCTAGCTACAGTCTCATCCATTGGCGAAAAGTCATACTTTGTGACTTTCATTGATGACCATTTTAGAAAGGTATGGGTCTACTTCTTGAGACAGAAATCGGAAGTGTATGAGGTGTTCAAGAAATGGAAGGCCATGGTAGAGAATGAGACAGGCTTAAAAGTCAAGAAGCTGAGATCCGACAATGGCGGAGAGTATGAAGACAGGGGGTTCAAAAAGTTCTGTTATGAAAATGGCATCAAGCTAGAGAAGACTTTACCAGGGACACCACAATAGAATGGCGTGGCGGAACTTATGAACCGAACATTGACTGAGAGAGCCAGAAGCATGGTATACAGGTAGACTTACCAAAGCAGTTCTGGGCAGAAGCAGTCAATACAACAGCTTACTTAATCAACTAAGGACCATCAGTATTGTTGGAACACAAAATACCATAGGGGGTATGGAGCGGTAAAGAGGTAAAACTTTCTCATTTGAAAGTTTTCGGTTGTGTCTCATATGTGCATATTAGTGATCATGCTAGAAGTAAACTTGATCCTAAATCTATAAAATGCACTTTCATTGGATATGGTGACGATGATTTTGGTTATAGATTTTGGGATGATCAAAACAAAAAGGTTACTAGAAGTCGAGATGTTATATTCAATGAAAATGTGATGTACAAGGATAGAGACACACAATCTCCAAGTAATTCAACACAAAGTGATCCTGTGTATGTTGAGTTAGATGACATTCCAGAAAGCAGTGTGGCACAATAGGTAGTTGAGAGTTCCTAGTCAGAGGGACTTACACCACAAGACAACACATAACGAATTGACACACCACGGTCTCTAGCTTCTACTCCAGCTCATACTTCTATATTGAGGAGGTCTTCTTAACCTCATGTACCAAATAGGAGATATTTGAATTACTTGTTGCTCACTGATGAAGGTGAACCTGAATGCTATGATGAGGCATTTCAGGTGAAGGATGCTAGCAAGTGGGAGCTTGCAATGAAGGACGAGATGAAGTCCCTCATCTCTAACAACATATGGGAGCTAAATGAGTTGCCCATGGGGAAAAAGGCTCTACACAACAAATGGGTGTATCGAGTCAAGGAGGAGCATGATGGTTCCAAGAGACACAAGGTGAGATTGGTGGTCAAAGGCTTTCAGCAGAAAGAAGGAATTGACTGCATTGACATCTTTTCACCGGTTGTGAAATTGACTACCATTCGATCAGTTCTGAGCATTGTTGCAGCAAAAGGTTTGCACCTTGAGCAGTTAGATGTAAAAACTGTCTTCCTTCATGGTGACCTAGAGGAGGAGATATACATGCAACAACCAGATGGTTTCTCAATGAAGGGAAAAGAGATTCTTGTGTGTCAGTTGAAAAAGAGCTTGTATGGTTTGAAATAGGCTCCAAGGCAATGGTACAAGAAGTTTGATGATTTTATGCAGAAAAATGGCTACTACAAGTGCAATGTTGACTATTGCTGCTACTTCAAAAGATTTGAGTCCAGTTACATTATTTTGCTACTTTATGTTGATGACATGTTAGTGGCCAGTTCAGATATGAACGAAATCAAGAAATTGAAGAAGCAATTGTTAAGTGAATTTGACATGAAAGATTTGGGCGCAGCTAAGCAGATTCTTGGGATGAGGATTCACAAAGACAAGAAGAGAGGTACTTTGTAGTTGTCTCAAGCTGAGTACATTGGTTGAATTCTGAAGAGGTTCAACATAAGTGATGCTAAGGTAGTTAGCACACCTCTGACTAGTCGTTTTCGACTATCCAAGGATCAGTCTCCCAAGATAGAGGAAGAAGAAGGTTTCATGGCTAAGGTTCCATATGCCTCAGCCATTGGAAGTGTAATGTATGCCATGGTTTGCACAAGACCAGATATTGCTCATGCAATGGGAGCTGTGAGCAGATTTATGAAAAATCCTGAAAAGCAGCATTGGGAAGCAGTCAAGTGGATACTGAGGTATTTACGTGGTACGACTGACAAATGTTTTTGCTTCAGAAAAGGCGAGTTGAGACTACAAGGATTTGTAGACGCAAACTTTGCTGGAGAGGTAGATCACTGGAGAAGTACTACCGGTTACATTTTCACATTAGGCACTACTGCAGTTAGTTGGGTTTCGCAGATACAAAAGATTGTTGCTTTATCCACTACAGAGGTAGAATATGTGGCTGTGACATAAGCAAGCAAAGAGATGATTTGGTTACAAGGTTTGTTGGCAGAATTGGGTTTCAGACAGGCGAAAAATGTTTTGCATAGTGATAGTCATAGTGCTATTCATCTGGCAAAGAATTCAGCATTTCATTCAAGAACCAAGCATATTGGACTTCGTTATCACTTTGTCAGATCACTTCTTGATGATGGGGTGTTAACACTTGAAAAGATCCAAGGCAGCAAGAATCCAGCCGAAATGTTAACCAAAGCAATAACAATAGAGAAACTGGAGCAGTGCTCAGCTTTAATGGGTCTTCTAGCTTGAGAAGACAAATATGAGCACACCACTTTGCACCATTAACGAAGGAAGTTGGTTTCACATTTGCATTAGTCTTTAAGTGGGAGATTGTAAGGTATTGGAGCACTAATTTGCACTTAAGGTATTGGAGCTTGCACTCAAGGTATTGGAGGCTTGCTTGTCTCCCATGAGAAGAAGGAGTTGGCTAGCTTGATTTCTTTATAAAAGGAATCCTTGTGCATGTATTAGTTACAAGCAAGTAAGGAGTAGAAAGAAGAGAGAGTTAAGTGTATAGAGAAAAGAGCAAGAAGAGAGAGTCTTCTGCATATATTAGTGAGAGCAGTGTAGTTCTCCTAGTGCATAGATCAAAACAAAGTGAGAGAGCAAAAATTCTCAGTGTATTTTTCAGAGTGAGAAAGATACACAGTGAATAATACATAGTAAGTGCATGTGGTATCTGCTGATTCACAGTTAATTGTAAACCATTTCAGTGACTAGTGAAAGTGGGTGTGCTCTGTGGACGTAGGCAATTTTGCCGAACCACGTAAATCTTTGTGTTGTATGATTGTGCTTATTCTCTTACACTTATTATAATAATTGTGCAAATTATTATCTTCTTGTATATTGTATCATAAAGATTCTGCAAAAATTAGTGGCGTCTAATTTCCTAACACAATTGTAGTTGTAATACCCGGTCCCAAAGGATTCCAAAAAGAAAAGAGTTTTTGTTTAAGTGGGTAATTTAGTAAATTTCAAGTTAAGGGTAAAAATACAAATAATAATTTATTTTAGGAGTTTTTAGAAATAAAAATAAATGAGTCATAATCCTAGTAATATTAGAGTATAAATAGAGTTCTAAACCTTATTGTAATACCAACAGACATTCTTTGACAGCAAGAATTTGAAGGATTTCAAGGAAAGATAATTGGAGAATTCTTGAGGTAAGAGCATATAATCTTATTCTATTTCATTGAATATATTATTTGTGAAGAAATCCGGCCAACAAATAAAGTAAAACCGATTTGATTTTTGATGATTTCCGGTATTGGTTGAACGATTTTGTCCCGGTAGCATAAAAGATTATATATGTTGGTGTGAAAATTGGTACATATAGCTTGATTTAGTTCTATTGTTTTAGTTCTAGGTACTATACATGTCAGGTGGTCTAATTTTTGACAAATAGTATTCCAATATAGACGTGATGAAAAGTTTTTCTTAAAAGTGCTTCGGCTTCAGGTGTGGTCATTGAAGAAGATGAAGAGTTTTAAAAAAAAAGAAAGTATAATATATAGGCTTCAGGTGGTCATTCAAAGAAGAAAAGTAGGTTGGCTATTGGCTATAGGTCATGATGAATGGATATAGGCTTTGCATAGGTAAATTAATCTGATAGTGAAAGAAAAAAAAGAAAAAAGAAATAAAAGATAGTCAATAGACATTGATGTGAAGTAATGGCTTAGGCCCCTGTACATGCAAAAAAAAGGTAAAGAAATAAAATAAAAGAAGGAAGAAAAAGATATGTAACGTGTTGAGAAGCTGTGCAACAAATCCTAGGAATCCTAGCCTTCTGTAATTAGGATGTACTACGTAGGAGCTAGGAACCAATGTATTCGGGAATTGATTTGGTTTAAAGGGATTTCAGTGGTATATGTGTTACAACTATTACATACTAGTTACACTATTTAGTATGTATTTTGATTATTGTACGATTGATTTAGGAACTGATTTATAAATTGTGGAAAGAAGAGATAGAGAGGAATCCTCTTGCTTACTAGAGGTAAGTAACCTTTATCCTTAACTAGTGTTTTCTCAATTCTATATATTAAATGTTCTTATTTGCTAACTTATTATTATAGTTTTATTATTCTATTATGCACAAAATCAATTTTGTTTTGAAATATCAGAAAAATAATTGTATTTGTAAAGCATTGTTTTACTTCAAAAATTCGAATCAAGCATGTGATTATATGTTACAAGAATCTCTATACAACTTATTTGTTAAACTGATTTGCTTACTGTACGTAAATTTGGATAAGGTTTGAAAATCACTATGTTTGGAATTCAAATATATTTTATATGTGTTTTGGTTTTTGAAACCTCTCAGTCTGACTATGTTCTAGGCCCTGCCAATAGGGATATACGTTGGTACCGAAACTAGTTTCATTCTGGGGTTTGCCATCGACCTATGTGTGGTTTTTGGGCCTTGTCACAAGGATAATGTGGCCGTAGTCACTAAAGACTGTTTAGTATATGTATTATATCTATATCTGTATCCGAATCCGAATCTAAATCTGAATTTGAATTTGTATTTGAATTTGAATCTGTATTTGAATCTGAATCTGCATTTAAATCTGTATTTGAATCTGAATTTGTATTTGAATCTATATGGGCCTGTTTGGTACGTGTTTTCATTTTCTGTTTTGGTTTCGTGACTTTTTACTTTATTAAAGTTGGAACTTTAATCCTGATTTGAATTCAAGATTGTAAAAAAAATTCTGTTTGGTACATAGTTTTGGTTTCACAACTGAAATCACAATTTTAAAAATAAATTATGTTTATTTCATAGTTTTGGTTTTTAAACTTGGTTGTACCTATACAATTATTGTAGAGGATTTGCACACTTAACAACCTGTACATATTATTTTGGTTTTTTTTATTAAGTCTTTCTCTCTCTCTCCTCTCTTTTTTTTCTTCTTTTTTCTTTCCTTTTCTCTCAGACCTGCTCCTCTCTCTACTCTGCTCTCCTCTCTCTTTTTTTTTTTTTTTTTTTCTTCTTTTTTCTTTCCTTTTCTCTCAGACCCGCTCCTCTCTCTACTCTGCTCTGCTCTCCCGCTCCTCTCTTTTTTTTCTTCTTTTTTCTTTCCTTTTCCTCTAAGCGTGATGCTACAGTATGGGTTATGGGTTTGGGGTTTTCTCATCAACGACATACGAAGGAGGATTTGGGTTTAAAATTTGAAGATTTAAAGCCGATGGAATTCCTGGCGTCGGTTTGGGTTTTGAATTTGAAGATCTGGGTTTGGGTTTTGAAGATGTGAGTTTCAACGGGCAGTGGATTTGGGTTTCGGAGTTTGGGTTTTGGTAGCCATGGTTGTTTATGTTTTGGTGATCTTGGTGGATTGATCTTGGATTTGTGGTTTTAATTTGGGATTGAATCGGCTTGTTGATACCTTGTTGCTTCCTAAGTTGTTTGGGTTTGATTTGATTTTTACAGTCAATGAGTCCGAGATGGGAGCGGTGTACGGGCTCTGTAATGGCCGAGAGCAAGAGAGAGAGAAGCAAAGAAGCTTCTGGAGGAGAGAGAGAAAATGGGAGAAAGAAGGAACGTGTGGGCCCAGTAACGGTAATAAACTGGGACCCACATGAATTCAGTCCGGATTTGAATCCGGATTGGATTCAAAAACAGGTGAAAGGCTGAACTCAAATTTGGCATGGGACCCACATAAAATTCAAGTTGAGATTTCAATCCTGACTTAAAACTCACGTACCAAACATCTTTTTTTGGTGTGAGACCTAGTGATTTTGTATTTGAATCACAGAATCCGGATTTCAATCTGGTGTACCAAACACGCACTATCTGTATTGGAAACTATATCTATATCTGTATTTATTTCTGAATATGTTGAATTTACTGTTGCAAATAAAATAATATATTTTATTTTAACCAAACCAAATGCTTTATCAAAACAATTGTTTAAGAATTTTGTAGTACCTATGTATATCTGCTTTTAACAAAGGTGTGTTTGATCCGACTGGTTAAGGATATTGGTTATTTACTAGGCTTCCCGGCTCACCCCTTTTCTTTTTCATTTCAGATTCTGAGGATTAGCTAGCTTGGACGTTGTGGGGGAGTTGTGTGAGAAGGACTTTTAGGCATGAATAATATTAGAATTTCTTATTTGTTGATTAGGGACTTTATGTGGCAGACTTTTACTTATTAGGATTTGAAATAACAATGCATGGATTTAATTAATTTGAACTTACTGGTTATTATGTTAATTTGGAGATGTTTATATTAAGGATATTATTTTGTTAGAATTTGTTGGTAAGGCCTGGCACACTTGTAAGGCACGCCTTATGGGTATGCGGCGGATATCATGTGTCGAACTCATGCTTTGGGTTCGGGGCGTTACAGTAGCAAATGCCATTGTTCAGTACCTTGGTTCTGATGACAGGCTTTAGGGAAATGACTTGTCTGTAGAAGTTTGGAAAGATTTATGTGGCCCATACAAAGGAGAAGACAATGGGAGTTCTTCTGTTTTGGTATGGATATTCTCCTCAAGCTTGATTTATCAGGTACGTACAAGGAGGTTTTTTGATGCATTTTTTGATCTAGAACCTCACTATTGGCATGGATTCTTGTCATCTCGACTCTTTCTTCCTGAGCTTATAGTTTTTGGGCTTTCACTATTCTCTCATGCTTCTAATATGTCTAGAATAGAGATTATGGCACAGGGAACTGTTCCTTTGGCAAACATGATCAAGAACTTGAAAAAGGACAGTAATTAAGATGATTGGGTGTCGGATATCTACCTTTTTTATGCTAATTGTGTTGATTTCGCGGCTCCTTAAAGTTTACTTGCTTATAATTGTCTATACAGTAAATATTTTGACTGCTGCTATGCCGTTACTTATCTCATATGCATATCTTAGCTTGCGGTGATTCCTTGTGGGAGAGGAGTACTTAAATGTCTGTTTATAGTTTAGTGTATCCATACATGTGAGCAAATATCGTTTATGTTTGATATCTTCAAATCAATTGAGGTTATTTTCAATTGTCTTTTATTTTTTGTCTACTCATTTTGTTTGATAAGAGTAAGACTTCTGTCATGCGGTTTGAAAGCTTTCAGATTGTTTTAATAATAGCATTGGAATCAAGTCAATAAATTTATATGTTTTTCCACTTCTTCCTCTTCATTTGTTTTGCCTTTTATTTCCTGAAAAGCCCACATGCCTCTTCTGTTTCCTGGCTTCTATATTACAGCACAGGGTTCTATTCCTTTGGTAGACGTGATGAACAGAGTAGTTCAACTATACAAGATAAGAGAGATGACCAGAGTCTGTTTCTTTTATGCTTAATTTTCACATGGAGTTGCTTTCTAAATTGCCTATAAATATTAATATAAATACTAAATTCATTTGCAAGGAGACCTGTGCTTCCTTTCCTTTTACCTGCACTTTAGTGGCTTTGATGTATTTGCTGATTAGTTTCCAAAGAAAATATATGCGGTTGATGAAGTATGAATGCAGATAAAATTAAAAGCCCTTAAATCATTTAAGCAAACATCTCAAAATAACATAGTCCAAAAATCTGCATAATTGAACTTGGGGGGATAGTGTGGCAACGGATCATATCATTTGCAATGTTTTAAGGTGCAATTCGTTCAATGTGATTTAATTGGCCCAATTAGAGTTTGTCAAATCAATTAAAAATCCAACTTAGCTCCACCTCACCCAATGGAACCAAATAATCTCTCTTCATTAACTCACAAATAAGCGATAGTTGAGTCACTTTCTCAGCCCATTTTTGATCGAGCACAAAGTTGGGGATGACAGACATATCTAGATAGATCAGTGGTCGATCTAAGGAATCTCATATTGCTTAGATGTGAGAATTGGTGTTTGGTCCTCTTGTATGAATAATACGTCTCATAACATATTGTAATACACCAAAAATACATAAAAAAAGGGATGTTGTCGTTTAAGGTTTTTATTCGTGGATGTAGGACATAGTGCCGAAACACGTTACCTTGATTCTATTCTCTTTAAATCTTTATATTTACTCTTGATATCTTTGTATTTATATTTGCATCCTAAATTTCTACATGGTATCAAAGCCATGAAAGAACAAATGTTCATTGATTCTTGGTCTCCAAGCCTCAAATAGTAGTTGCTCATCACTGTGCAACTCCTCCCATCACTGTTTAAACTACTTCTACATCAAAACGATATGCTTGGTTTTTCCTCAAACTGATCACACATATTAGTCGCTTGTGTCAAGATTGGAAAAACCCCACTTTTCAAAGTAGATTCCAAGCCTCCATGCACGAACAAAAAGCTTCGACAATTCCTCCCACGTGCCCCACACACTGCCACATCACCCAAAGATTCAAAACTACCATATCCGAGAACTGATTTATACAACGGACCGCACATATCAACAGTTTGATCACCGATCTATTGAACCACGGTGAAATCACAATCATTCCGTCCAACCCTACTACTCTGCACATTTAAATTGCCAATTATGTTCTTATATTGTCAATATATATTTATTTCTTAAAAATTAGTAAATCTGGGTAAAAATTGTCAATTTATAGGACCACCTCCTCCCACCTCCTCCTACCTCTCCCTCCAAACTTCCAAACATATCATTAGTATTTTAGAACTTTTGGAACCTCTACTTTTAAGAATTGATCATGCATTTATCTTGAAAAACATGAGAAATGAAATTGCATAAGAAAAAAGCGAGTAAATAGCAAAATTTTAGGAATATAGAGATAATGTGCCGATCGGTATACAAAAGGCCTTGATATTTGATAAGCACTTTGACCTGCGATCTCTAATTTTCTATTTTTTTGTCCTATTCAATTTTGCTCCCAATTTGACATTTTTAAGGGATAGTTGCACGATTTTTATCAGAATTAGCCCATCATCTGTTTAGGGTATCCAAAAAGGGATTAGATTTCTAATTATAAAATTAATTATTCATTTAAGAAGAACAAATAATAAATTTAATAATTGTAAATTACTAATTACCCTTTAGGTTGTTATCACATGTATTCATGTTTATATCTTTTTCTTGATTTTGACCAATCTATACAATATCTAATAGGCAAGGCTTGCAATAAATTTTGCAAAGCTCTTGTTAAGCCACGTCATTAGCCTTCCTCCATGAGCAAATTGGAAAATTATTTAATACTCACAAAACAAAAATAAATGTGTATTATCTCCTCTCACATGAATGGTAAGTCCCATCATGATTTAATTAGTGGGACTTGCCATTCATGTGAGAGGAAAGAGTACGCATTTATTGTACTCCAAAAATACTAAATAATCACTCAAGCAATTTTTGGTTATTCCATTCCATTCCCTTTAGTGCCTCTTAACTTCTCTTCTATATACTTTTTTGAATTCTACCATTTTACTTTGTCTTACATTTCTAATTTTAATATCTGTATACTGTATACATACTCTTCTTTATACCTTTTTAAGTTCTACTGTTTTACTTTGTTTTACCTTTCCCTAATTTTTATATCTATATGCATATAGATTTCATACATCTATATAATAAAGGAGGCTTTACAATAAATTCACTAGCAATTTAAGATAAAATTATTTTGTATTTCTGGAACACAAATAAATGCTTACTCCTCCTCTCACATGAATGGTAAGTTTTACCATAAATTTAACAAAAAAGCTATGGACATAACATTTTCACAATAATGTTGAGGTGTCAAGCTGTAAATGAGAAATAATTAAAAGATGTAAGTGGTGATTCCAAATGAGAACTAATAACAACCTGCCAACTCAGTATTGTTGTGAAATTATTGTAAAAATGTTGTGTCTGTAGTATTGCTTTAAATTTAATTAGTGGAACCCACCATTCATGTGAAAGGAGAGAGTACGCATTTATTGTACTTTGAGAATATTGAATAATTACTGCTCTTACATTCTATTCCCTTTGGTTTTTCTCCCTCCACCAAGCCCTTTATGCCTTTTTGAATTCTCTCATTTATGCCTTCTTAATTTCTACAGTTTTACTTTGTATATTTATATACATATGCATCAAACCCTTTATGCCTTTTTAAAGTCTCTCCTTTATGCCTTCTTCATTTTTACGGTTTCTCTTACCATTTTTTCGGTTTTGGTTTAACTTTGTATCACCTGTACCTAATTTTTATATCGACGAGTGATTATTCAGTAGTCCAGGACTACAAATAAATGCGTAGTCCCCCTCTCACATGAATGGTGGGTCTTACTAGTTAAATTCTTGGTAGGACCCACCACTCTGTGAGAGGGAAAACTACACATTTATTTGTAATCCGGAACTATTGAATAATTTTCCTTATATCTACATACATATACATCTATATAATAATTGAGGCTTTGCAATAAATTCACTAGTTATTTAAGGTTATTCTATTCCATTCTCTTTATTGTGCTTGATTATGATTTGTTTTGAAATTCCTTTCTTGATTGAATGGTTTAATGTTTATACAATTTTTGCCTTCACTCTTTAATGCTTTACCCCTCCCCCCTTTCAGGATCAAGATCCTTTAGAGTTCATAGGATACTGTACCACATAAAGTTATTTAAATCTTGACCATTCATTTTAAAATAAAAGGTTAAGATGATGACATGTCATTAATCCACTAACATAACCATAAAATAATAATTTCCAAAACAAATTAAAAGTCTCTCACGTTAACTCCATCCAACTCCACCCGTTAAATCAAAATAAATCCCAAATCTTTCCGTTAATTCCTCCAATCCTCATGGTGAATCTCAAGAGCAATGTCCACCGGTAAAATAGAAATCCACGCCCATTAGACCCACGCATGACGTACAACCACCCGCACCCATTGAGAACCACCCACACCGATGCTTGCCCAATAAAAACCCATACCCACTGGCCACCGAGAACCACCCACGCCTACTGAGAATAGCCACTGCCTAACTAGATCAAGCCCAACACAACGCAGAGAAGAGAGAACGTAGAGATTAGAAGAGAGAGAGAGAGAGAGAGAGAGAGAGAGAGAGAGAGAGAGAGAGAGAGAGAGAGAGAGAGAGAGAGAGAGAGAGAGAGAGGATAAAACAAATAAAAAATAGGTTGCACTGGTCTTGTATATAAACAATCGGATAAACAAATAGCTACCTATGGTGGGCGTGAATTTATTTTTTTTTTTTTTTTGGGTGAACTTTGCTCCCGTGGGGGATTGGAGGAATTAAAAGAAGGGTTTATTTTGATTTAACGGATGGAGTTAACGTGAGAGAGTTTTAGTTTGTTTTGGAAACTAATATCATAGTTATGTTAGTGGATTGATGACATGACATCATCTTAACCTTTTATTTTAAAATGAATGGTTAAGATTTAAAGAATTCTATGTGGTAAACTACCTTAGGAACTCTAGAGAATCTTGATCTCCCCTTCATTTCTGTTGTTTCTCCTTCGATTAAACCCTTTATGCATTTTTAAATTCTCTCTTTCATGCCTTCTTAAATTCTACTGTTGTACTTCTTATCAAAAAATAAAAAATAAATTCTACCGTTTTACTTCTTATCAAAAAAATAAAAAATAAATTCTACCGTTTACTTTGTTCAACCTTTCCTCAGCTCTCATTTTTCCACTTTTCTTCTCTCTCATTATTTTTCACCCCATTCTCTTCCACTAATTCTCAATATAAATTTGTTGTTATTCCCACCTCTCTCTCCCATTCATAAAGGGTTCCCCCCCCCCCCCCCTCCCCCCAAAAAAAAAATTAGCACTCTCTCCATTTCTTTGATTTTATTTCTCTTGTAGTGATTTTTTTTTAATTGTATCTACCACTTATTTTATTCTCTAATGAATCTTTTGTTACCAATTGTTTCTATTTCAATATAGCATACTTTAAGCAGATATAAAGGGTAAATGCTAAAGTTTACCCTTGATTTTTGTTTCTACTACTTTTTTGTTCAAGGTGGACGATTTTTTTGCTCAAGGTGGAAGATCTATTGCCAAGACATCAATGTATTACTTTTTGGTGTAGGTGAGATCAAATCCAAGACACTTATTTGACAACAAGATACTTGACCAGTTGAGCTAACTGAAACCCATGGTTAAAGAATACCTATAAGATAGACTTGAGCATACATCATACATGATAAATGTTAAATTGATTTTAATTGGTCCTTGGATAGAATATAATTTTAATTTTCACTAATCGGAGACCCGTGCGATGTGCGGAAACTTTTCTATTATATAAAACTGTTATTCTTCCTTCCAATTATTGTCATTTAGCTTTAATTGGAACACAAAATAAGGTATTTTGACTCATTGGGTGAGACTAAATTTCATTCAATTAATTATATAGGGAATATGATTCAGTATAAGAATGCTGAAAAATAAGTAAGATTATATATTATATACTCTTACGGGTGGGTGAGAAAGCGATGTCAAACGTGCATGTAACCATTATACATAATACCACCTACCTTAATTGGTGGAATCAGATCCACAACTTATGAACAATGGTGAGAATGTGGCAATAAGTTGATGCAATTTTCAATGGCTAATGCAACTGCCTCTTGCACTTTACTAATATTGTTGCAGAAAAGAGAGGATGGAGAGAATTGTGTCTCATGTCACCAGTTTGTAGCTAGCTTGTTACAATTCACTACGTGGTAACTTATAAGACCATCCATATATATTATTTAAACAAGTCACATAACTCTACAAACTGGTTTGTAGTCAAACTCTGTCCATGTCACATTGCTTTGCAAGATTAAATCATAATATAGGCTACCTATTTTGCAAGATTAAATCATAATATTAATATAGGATCAAGTATTTATTCATCTTTAAATATTTTTTTACCAACAAACCGTGGAAATCAAGAGATTTGAAGAGAGATTTTCCTAATTCAGAAAATCAAACAGTACCACTGAATTGCAAAGATCATGATACATTTATTTTTAAACTTGATTACATATTACACACATCACGCACAAACTTTGACACAATTATTTTCCAATCCACACACATTAATTACATCAAATTAGAAATTACAATCACACTGACTTATTTAGAAGCATGAAAACTTCAAAACCAAGCATCTCAAAGGCATAGAAACCTTTTTATCAAAAAAAAAAAAAAGGCATAGAAACCATGTACTTCAGCTAGATAGACACACTTGAAAAGAGTACTGCAAATAAAATTTTACCTTTTTCCGGTCAAGTTTAGTACTAAACTCTTGTATAAGTCGTCGCAGGGAGAGTTTACAGCATACCAAGTCTGAGTAGCAGTTAGAACAAGTCCTATAAATGCTCCAGTGAAGGCCATTAACGTAGGGCTCCGGAAATATGTGAAAATTTTTTTAGCAAGCCAGGTCCTTATCGACTTATCATAGTGGTTCTGAATTTGTGCTTTGACATCGCTATATATTTGGAAGTTAGGCACCAAGTCGGTGCCTATGTCATTGAAGATCGAAGCCGCATCTTCCTCGTTGCAAAGGAAGTTCTTGATTATTCCTGTTTTCTCTAGTATCTTAATATCGTCGGCTTTATCGATTAGTGAATCTAGGAAGGATATGTAAGAGGTGATCCCATAATCATTTGTGAAATCTAGAGACATTTCGTAGGCTATCAAGTTCAAGAACTTTGACCTGGTTGAGTCATCCACAGTTATTGGAGGGAGGGAAAGGTATCCCAAACAACCGAATGGTGCAGTAAAAGATATATCACTCAAGGAACTATTTTTATTTTTACTACGTTGCACAAAGATACCTGCTGCTCGAAGCTCCTGAACGCTGAAATTGAATTTCCAATTTTGCTTCTTCTCTGGTTTAGCTACTTTGCTGCGTCGACTATCCAATAGAGATGTCCTCAGGAAGTCGAGAAGATGGATGTGTTTTTGATGCACTGATGTATTTGGATGTTGTTGCCGCTTCCCTACTATAACTTTCCCTTTAATGAATGTTTCAATCGATGTCTTGAAATCGTTTTTCTTCTTACTTAAGCTCATCAACAAAGTGAGGAGACAGTAGGGAAGCTGGTTCTCCAGCAAAAACAAATCCTGTTGTGCAAAGGATAGCCTGTCATCTTCTATATACGAATCTTCAAACTTGTCGTTAGTAGAGCAGTATATGTATTGTAGTATTGCACAGCCGTCCACGAACAACAGCCAAGCGAGTGACTCATCATCATACTTCTCAGTCACCTCGTCGCTGAAGCATTCCCTCAGCTCCTTGATCTTCTCTTTAATTTTATTGTATACATCTTCCATACTCTTGCCGCTGTTTTCCATGAACTTACAAGTCAGTACACGCTTGTACTTCTCTCCTTGATTGTACCTATCCTTTCCATGATGGATAGGACCGAGTGATACCAGTCGTGGCTCATAGTACTTCGGGTAGTCCTTGGTGTTTTGCAGCGAGAAAACAACCTTTTGTATCTTTGTTGTTGATGAAGATTCATTCAAAGCATTTTCTACTGCCTCCTTTACCGTTTTAAACTTTTCCTCCAGGGTAGTAGTTTGGATTGAAATGCTCTGCTTCTGGGCCTCCTCAGTGGTGCCGCTGCTTGTTTCATCAGCTTCTCTTCCGACAACCTTCCTCGTATGGACCTCCTCCATGGAAACAACATGCTCTATTCCAGCCATAGTAACTTGCACCCAAGAAGGCAATTGGATTTTGTAAGTTTGGCAGTTTGTTTTTTTTTGATAAAAGGTGTAAGTTTGGCAGTTTGCTGTCCCAGTATTTACAATTATTTATAGTACGTAAAAACTTTAGCTTGAGAAATTTACGACTGTTGCTCTTATTCGAATATTTAAAGTTGGGACATAATATAGATACTTTTCTAAAGCAACTATATGACTGATAAACATAGCAAGCTTGGAATATACAAGATATGTACAAAAAGGAAAACGTATATATTTTGTATGATTTTATAATCATGATCACATGCATGAGAAAATGGATTTCACATGACCCTGTCAATTTTGAAGAGTGATGTATCAAAATATGACAAGCATATGAGGAATTAAAATATTGTTACATGATCATGGTTTTTTTTTTTTTTGGTCAAAATTATGTGGCCAAACAATATTGTTCCAAAGTTATTTGGAAAATAGACTTTTGATAAGAACCTGGTGTAATTTCTTACATTGGTCACATTAGGAGAGTCACATCAACACGATGCACATGATGAATGTGATGAATTCTAAAAAAATGCATTTTCTTAAATAACTTTTCTAAAACAATACTATTTTCTTAAATATCAACTTTTTTGAAATTCAACTTTATATTTTGCTGAGAATAAAAAGTTCCATATTAGACATTTAAAATCTTGCATTTCTACATAAGAGATCTTGTGCCTCTCAAACTACAACCAATTGGTTTTGGGTTGGATGCTATATTTTTAATATGGTATTAGAGTATGTTATTTCCTTTAAGTCACTACAAGATAATCAGTCATTGTGTTAGTTTACGTGTTTGGCTAGTCCTGCCACACGATGAGAGGGCATGTATAGAATAAAAAAAGTCTCATATTGGGCAAAACCTTGCATATCTATGTATAAGATATTTGGTCTTTCCATCCATTACCTATTGATTTTTGGTTGGATATTACTCTTAACTTTCTAACAAGGGACTTGATGGTGGTTGATTTTATTTTATTTTGGTTATTTATGATGTCTTTTTTGTGTTTTCTTAATTTGGCGAGTAAGTTTTAATTTTTTGTAGTTTTACCTGTAACTATATTTGATGTATGTGTACGGCAAATTGTTACTTGACATTAACATCCTATAAAACCAATCTTCAGATTGGATGGGAAGAGTGCTTAATATCTACTTATCCCATCACTTAGATGATCAAGGAATGTAGATTATGCATGTCCATGCAAATTTAACGTTTTTAGGACGTAATTTTTTTTTTTTTTAAGTTACGATAGATTGTGAACCTATGACATCCGTTCCATGATCATTGCTCTTACCATCAAGCTAATACTCCAATTGGTTTTTGGTGTAGGTGATAATCGAACTTAGGTCCCTTATTCGACGATAGGAAACTTTATCAATTGAGCTAATTAGAGTCATCAGGATGTAATTAATTAATTAATTAGGAGACAAAAAAGATATATTTGGGTTTTCTAGATTATAACTAGCTAGAAGATGAGGCATTTTAATATTTATTTTACTAATTGGAACAATATATGATATATTTTTAATGCAATGAACTATTTTAAAAGGTTTTCCTGATTTTTGTACGAAAAAATAAATTAATGGTAACTCTGATTTGTAAATCTAGGAGAATAAAAATCCATAGTAGGAGAGCTGGTATTTAATACATCCCATATATGACTTTCTCCTCACAACAAGTGGATCTCAAAGACGTGTAAGCCTACCTGTTGTGAAGGGGAAGTCATATATGCCATAGGTATATAATACTTTTTCGTAGTAGGACTTCAGTCATGAGAGTGTGAGACTTGCTACTAGGTATAATAAATATCTTGATCTCCTTGGATCGTAGTTCTCAACTGCCGAGATATTTAACCGTCCTAGTCTCCAGACAGGATACAGACAAAAAATAAGAAAAGGAGAGAAGCTCCCTCTGGCAGTACTTTCTTAATTCCTCTCTCATCCTTGTCTCTCTAGTAAGTCTAGGATTCCCATCAGCCATGTACCCTAGGAGATTTGGTACGTTGAACTCAATAAGAGCTTGATATACGTGGTTCTTACATTCGATGAGCGTCACTCGTACTGGACGTGGGGTTCGCCGAATTCAACAAGAGAGACATGAAAAGAGTTCATGTAGTTTGATTTACTAATTTGGCAGCATCAATGTCAACAAACACATGGGTTTAAGAAAACGGTTTGAGGTATACACACAAACTTTATGTTATGCACTTCGGATGTTTATACACACAAAGCATCTTTCATTGGAAATGATTGAAATACTTTTTTAAGTTTGAGAGATAAAGATAGCAAAAAAGTATATATTTCTTCATTTGTTAACTAGAAATTGACTAATTTCTCAAGAAAAAATGGGTACAAAGTATAGTTGGTTTAAGATTGTTATTTATATATCATGGAATCAAATGCACAAACTTTTATGAAGTCGAAACTTGTTTTATGATTCAGGTTCGATGAAGCTGTACATGACTACGTGAGCACGATCCAAACTATTGTTTCACCTTTTACTAAATCAAGCATGATATGTAATGTACAAATTTCAAATTGTACATACTTTTCTTAGAAATTGTGGGTTACACCTTCATCTTTATGCAGCAAGATTGGTATCTAATGTATCTCACTTTTGTGAAAGTTTTGCTATGATTAAAACCTGTGCTTATAATATTTCCTAAAGGAAAGCGCATGTTACATGATGAATCTTGCTTTAGACATAATAACTAAAGTACATATTTCTTTTTGATAGAATAACTAATTAAGTACATATGTGATAATCGTGAAAGAGTCTTTATTTACCCAGCAAGTTTTGTAAAAACTGTTAGAATAAAACTGTTTTTTTTTTTTTTTTTCATCAAGCCTGGTATCAAACATAACTTTATGCCATGGTTTCATTATACTAATATATTAGACTCACGGCAATCTTTTCCCTAATGATGTGATTCATGCTTCAAACAGTAACAGTTAAATGTGATACATGAGACATTATGTAAAGTATGTAAACTAATTTGAAAAATATTTTCCACAAGTAACTATGATAGAAACCGTTTGACATAGTGATGTAGGACAAAATATGCAGTTTAATTTTTTTTGTTTATTACTTTTGATATTTTCATGTAATTTTCGGAATTTTAGGTTTAGGGTTGTTATTTCCTTGATTTTAGGTGTTTTTAATGCTTTTTACATCAAATTAATTATACTGTAATAGGAATCAGTATTACAAGAAATAAAATAAGTTGTAATGTAATAACTATTACCATTCATTTATAGAATCCTGAATATGTATTTTTTTATTTTACTACAACATGATTAATATACGAGTATTGCTTATTATACGAGTATTAATAATTTTAAAACATTTTGGAGACTTGGATTTTGAATGTATATATATATATATATATATATATATATATATATATATATAGAGAGAGAGAGAGAGAGAGAGAGAGAGAGAGAGAGAGTTTTAAAAAAAAAAGTTGTAGTTAATTATGGTTTTTCGAATTTTTTAATTTTTTTGAGCTATTACGTGATCTAAAGAATAGCTATTACGCCTATTTTTGTAAGGATTAGTTATTCCTCATTTTGAAAAATAACTATTTCTAAGGAATAGCTATTCCCTGTAATGAAAGCATAACCAAATAACCAAATAATTATTCCTTAGGAATAACTATTACATTACATGACCTATTACAGTGTACCAAATATGC
Source organism: Fagus sylvatica (assembly GCA_907173295.1). NCBI lineage: Eukaryota > Viridiplantae > Streptophyta > Magnoliopsida > Fagales > Fagaceae > Fagus > Fagus sylvatica. The sequence continues at coordinate 62,862,513 of OU015761.1, read as the reverse complement.
CCTTAAATTCTATTATGGTAGGGTATCTATTATGGTTTATTTTAGAATATTTTCATTTGTCAATTAGGTTTTATGGAGTCCTAAAAGTGGCCTCCAAGTCGGCACACGATTTTTATTTTTAGTTTTTCTATTTCTAAAGTCTTCCTAAGAGTTTTCTAGTAGTCCTAAGAGTCCTTTCCTATTTCTATTGCTTGTAGCCATCAAGGCAAAAAAGTTCATTATTCAATAATATTATTCAGAAGAGTTGTTCTCTTTTTTTTTTCTTTTTTCTTTTATGGATTCTAGGTTTTCTCCTTGTGGACTCAAGGAACCCCTAGTGGATTTTAGGGTTATCTTCTTGAAGTAGACGTGTTCTATTTCTTGTAAATTCCGCCTCCGTCACATAGTCCATCGGAAATCATAACGCTAGGAAATTTTCTAAAATCCCAACCTTCAATGCCCAATCTTTTATATGCAGTGCCCTTTTCCTCTACTAGGATATTTCTTGAGGAAACATCCCTAGTTGCCCCGGCTGGATTGCCCATGGAAGATATCCAAGAAAGAATGGTGGGTAAATTAAGGCAACTGGCCCGCTGTATATCACCTAAAACACACTATTTGTACACATCACCAAAATTTGGATATATATAATTTGTGGATGTTGATATTTATTTGGTTGTGTAGTGTGTATAAGTGTATACACCATGATGTGAAAAGCATTGAAGAGGACAAGCGTTGTTGGAATTGGTGGTATTGCCTGGATGGCTAGATGGAGCATCCCTCAATCGGGTATATGGTAGATAGGACTTTAGCAGCGGCGCCAATTTGTAAGGTATTGCACTAATTTGTACTCAAGTAGCTTGCTCTAATTTGTACTCAAGGTATTGGAGGCTTGCTTGTCTCCCATGAGAAGGAGTTGGCTAGCTTGATTTCTTTATAAAAGGAATCCTTGTGCATGTATTAGTTCCAAGCAAGTAAGGAGTAGAAAGAAGAGAGAGTTAAGTGTAGAGAGAAAAGAGTAAGAAGAGAGAGTCTTCTGCATATATTAGTGAGAGCAGTGTAGTTCTCCTAGTGCACAAATCAAAACAAAGTGAGAGAGCAAAAATTCTCAGTGTATTTTTCAGAGTGAGAAAGATACACAGTGAGTGATACATAGTGTGTGCATGTGGTATCAGCTGATCCACAGTTAATTGTAAACCATTTCAGTGACTAGTGAAACTGGGTGCGCTCTGTGGACATAGGCAATTTTGCCGAAACACGTAAATCTTTGTGTTGTGTGATTATGCTTATTCTCTTACACTTATTATAATAATTGTGCAAATTATTATCTTCTTGTATATTGTGTCATAAAGATCCTGTAGAAATTAGTGGCGTCTAATTTCCTAACAATTGGTGTCAGAGCGTATTGGTTGATACAACAAGAATGATGTCTACCAATGCCACCACTCCTGAGATTACTACTTTGCCTAGTGCTACACCTGAGGGTACTTCTTCGAGCGACAGCTCAAAGAAATGGAACCCAAATTATGGATTCGGAAGCTCCATAAAAATTGAAATAAAGTTATTTGATGAGAAGATCAATTTTGGCTTATGGCAAAGGCAGATGCGTGGCGTTCTTGTCCAACAAAGGTTACAAATTGCCTTGTTGGGAATAGAGAAGAAACTGGAGAACATGACCGATGCTGAGTGGATGGATATTGATGAACGGGCAATCTCCTCCATTGAGGCCTATATCACAGATGATGTATTAAATCATGTGGTATCCTGCACCACAGCCAAAGACATGTGGGACAAGCTAGAAGCTATATACTTGGGGAAATCCTTATCAAATAAGCTTTTTCTCAAGAAGAAGCTCTTTAAGCTCGAGATGAAGGAAGGCGAGGACGTGATGAAGCACATCAACATTTTCAACGCTTTGATCAATGACTTGAATTGAATAGATGTTCAAATCAGTGAAGAAGATTGAGCTTTGTTGTTACTTGCATCATTGCCAGATTCTTATGAGCATTTCATCATTACACTCATGTTTGGAAAGTCAACCCTCAAGTTCAATGAGGTTGTACAAGACATCATCTCTCATGTGACCAAGTAGATAATAATTCTACTTCGGGATCTGCTTTGAACGTGGAAAGTAGAGGCAGAAGTTCAAACAAAGGCAATGGTCGTGGCAAGTCCAAATCAAGGACTAGCAGGTCAAAGTCGAGGAATCCAAGAAATCCCAACAATTTCCAAAACCAGAACAAATCAAAAATTGTTGAGTGTTGGAATTGTGGCAAGACAGGTCATTACAAAAATCAGTGCAAAGCTCCGAAGAAAGATCCAGAAAATAAGGCTGAAGCAAATGTTGCTTTTACTTCGGGAGTAGATGACGCACTGATATGCTCTTTGGAGAGCAAGGCGAAGTCTTGGGTGTGAGACTCAAGAGCATCATTCCACGCTACCTCAAGTAGTGAACTCTTTACAAGTTATACATTAGGCAATCTAGGAAAGGTCTATCTTGGTGATGACCAACCTTGTGATGTGGTCGGAAAGGGTGAAGTGCAGATCAAGCTGAATGGATCTGTATGGAAGCTAAAGAATGTGAGACACATCCCAGCCTTGAGGAAAAATTTGATCTCAATGGGACAATTGGATGACGAAGGTTATGACATAACTTTCAAAGACAAAAAATGGAAGGTTTCTAGAGGAGCAATGATTATTGCACATGGAAAGAAGACCGACACTCTTTACATGACAACCAATGCTTGTGGGTCAATTGCAGTTGTAGCAAGCAAAGATGATCATAATCTATGGCACTAGAGACTGGGTCATATGAGTGAAAAAGGACTCAAGAGTATGCACTCAAAAGGTAAGCTACAAGGATTACATTCAATTAATATTGACTTATGTGAATGTTGTATTTTTGGCAAGCAGAAAAGAGTTAGCTTCAAGACAAATGGCAGAACTCCGAAGCAAGAGAAGCTTGAGTTAGTTCACACAGATGTGTGGGGGCCAGCTACAGTCTCGTCCATTGGTGGAAAGTCATACTTTGTGACTTTCATTGATGACCATTCCAGAAAGGTATGGGTCTACTTCTTGAGACAGAAATCAGAAGTGTATGAGGTGTTCAAGAAATGGAAGGCCATGGTAGAGAACAAGACAGGCTTAAAAGTCAAGAAGCTGAGATTCGACAATGGCGGAGAGTATGAAGACGGGGGGTTCAAAAAGTTCTTTTACGAAAATGGCATCAGGCTAGAGAAGACTTTACCAGGGACACCACAACAGAATGGCGTGGGAGAACGTATGAACCGAACATTGACTGAGAGAGCCAGAAGCATGGTATATGGGCAGGCTTACCAAAGCAGTTCTAGGCAGAAGCAGTCAATACAACAGTTTACTTAATCAACTGAGGACCATCAGTACCGTTGGAACACAAAATACCAGAGGAGCTATGGAGCAGTAAAGAGGTAAAACTTTCTCATTTGAAAGTTTTTGGTTGTGTCTCATATGTGCATATTAGTGATCATGCTAGAAGTAAACTTGATCCTAAATCTGTAAAATGCACTTTCATTGGATATGGTGACGATGATTTTGGTTATAGATTTTGGGATGATCAAAACAAAAAGGTTACTAGAAGTCGAGATGTTATATTCAATGAAAATGTGATGTACAAGGACAGAGACACACAATCTCCAAGTAATTCAGCACAAAGTGATCCTGTGTATGTTGAGTTGGATGACATTCCAAAAAGCAGTGTGGCATAATAAGTAGTTGAGAGTTCCTAGTCAGAGGGACTTACACCACAAGACAACACACAACGGATTGACACACCACTGTCTCCAGCTTCTACTTCAGCTTATACTCCTATATTGAGGAGGTCTTCCCAACCTCATGTACCAAATAGGAGATATTTGAATTACTTGTTGCTCACTGATGAAGGTGAACCTGAATGCTATGATAAGGCATTTCAGGTGAAGGATGCTAGCAAGTGGGAGCTTGCAATGAAGGATGAGATGAAGTCCCTCATCTCTAACAACACATGGGAGCTAAATGAGTTACCCTTAGGGAAAAAGGCTCTACACAACAAATGGGTGTATTGAGTCAAGGAGGAGTATGATGGTTCCAAGAGACATAAGGCGGGATTGGTGGTCAAAGGCTTTCAACAGAAAGAAGGAATTGACTACACTGACATCTTTTCACCAGTTGTGAAACTGACTACCATTCGATCAGTTCTGAGCATTGTTGCAGTAGAAGGTTTGCACCTTAAGCAATTAGATGTAAAAACTGTCTTCCTTCATGGTGACCTAGAGGAGGAGATATACATGCAACAACCGGATGGTTTCTTAATGAAGGGAAAAGAGAATCTTGTGTGTAAGTTGAAAAAGAGCTTGTATGGTTTGAAACAGGTCCAAGGCAATGGTACAAGAAGTTTGATGCTTTTATGCAGAAAAATGGCTACTACAAGTGCAATGCTGACTATTGCTGCTACTTCAAAAGGTTTGAGTCCAGTTACATTATTTTGCTACTTTATGTTGATGACATGTTAGTGGCTAGTTCAGATATGGACGAAATCAAGAAATTGAAGAAGCAGTTGTCAAGTGAATTTGACATGAAAGATTTGGGCGCAGCTAAGCAGATTCTTGGGATGAGGATTCACAAAGACAAGCAGAGAGGTACTTTGCAGTTGTCTCAAGCTGAGTACATTGGTTGAATTCTGAAGAGGTTCAACATGAGTGATGCTAAGGCAGTTAGCACACCTATGGCTAGTCGTTTTCGACTATCCAAGGATCAGTCTCCCAAGACAGAGGAAGAAGAAGGTTTCATGGCTAAGGTTCCATATGCCTCAACCATTGGAAGTCTAATGTATGCCATGGTTTGCACAAGACCAGATATTACTCATGCAGTGGGAGCTGTGAGCAGATTTATGACAAATCCTGGAAAGCAGCATTGGGAAGCAGTCAAGTGGATACTAAGGTATTTACGTGGTACGACTGACAAATGTTTATGCTTCAGAAAAGGCGAGTTGAGACTACAAGGATTTGCAGACGCAGACTTTGCTGGAGAGGTAGATCACTGGAGAAGTACTATCGGTTACGTTTTCACATTAGGCACTACTGCAGTTAGTTGGGTTTCGCAGATACAAAAGATTGTTGCTTTATCTACTACAGAGGCAGAATACGTGGCTGTGACAAAAGCGAGCAAAGAGATGATTTGGTTACAAGGTTTGTTGGCAGAATTGGGTTTCAGACAGGCGAAGAATGTTTTGAATAGTGATAGTCAGAGTGCTATTCATCTGGCAAAGAATTCAGCATTTCATTCAAGAACTAAGCATATTGGACTTTGTTATCACTTTGTCAGATCACTTCTTGATGATGGGGTGTTAACACTTGAAAAGATCCAAGGCAGCAATAATCCAGCCGACATGTTAACCAAAGCAATAACGATAGAAAAACTGGAGTTGTACTCAGCTTCAGTAGGTCTTCTAGCTTGAGAAGACAGATATGAGCACACCACTTTGCACCATTAACAAAGGAAGTTGGTTTCACATTTGCATTAGTCTTTAAGTGGGAGATTGTAAGGTATTGGAGCACTAATTTGTACTCAAGGTATTGGAGCTTGCACTTAAGGTATTGGAGGCTTGCTTGTCTCCCATGAGAAGAAGGAGTTGGCTAGCTTGATTTCTCTATAAAAGGAATCCTTGTGCATGTATTAGTTACAAGCAAGTAAGGTGTAGAAAGAAGAGAGAGTTAAGTGTAGAGAGAAAAGAGCAAGAAGAGAGAGTCTTCTGCATATATTAGTGAGAGCAGTGTAGTTCTCCTTGTGCACAGATCAAAACAAAGTGAGAGGGCAAAAATTCTCAGTGTATTTTTCAGAGTAAGAAAGATACACAGTGAGTAATACATAGTGTGTGCATGTGGTATCTGCTGATCCACAATTAATTGTAAACCATTTCAGTGACTAGTGAAAGTGAGTGCACTCTGTGGATGTAGGCAATTTTGTCGAACCACGTAAATCTTTGTGTTGTGTGATTGTGCTTATTCTCTTACACTTATCTATAATATAAATTAAAACCTGAAGTAGAGAGAAAGTGTTTTCCCTTTTTCAAACACTGCCACATTAGAATCCTGCACCCATAGAAGTCTATTTATTTCTCTCTCTACTCTCTCTCTGTTTCACATTTCTCTCTCTGCTTCACGTCTGTCGCTCTCCCTCTGTTTCAAGTGCGCCTCTCTCTCTCCCTCGCCCCCTCATCTTCAGCCATTAACCCCTTCTCCTATTTAATTATTTCTCACCCACATTCTCCACTCATCACTCATCAGCCAACTGTTAAGGATTCTTACCATAACTTCCCTAAAATTAGTCGTCTCTTTTCTCTTCCTTAATTAATTAGCACCTCTTCATTCCATAAACCGTTATGATGTTTCCTCTTCTATATGTCTCTCATCAATTCTTTATTTAAGCTTTTCAAACAAGAAGGATTATCTTCTCCGTTTCTCCACATACTTCAGCGCTGCTCTCTTGGTCACCTTCATCAACAGCATCATCATGTTCAAGTAATCCTAATCCGAACGCAGTCTCTGTATCCAGGGCTTTCTCTACCACTCTTCCCCCTGCCATGGTATCAGCCTAGAGCTTTTGGGTTTGCTCAATGTAGGTATATCACTTTTCTATTTTTTTTTTTTTTTCTTTCTATGTTTGGTTGATGATAAATTGTGAGAAAAGAAAAGAAGAAGATTGAGTTTTGGGAGATTTAAGGTTATTTAATATTTGAGTAAAATATTATTTTATATTTACACACAATTTGGCTAAATATACTCTCTATTCCTTCTCAAATTGCAGGTTCCTTTTTTGCCCTCTGCTTGGTTGGTGTGGAAGTTCAAGAAGGCAAATAATTGGAATTTTGGCAAAGTTTTTTGTTTTTGTTCAGTAACGGGACTTGAAAAAATAATGTTAATGTTGGATTTGGCATGATTAAATTGACTTGGTTGAGGTGTTATTTTGAAGGGGGCACCAACCAACATTGGGATGACTTAGCAAGGTACCTAGCTGGATACAACAAGAAGAATAAGGTGTAATTAACCATAGTTCCACAGTGTCCTTTTCCAGATGCTTGGGTTGGAGGTTCCCTTAAGATAGTTTTTTCGACTATGTCTAGGTCCAATTCTAGCGTAACCCCCCTTGCCAGTACACTCCCGGTAGTATTGGCAATCTTGAAGATGCATGGAAGCAGTGGACTTGAGATATCTTGCTACCAAGATTTTAATTTAGATAATATTGCTCTCTAAAGAGATTTTTAATATATTTATAGTGTTTGATATTTATTGCTCTCTTCTATATGAATTAATTTATATGTACATATAATTTTATATCTAGAATACTGTATATGTTAAAATACCATAAAATTATTTCAAAGATGTATATTTTTTTTTAGATGGTGATAGCAAAGCTTCACATATCTTTTTTTGGGTTGCTGGGTCTTATCTCTTTGTTTATCCGTGTTTAAATTTTCTTTGTGTGATTGTTAAAAAGTTTCTCTCATTATTCCTTTGATCTAATCCCTATGGATTAAAGGGCGTTTCCTATAAATCTTATTGTGGATTAGGAGGTATAGTTTTTGTGCAAGGATGTTGGAGTCACTTTGCCTTAGTATTTTGCAGGCGCAGTGAATAACGCCTTGCCAAATTTCTTTAAGTATTACAATAATTAAACTTATCAAAAAAAGATATATTTTTTTTAGAGAAACAATTTTTAGGTTGTATTACGTTCTATTTGCCTTATAAAAGTTGTGAAAGGATTCGGTTGAAGGGTTTTGAGTTGAATGTGTTTTTAGGTAGTTCTTTGATCACTTTATATGCAAGAAGTACTTGCAACAATAATGCATGATGTGTGTTTGATAAAATGCCTAAAAAGGATTGTGTTATGTGGAATGTTGTGCTAAATGGTTTACTTATTGTAATAAGGCACTAGATCTGTTTTGGGAAAGTGATGTGTGCTTAATTCTAAGGAAATATTTGGTAGTACTAAAATTTGCAAGTGAATATGCTTCATGTCATTTGGTTTTTAGTTTGTAGAGTTAATGGGTGATAGCGTATTGACAAAAATATTATAAGAGATTTGGAGCCACCATAATAATAATTTTTGCACCGTCTTTTGGTAACTCATTTCCAAATGGATCAAACCAATTACCTCAAACCTCCACACTAAGTTATGGGGGAGAAGATATCATTTGCAAGGAATGGATGCATTCAAAGCAATCATGAAAAACTATATAAATCAGTACAAGTCTACAACCACGCCATTTCTTATTTTAGCATACACTATATTTCGTTTGACGAAATCTAGCAAACAGGGGTATAAAAAAAATAATTACATGCTCTTGAAACTTTATTAACATCAATAGGTATACGTATAACCAATGCATTTATTTTGAACTTTAATAACTTTAATGCAATTTACCCTATGTTTAATTTACTTTTTAGAGCTTATATTCCGCAATTTTTCCGTGCATAGCACGGGTTTGCGACTAGTTATAATAATTGTGCAAATTATTATCTTCTTGTATATTGTATCACAAAGATCCTACAGAAATTAGTGGCGTCTAATTTCCTAACACAATTGTAGCAAATGCCATTGTTCAGTACCTTGGTTCTGATGACGGGCTTTAGGGAAATGACTTGTCTGTAGAAGTTTGGAAAGATTTATGGCCCATACAAAGGAGAAGACAATGGGAGTTCTTCTGTTTTGGTATGGATATTCTCCTCAAGTTTGATTTATCAGGTACGTACAAGGAGGTTTTTTTATGCATTTTTTGATCTAGAACCTCACTATTGGCATGGATTCTTGTCATCTCGACTGTTTCTTCCTGAGCTTATAGTTTTTGGGCTTTCACTATTCTCTCATGCTTCTAATATGTCTAGAATAGAGATTATGGCAAAGGGAACTGTTCCTTTGGCAAACATGATCAAGAACTTGAAAAAGGACAGTAATTAAGATGATTGGGTATCGGATATCTACCTGTTTTATGCTAATTGTGTTGATTTCGCGGCTCCTTAAAGTTTACTTGCTTATAATTGTCTATACAGTAAATATTTTGACTGCTGCTATGCCGTTACTTATCTCATATGCATATCTTAGCTTGCAGTGATTCCTTGTGGGAGAGGAGTACTTAAATGTCTGTTTATAGTTTAGTGTATCCATACATGTGAGCAAATATCGTTTATGTTTGATATCTTCAAATCAATTGAGGTTATTTTCAATTGTCTTTTATTTTTTGTCTACTCATTTTGTTTGATAAGAGTAAGACTTCTGTCATGCGGTTTGAAACCTTTCAGATTGTTTTAATAATAGCATTGGAATCAAGTCAATAAATTTATTTGTTTTTCCACTTCTTCCTCTTCATTTGTTTTGCCTTTTATTTCCTGAAAAACCCACATGCCTCCTCTGTTTCCTGGCTTCTATATTACAGCAGAGGGTTCTATTCCTTTGATAGACGTAATGAACAGAGTAGTTCAACTATACAAGATAAGAGAGATGACCAGAGTCTGTTTCTTTTATGTTTAATTTTCAAATGGAGTTGCTTTCTAAGTTGCCTATAAATATTAATATAAATTCTAAATTCATTTGCAAGGAGACCTGTGCTTCCTTTCCTTTTACCTGCACTTTAGTGGCTTTGATGTATTTGCTGGTTAGTTTCCAAAGAAAATATATGCAGTTGATGAAGTTTGAATGCAGATAAAATTAAAAGCCCTTAAATCATTTAAGCAAACATCTCAAAATAAGATAGTCCTGAAATCTGCATGATTGAACTGGATAGTGTGGCAATGGATCATATCACTTGCAATGTTTTAAGGTGCAATTCCTGAAATGCAATTTAACTAGCCCAATTAGAGTTTGTCAAATCAATTAAAAATCCAACTAATAAGCGATAGCTGAGTTCACTCTCTGAACCCATTGTTGATCTAGCACAAAGTAGGTGATGACAGACACATCTAGATGGAAATATCCAGCTTTCTTTTAAATCTGATGTGTCATGAGTTTGTTTGTTTGTTTTTTTAAGGCCACATGGCATCCATGTCATTATTTTAATATTTCCGTTAGCCACATCATATTTTTCCATTCATCAATCAATGACAATGAATAAAATGAAACATTGGTAAAAGGTAAGACTAAAATGAAACATTTAAAACATACCATTTTGAAATATGAGGTAAACTTGAGGATCAAAAGTGTAATTTAAACATTTTTTTGTATGAAATTTTAAAAATAGAACCTCCTTAATTCTCCATTATAATATGAGAGAGAGAGAGAGAGAGAGAGAGAGAGAGAGAGAGAGAGAGAGAGAGAGAGGCGCTTGAATCATGAAATAGCCTACATATTACATATTGTGTGGCATCTTTTATTTTGAAATAAAGATTGCAAATACCACTCATCACACAAAATCTAACACCCAATGTCTTGTTTATCTCAGACTCGCTTATATAATAAATTAAGAAATTACACACACCCCCTCCACTTATTTAAATTCACATTATAGAAGTAAGAAAAAGGGAATGACATGGCCTTTTTCTCTGGATGTGGAACACACATAGATGTCCCTGCATAAGAGCATTCATATTAGTTATTACAAAATTTCTTCAAATTTTGAAAAAAAAAAAAAAATTCTATTTTAACCACTCACTTTTACAAGACCATACATCACACCCTTCATTTTGCAATACTTTCCATTAAAATAATTTAAAGGAATTGCAAAAAGAGAGAAAGAGAGAGAGGCCAAAAGAGAGAGGAGCATGTGAGAGAAAATAAGAATTAAAAAACATATGAGAGAGCTACAATAAATAAAGAGTTACTGTAGTATGTTTTTAAATTTGAAAGTGAATGGAGAGTCTGATGTAGGGGTGTTTGGAGTTTGAATTGTTATAATTTGAAGAAGAAGAGCTTAAGAAAGATTTGATATGAATGTTCTAATTGTCATTCAAAAAGATTGAAGAAACTCCTTTGGTACCATTTACTTGGAAACAAATGTTCAGGAGGTAGTAGAAATTTAAAATCAATGCATGCTACAAGATCACAAATTAAAATTTTCGCAAACTGTTATCCATTACTATTTGCCTACGGACACGCCCAAATTCACAACATGCTTAGGTGGTAGGTTGTGAGTGGTAAATCGTCACTATCACTGGGATCCATTGCTGGTATCACCTGCCTTTTTTGAATTTCTCCATTAATCACAACCTGTCCTTTTAGTAGGTTGTGAATTTGGGTGTGTCTCTAGAGTTTTTCTAATCATTAAGATGCTATGGAAAGTTACCTCATTAAGATGCTATGGAAAGTTACCTCATGAGGAGCTAATTGTGTCTTTGTGAATCTGGATTGACAGTGAACCAAGCCTGTACGCCACTTAAAATGAGCCCTAATATTACTCCAAAAAATCCCGCAATCGACCAAGTGCCTCCGAGATGGTCATGGTAGAATCGAAACATCCAACTCATTGGCGTTTCATAGTGCTCTTGGATGTCTCTTTTGACATCTTCATTAATTTTGAGGTTAGGCACCAATTCAGTGCCTATCTCATTGAAGAGTTGAGCCACTTCTTCGTCACTGCCAAGGATGTTGTGGATTATCCCTGCCTTCCTTAGCTCCTTAACGTCGTTGGCATCATCGATTAGTGAATTGAGGAAGGATATGTAAGAGGTGACCTCCAAATCATTTTCGAAATCCGGACACATTTCATAAGCTATCAAGTTCAAGAACTTAGGCCTCGTTGAGTCATCCACAACAATGGGAGGAAGGTAAAGGTATCCGAGCAAAACATATTGTCTAGTAAAATATATGTTACTTAAGCAACTATTGCTACTACGTCTGAAATGGATACCTGCTGCTTTAAGCTCCCGCACGTTGTGATAGGATTCTTGGTCGTTTACTTTCCTTCGGTCTTTTTTAGCAACCGGTTGTTGATCATGATTAACCATAAGACTTCTCAGATGGTCGAGAAGATGGATGGGCTCTTGTTCCATTAGTATTATTCTTTGATCTTCTAGTTTCTCTTCACCATTTCCTCTCTCACCTTTTGCTTCTTGCTGCTTCGATTGTTGTTTGCATTTGCATGGTACCATATTGTGCACTTCAATGAAAGTTGCAATCGATTTCTCCAACTCATTTTTATTGTCACTCAAGCTCATCAACCATTTGAGGAGACGGTAGGGAAGCTGATTCTCAAGCAAAAACAAATCCTGATATCCAAAGGCTACACCGTCGTTTATCATACCCAACTCTTTGAAGTTGTCGTTAGTAGCGCAATATATGAATTGTAGTGTTGCACAGCCGTCCTCGAACAACAAACAAGCGAGGGCCTCATCATCATAGCCCTTGGTGACCTCCTCCTCGAAGCATTCCCTCAGTTCCTCGATCTTCTCCTTAATCTTGTTGATTACTTCTTCCTTTGTGTTGGAGTTACCTTCCATGAACTTATTTGTCAATACATGCTTGTACTTCTCACCAAGCTGGTACTTTGGCTTTCCGTGATGGATAGGACCAAGAGATACCAGTCTTGGCTCAAAGTACTTCTCAAAATCCCAGTGATCTCGCAGAAAGAATATAACCTTTTGTATCTTTGGTGTTGGAGGTTGATTCTTTGCATTTTCTCCTGCGTTCTGTACTGCTTTAAACTGTTGCTCCTGCAACTCCTCCATTTCCTAATATATAATTTGTATATTACTTGATAGTAGTTGAAACTTTGCTTGAGAAATTTAGGACTATGGCTTTTTGAAGTTTTGAGGAATTTGAAACACACAAGCATGGATTACACCGAACAAGCAGCTGAAAAGAGCAGCCACAAACACTCCTTAATTGTTTACTAAACAAAGCAACTAAAGCATCTAAGGGCCATGACAGCACTATTACACGAACATCTTCTATTCGAATATTTATGTCAGGAATATATATACACACCATCACTTTTGCGAAGCAACGTGAAAGCAATCTTATGCGAACATCTTCATATCGAATATTTCTGTGGGGAATAAATTTACACGCTTTTGACTATTCTTAAGCAACATAAAAGCAGAGTTACGTGGAGTAATAATTTTCTTGCTCAATTTAAGTTTATTTTAGTGATTTTATTAAATGGAAAATGCGGTCATCACTTGCATAGTACTGTTGATGTTAAATTTGAGAATAATTTGTCCAATCTCGTTGAAACATTCAGAAAACAAAGGCAAATCAAATGCTTTAATTCGTTTCCTTAAGCATTTTTCTCATTACCGTTGCACTTGCTGAAGCTAGAGTGACTGCTAGACTGAGTTGTAAGAAAAGTCAATGTTAATTCAAATCTACAAAAGTTTTGGAAAGCAGAGAGAGACAAAGAAGAAAAAGGAGAGACCTTAGAAATGGAAGGAATCAAACTAAAGAGCCTTGTTAGTTGTTACTAAGGTTGCCACGTCATAAAGAATAGATCATCTTATTGTTCTATTATCTTATGTTTGGATGGAGGGGGATGAAGGCAGAGTAAAGAAGAGGAAAGAAGAAGATAACTAGAATATATTAAAAATTAATACATTCTATGAATCTTCTCCTCTACTCCTCTCCAAACTCCCTCCATCTCAAACATCCCCTTAGACACATACACAAGATAATTAATGGAACTAAACAGAATGACCAATAGAGGTCATTTTTTAAACAAGAGGAACTAATATCGCTCATTTCAAACATTAGGGACTAAAAGCACTATACATATAAACTCTAGGAACCAATAATATATTTTGACCGAGAATAAATATCTCAAAAGCAACAATATTTCATGACTTGATAAACATAGCAAGATTGAAATTTAATCTACCAGATATGTGGAAAAAAGATAAAACAAATTCAAACTTGCTTATGGCCCAACAGTAGCCCAAGCCTAGATCCCTAATGCCTCACCACATGAGGCTGGGCTTTCAGTTTGCGCCATTGACTTGTCTCCCAAATGGATTTGGCCCAATAATTATTGTGTTTGGGTGGATGAATTTGAGGCCTTGGACTTGCTTGATTGCCATGACACTAACTAGACCATACGGAAGCAGCTGAAGTTGAAAATGCTACAAAAATGCATAGCAAACGGTGTCAAGTTTCACCAAGCTAAAGTAATTAAGGTTATCCACGAGGAGTCTAGATGCATTGTTCAGTATGATAAGCCCTATAATCCTGGTTACCAAGTAGCTTATGGTATCAAGGACTTTAGCAGGGCCTCCAATTGTAGCAAATGCCATAATTCGGTACCTTGGTTCTGATGATGGGCTTTCTGGAAATGACTTGTCTGCGGAAGTTTGGAAAGATTTATGGCCCATACAAAGGAGGAGACAAAGGGAGTTCTTCTGTTTTGGTAAGGACGTTCTCCTCAAGCTTGATTTAACAGGTACAAGGAGGTTTTTTGATGCATTTTTTGATCTAGAACCTCACTATTGGCATGGATTCTTGTCATCTCGACTGTTTCTTCCTGAGCTCATAGTTTTTGGGCTTTCACAATTCTCTCATGCTTCTAATATGTCTAGAATAGAGATTATGGCAAAGGCAACTATTCCTTTGGCAAGCATGATCAAGAACTTGATAAAGGACAGTAATTAAGATGACTGGGAATTGGATATCCATGTGTTCTGTACTAATTGTGTAGATCTAATTGCTGCTCCTTAAAGCTTACTTATCATTGCTTATAATTGTCTATACAGTAAATATTATGACTCTACTGTTGTGCCGCTACTTGTCTCATATGCTTTTCTTAGCTTGCAGTGATTCCTTGTGGGAGAGGAATCCTTAAATGTCTGTTTATTTGTCTTCAAAACAATTGAGGTTATTTTCATTTCTTTGATAAGAGCAAGAGTTCTGTTATGCGTATGTTTGATGTCTTCACATCAATTGGGGTTATATTCATTTGTTACTTTTTGGCTACTCAAGGAGACTTGTTTTTCCTTTTGCCTGCAATCAGTGGCTGCTTGATATATCTGCTTGTTGATTTTCCGCAGAAAATTTATATCTTTGATATGAGATAAAAATTAAAAGACATCAAATCATTTGAGCGAACATCGCAAGATAAGATAGTCAATTTGCATAATTGTTTTAACTAGAGGTAGGGTTGTTGGGTATACACGTGTGCTTGGAAATCCCTTATAGAGAAAAAGTAAAAAAGTTGAGAAATTAATATAACATAATTGGGTCCAAACCCATTGGTTTAAGCTTTTGGGTCAAGTGGAGTCTCTTCCAGATGTTATCCCCTCAACAAGTGGTATCAAAGCTAATGATTGATAGTTAGAGCTGGGACAAGGTGCGTGCACTTGGAGCTATGGACAAGTATGCATTGCACAAGTAAGCCCATAGGCTAGGGGGAGCCTAGTAGGACTTGTTTGTGGCTCATAGAGAGGTTTCAAAGCCCACAAAGGGGCAATAACTCATAGGAAAAAGATTGTTGGGAATACATATGTGAGTTCACATGGAGAAAAAGAAAGAAGTTAAGGAATTGATATAACATAACTAGGCCTAAAGTCCATAGGCATAAGTTTTTGGGTTAAGTGATATGCCTATATGTTATAATAAAGTTTTACTTGGAGTTTCTCCTAGGTGTTATCTTCCCAACAAGGCGATTGGGTGATGGTCCTCCTTAGTCTTTTTTGGGTCTAAAATTTGTATAATACAATCTACGTGTGTCTAATTGCGCTCACGTACATACAGTGTGTTTCGAACTAGTTTTTTGTTGATTGCTTACTTGCTGAAACTTGGTTAAAGTATAATTGTACTTAGAAAAAATGAGCTTTTAAAAAGTTGTACATAAGCAAACAAACTAAAAAGTTAAAAGAAAAAGCTTGTGCCAAACAGACTTGGAGAGAGTTTTTCTTTTTTTGGACACCAAGATGGAGGGATAGTTTGAATCATGAAATAGGCTATACGTCTGGTATCACATCTTTTTGTTTTGGTAATAAGAAACAAATACGACTCATGACACAAGCCAACTCTTCATTATCTCAGACACGCTTACTATAATTTCCGAAATTACATACATTCTCTAGACTTATTTATACTCACATGATGAAAGTAAGAAAAAAGCACATGACATGGCCCTGGATGTACCATAGGCACCCATTTCTTAGTGTAATTGGAAATGACTGAGGAAACTTAGGTACCATTTATTTGGAAGTAGATGTCAGGGAGGTATCAGAATTCATGCATGCAACAATAATACAAAACAATTTTTTAGTGAACTGTTTGTCATTTAGGTATGTTCATAACAGAGGGAGATGGTAGGAGAAGAGGAGAGACCTCTCCTCTCCTTTCCCCCCATTTCCCTCCAATCCAAATAAAGGGAAAAATACTACTGATAAATTACCTCAGGGGCCGTGTGAAGTTGTCTTGATTGTGAACCAAGCCTGGATGCCACTTAAAACGAGCTCTAATACTACGCCAAAAAATGCTGGAATTGACCAGGGGCTATCAAAATAGTCATGATAGAATCGAAACATCTGACTCATCAATGTTCGATGGTGCTTGTGGATCTTTGCTCTTACATCTGAATATATTTTGGGGTTCGGAACCAAGTTGGTACCAAGCTCATTGAAGAGTTTAGCCACTGCTTGGTCGCTGCCAAGGAAGTTGTGGAGTATTTCCCACTTTCCTTAGCTCCAAAACATGGTAGGCATGATTCATGAGGGAATTAAGGAAGCATATGTAAGAAGTGATCTCAAAATTATTGTCGAAGTCGGGACACATTTCGAAGGCCATCAAGTTGAAGTATTTCTGCCCTGTTGAGTTGTCAACTGCAATGTGAGGAAGGTTAAGATATCCAATGAACCATGAAGAAATATAAGAAATTTCATTTAAGAAGGTAGTATTACAAGGCTTCAACCAGATCCCTACGTTTTTTAGGTCCTGCACGTTGCGATAGGATTGCCAATCGTGATTCTCTGGGCTGTTGTCATTACCCTGCTGTGGATTTCCCAAGAGACTTGTCCTCAGAAGGTGGAGAAGATGGATGGGCTCTTGCTCTCTATCCATTGATAATCTTTGTTCATGTGGGATCTCCTTCTCTCCTTTCTTGCTCTCTGCTTGTTGCCGCTCTAATCGCTGATGGGACAAGCGTTTTATGAAAAGCTTAATCGATTCCTTCAACACTTTTTTCTTCACACTCAGCTTCATCAATCATTTGAGGAGACAATAGGGAAGTTGGTTCTCCAGC
The DNA here is from genome assembly GCA_907173295.1 of Fagus sylvatica. Taxonomy (NCBI): domain Eukaryota; kingdom Viridiplantae; phylum Streptophyta; class Magnoliopsida; order Fagales; family Fagaceae; genus Fagus; species Fagus sylvatica. Next base: position 62,845,358 of record OU015761.1, on the reverse strand, counting down.
AAAAACAAATCTTGTTGTCCAAGGGCTGCACAGTCGTTTTTTATATTCAAATCTTTGAACGTTTGAGTAGAATCGCAGTATATGTATTGTAGTATTGCACAACCGTCCACGAACAATATCCAAGCGAGTGCCTTATCAGTATAGTCCTTGGTCACCTTCTGCTCGTAGCATTCCCTCAGTTCCTTGATGTTGTCTGCAATAATCTTGTATAATTCGTCTATGACCTTGCCACTATCTTTGATGAACTCAGAGGCCAATATAAGCTTGTACTTCTCTGCTAGCTGGTATTTTGGCTTGCCATGATGGATAGGACCAAGAGATACTGCTCTTGGCTCATAGTACTTCCTGAAACCCTTACTCTCTCGCAGCAAGAATGCAAATGTTTGTATCTTTTGTATCTTTGGTGTCGTCACTGGAGATTTATTCTTAGCATTTTCTCCTGCATCCATTACCATTTTAAACATTGCCTCCGTGGAGGACAATGGTCTGGATTGAACTGCTCTGCGTCTGGGCATCCTCAATGGCAATGACAGGTTGCTTGTGGCTGCCTCTTGTTTCCCAAACTTCTCTTATGACAACCTCCCTCCGACGCAACTCCTCCTTGTCCTAGTATTTAATTTTTGCTTGAAAGTATGTTGAAAATTTGGTTTGAGAAAGTTAGGACGATTGCTTATATTCCAAAATTTGAGTTGGGATTAAATATACACTTTTCTAAAGCAGCTGTATTTTATTACTTGATAAACATAGCAAGCTTGGAATTTGATTTACAAGATATGTCGAAAAATTATAAAAGAAACTGATACTTGCTCATGGCTTTCATTACATTGTACACTCTTTTGAATAAAATATTGACAATGACCAGCTTTATGTCTTAATTATCCATTGAGCAAGCTTTGTATTTAACATGCTTTATTAATATAGCTGGAGTGTTTAGACAACTTTAAAATCTAGTTTCTTTTTCTCGCCAGCTTAAAATATTTTCACTTCCAGCTTATGTATAGCTTTTTAGTTTTTAGAACCACACTTATTTTGGATGTGGTTGTACTTTTATTCAACTTAATTATTGAAGAAAATAGTTTTGCTAAGCTCCCATAGCAAGTTTGGAATGATACACTTTTGCAATAAACATAGTGTTTATGCCTTTATGCCTTTATGGTTCATCTTCGCATCAAGCAAGGTATGAAAAACACATACTTTTTGTCTTTTTTTTTTTTTTTTTTGGCTAAACACATACTTTTGTCTTACTCTGTGGCATGGTTCTTATCTTTTAGTACTTAAAAAGAAGAGTTTCTTATTTTTAGTTAGAAAGAAAAAGTTGTTATTCGATTCATGCTCCAACTACACCAAAATTGGAAACAAAAAACGCAGATGTTCTTGAAATCAAAGATTAAAGTTAGTGTCTTATGTGTGATTAATTTCTTCCAATTAAATGAGTTTTTCCCCTCAATAGTGAAGTATTAATGAAGATGAAGTGAATCTGATTTTTCGAGAAATTATTCATTCATGTTGTTGTATTATACTCGTGATCCTCCTAACCAATACATATAAATCATTGTGAGTTTTAATGACTATGTAGTTTTTCAAATTAGTAATCGATAAGAAATCACTTCCTCTTCAAGGTAAAAAGCTGAATGGAATGGATTCATTTTGCTTATATGTAGTTTAAAAGCTGGCACTTTATTCAGTGTTGATTCCATAGGCTTAACTCATACGTGAAATGTTATATGGAATGGATTCATTTTGCTTATTCGTAGTTTAAAAGATGGCACTTTACTCACTACTGATTCTATAGCAAAGTGGTCAATTTCGTACTGTTTTGGCCGAAACACCCAAAATATTTCGTTCCTGAACTCCATACCGAAAAGTACTTATTAATATTTCAGAGTGTTTCGGGTTAATGAACAATTTAATTTTAATTTTAATTTTTTTTGAGAAAAAAGTTTTATGTTAATGTGTTTTAAGTGACTTTTAACTATATTCATGTAAGAAAGAAGGAAGTTTTCTCACTTATGTTCAATATATATATATATATATAGCGGTAAACCCCAAAAAATACACTGGTATTGGCCGATACCGAAACATTTCATTCCCCTAACCAAACCAGTACGGTATTGACCACTTTGTTCCATAGCCCACCTCATCTACCAAATTTTAGAAATAAGACATTAAACCTTAAAAATAAAAGTATAAAACACCACCTCAAATCAAGCTCTATTTCACCACTCATGTACAATGGTGTGCGATTTAGATTGGGCTAACCAACCCACAAAAGGTGTCAACATTGGATAAGCTTGTAACTAGCCAAAACAATCGTTAGCTACAGTGCATAGCCAAATCTAACTAGTACTGTAGCTTAGTTAAATGAGTTTGCATTGTCTCAATGTCACTCTCTCCATCCAGCTTGGATTCACTCCCCTACTGTGTCATCGATGGTGGCTTTGGGTTTGTGGATTTGCATGGGTGGTAGTCGTGCAAATCCACAAACATCTTCATCCTTCAAACATACCACTATCAAGGGCATCTTCAATTTAGGTACCCACAACAATCAGGATCTTTGAAATTTGAAAAATAACAAGCAAAAATGTGCTTAAGATAACTTGGCAATAGATTCTTCACAACCATCTGAATATGTTCCTCTTCATTAGGCCTTATTGTCATTTGTCCTGCCTATGCTCTTCATCTTCTTATAAAAGAAGAAAAAGTCTCATTCAAGTTTTGCTTTGTCGCCTCTATATAAGTCTCACCTTATTATATCAATATATATTCTACCGATACAATTTAGTGAATTCGGTACAAATGTCCTCCAAAGTCTTGGGTCTTGAATTTTCCAGAGTGAGGAACTAATGCAGCAAGCGTTAATGGATGGTGAGTAATGCACACAACCTCCTAGAACTTTTTGATTTCCTACATGGAAATACCAAGAACAAGGGCTTCTAATGATCTTGTTGATTCTTAAGAATACTCAAGAACAAAAGGAATAGAAAACTCTCTCAAGAGAAATCAAATATTATTAATTCAAAACTTCCTTGGCTGACGGCTACATAACATTGTTTATATAGAGAACTTAAAACCCTAGTTTGCGAAAAAAGAAAATATCAAATATTTAAAACAGAATATCAAAAGTTGCCTAAATATGGAAAAACACTTTTTCGGGCCCTAAACGATGAAATTTAGCCTAAAAATGAAAAGTTTAGGACAAAGTCCTAGAATTTGATTGTCTCGCTGTTTCTAATCAACTTGTCAAATTTCATGCGATTTTGACACTGTTACTTAAATTTAACTTGTAATCTACTACGCACTGCACATTCTACATCTGATGCTCTCAACGTTCCATAATTGAATTGTCCATGTGTGATACTACATCAGGAACCATTGGAGAGTAGTCACGGACTCATGGTTAAGGATTTTTTTAAACATTTGGGCTAGGAGTTATTCATTGGCTCCTAAGGCTTCAAAGCTCTTAGATACATTTCGAGATAAGCTGTGGGACAACCTGTTCCATCAAATTTGTTTAGGGGTGACATCTTAAACTTTGGGGTAGTTGGGCCTTCGGAAATAAGGATAGACAAGTCTAATGCTCCGTCAAATATACGGGCTTTCATGACTATTTGTTCATACTTGTCTACGCTTTCTATCAAATTTTTATGGGTCTAATAGAAAGATTGACTTTGGGCTTGGTGCATCTCTTATTCTTGGTCTCAGTGATCATCATTAGACATGGTTTGAGAATCTGAAGCTTGGCCTTGAATCTCCTTACTCTTGAAGTACTGGAAGAAAGTATTCAAATCTTTTCGCCTTGAATTTGACTCGTGAACATTGTCTATGAGGTCCTTAAGCTCTGCAAATGAGTCACTTTTTCCCATCTTGGGCCATGAGGGACGTTTGCTGAGTTATTGAGCTTGATGAGGATTTAGCTAGGAAGATATATGTGGGTGTGGGTTGGAGTGTAGGTAGGAGGTGGATTTGGAAATGATTCTTAACATTCTAACCTATTTTGCGTGATTTTGTATGAAATAATATCATTTCATGTAAAGAAAATGCACGGATCTATCTTAGATGACATGTACATGATGATGATAGTTAACGAAAGAAAGAATTTTGTTTTAATTTTAATTTTTTTCATGATTTTGTGATGTAATATGAAAACACGTGCTGGAAATTTAGTAAGTGATGCATGATGATATTATTTCACACGCTAAATGCATGTTTAAAACAGATATATATCATGTGACTATCAACAACAAAAATGATGGCATAAAATGACATTTTCACTCCTAGGCTTTTGAAATGACTATTTTGTCCTTGGGCTTGGAATTTTTAACCAAGAAATCGGATTTTCACTGGTCGCATAATGTAGTACTGTTTACAAGGATCAGCGGTAGTATTAACTATTTTGTTGCTTACTGCATCTATCATCTGAAAATCCACATGAAATTAATTAATTATTTTTTTTTTCTTTTCTATTTTGATTTTTAATTTGAAATAATTCAATCTTTCTTTTGAGTGATAACCGGATAATTAAGTTCTATGATCTACTCCTCTCATTCATTCACTTGTCTAAAAAAAGGATAAGAAGTCATTTAACTCGATGGGCCACCGAAATGAAGATAATCCTCCCTCATTACTCAAACTTAATTTCCTCCTTGATAGTTAGGTAGAATCAGATCCTAGGACTTTGGTAATTGTACATACAATGACAAGAATGTGGCATTAAGTTGATGCAATTCACAATGGCTAATGCAACTGCTTCTAGACCTTTACTAGCGAGTAATTCTACAATACCCATGTGGGTACGGTACCTCTAATAGATAAAATCTCACATTGATGGTACCAATGTCATGCATGATGGTACCTACCTCACATATGATGGTATCTACCATTACATTGCTTGATATCCTAAATTTTTATTTATTATTCAAATTTAATGTATATAAAAAATTAAATAGTACCAACATCACATTGGATAATACCTATATCACATATGATGGTGCCTACATCACATTTGATGATACCAATTGAGTGGGCACCATACCCACAAAAAGAGTGGGTATTGTAAAATGAACCTTTCCTAGCTAATATTGTTGCACTAGAAAAGAGATGATAGAAAGAATATTGTGTGTATTGCAACCTTGCTTTGCATTAAATCATAATAGAGGCTACATATTTTGCAAGATTAAATCAAATATAGGATCAAGTATTTATTCATCTTTAAACCTTATTTTATTTTATTGGTACAACCTGTGGTGGAAGAGAGATTTGAACTAATCAAGGTTTTTCTCATTTGGGAAATCCGGCCATATACGCTTAACTATAAAATTCTGGGTTTACAATTACATATAACACATAACACACATATCACCCACAAACTCTGACACAATTATTTTCCAATCCACACATTACATCAAATTAGAAAGTACAATCATGCTGACTTATTTCAAACTTGCATGAAACCTACAAAATTAAAACAACCGTCTCAAAGGCATAGAAACCATGTAATTCAGCTAGATAGGCACACCTGGAAAGAGTACAGTAAACAAGTTTTGACCTTTTGGAGAATAAGTTTCGTGTTAATTGCAGGGTCCTGAGGAAGGGTGGACAGCATACCATGTCTGAATGATAGTTAGAGCAAGTGCCAGCAATGCGCCAAAGAAAGCAATAAATGTCCAGGGGCTGCTGAAATGGTCGTGAATGACTTGAGCTATCCAGTTCCTCAACGTGTTATTGTAGTGCTTCTGAATTTCTGATCTGACATGGCTATATATTTCGGTGCTAGGCACCAAGTCGGTGCCTATCTCATTGAAGAGTTTAGCTACTTCTTCATCGCTGCCAAGGCAGTTGTACAGTACCCCTGCTTTCCTTAGCAACTTAACATCGTTGGCTTCGTCGATTAGTGAATCGAGGAAAGAGATGTAAGAGGTGATCCCAAAGTCATTTTTGAAATCCAGACTCATTTCGTAGGCTATCAGGTTCAAGAACTTTGGCCTCATCTGTTAAAGTCCAAAGGGCCTAACTCAATCTCAAAAGACGCCTTGAGAGATGAGGGATGCCCATGGCTTATTAATTGCACAACCCAAGAACACTTGGCCAATGTGGGACAACACTCTCACTTTAATATGCCCCCTCACGTGTGGCGGATCAACCAAACACGTGGACCATAATAGGGGGGGAGGTCTGCCCAATACCCAAGGGGTGGCTCTGATACCATGTTAAAGTCCAATGAGCCTAACTTAATCTCAAAAGACGCCTTAAGAGATGAGGATTGCCCATGGCTTATTAATTGCACAACCCAAGAATACTTGGTCAATGTGGGACAAGACTCTCACTTTAATATGCCCCCTCACGTGTGGCGGATTAGCCAAACACGTGGACCATAATTGGGGGGAGATCTGCCCAACACCCAATGGGTGGCTCTGATACCATGTTAAAGTCCAATGGGCCTAACTCAATCTCAAAAGACGCCTTGAGAGATGAGGATTGTCCATGGCTTATTAATTGCACAACCCAAGAATACTTGGTCAATGTGGGACAAGACTCTCACTTTAAATGCCCCCTTACGTGTGGTGGACCAACCAAACACGTGGACCATAATAGGGGGGGAGGTCTGCCCAACACCCAAGGGATGACTCTGATACCATGTTAATGTCCAATGGGCCTAACTCAATCTCAAAAGACGCCTTGAGAGATGAGGATTGCCCATGGCTTATTAATTGCACAACCCAAGAATACTTGGTCAATGTGGGACAAGACTCTCACTTTAACATGGTATCAGAGCCACCCCTTGGGTGTTGGGCAGATCTCCCCCCTATTATGGTCCACGTGTTGATGATCATGCCACACGTGAGGGGCATATTAAAATGAGAGTCTTGTCCCACATTGACCAAGTATTCTTGGGTTGTGCAATTTATAAGACAATGGGCAATCCTCATCTCATAAGGCGTCTTTTGAGATTGAGTTAGGCCCATTGGACTTTAACATGGTATCAGAGCCACCCCTTGGGTATTGGGCAGACCTCCCCCCCTATTATGGTCCACGTGTTTGGTTGATCCGCCACACGTGAGGGGGCATATTAAAGTGAGAGTGTTGTCCCACATTGGCCAAGTGTTCTTAGGTTGTGCAATTAATAAGCCATGGGCATCCCTCATCTCTCAAGGCGTCTTTTGAGATTGAGTTAGGCTCATTGGACTTTAACATCATCGAGTCATCCACAGTTATTGGAGGAAGCCAAAGGTATCCCAAACAACATGCTAGCCTAGTGAAAGATATGTCACTCAAGCAAATATTTTTTTTTTATTACGTTCCACATATATACCTGCTGCTCGGAGCTCCTGAACGTTGCGGTAGGATTGCCAAGTATTTTGTCCCTTTTGTTTCTTTGGATTGATTGGTTGATGATTATCCAAGAGACTTGTCCTCAGAAGGTCGAGAAGATGAGTGGGATCTCGTGGCTTTTGCTTTGAGTGACTACTTTCTGCTTGTTTTTGCTTCCATGATAATGAACTTAGGCATGCGCAGCGGAAAATTGATGAGTGATACTTTGGTAGTGGTACATAAACGTACCCTTTGATGAATGTTTCAATCGAATTCTTCAAGTCTTTGTTCTTGCTCCATCTCATCAACCATTTGAGAAGACAGTAGGGAACTTGGTTCTCCAGCAAAAACAAATCTTGATCTGCAAAGGCTACACTGTCGTTTTTTATACTCAAGTCATTGAACTTGTCCTTGTTAGTAGCGCAATACATGTATTGTAGTATTGCACAGCCGTCCACGAACAAAAGCCAAGCGAGTCCCTCATCATCACCATCATACTTCTTGATCACCTCCTCCTCGAAGCAGTCCTTCAGTTTCTTAATCCTCCGCTCAATCTTCATGTATAAAGCGTTTATACCCTTGCAGCTGCCTTTGACAAACTCAGATGTCAATAATAGCTTGTACTTCTCTCCTAGCTGGTACTTTTCCTTACCATGATGGATAGGACCGAGTGATACCACTCTTGGCTCATAGTACTTCTCGAAATCCTTGGTATCTCGCAGCAAGAATATGACCTTTTGTATCTTTGGTGTTGGAGATTGAGATTGAGATTGAGATTTATTCTTCTTATTTTCTTCTGCTGCCTCGTTTACCGTTTTAAACCTTGCCTTCAGGGAAATAGATATGCTCTGTGTCTCGGCCTCCTCACTGTCGCTGCTACGCTCCCCCATGGAAACAACATGCTGTATTTCGGCCATAGCAAGTAATTTGCACCCAAAGAAAAGGCAATTAAATTTTTAAGTTTGGCAGTTTGCTGTCCTAGCTAGTATCACTATAATTTTATACTTGATAGAATGATAGTACGTGGAAACTTTAGCTTGAGAAATTTAGGACTGTTGCTCTTATTCGAATATTTAAAGTTGGGGACCAAATATAGATTTTCTAAAGCAACTATATGACTTTGATAAACAAAGCAAGTTTGGAATGTAGAAGTTATGTCCAAAAAGGAAATCGTATGTATGATCACATGCATGATCAAAAGGATTTTTCATGACCCTGTGAATTTTGAAGAGTGATGAATAAGATTATGACAAGCATATGAGGAACTAAAATATTGTTACATGATCATGGATTAAAGTCATGATGGATCATTTTGAATTAAGACCATAACAATACATTGAAGAAATTGAAAGATGCATCTTGCTCGTGGAATAAAAAGTTGTGACAAGCATATGAGGAATTAAAATATTGTTACATGATCATGGATTGAACTCACATGATGGATAATTTTGAATTAAGATCCATATCCATCCATTGAAGAAATTGAGAGATGCATCTTGTTCGTGGAATAAAAAGTCCATCCATATTTCATTTCTTGAAATCTAACTTCATATTTACTTGTGATCAAATATTTTAATCTAACAAGTGTCTTGATGGTGTGGTTGAATTTTTAGTTATTTATAATGTCTCTTTTGTGTTTTCTTTGACGTGTATTGGGCATGGAAGTTTTAAATTTTCGGAGTTTTGCTTGTAACTTTATTTGATGTTTGTGTAGGGTAAATTGTTACTCTGACATTACATCCTATGAGGTGGATGCTTAATATCTTCTCATCCTATCATTTATCCTACAAGCTTAGATCAAGGGATGTAAATTAGTAATTGTCCATGTAATTTTAATATTTTTAGGATGTAATTAGGAGACAAAGCGATATATTTGGATTATCTAGACTATAACTAGGAGATGAGGCATTGTAATATTTATTTACGAATTGGAACAATATATTTTATCAAAAAAAAATTGGAACAATATTTTGTATCATTTTAATGCAATGTCTAGATCCTAGATCCTAGATTTGAGATCCGAGCCACTAAACCGCGATCTGAGTCAAGCCAAGCTAATATCTGAGCTAAGATCCAAGATTTGAGCTACCGAGCCTTTGAGACAAGATCCAAGCCGTTGAGCCATAGTCCGAGTCAAGCCGAGCTGAGATTCGAGCTTTCTGGCCATTGAGCCATAGTTCGAGTCATGTAGTTTGATTTACTATGGCTGCATCAATGTCAACACACACATGGATTTATGGAAACCGCTTGAGGTATACCGTATACACCCAAATGTTAGGTTTATGCACTTCGGATGTTTATATATACACTGAGACTTTTAGGATTATGCACTTCGGATGTTTATACTATATTATAAAATTATGGGTTGCTATTATACACTAAGTGTGTGGAAGAGCTTACCCTAGTATTTTAATTTGAACTTTATTCATATAGCAACGAAACAAAAGTACACACTTTTGTGAAGTCGAAACTTGTTTTATGATTTAGGTTTGATGAAGTTGTGCACAACTTAATCAAACTATTTTTCACCTTTTACTAAATCATGGTATGCCATGTACAAATTTCAAAGTGTACACACTTTTCCTATAAATTGTAGGTTACACTTACACCTTCATCTTTTTGTAGCAAGATTGGTATCTAATGTAGTGCACTTTTGTTAAAGTTTTGCTATGATGCAAACTTGTAATTTGCTCGCATTAACATTTCATAAAGAAAGGAGAGAGCATGTTACACGATGAATCATGCTTCAGAAAAAATTAAGTACATATGTGATACACGTGAAAGAGTCTTTATTTACCCAGCAAGTTTGGTATACATTTTAGGATAAAAGTGGTTTATTTATTTTTTTACATGTTTTTAAAATTTCAGAATTTGACCTAGGGCTAAAGCCCAATTTTTTTATTATTATTTTCAATATTTTTTTAAGAGATATTTGCACGATTTTTATCAGAATTAGCCCATCATCTTATTTATAAGGTAACCCTAAAAGTTTTTAGATTTTTAAATTATATTAATTACTCATTTAAGAAGAACAAATAATAGATTAAAAATTGAAAATTCCTAATTATCCTTTAGGTTTTTATCACATTTATGCAAGTTTATTTCTTTTCCTTGGATTTGACCAATTAAATTTTTTAATTGAATAAAATTATTCCTATCCAAATGAATTAAAAAATCAATTAATTATTCCTTGCGACAATTCCAATCAACTCACCAAATTTCGTAACTCCTTCATTTGCGCCAAAATCATGATTTCTAATAGAGCTTTTCTGCTTTCCTAACTTGTGTGCTGACTTGTGATGGTTTCACTGTTCCAAAAAAACATGTGATGTCCATTCTACATCAATAAGATATATTTTTATCTATTAGCCATTGCCTAAATTTTGAGACTTAATTATTCCTCCTACAAGATAATTAATAACCCATATTTTTCTTCTATGAAAATATTTTATTAGTTTATAATTAGGACATTTTTATTTGTTTATAGATTTTACTAGATTTTCTTTTAAAAAAAAAAAATATATATTACTGACTAATATTTGAGAGCCTTTCCTTATATTTGGGGGCCTTATGCAGTGGCCCAAATTGCCTATACTATTGAACTGGCACTAGGCACATGTGGTATATGTTATTTTAAGGATCTCGGTTAGCCTAGGTCCTTCAATGGCATGGGCAGTTCAGTCACTTTACCAAGCCAGGCGGTAATTTTTGAAGATTCCTTTAGCTATTAATTCACTGGAGACTATATATTTTGAACTGTCAATTTCTAAATTATGAAGGATTCGTCAAAAGTTTAAAACTTTGTTGAGGCCTTGCACACACAGGTAAGGTAAGTAATGTTGGGTGTGCGGCCATTGTCACGTGTCGAGCTCACACCTTCGGTTCGAGACGTGACAATATAAATATAGTATTATACTATCTGATAAAAAATTAAAGGTGGCTATTATACTATATGATCATCAAATGGAGTCAATGTCTCGCTTTTATATTATACTAGTCGCAAACCCGCGCGATGCATGGAAAACTTCCAATGACATGTAATGTTTTCAGACTGAACTACAAACATAACTATGACCTTATACAATTTTATTCACAATGAGATATAACTTAAAACTCCTAGGTGAATACAACAACAAAAAATAAACAAAAAAACTAAAGGAGAAATAACCCACCTTTGAGATTTAAACAACAATAGAACCATAGGAAGTACAGGGAGACTAAAAAAGAGTCTCACCACAGGATTTAAATAGAAAATTAGGGGTGCAATTAATTAGGGGGATGAAGAGGTCGGGAGTTCAAGAGGTGAGAGGGAGAGAGAGGTAGATGAAAAGGTGAGGTAATTAGTTGAGGAGATGAAGAAGTCAGAAAGATCAAGAGATGAGAGGGAGAGAGAGGTAGATGAAGAGGTGGGGTAGAGGAACAGCCATGAGAGAGAATTTTTTTTTTTTGAATAAAAGTGTGAGAGAGAATTAAATAGAGAGGGAAGGGGAAGGTGGAAGTGTGTGGGAGCAGTAAATTTGACGTGGTGGTATTTGAGAAAGCCTAAAAATTTTCTCAACTTCAGCTTTTAGTTTATATTATAGATATTATAAATAAGTGTATGGAAGAGCCCACCCTAAACTTTATTCATATATCAAGGAATCAAATGTACCCACGTACTTTTGTGAAGTCGAAACTTGTTTTATGATTTAGGTTTGATGAAGTTGTGCTTGACTTTATTAAACAATTTTTCACCTTTTACTAAATCAAGCGAGGTATCTGATGTACAAATTTCAAACTATAAAGACTTTTCCTATAAATTGTGGCTTACACCTTCATCTTTTTATAGCAAGATTGGTATCTAATATAATTTAGCGCACTTTTGTTAAAGTTTTGCTATGATTCAAACCTGTACTTAGTTCGCATCAACATTTCATAAAGAAAGGAGGGAAATGTTACAGGATGAATCGTGCTTCAGACAAAATAAGTACATATGTGATACACGGCATGAAGGAGTCTTTATTTACCAAGCAAGTTTGGTATAAATTGTAGGGATAAAAGTGGATTTTTATTTCTTTCTCTCTCTCCACCCTGGTTGGATTCGCTACCCTACTGTGTGGTCAGTGTTGGCAATAGATTCTTCACAACCATCTGAATATGTTCCTCTTCAGGGCTTATTGTCATTTATGCGACCTATATATATATGCTCTATTCTTATAAAAGCAGAAAAAGTCTCCTTCAAGTCTTGCTTTTTCTTCTCTAAGTCTCACCTTATTATGTCAATCTATATATTGTACATTTGTACCGATATTGTTTAGTGAATTTGGTACAGATGTCCTCCAAAGTCTTCGTTATTGAATCTTCCCGAGTGAGGAATCATTGGAGAGCATTCATGGGTAACGAATTTTTAAACATTTGGGTCAGGAGTTATTCATAATTGTCTCCTAAAAGCTTCAAAGCTCTTAGATACATGATATCTTTAACTTTGGGGACACTGGGACCTTAAAAAATAAGGATAGAGTTTACAAGTCAAGTTTCTAATCAGAGTTTCATCATCATTTGTTCCATTAGTCTAGCTCTATCAATTTTTTGTCGGTCTCATAGAGAGGTTGACATGGGCTTGTTCATCTCTCATTATTGGTCTTGGTGTCATCAGACATGCTTCAAGAATTTGAAGCTTGGCCTTGAACCTCATTACTCTTGAAGTATGGAAGAAACTATTCAAATCTACTTGCATTTGAATTTTGGCTTGTGAACATTATTTGAAGTTTAAGCTCGACAAATGAATCACTTGTTCCTTCTTGGTCAATGAGGGACGTTTTTTAGTTGATGGGCCGATTGTAGAACTTGAATTAGGCTTTATAGTGAGCTTTGGAATGAGCTTGTAGATGGGTTTTAAAATAGGTAGTTTGTTGGGTTTCATGGTGGGCTTGGTGATGGACTTGTGGCATTTTAAGAATGGAGAAATGGATTGGAGTATTGGAAGGTTAGATCAAAGGTTTGTTATGTACTGGGCCTTTGGTGATGTAGGTCAAGGGTGATATAAGATTGAACCCTTGGTATGATCCTTCACCAATTGGGCTAGAGCTTCTAGGAAAAGCCCTAACAGCTCTTGGATCAAAAATAGGATGAATGGTGAAGCCCTCTCCCGTATTCATTCATTATCTCGAGACCAAGTTCCACCAACCAAGTTCCACCAACCGTTTTTTAGTTTTGTCTCTTCAACAACCATGTTCACAAGGCACTAACAATTACCATGTTTGTTTCTATTCTATTTTCCAATGCTTTAAAGTATCTTTGTGAGAAGTCACATATGCCTACAAATGGTGGTGTACATTTCTTCATTGGCCATAATGTATAGGCGTACACCGTAATATATAGGCGTACGTCGATAATACTCGTTTAGGGTTCTTATTGTTCATTTGTTTGCTAGGATTCTATTCGAATGGCCCAAGTGTAATTTGACTTTTGGTATGGTGTTCGATAGAGGTGAAAACCCACTTGAAACGTTAGGGCTATTAGAATTTGAGAAAGTGTGAAACGTTAAGCATTAGAATTTTTATTTAAGCATTAGAGGAGGAGGAGTCAGATGGGCCAAAAATAGAGAGAGAAAAGAGGATTGAATTAAAGAGAGGGTTTAATGTGACACATGTGTGAGAGAGAGAGGAGAATTTAATGGGAGAAGAAAAGTTGAGAGAGTTTTAATTCATAATAGAATCTATTAATGAAAGAATAACTATTCCTTATTTTGATGGAAGTTATTTCTAAGAAATAGTTATTTCCTGTAATGAGCCTAATTCAATCTAAAAAGACGTCTTGAGAGATAAGGGATGCCCATGGCTTATAAATTGCACAACCCAAGAATACTTAGTCAATGTGGGACAAGACTCTCACTTTAATAGAATTCCATGAATCTTCTCCTCTACTCTCCTCCAAACTCCCTCAATCTCAAACATACCCTTAGACACATACACAAGATAATAATGGAACTAAACGGAATGACCAATAGATGTCATTTTTTTAAACAAGATGGACTAATATTACTCATTTGAAACATTAGGGGCTAAAAACACTCAACATTGGGACCAATAATATATTTTGACTGAGAATAAATATCTCAAAAGCAACAATATTTCTTGACTTGATAAACATTGCAAGATTGAAATTTAATCTACCAGATATGTGGAAAAAAGATAAAACAAATTGAAACTTGCTTATGGCCCAACAATAGCCCAAGCCTAGATCACTAACGCCTCACCACACGAGGCGGGGCTTTCAGTTTGCGCCAAATGGATTTGGCCCAATAATTGTTGTGTTTGGGTGGATGAATTTGTGGCCATGGACATGCTTGATTGCCTTGACACTGCCTAGACCATACAGAAGGGTTAATAGGAAGCAGCTGAAGTTGAAAATGCTGCAAAAATGAATAGCAAACGGTGTCAAGTTTCACCAAGCTAAAGTAAATAAGGTTATCCACGAGGAGTCTAGATGCCTTGTTCAGTATGATAAAACCTATAATCCTGGTTACCAAGTGGCTTATGGTATCAAGGACTTTAGCAGCGGCTCCAATTGTACATAGCAAATGCCATAATTTGGTACCTTGGTTCTGATGATGGGCCTTCTGCAGAAGCTTGGAAAGATTTATGGCCCATACAATGGAGGAGACAAAGGGAGTTCTTCTGTTTTGGTATGGACATTCTCCTCAAGCTTGATTTAACAGGCACAAGGAGGTTTCTTGATGCATTTTTTGATCTAGAACCTCACTATTGGCATGGATTCTTGTCATCTCGACTGTTTCTTCCCGAGCTTATAGTTTTTAGGCTTTAACTATTCTCTCATGCTTCTACTATGTCTAGAATAGAGATCATGGCAAAGGCAACTATTCCTTTGGCAAACATGATCAAGAACTTGATAAAGGACAGTAATTAAGATGACTGGGAATTGGATATCCATGTGTTCGGTGCTAATTGTGTAGATGTAATTGCTGCTCCTTAAAGCTTACTTATCATTGCTTATAATTGTCTATACAGTAAATATTATGACTCTCCTGCTGTGCCGCTACTTGTCTCATATGCATTTCTAAGCTTGCGGTGATTCCTTGTGGGAGAGGAGTCCTTAAACGTCTGTTTATTGTTTAGTGTATCCATACATGTGAGCAGGCATCTTTTATATTTGATGTCTTCACATCAATTGAGGTTATATTCATTTGTTGATTTTTTGGCCACTCATTTTGTTAAGGGTAAAAGTTCTGTCATGCGGTTTGAAACGTGTCCAATTATTTTAATAACAACATTGGAAATAAGTCAATAAATTCAATTGCTTTTACCATTAATACTTTCTCTTCATTTGTTCTGCCTTTTTGCTGGAAAGCCCAGTGCCTTTTCTGTTTCTTTGCATCTTAGTTATTATTGACAGCAGAGGGTGCTAATCCTCTGGTAGACATGGTCAACAGTATAGTTCAACTAAACAAGATAAGAAAGATGACTAGTGTCTGTTTATTTTATGTTTGCCTTTTCTATGGAGCTGCTCTTTAAGTTGCCTAGAAAAATCAATATGAACACTGAAATTATATGCAAGGAGACTTGTTCCTTTTACCTACAATCAGTGGCTGTTTGATATATTTGCTTGTCGATTTTCTACAAAAAATGTATCTCTAATATTAATTCAGATAAAAATTAAAATCCTTCAAATCATTTGAATGAACATCTCAGGATAAGATAATCCATAAATATGCATAATTGTTTGAACTGAAGGGTAGGGCAACCAGGTGTTGAAAAGCCCTTAATTGTCACTGGGAACTACTGCCTTATATTTTTGAAAAAGTCTGTTTATAGTTTAGTGTATCAATACAGATGAGCAAATGCCGTTTATGTTTGATGCCTTCAAATCAATTGAGGTTATTTCATTTGGCTAAGAGTAAAATCGATTCCTTCTTAGTGGTATCTTTGAATCTTGTCAAACGAGAGGCTAATAGATGTTAAGGAACGAATCACACATTGCTTAGATGTTTGCATTAGTGTTTACTGTCGTCCTATAAATAGAATCTCACACAACATATTATAACACACACTGAAATAATAAAGATGTAGCCTATAAAGTTTATTGTGTGGACGTAAACCATAGTGCTAAACCACTTGAAAACCCTAGCCTCTCTACACTTCTCTTCTCTCTTCTCTCTTCCATTTTATATTTCTCTATCTCTTCCATTTTATATTAGTTTATGATTTTCTACATAGTCTCAGAGCCATTCAAGAGCACATGTTCATTGATCCTTGGTCTATATCCTCAAACTACTTCCACACCATAAAATCCAATCAATCCTTTCCATTTCCGCAACTCAAAAATCCCTTCCAAAAGGCTCCCAAACACAAATCTCAATATTTCAGAAAACTAATCACATTGATCAGTAGCCCATCCCAAGATCGGTTGAACAATCTAAACCGAAGTTGATTTCAAGCCTTAACGCGTCGCCACACGCCGGCAAAACAGTCCAGAAAACGATCCACGTATTCCAGTTCTCAGATCTACCGTTTATAGTCACCGATTCAAGCACTAGCCACCTCAAATCGATAGATTGACCACCGATCTATCGAGTGCCGCAAAAATCAAACCGATCTAATGGTACACGCACTCTCACATTGCTTTGATGTGTGCATTAGAGTTTATTGTTGTCCTATAAATAGGACCTCACGCAACATATTGTAACATACAGTGAAATAATAAAGATATAGCCTATAAGGCTTTATCCTGTGGACGTATGCTATTGTGCCGAATCACATAAAAACCCTAACTTTTCTCTATATCTATTCTCTCTTCCATTTTATATTAGTTTATGATTTTCTACAATAGAGTTGCTCATTGTGTAGCCCAATTTGCTAGAAATATTACTGGGTGTCGCGTTGGGCTGGAGGATATATCATCCTTCTTGTAAAACTTTATTGCCCAAGATGTTTTCTCTTTTTTCTTTAATGAAAGATTTGTGTAAAAAAAAAAAAACAAAGTGCTGGAGAGAGAGAGGCGTTTGAATCATGTACATATTACATATTGTTTCAACATTATTTTTTTTTTTTTTAGAATAAAGATTACAAATACCACTCATCACACAAAATCCAACATCTAAAATCTTATTTATCTCAGTCGAGCTTATACATACTAAGTTAAGGAATTACACACATTCCCTTTGACTTATTTAAATTCACATGATAAAGTAGTAAGAAACAGGGCATGACATGGCCCCTGGATGTGCCACAGGCACACATGCCCCTTGCCTATGTTTCATTGGAAAAGATTGAAGAAGCCCCACTGGTACCACTTACTTGGAAACAAATGTCTGGGAGGCAGTAGAAATTTAGAATCAATGCATGCAACAAGATCACAAAATAAAATTTCTGAAACTGTTTATCATTAAGATGCTACCGAAAGTTACCTCATGAGGGGCTAACTCTGCTTTTTTTGAAGTTCGACTAACCAAGTCTGTAGGCGAGTTATAGCGAGCCCTAATACCGCAATGTAAAAAATTGATTCTCCTATCTCATTGAAGAATGGAAACATCCAATACTGCAAAGTCAGATATAATAACGCAGCCAAATAAACTGCAATTAACCAAATGTCTCCCAAATGGTCATTGTAGAATCGAAACCTATCATAGTGGTTTTGGATTTCTTTTTGTACCGATTTATAAGTTTCTGTGTTATAAACCAAGTCGGTGCCTATCTCATTGAAGAGCTGAGCCACTTCTTCATCGCTGCCTAAAAATTCGTAGAATATCCCTGCTTGTCTTAGCTCCTTAACATCTTTGGCTTCATCGATTAGTGAATGGAGGAAGCATATGTAAGAGGTGACCCCCAAGTCGCTTTCGAAATCCGGACACATTTCGTAGGCTATCAAGTTCAAGAAGTTAGGCCTCATTGAGTAATCCACATGAATTGGAGGAAGGTAAAGGTGTCCGAGCCGATGGAATCCTCGACTAAAAGATATGTTACGCAAACAACTATCGCTACTCCTTTTCAAACATATGCCTGCTGCTTTAAGATCCTGGAGGTTGCGACAGGATTGCCAATGTTGCTCCCTTTTGATAACAGAATTCGCATGTGGTTTACCCAAGAGACTTGTCCTCAAAAGGTCGAGAAGATGGATGGGCTCTTTATCCCTTAATATTCTTAGGCTATCTTCTGGTACAATAACGTGGCTTTCAATGTAAGTTTCAATCGAAGCCCTCAACTCTTCTTCATTGTCACTCAAGCTCATCAACCATTTCGAGCAGACAATAGGGAACCTGGTTCTCAAGCAAAAACAAATCTTGTCCAAAGGCAACACTACTTATTCTTTATGTTCGAATCAATCAACGTGTCGTTAGTTTCCAAATATATGTACTGTAATATTGCACAGCCGTCCAGGAACAACAGCCCAGCGAGAGCCTCATCGTCATAGTCCTTGGTCACCTCCTCGTCGAAGCAGTCCCTCAGTTCCTTGATCTTCTCCTCAATCTTCTCGTATAAATGTTCTCTAGTCTTGCCGCTGCAATTGACGAACTCCGATGTCAAAAGACGCTTGTAGTCATCTCCTAGCTGGTACTTTTTGTTACCATGATGGATAGGACCGACTGATACCACTCTTGGCTTATAGTACTTCTGGAAATCCTTGTGATCACGCAGAAAGAATATAACCTTCTGTATCTTTGGTGTTGGGGTTCGAGATTGATTCATCACACTTTCTTTTGCCTCCCTTACTATTTCAAGCCGTGCCTCCCGGGTAGTTGGTATGATTGGAATTGTTCCGTCCGTCTGGGCTTTCTTAGTGACGCAGCTGCTTCTTTCACCGGCTTCTCTTACGACAGAGATCCCCAAATGGGACTTCTCCGTGGAAACAACATGCTCCTTTCCGGCCATAGCAAGTTTGTACCAAAGAAGGCAATTGAATTTTGTAACTTCGCTGCAAGTCCTTAGCTTCTTTTAAGGATAGGTCCCGGCAAGGGGAGTCAACCAACAAAAAAAAAAAGTATTGGAGAGCCAATTTGACCAAAAGATCACTAAACTTCATTGAAGTTTCCTTTGCTGTCCTTAGCTAGTATTTTACTATAATTTATACTTGATAGTTGATACTCGGGTAGTGCGTGGAAACTTCCTTTAGCCTAAATAATTTTGTCAGTAACATGGTACCCTTTTCTTAATAAACAATTTATAATGACTTGTTCTTTGTCTTTCTCCACCAGATTGGTATTAAAAACGCGTAATTTCAAGGAAGTCTTTGATTAGTTTTATATTGTAAGTTGTCTTATAAAAAATATATATTGTAAGTTGTAGTATGAAACAGAAAGTTATGTAATAAATGCTTAATAACATATGTATTTTGAACGAATGCTTCAAATATAATTTAGCAAATTATTTAACACTTAATTGAACAACTGTGAAATATTATTTAAAATAGCAAATGATGTTGATATTAAATATAAACAATCTCGTATGCTTAATATCATATGTATTTTGAATGAATGCTTCAAATATAATTTAGTAAATTATTTAACACTTAATTGAACAACTGTGAAATTTTATTTAAAATAGCAAATGATGTTGATATTAAATATAAACAATCTAGTATACTTAATATCATATGTATTTTGAATGAATGCTTCAAATATAATTTAGCAAATTATTTAACACTTAATTGAACAACTATGAAATATTATTTAAAATAGCAATTGACGTCGATATTAAATATAAACAATCTAGTATGCTTACAATCATATGTATTTTGAATGAACGCTTCAAATATAATTTAGCAAATTATTTAACACTTAATTGAACAAATGTGAAATATTGTTTAAAATAGCAAATGATGTCGATATTAAATATAAACAATCTAGTATGCTTAATATCATATGTATTTTACTATAATTTATACTTGATAGTTGATGCTCGGGTTGTGCGTGGAAACTTACTTTAGCCTAAATAATTTTGTCAGTAACATGGTACCCTTTTCTTAATAAACAATTTATAATGACTTGTTCTTTGTCTTTCTCCACCAGATTGGTATTAAAAACGCGTAATTTCAAGGAAATCTTTGATTAGTTTTATATTGTAAGTTGTCTTATAAAATATATATATATATATATATTATAATATATAAATATAAATATATTGTAAGTTGTAGTATGAAACAGAAAGTTATGTAATAAATGCTTAATAACATATGTATTTTGAACGAATGCTTCAAATATAATTTAGCAAATTATTTAACACTTAATTGAACAACTGTGAAATATTATTTAAAATAGCAAATGATGTTGATATTAAATATAAACAATCTCGTATGCTTAATATCATATGTATTTTGAATGAATGCT
>OU015761.1:62802842-62824629 GCA_907173295.1 Fagus sylvatica | reverse complement strand
TTTTACCCTTGTGCCATGACAATTGTGATTATATGGTGATTACCCAGCTGGATGCCGTTTACCTGTGGGCCTAACGAAGCTCCTGGTAGAATCACAACTACCTGTGGGCCTAACGAAGCTCCTGGTAGGAACACAACTTACCTGTGGGCCTAACGAAGCTCCTGGTAGTAACACAACTTACCTGTGGGCCTAACGAAGCTCCTGGTAGAAATAAAGTTGTTTGGTCTTTTATCTGTGGGCCTAACGAAGCCCCTGGTAGAAGCCAAGTTATGAAGTCTTTTACCTGTGGGCCTAACGAAGCTCCTGGTAGAAGCCTAGTTGTGTGGTCTTTTACTTGTGGGCCTAACGAAGCTCCTAGTAGAAGCCTTGTCAAGTGGCCTTGGTATTTGTTTTGCGGTTTTATGCTTTTGAAATGTATTGGAAAATTATATGGCTCACATGGTGTATTATGTTGTTTCAGTATTCATATCTTGAAAAGCTTGGTGTTGCATTATTCTTTCTAAATATTTCAGATTATTGCAAGGAAGATGATTTTGAGAGAATTTGTATAAAAGTTTCCAAATATACGTTATGTTTTGTAACATGCTTTAGTATCAATAAACTTGCATCTCCCCTAACCCCATTATTTATCTACTTACTGGGCTTTAGCTCATTCCTTTCAATTATCATTTTTACAGAGTAGGCAGAGACTCAGCAAGCTAAAATTTTTGTGGGTTTGCAGTAGTTAGACAACTACTCTGTGGAGGCTGGATTTTTTTTGGTAGTTCAACCTTAGGTGTGTTAGACCCAGAGTTGTTGCTGGGGTTGCACATCCTAAGAGATATTTTGTATAGGAATACTGAAATGTAATTATATGTAATTATGTACAGACCTCCATTCTTTTGTGGCCAATGGTCAATGTAAGAGTTATAAAGCTCTGACATTATTTTGAGGACGTATATATATGTAAATGGCTTAATGTATGAACTTATGGATTAGTGGATTAGAACTTTTGATAATGGACTTTTGATATTCTAAGTTGACATACAGTTATGTAATAGTTGATGGAAAAATTTACAGGTGTTTGGGTTGTAGTTTTCTCATGCACCAAACCTTGTTGGGTTTGGGGCGTGACAGTTATGGTATCAGAGCATAGGTTATGATTCTGTAAACTTTGTGAATAGGTTTGATCCAGATTTAAGTCAGAGCACTAGGAATATAAACTTATCCTTCTACCTTGATGTTGTATGTAGTTCTAGCCGTATATAATATTTTACTTCCTAGTTGACTGTACTAGTGACTTATTTTTCCTCTATTGCAATGGATGTAGGTATAGGTATTTTGATACACTATGCCACCAGCAAAGAGACAACGTAAGCTAAAGAACATAGATAAGGTTGTGACTCCTCCATCTGATGCTGGAGCCACACCAAGAGCATGAGAGATCTGCCACTCCTGTCATTAATGAGGGTAATGAGGTTGATGAAGTGGCAAATAAGATCTATGCTAGACTTGCTCAAGCTGCTCGGCATGGTGAGGGTCAAAAGGAGGGTTGCTCTTTTATGGAGTTTAGGAAGCAAAACCCCCCAACTTTTGCTGGTGCAACTGATCCTATGGTAGCAGAAAACTGGCTACTAAAAATGGAGAAACTGTTGAAAGTTCTTCATTGTACTGACTCCCAAAAGGTGGAGTATGCCACCTTTACTCTTGAGGGCCCTGCTGAGAGATGGTGGGCTGGTACTGAAGTTCTATTGAAAGAGGAATTGGGTGAGAACGCCTGTGTTACATGGGAAAAGTTTAAGAAAGTCTTTAATGAGACTTATTTCCCAGAAGTAGTGAGAGACAGGAAGAAAAGAGAATTTTCTGATTTGATTCAGGGGTCCATGACTGTGGAAGAATATGCTGCAAAATTTATAGATCTGTCTCGTTTTGCCCCCCATTTAATTCCTGATGAGCATGAGAAAGTAATGAAGTTTCAGAAAGGTCTAAATGACAAAATTCGTCCTCACATCCTAGCTGCTGGAGTGAACACTCTTTCTGAAACTGTGAAGAGGGCAATGCGTCTTGAAGAAGACTTTAAATACAGTCATGGTTCTGATGAGAGTGGAAAGAAACAATGGTCATCTGGTTCTCATCACGGTAAAGGGCAAGGACAGAGGTTTAAGAGAGGGTTCTTTAAGAAGTTTGGAAATAGGCAACAATCTTTTGTGCATGATAAGAAGTGCCTCTTCTCATTCGAATGAGAAGAAAACTTGCTCTTTTTGTGGTATGAGTCATGAGGGTCAACCCTGTGCTATAAAGTTATGCTACACTTGTAAGCAACCTGGTCATTATGCTCGAGTATGTCCCACCAAGGGCTCAGGTTCCTCTTCCTCACCTCAGACACAGAAGAGTGATGCTAGTGTGAAAAGAGTCCAAGGAAGAGTGTATGCTTTGACTACTCAAGATGCTCAGGCTACAGACACTGTGGTGACAGGTATACTTCCTTTGTTCTCCACACCTGCTAGAGTTCTTTTTGATCCCGGTTCTACGCATTCTTTTATTTCGTGTGGATTTGTTAGAAACATTGCTAGAAGTCCTGAGCCTCTTGAATATGAGTTGTCAGTTTCTACTCCTTTGGGTGATACTTTAATGTCTAATCTTGTACTCAAGTCTTGCATGTTTTGTATTGAGGGTAGGGAGTTATCAGCGGACTTGGTGTTGTTAGGAATGCATGATTTTGATGTCATTCTAGGCATGAATTGGTTGGCTGCTTACCATGCTAGTGTGGATTGTTTTGAGAAGGAGGTTGTGTTTAGGCCTCCAGGTGAGTTGGAATTCCGATTTAAGGGTTCACGTTTACCTTCTCTACCTCATATGATATCAGCCCTACGAGCAAACCGCTTGCTTAGAAAGGGATGTCGAGGCTTTCTTGCTAGTGTAGTAGATTTGCAAAAGAAGGAATTGGAGATCGAAGATATTCCTGTGGTGCGGGAATTCCCGGATGTTTTTCCTGAGGATTTACCTGGATTACCCCCGGATCGTGAGGTTGAATTTTCTATCGACCTCGTTCCTGGTACTGCACCTATTTCCAAGGCACCCTATAGAATGGCACCAGCAGAATTGAAGGAGCTTAAGGGACAGTTAGAAGAATTACTAGATAAAGGGTTTTATTCGTCCTAGTGCATCACCTTGGGGAGCTCCGGTTTTGTTTGTCAAGAAGAAGGATGGGTCTATGAGGTTATGTATTGACTACCGTGAGCTTAATCGAGTTACCATTAAGAATAAATATCCATTGCCTCGTATTGATGACTTGTTCGATCAATTGCAAGGTGCACAAGTCTTTTCCAAAATTGACCTTCGTTCGGGTTATCACCAGTTGAAGATTAAGAGTGAGGACATACCAAAGACGGCCTTCCGGACTAGGTATGGTCATTATGAGTTTTTAGTGATGCCTTTTGGTCTAACCAATGCCCCTGCTGTTTTCATGGACTTAATGAATAGGGTATTCCATGAGTATTTGGATCGCTTTGTCATTGTGTTCATTGATGATATCTTGGTGTACTCTAAGAGTCTGGAAGAACATGAGGACCACTTGAGGATTGTTTTGCAAATTCTAAGAGATAAGAAGTTATATGCTAAATTGAAGAAGTGTGAATTTTGGCTGAATCAAGTGGTATTCTTAGGTCATGTGGTCTCTAAGGATGGAATTACTGTGGATCCTAGTAAGATTGAAGCGGTGGTTAGTTGGGATAGACCCACTAATGTAAGCGAGGTAAGGAGTTTCCTTGGGCCTTGCAGGTTACTATAGGAGGTTTGTAGAAGGATTCTCCCGCATTGCAGCTCCTTTAACTCATCTAACTCGGAAGAATGCTAAGTTTGAGTGGAAGGAGGAATGTGAGAAGAGCTTCCAAGAGTTAAAGCAGCGGTTAGTCACGGCCCCAGTGTTAACTATTCCTTCGAGTTCAGGAGGTTTCGTTATATATAGTGATGCTTCTCGCAAAGGGCTTGGTTGTGTATTAATGCAACATGGTAGGGTTGTGGCTTATGCCTCTCGCCAGTTGAAGAATTATGAACAAAATTACCCTACTCATGACTTGGAGTTGGCTGCAGTTGTGTTTGCATTAAAAATTTGGAGGCATTATTTGTATGGTGAGAAATGTGAAATTTACACAGATCATAAGAGTTTAAAGTATTTCTTTACCCAGAAAGAGTTAAATATGAGGCAACGGAGATGGCTTGAATTAATTAAGGATTATGACTGCTCCATTAATTATCATCCAGGTAAGGCTAATGTCGTGGCCGATGCACTTAGTCGAAAGTCTTCAGGTTTTTCTGCTGCATTGTTAACAACTCAAAAGGAAATTCATTAATGATTTGGAGAGAATGGGGATTGAAGTTGTGATGGGCCATTCTGGGGCCTACTTGGCAAGTTTGAGCGTACAACCAACCTTGATCGAGAGAATTAAATTATTGCAGAGTGGTGATTCACAGTTGGTAAAAATCATGGATGAGGTGCGGAGTGGAAAGAAGCCTATGTTTAATATTTCTGATGATGGTGTTTTGAAATTTGGGAATAGATTGTGTGTGCCTAATGATCCATCAATTAAAAATGATATTTTAGAGGAAGCACATCGTTCACCTTACACAATGCACCCAGGTAGTACTAAGATGTACCGTGACCTTCGGGAAACCTTTTGGTGGAATAACATGAAGAGAGAGATTGCCCAATTTGTGGAGCAGTGCTTGACTTGTCAACAAGTCAAGGTGGAGCATCAAAGACCCTCGGGTTTGTTGCAATCACTTCCCATCCCTGAATGGAAGTGGGAGCATATTTCTATGGACTTTGTGTCAGGATTGCCGAGATCGCCTAAGGGTCACGATGCTATTTGGGTAATTGTTGATAGATTGACAAAATCAGCTCACTTTATTCCCATTCGAATGAATTACTCTCTTGATCAACTAGCACAACTCTACATTGAAGAGATAGTGAGGCTTCATGGCATTCCTGTTTCAATTGTTTCAGATAGGGACCCACGCTTTACTTCACGTTTTTGGAAGAGTTTGCACAAAGCTTTGGGTACTAATTTGAATTTTAGCACAGCTTTCCACCCTCAAACTGATGGACAATCAGAAAGAACTATCCAAATTCTAGAAGATATGTTGCGAGCCTGTGTACTGGATCTTAAAGGTAGTTGGGCTAATCACTTGTGTTTAGTAGAGTTTGCTTATAATAACAGCTTCCAATCTAGTATTGGGATGGCACCTTATGAAGCTTTGTATGGAAGGAAATGTAGATCCCCGATTTGTTGGGATGAAGTTGGGGTGCGAAAGATTTTGGGGCCCGAGATTATTCAAAGAACATGTGAAAAGGTTGATTTGATTCGTGAGAGGTTGCGAACAGCCCAGAGTAGACAGAAGAGTTATGCTGACAAACGAAGGAAAGGACTTAGAGTTTGAAGTTGGAGACATGGTCTTCCTTAGAGTTGCACCGATGAAAGGGGTAATGAGATTTGGCAAGAAGGGTAAGTTGAGCCCTAGGTTTCGTAGGGCCATTTGAGATCTTGGAGAAGATTGGTCCAGTTGCGTATAGACTTGCTCTACCGCCAGCTCTATCAGGAATTCATAATGTTTTCCATGTTTCTATGCTAAGGAAATACATTCCTGAACCTTCTCACGTATTGAGCTATGATCAACTTCAAATAAAAGATGATTTGTCGTACGAAGAAGTTCCAATTGAGATTTTAGATCGTAAAGAGCATATGCTACGCACCAAATCAATACCTTTAGTAAAGGTACTCTGGAAAAATCATGCATTGAAAGAGGCATCTTGGGAGCGTGAGGACATTATGCAATCTAGATATCCAGATCTATTTCATAATCAAGGTATGTACAATTTCGAGGACGAAATTTTTGTAAGGGGGGAAGATTGTAACGTCCAGAACAGAAAATAATAATAATAATAATAATTAAAACCAAAGATATTTCTAGAAACCCACATGCCCACCTCACGTGTCCCACCTACCCCACAAGACCCCACCATTCAATTTTTCTTCTAGATTTCTCTTCTTCACCCGTAGCTCTCCCCCTCTCTTTCATTTTCTGTTTTTCTTTTCAGCAGCACATACTCTCTCCCCTACCTCTCATTCGGTCACTCTCATTCTCTCTCTCTCTCACCGGTTAACCACCACAACCACCGGCGGAATTCCGGTAGGATTTACCGGAGGAACCTATAGGAGACTTTCTAGGCTCCATTTACTTCCAATATTTTAAGGTAAAAGCTTTATATTTAAGGTTTTTATATTTTGTTAGTTTCTTTACAAATCTAAGTAATCTTAGTGTTATATGTGATTTAGTTTGAGCAATCTTATGATATTTATGTGATTAAGGAAATGGGTTTTGATTTTGGTGGATTTATTTGAGGAATAGTTAGGGGTTTTGATAAAAGTGTTTATGGTGGTTTCTCTATGGTGAGAATTTAAGGATTTTGGATTCCAAATGTTAATAGTGATTAGACTTAATTTTCCATATCAATTAGTGTATTTGGGTTAGTTGAGGTTTCTAGATGATTTTGGCTTGATAGGCTTGCTCATTGTCTTTTATAGGTTCTATTTAATCTCCTAGGAGCATTGGAGATTAGGATTTTGAGCGGGTTGCAGGTAAGTAGCTTCTTAATGGGATTTTTAGAAAAATAATCATCATTGCATATGAGATTTATTTTAAGGTTATAAACACATTTTGGAAATTATTGTGAAATTATACTTTTCCTAAGGGGTTTTGTGTTTAAACCTTAGTATTTATTTATTTATGAGATAATGCATTATATTTGATATTGCATTTGGGGAAATGCATGATTTGCTAGATTGGAAATTTTATAAGCATCTTTCATTAATCCTTGGAGAGTTATTTGATAAAGTTATTGGATTATTGTGATTTCTAAAGATGCTTTATCATTGATTTTGTTGGTTTGAGATATGTTTTGGAAACTTTTAAATGTTTGGGAATTAGTTGGATAAAGTGACAAGCTTTGTGAATACTTTGAATGTTGAAAGGTCTTATCCAACCACTTGGAAATGAACTATGTATTTTTATTATGTTAACCTGTGAGCTATTTTGTTGTTTTACCCTTGTGCCATGACAATTGTGATTATATGGTGATTACCCAGCTGGATGCCGTTTACCTGTGGGCCTAACGAAGCTCCTGGTAGAATCACAACTACCTGTGGGCCTAACGAAGCTCCTGGTAGGAACACAACTTACCTGTGGGCCTAACGAAGCTCCTGGTAGTAACACAACTTACCTGTGGGCCTAACGAAGCTCCTGGTAGAAATAAAGTTGTTTGGTCTTTTATCTGTGGGCCTAACGAAGCCCCTGGTAGAAGCCAAGTTATGAAGTCTTTTACCTGTGGGCCTAACGAAGCTCCTGGTAGAAGCCTAGTTGTGTGGTCTTTTACTTGTGGGCCTAACGAAGCTCCTAGTAGAAGCCTTGTCAAGTGGCCTTGGTATTTGTTTTGCGGTTTTATGCTTTTGAAATGTATTGGAAAATTATATGGCTCACATGGTGTATTATGTTGTTTCAGTATTCATATCTTGAAAAGCTTGGTGTTGCATTATTCTTTCTAAATATTTCAGATTATTGCAAGGAAGATGATTTTGAGAGAATTTGTATAAAAGTTTCCAAATATACGTTATGTTTTGTAACATGCTTTAGTATCAATAAACTTGCATCTCCCCTAACCCCATTATTTATCTACTTACTGGGCTTTAGCTCATTCCTTTCAATTATCATTTTTACAGAGTAGGCAGAGACTCAGCAAGCTAAAATTTTTGTGGGTTTGCAGTAGTTAGACAACTACTCTGTGGAGGCTGGATTTTTTTTGGTAGTTCAACCTTAGGTGTGTTAGACCCAGAGTTGTTGCTGGGGTTGCACATCCTAAGAGATATTTTGTATAGGAATACTGAAATGTAATTATATGTAATTATGTACAGACCTCCATTCTTTTGTGGCCAATGGTCAATGTAAGAGTTATAAAGCTCTGACATTATTTTGAGGACGTATATATATGTAAATGGCTTAATGTATGAACTTATGGATTAGTGGATTAGAACTTTTGATAATGGACTTTTGATATTCTAAGTTGACATACAGTTATGAAATGGTTGAGAAAAATTTACAGGTGTTTGGGTTGTAGTTTCTCATGCACCAAACCTTGTTGGGTTTGGGGCGTGACAGTTAAGTGTAGCCTAATGGTACTCATGTGTAGAATTCAATGGACTTAAGGGTCCAAGGTTCTACACATGGGGGACGCGCCTGGGGCTCTGGGAGGAGCTATTCCCTGGGACAAAACCTTGAGGTTCGCTTCCGCTGCCAAAGAGGACAATTTGTGGTGAGGGGGGGTGATATCCTCGCCCAAGACCCATACGCGTTTTTTGTAACGTCCCCTGCTCTGATACCAACAGACGCACTACTCAATATTGTCCTCTTTGGGAAAGACACACAGCAGTCCCTCAAGGCTTTGTCCCGGGGAATAGCTCCTCCCAGAGCCCCAGGCGCGTCCCCCATGTGTAGAACCTTGGACCCTTAAGTCCATTGAATTCTACACATGAGTACCATTAGGCTACTGAGCCTAATGGTACTCATGTGTAGAATTCAATGGACTTAAGGGTCCAAGGTTCTACACATGGGGGACGCGCCTGGGGCTCTGGGAGGAGCTATTCCCCGGGACAAAGCCTTGAGGGACTGCTGTGTGTCTTTCCCAAAGAGGACAATATTGAGTAGTGCGTCTGTTGGTATCAGAGCAGGGGACGTTACAGTAACATCCCAAAAGAATCCTCCAGTCCCATTGAAATTTGGCCACAACTGCCTAATTTATTTATCCTTACAAATTCGAGGTGTAATTAATTATCTAGATTTGCAACCTTTTCAAGGCAAGATTCGGTGCACCCATGACAGAGACTTGATGAATTAACATGATATGAGAGTACTTTTCGCTTCCCATCTATCTATTTGTTTGATTCATTGATACACTATAAATTCAAAACATAATTGAGAAACCTAATAATATTAACAATATTATCTCGCACAACGAAGATGGTGTACGCTGCTTAGTTTAGGAATGAATAAGAAAGATGGGCTTGGGTTTTAGTTGCTAAAGATCATCTATTGGGTTTAACACAAGGAGCTGATCATTTTGATAGAGATTGGATTTCTTTGTCATTGAGACCGAAGATTTTGGATATTAGTAAGTACAAAATAAGGTGTCTATAGTAGTCTTGCTCAAGCGAGCCTCAAGTGAGGGTTAGGCAATCTTGCTTGAGCGACATTTAATGTCTCGCTTGAGCTTGCATCTTCAATCTCGCTTGAGCGAGCTTCTTCAATCAGCATGCTCCAAGCTCTTCAATTACATAATTTAATTCATATCAAAGATGCATCAGACTTTGATTTTGATTACAAATAAATTTCATAGAATGGACCAACATTGAAATTGTAACGTACTCAGCTGATTATTCAATAATCGTTTTTTACATTCCGTGATTGTTAAAATCGTTGTTCTTTGGTAAAGAATAAAAGAGGTCCTCAAACATCTTTAACAAATGGAATCTAAGCAACCATAGTACAGACTTTTACTTATGCTTGATGCAAAGATAAAACCATAAACGACAATTCTATCGCAAAAGAGTTTATACCAAACTTGGTGTGGTAAATAAAGACTCTTCACTTTTTTGATGATTTTTTTTTTTTGGATGAATAAATAAAAGACTCTTCACGCGTATAACATATATAGTTTTTATTATTTGAAGCACAATAAATCGTGTAAAATTTCTTCTCCCTTCTTTAGCAAATGATGATACGAACTAATTAAGTAAGTTGTCAGGTTGGAATTATAGCAAAACTTCCACAGAAGTACGTATAGTTAAATACCAACCTTGCTGCATAAAGATGAAGGTATAACCAACAGGTAATATGAAAGATGCATACAATTTCAAATTCCTAAATCAAATACCAAGCTTGCTTTTGTAAAAGGTGAAGAAATAGTTTTGCCCGTATCCAAAAGTTCAAACTCCGAGTCATTATAAGACAAGTTAGTACTGCACAATAGTGCATGCACTTTATTCCTGTCTCCTGACTTGGGTTATGAATAAAGTTCAAAGCTTCTAAAGTTTTCAAGCTAAAGTTTACATCTTCACTTAGTATAAAGTTTAGTAGTTGAACAATAATGTTATCATAGCCATTGTTACCTTGTTTTGGTAAACACTCACCGTTGCAGGAATGGATCATATTACTTCCACAGGGGAGTGGGGTTCGAGAAAGTTTGACAGAAAAGATTTTGGTGAAACAAGCAGAGGCCATAATCAATTTGTTGCCGTTCCCACTGTAGGTACCACCCAGACTATGAGTGTTCCAATGCAATACAAAAGCGGCATTATTTCAGCTTTCATGGAAGATAAGTTTAAGAAATTAGAGGAGGCGCGAGTGCAGAATCAAGATAAAACGACTATACCAAAGATACAAAAGGTTTGTTAGTGTATTTAATTATAAATAATTATTTATGGCCATAATTTTGCTTTTACATAATTTACTATCAAATTTTATATTCCAATCATGATAAAGTTTGGCAACAAGCTGGCTTGTAACTAGCTTGCTACAATCCATTATGTGATAATTTATAAAACCATCCACATGTATTATTCAATGACAAAGTTTGGCTACAAACCAGACCCACTATGTATCAACTAATAAGATCATCCACGTGTACTTTAGTCACATGACCTATTTAATGAGTCATGTGACTTCATTAAATAATACATGTATATCAGTAGATGGTCTTATAAGTTGCTATATAGTAGGTTGTAGTAAACTGGCTACAAAAAAACATTTTCCTTTGTTTAAACAAGTCACATGACTCATTAAATAGGTCATGTGATTAAAAGTACATGTGGATGATCTTATTAGTTGCCACGTAGTGGGTTGTAGTAAACTGGCTACAAACTGGTTTGTAACCAAACTATATCTTTCCAATTAGGATTAATAGCTTTTTTTTTTTTTTTTTTTTTTTTTCTACATTAAGTCTGGGGAGGGAAGGGAGCCTAGGCTATCCCTATTTGGGATGCCAAGAGGTGCCAACAGACATAAGGGACATTGATAATTAATTTGAAGGGTTATTTTACAATACTCATACCTATTTTTGTGGGTGTGCTACCACTCAAATCTTTTTTGGTATCCATTCAAATCTTAACTATTGTTATCATAAAATGTAATTTAGTTACCATCATATGTGATATTGTTACCATCATATATAACATTGATATCATCAAATGTGATGTTTTGCCTATTAAAGGTATCATACCCACATAAAAAAAGTGGGTATTGTAAAAAAATAAAATAAATTGTTACAAAATATTTATATCTTATTGACCCTACCATCTTATGATTTATGTCTCAATTTTCTTTTGATTTACTTACTCTTCTGCAACTTGTAATCATGTTCGCTCAATATTAAGGACCATTGCCATAAGTAAGGATAGATAGAGTAGGTATTAGTTTCATGTATACTTCAAGTGTAAAGAATGGTGGTTTTTTATTTATTTATTTTTTATTGAGATTTTGTTCTATAATATGGTGCACACTCATGTCACTTACAATTTAGGCGGTTGGGTTTGTGTATTCTAAGAGTGATGTGCTGGTAAATTCATCTCCCTTGTGAAATGTATGTTTGTTTTGCTAATTTTTGTGAGATGTATGTTGGATATTCTTTTATAGTGATGCAACTTTTTTTTTCAAAAAGAGGGAAATATTTGTAGCTAAGGTAGATTATATACCAATAATATCTACATCTTATTATCTGAAAGTTATAAATTTATATACATATCATATGTTATTATTCATTTGAATGACTTAAAATGATATTTGATTATTTTTTGATTTGTTATAAGCTTAATTATCATATTGTTGTGAATAATTAAATTACTAGCAGCATACATGTGATACAAAAACTGATTAAAATTTATATATAGAGTAAAGAAAATATTACAGATATTACTGAAATCTAACATAAAATAACTAATAAAAAAAACCATATCCATAACTATTGAATTATTAAAAAAAAAAAAGGTTCTATTATATGGTATATGATTGTGTTTCTTTCTAAACTGTTAAACCAACAGGTTACATTACTGCGAGACCACAAAAATGTCGAAAGGGACTATGAGCCGAGGGTGGTATCACTGGGTCCTATCCATTATGGTAAGTCAAGGTACCAGCTAGCAGAGAAGTACAAGCTTAGATTGGCAGACGACTTCATTGCAAAAAGTGGAAAGGGTGTTGGAGAATTATATGAGATGGTTGAGAAGAACATCACACAACTGAAGGATTGCTTCGATGAGGAAGTGATAAAGAAGTACGATGATGAAGACCTCGCCTGGCTGTTGTTTGTGGATGGTTGTGCAATACTTCGATTCATAGACACCACTGTTAGTGGAAATTTCAGTGATTTCAAAATTCTAAATGCTCATGTGGCTTTTGGGCAACAAGATTTGTTCTTGTTGGAGAACCAACTTCCTTATCAGCTCCTTGATGATTTAATGAAAATGAGCCTAGAGGAAGTGAAATTGAGGGACTCCATACAAAGTTTCATCGATATGCATAGTATGGTACAAAAGAAGACAGAAAATGGAAATGCCAACAATAAGAAGAAGAGACAAACGACAATAAATCCTTCTAGGCCTAAAGAAACTATTCGTCGTTTTTCCAAGGATAGAGAAACATCGATGGGTTATTACATGGATAAAGATATGCCGATCCATCTTCTCGATCTTCTGAGGACAAGACTTCTAGGCAGCACTAAGACTAAGAGTCCCAATGCTGCTACCTTAAAGAAAGTTGATGAGAAAGATTGGCAATCATTTCGCAACGCGTTGGAGCTTAAACAAGCAGGAATCCAATTGAAACGCAGTGACACTCGGTCCTTGAGAGACATATCCTTTACCAAATTCCGGAATTTCTATCCTGGAATCCTTTCCCTGCCTCCAATAATAGTGGATGACTCAACCAGGTCCAAGTTCTTGAACTTGATAGCCTACGAAATGTGTCCGGATTTCGAAAATGACTATGGGGTCACCTCTTACATTTCCTTCCTCCATTCACTCATTGATGAAGCTAACGATGTTATCGAGCTAAGGAAAGCAAGGATACTCCATAACTTCCTTGGTAGTGACCAAGAAGTGGCTCATCTCTTCAATGAGATAGGCACTGATTTGGTGCCTAACCCTGAAATATATGGCAAAGTCAGGTCCGAAATTCAGATGTACTATGATAACAAGTGGAAGATATGGATATCTCAAGTTGTTCACGACCATTTCAGCCACCACTGGACGATCTTGGCTTTCATTGCTGCATTATTGGCACTTATTCTCAGTGTTATACAGACTTGCAACTCCGCCAACTCCGCCAATTAGCTTAAATACAGAGATTCTATTATGACTTTTCAGTTTGCTGTTTCCGAATAAAAGCACCTCAGGAGTTCTACACCCGTCAAGATTTTTCACAGAGCCACATAGGTCCTTTGTTGTACTTGGCTTCATCCTAGGGCCATCTCATTCCGTCTGTTTGCTTTTCTTTTTCTTGTTTGCATGAGAAGTATAAGATAAGTGGGATGAATGTACCGATCTCTTATTTTGATAGTATATGTGCATGCCTGATTTTTTATTTGAGTGTGTGAGGAATGTTGAGTGGAGTGTATCTTTAATAAAATTTAATGAATATTTTATCCCAAATTTGCCTAGCTTGTATATGATTTAGTTTTGATATTAAAATAATCACTCTTTTTTTTCTTCGCGCAAATGTATTATATTGTAAATGTTTGAATTTTCATTTGACGTGTTACCAAGTTTACCATCCATTAATGGAGTAATGGAAAAACTATGATTCTATTACGGTGGTCGAAACTTTTTTATATATGTTTTTAAAATTTGTCGGATAAATTATATTGTAAATACTATATTTTAGGGATAATTTCAAAATAAACATTATAATTTAAAAAAAAAAAATCAAATTAAATTGTAAAGTTTAAGATGATGAAAAATTAAACTATATAGTTTCATTAAAGTCTAATTTTTTTAATATCATCTCAATTTAAACCATTCAATCAAAAGCGAAAAAAGAATACCTACATCAAACCCTAGAAGTCTAGGGTTTAAATTGGTATTATTTTAAAAGTTCAACATGAGATTTGAAAAATATGGAAAATATAAGGTTTGATATGTAATAGTTTTAAGATTTTGGGTTTAATTTAAATTTTTTGAAATTATAGGATTTAATTTCAAACCACCATAGAAATAAACTGTAATGTTTAAAATATAATTTACTCAAATTTTATAACCGTTGGATTAAATTTACATTAAAGAATGAAATTCATTATGAAAGTAAGGGACGTGATTACGCTTAGTGATCATGATCATGTGTTGATGCAAGATGCTTACACATGTGGGCTTGCGTGATGCTAGAAGCTTGTGGGCCTTCATGATGACTTCACGTCACATGTGGGGAGTGACGTGACACACTGACATCGGAATGGCATGGCCGGATCCTGTGCCGACACGTGACATAGTTTTTTTATTTTTATTTTTTTTAAGCTTCGTGGAGCCCATCAAGTCTTGTGTTTTCACCAAATCGAAAAGAAACAACAATCAGCATATTGGTTTCCACCTATTAGACTGCTCAACCATCTGGTATTTTTGAGTTTTTTCTTAATTAGCATTTTCTGCCATCCAAAGCAAAGCCTACATTTCAAGAAAGTTATAATGTTTTGTCATTTATGCCCTAGGTGAGACTCTTTGAATGATGGTGGAGTCAGATAGGTTTCTTTTGGAGACATTAATTGGGGAATAGGTGTCAAATATGGCATAGTGTGTCGGTCCTTGAATATATATATATATGGTACGGAATATTTATACATTTCATTCTATTGAAGATTTTAAAAATTATTGTAAAAATATAACATAAAAACGGAAATGAAAAAAATGTAAATAAACATACATACGAATATATTACTAATTGAACAAAAAAAAAAAAAATTTTGGAGTAAAAAAATTGCTATATATGTGAAGCTATTTTCTTAATTATATTTCAATTTAGTAACATATTTATGTTAGCTTAATATAATTTTTTGTAAGTACTAAAAAGATGGGCAATACGTGTAAACTACCAATGCACATCGTCCGTATACACTATCTAAAATGTGAATATATATATCTATAAAATATAGATATTTGTGAATATTGATATTCATAAGTTGGGCAATGATGTTCATAATTTGTGATATATATTCACATTTGATGGTGTGTGCACATGCTAGTTGGCAACAACATTTAGCTTAAAAAGATTACCCTACATAGTAGATCAGAACCATAGCATAGATCATATGACAAAACTATATATGTGTTTTTGATACCTTGCTCGATGTAAAGATAAAAAATAAACGCTAGAATTATCGCAAAGTGCATGAGTGCATCAAAGTATCAAACGAAGCTTGTTATGTAAATAAAGTCTGAAGGACCAGCCTTTTCTACTGTCTCATCGAACTTTTTTTTTCCCTTTAGGAAAAGATGATTCGGACAATTAGTAGATAGCATGAAACTTGTATAAAAGCAAAGGCTGCCCTGAAACTACTTCTTGTTTGATGGATAATATATAAAGCTAGTCATTATCAATAGTTTACTAAAAAAGTATGGTGTAATAAAATCCATAAGCAACTTTCAATTTCTTATATTTTTTTTTGAGATATCTTGTTGATCATTGTTGGGAATAAAACCTTTATTCCTAAAATCTGGGACACAACAATTTACTTGTAAAACTCTTTTCTATTTGAAGGGAAAAATCACGGGACTAATTAATTCCGAATAATTCCACTATTATAATACTCAATTACAACAGTTATTCTCAATTTTTCTGCCTAACTTGAGGTTCTCACCAAAAACAATAATATTCTCTCTAAGAATTAACACTCAATAATTCTCTAGAGGAAACCCCCAATACTTTTGTGTATGTCTCAGGGCTAAAGAAAAATTAAGAGAGAGCAATATTCATTTGCGGCACACCTTTAATTCACACGCACATTGATTTTATATAGCAATACTTTAACCGGTTGAGTTGTTCTATTTCTAATAGAACACAACTTCCTATTAGCATTACACTTCCAATTGTAATAGGATATCAACCACTTAAGTCTTCTATTTCTTATAGAATTAATTACTAACCTCCTCACTTTTTCTATTTCTAATAGAACACAAGCTTCCTACTTCTAATATAAGTAGTCTTCTATACTTGTCCAGCAAGCTCATCAATTGAGCCTTGCTTTGGTGTGGGCTAGAACATGGTGCTTACGTGCACCCCAACAGCGGGGTTAAAGTGAGTCTTGAGGATGCATTGGACGACAGCGGGGTTGCCTGTGAAGAATTGGCGTGTAGCGTAGGAGTGGCGGAGGACGAAGGTGGTGGAGTGTGAGGCTTGGAGGATGTCTGAGAGCCATTGGAGGTGGCAGTTTTGGTTGGCAAAGAGGGCGATAAATGAACCCACTAAAGGGTAGGATTTGGGGATGGAATTATAAGAGAGTTTAGTTACGGTTATTAGGAAGAGTAAAGGAAGAAGGATGAGAAGGAAAATGGTGACTAGGAATTGCAGCAACATGGCTTGACTGGTCTTTTACCTTCTTTATTTTATTTATTTATTTATTTTGACTTTTGTGTTTTTTATGTTATGTAAATGTTAAGATGAAGTTGTTGTGGGGTGTGTATTTGTAGGCCATGCTTTATGTCCCATGAGGGCTTTTCAGCCCTTGGATTAAATGAATTGTTGGTAGCCGTTGGATCCAATTTAAGGGAAATTGCAAGTGATGAAGTTAGAATTGTGAGCGAGTTAGAGATAAACTTCTGTGGAAGTTTATAGGATTAGCTTGCGGTATTAGATCGACGTTGTTAATATTATTTTGCATTTGAATTATCATTATATTTTTTAATTACCAAAAGAGTTGTTGTAATGAACTATTTAAGGAAGCATTAATAAGAAGAACGTAAGCATAAATTACAATTTACAAACTGTAAGAGTTGTATAGGATTAGCTTGGGTTGTTAGACCACTACGCAAAAAATCATTTATCGCAATG
Organism: Fagus sylvatica; assembly: GCA_907173295.1. Taxonomy (NCBI): domain Eukaryota; kingdom Viridiplantae; phylum Streptophyta; class Magnoliopsida; order Fagales; family Fagaceae; genus Fagus; species Fagus sylvatica. The sequence continues at coordinate 62,807,514 of OU015761.1, read as the reverse complement.
AAAAAAGTCGTTGCAATAAGTCAGTTTTCGTTGCAATAGACTTCTATTGCAATGACTAAAAAGTTGTTGCAAGCCACTGTAATAAACTCCGAGACCATAGGTTAATGCAACAATAATTTTGTTGCAATAAACTGTAGTTATTGCAACAACAAAATTGATGCAATACCGAATTTATCATTGTAATAAAACTTTATTGCAACAAAAATTTTGTGGCATTATATGTATAAAATAATTTTCAAAAAATTATTACAACAAAATTCTCACCCCACTCATATAGCAAGGTCAGGTCCGAAATTCAGATGTACTATGATGACAAGTAGGGACGGAGCCACTTGGGGACCAAATGCGGCCCTAGTCCCTACCGACTTTAAAAGAAATAAGCTAGAGTAGGTTAATTGCCCCCACTTATATAATTTTTGGGCCCTATTAACATTATTTTTGGGTCCTTTCAACAAAAAATTACCCCAAAACAAAATAATCAAAATTATCCAACCCAAATTACAACAAAATAACTCAGTCATTTGTAACAAAATAATCAAAATTATCCCAACAACAAATCTGCCCAACAACAAATAACCCCCATAGGGAGGCAACCAAAAAAATAAATAAATAAATAAGAGAGCTTTCAAGGGAAACCAGTGCAGCAGTGCACCATTCTTCTTCGATTTGCTGCGTTTTTCTTCCTCTTCTTCTCTGACACCAAGATAAAGATAGCTTTAAACTAGAGACTTACACTAACAATTATTTTATTAAAAAAAGAGTCCTAGACTACCTTAAACTAGAGTCCTACACTAACAATTATTATATAAAAGAAAGAGTCCTAGACTAACAATAACAAAAGGCTTTGCTTCAGCCACATAAATATAGAGACTATACATATAGACTATAGAGCTAATAAAATATGAGCAATATTCTAATTAAGAGGAGGTTGCAACATCAGATAAATAGGTTTTTATTTTTTATTTTTTTATTTTTACGAATTAATACCGCTTCTTCTTCTTTTTTTGCTAAATATTCATTAATACAGTTTCTAATACTTTTTTTTTTTTTTTTTTTGTTGAGTGCTCTGTGTTTTTATTGTTTCAATAATTTTTATTTGTCTTTGTCTCATTGTCTGACTGTTGGGTGAATTAGTGTGTGGGTGAATGGTGGGTGAAGTGTATATAGAATAAATGTAAGTCAGTAAGTGTTTGATTGTTAATTGCTGACTTGCTGTGTACTGAGTTGTGGGTCATGGGTGTCAAAATTATTGTGTTTAATAACTGTGCAATATGTACTAGTGCACAAAATAATCATAATTTTTATTTGTTTTTCATGTAAACAATTTGGTTAATACACCAATCCTTACTCATGTAAAATCTTGGCTTCGTTCCTGATGACAAGTGGAAAACCTGGATATCTCACTCATTCACGAGCATTTCAGCAGCCCTTGGACGATCTTGGCTTTCATTGCCGCATTATTGGCACTTATTCTCAGTGTTATACAGACTTGCAACTCGGTCCATTAGCTTAAATACACAGAGATTCGATTATGACTTTTCAGTATGCTGTTTCCAAATAAAAGTACCTTAATTAATAGTTCTACACCCGTCAAGATTTTTTACAAAGCCACATAGGTCCTCTGTTGTACATGGCTACATCCTAGGGCCATCTCAATTCGTTTGTTTACTTTCTTTTTAATATAATGATTAATGTGTATGAGATTAACAAGAAAATAAAATAAAAATAAAATAGCGTGTGCCTGATTTTTTTTTGTTTTTTGTTTTTTGTGTTTTGAGTGTGTTTGAGAGGAGGGTTGAGTGAATTGTATCTGCAATAAAATTTAATGAATATTTTATCCAGGATTGCCAAATATATATATGATTTTTTTATTTTTTTTGCGCAAATGTATTATATTGCAAATGTTTGGTTTGGTGTGTCCAAGTTTTACGATCGAAACTTTTATATAGGATGACTTAACCAAGATTAGTTGCAGCAATAACAGTTGGCACAAATCCAGTGATCAAATCGATGTTTTCACCAAACTGAAATGAAACAAAAATCAAGATATGAGTTTGGACTTTTTAGCCTGCTAAACCTGCGGGTATTTTTTAGTTTTTTCTTAGCATTTTCTGCTATCCAAAGCATGCCGTAATTTCAGGAAAGTTGTTTGGTGGTTTGCTGTTTGTGCCCAGTGGCGTAGTAGTCAGAAAATTCATATGTAAGGATGAAAACAATATTTAAACTTGAAGCGGGTCAAAACATAAACTAAAAATTCATTAATGTTGCTATTTAAAAAAGAAATAGTTAGGGATTTGTTTTGCTAATTAAAGCCTAAAAGACATTTGCTTGTATTTTTTTAGACTACTCCCTGTGTGATGGGCCATATTAGTTTTTATTTATTTATTTATTTTTTGGGGTCCATTTGTAATTTTTGAGGGAGAGTATGAAGACTAAGTATATATTTTAAGATAATTTTTGTTGATGTTTATTTTGGCTGTTTTTGGTGTTACTTGGACTTTTGTTTTTGTTTAAAGGGAGTAAAAATGATTTGATGATAATTTTATAATATTGACTCCACTTTTAGTGTTTTTTTTTTTTTTTATGGGTCAAATTCTAAAAATCCCAAAATTTTAATATATATATATATATACATATAAGTAAAATATTATTATTTTTTAATTTTTTTAATTTCAGTGGGATCAATTGGCCCACTAGCTACTATGTAGCCCCGCCCTTGTTAGTGCCCCACGTGAGATGATGGAGTCTAAAAGGTCATAAGCGGCATCTTTTGGAGACATTATTATTATTATTATTATTATTGTTATTATATTTTATATAACATGGGTATTTGACTTAACTAATTTCATGGGCATGTGCAGTCCTTCACTCTCAGACGTATCGGGTAATTACCAATTTTTAGTGATATTAATTTGAGGAATAGGTGTCAAATATGGCATAGGTATATGTGGGTCCTTGAGGAAAGATTAAAATTTTGAAATTGGTGGGTATATCGGATCGAGATCGGGTGTGCAATACCTTTTTGGACGACTAAGATTGAAAGTTGGTTTTTGAACTTTCTATCTTAGTTGTCCGATCAAAAAGTAACTTTTATTAATCTTTTAATTTTTTTTAATAAATCTAATCAAATGGTTGAGATGAAAATTTCAAAAAACAACTTTCAATCTTGACTCTCTGGAAGGTATTGAACTTGATCTGGTTTATCTTTTACAATCTTTTTTTTTTTTTGAAAATTTAAATTTATTTTAAAGACTCTAAACTCTAACCTTTTAATATCATACAAGATACATTTATGACTTAAAATGATTATAAAAAGTTAAATGATTATACAATATCTATGTCTTAAAACATTATAATATTTTCTATTTAAGATTATTATTATTTTACAAATTTAATGTACTTATTGATATTTTAATGATGATGTTGTTATCACAATTCGGCTTCCAATTGAACCTCGCCTTGAACCTCTCTTTTTATTTCACTAACTCTTACGGTTTGATTTCAGTAACATTTTTTTTTTTCCTATTTTGGAGTCGAAATACGAATCACATAACATCTTTGCTCCCTTTTCAAGAAATGGATGACCCTTTTCAGAACCATAGCATTGATCACATGACAAAAGTAAATGCATTTTTGATACCTTGCTTGATGTAAAGATAAAGCATAAGCGCTAAGTTTATCGCAAAATGCATCATACCAAGCTTGTTATGTAAATAAAGTCTGAAGGAGCCATCCTTGATCTACTGTGTCATTAAATTCTTTTCTTTTTTTGTCTTCTTCTTCTAGAATAAGATGATCCCGACAATTAGTAGATAGTATGAAACTAGTATAAAAGCAAAGACTTCCCTGAAACTACATCTTGTTCGATGGATAAAGACTCATTATCCATAACCAACTTTGAATTTCTCTATATGATTTAGTTTTGATATTAAAATAATCACTCTTTTTGTTCCTCGCGCAAATGTATTATATTGCAAATGTTTGAATTTTCATTTGAGGTGTTACCAAGTTTACCATCCATTAATGGAGTAACGGAAAAACTATGATTCTATTACAGTGGTCGAAACTTTTTTATATATGTTTTTAAAATTTGTCGGATAAACTATATTGTAAATACTATATTTTAGGGATAATTCAAAATAAACATTCTAATTTAAAAAAAAAAAATCAAATTAAATTGTAAAGTTTAAGATGATGAAAAATTAAACTATATAGTTTCATTAAAGTCTAATTTTTTAGTATCATCTCAATTTAAACCATTCAATCAAAAGCGAAAAAAGAATACTTACATCAAACCCTAGAAGTCTAGGGTTTAAATTGATATTATTTTAAAAGATCAACATGAGATTTGAAAAATATGGAAAATATAAGGTTTGATATGTAATAGTTTTAAGTTTTTGGCTTTAATTTAAATTTTTTGAAATTGTAGGATTTAATTTCAAAACACCATAGAAATAAACTGTAATGTTTAAAATATAATTTACTCAAATTTTATAACCGTTGGATTAAATTTACATTAAAGAATGAAATTCATTATGAAAGTAAGGGACGCGATTACGCTTAGTGATCATGATCATGTGTTGATGCAAGATGCTTACACATGTGGGCTTGCGTGATGCTAGAAGCTTGTGGGCCTTCATGATGACTTCACGTCACATGTGGGGAGTGACGT
>OU015761.1:62748151-62802742 GCA_907173295.1 Fagus sylvatica | reverse complement strand
AAAAGAAAGAGTCCTAGACTAACAATAACAAAAGGCTTTGCTTCAGCCACATAAATATAGAGACTATACATATAGACTATAGAGCTAATAAAATATGAGCAATATTCTAATTAAGAGGAGGTTGCAACATCAGATAAATAGGTTTTTATTTTTTATTTTTTTATTTTTACGAATTAATACCGCTTCTTCTTCTTTTTTTGCTAAATATTCATTAATACAGTTTCTAATACTTGTTTTTTTTTTTTTTTGTTTTGTGCTTTTATTGTTTCAATAATTTTTATTTGTCTTTGTCTCATTGTCTGACTGTTGGGTGAATTAGTGTGTGGGTGAATGGTGGGTGAAGTGTATATAGAATAAATGTAAGTCAGTAAGTGTTTGATTGTTAATTGCTGACTTGCTGTGTACTGAGTTGTGGGTCATGGGTGTCAAAATTCACTACAAGAAATATGTCATATTGCGGCGGTCAAAACCGCCACTATAAACATCTAAAACCGTCACTAAAACATCAAAAACCTATAGTGACGGTTTGATAAACCGTCACTAAAAATAAGTCCAAGGGTCGCAAACTAAGCGTCACAATAAGGTATAGTGACGGTTTAGGGAACCGTCACTGAAAGAAATATGTTATAGCGACGTTTTAAAACCGTCACTATACACTTTCCCAACTCAATAGCCATTCTTTAAAATTTTATTATTGCGACGGTTTACAACCGTCACTATAGATTATGGGTTATGGGTTTATTGTGACGGTTTATAACCGCCACTATAGATTTCCTAAATAAAACTTTATAAGTCTATAGTGACGGTTAGGAACCGTCAGTATACACTTCTTAAAAAAATTTATGGGTTTATTGTGACGGTTTATAACCGCCACTATATGTTTATTATTTATTTTTATTTTTTTTTAAATTGTGGTTTAAAATGTTTTGAATAACATGTTCAATACACCATAAGCAAATTTCTCTATACAATACCACAATCAAATTTCCAAAAAAAATACATTTTCAAACACAAAACCACAATCAAATGTGCAAACTAACACAATGTATGTCATAATCAAAATTCCAAATAGAATTCCAATAAGTATTTACCATCAAAATATAGCCCCAACAAAAAACAAGTCTAAATATCTAGATGCCCAAATTAATACAATGTCATAATTAAGTTCAAAATAATACAACGCTTGAACATTAATGTCACAAAAAAATCTCATAACTCAAACTTTGCCTTAAAACTGTTAATGCTTCAATCTATTAGAGAACATCAATTCGCTCTAAACTGTTATATTACCTGTAACAAAGAAAAACAATAGAATAAGTCATCTATCTATCATTCTCATCGTCACATCCAAATATGTAATTAACAATATAATCAAGTAATATAAGAAAATAACATTACCCTAATGTTCTATTTCATGAGATGCACCAGATGATCTTTGGGCATGATGAGATTGTTGATCAGGAGTACCAACATCCTAAATACAAATTATGATGAGTTAATAAGTTTATATTCGTAACTATACTAAACAACACAATAAGACTAACCATAACAAAAAAATGTATACATAAAATATATTTATACAACATTAAAATTTAATACCTGAGGAAAGTGTGAAGAATATAATTATTATATAAACTCAATCAATCATAGCAAAATGAAATTCTTTCCAAATAAGCATATTTAGGTACACTGCCTCTCTCAAACAACTATAACTCAATCATGTTTTATGTAGACAAACCAACCTCTTGGTGGGTTTGAGCATGGTTATGTTTTAAGGCACCCTATCTCTCTCAAACATCAATAACTAAAAAACTTCAAGTTGAGCCAAGAGCTTTATAAGTCAACTAACACTTCTTGTTGTTGGATTTCCAGGTTTCAAATCTCCTTCTCCCAACTATTAAATTATCAAAAACAAACAACTTCAAGGTGCAACCCTCTATTTTACTGTTGTCTTCAACCCCAAAACCAACACATTGGGACTCAAGGAAAAGTGTTTGGAACACACCACCACATTTGGTTGGTATTCTGCAACTAACACCAGTCACCTATCCATTTTAGACATGGGGGAGATAAAGAGAAAAAAGAAATTGTAGAGACTACAAGGCTGCTGCTTAGAACTTTGGTGTCTTAGGTTTAGCCGCTCCTGTTTTTTTGTAAAAGTATTAAAGTATAAGTTTCTACTTGAGTGCCAGAGCACATAAAACAAAATTTAGTGGTCTGTTTCTGGAAAGGGGTTAGGACTTTATTTTGGGATGGTCATTTTCATATATCCTTAACTAAATGGTTAAGCCTACCAAAATTTAGTGTGATTAACTGGATGAACTCTTTGGGATAGGATCCTCATCAATTTTATGATTAAGATTAAACATAAAAAATCTAAAGGTTTAAATGACTTGGTATCATGTATACCATTTCGTTTTAGTTTGCATGTTGCAAAACTATTTTTGACAAACTGAATTTGGGTTGGTCATTTTCATACACTTGAATCTCTGTTTTTCTTTTCCTTTGTAATTATTGTTTTTACTCTTACTCTTACTTAAAAAAATAAAAAAAATAAAAAAAACTTTTTAGATATAGCAGAGGGTTAATCTTTGTGAATCATTTTTGTTTATCTTTAGGCCTGTTACTAGTCCAAAAAATAAAAGTTAAAAAAATATTTGTTATCAGTTACATCTTACATGCTTAGAGAGCTAAAGATTTACATTACTCACATGTTTTAAAAATATTAACAATATAACATGTTTAAATGTTGTTGAAGAGTGGTAAAAGAAATTGTATTATAGTTTCAAATTCAATCAAGGACTTGATAGCTAATCTAGCAATGTTTAGAGATTAAAAAAGAAAGAGAGATAAAAAAGACCATTTTTACACACCTTCCATCTTTGAGATGTGTTTCTCAACTTTTCTTGCGCAGCCATTGCAGTGCATGGACACCCTTAGCATCACCATCTGCATAGTTCATCATCAACAAACTGAAAATCAATAAAATTCCTACTATATTGGATATGGCCAAAACAAGTTCTTCTCTCTCTCTCTCTCTCAAGAGTAGTACTAAAAGGAAGTTAAGAGAAAAAGAGCCTCACCTTGGGCTTCAATTGAAAAGCCAAGGTCTGGTTTCCAGCAACAACATCTTTCAATCTCAGTAACTGGCTTTTATCACTTGCTATCAATGGCTTGCTCTCAAACTCATCTTGGGTTTCCAAAGTGTTAATGCAGAAGCAAGAGCTTGAGCAAGAAGAAAGACTAAAACAGTCTAGCACCTTACCAAAGCTTAGCTTTCCCATTTTGAACTAGAAGTCTACAAGTTTTCACTCACTAAGAGTCTAAGACAAATCTGAAACTTAACAGAAAGTACCTCCCCACATGAGAAATTAACAATCTTCCCACCTAAATTACCTAATCAACCAACCACTTCAGTGATATGAAGTCCAAGATTCAAAGGCAAACTATTATGTGAATACTATTATATTCGATAGAGAGAGAGGGAACAGAGAAGCTAAAAAGGTCAAATTTTCATTGGGGAAAACAAAAGCTGAACAGAACCCAATGAAGCCTAGGTAGAAAAAAAAATATATGGCCAAGACCTTCACTTTTTATATATTATCAATTGGTCAAGAAATGTAGACGGTGATTCAATAACCCAAAAGAGCACTCTTCACTGTAATCACTTCAACTGGACACTTCTATAACACATACTAAATATAAAGCTTGAAAGGAGTAACTTCATGTGAGATAAGCAGATGAGTACAAGTGTGTGTCTCTCATGTGATTGTTCTGCTAAATAAATGAAACCCAAGATGCTTTAAAAGCAAGGAAGCCTATTTCATATGACCAAGAGGGTAAAGAGAGCAAAAAAAGGAAGTCACAGTCTCCAATGGAGGAAAGAATAGAACACTGAACTTTGCTTTAGCAGTGGATTTACGCCAGCTCATTGCTGGTTGATTAATTTAATTGAGAAAAAAAAATTTAAAAACCATAAGATGGGGAGATGTGGCCACGTGTAAGGTGAGATAACAGAGACAAAATATATTGGGCGGACTGCCCAAAGCCCCAAAGCCACAAGATATTTTCTTGGCTTTTACCCATCTAACTTTACCCAATATTGAGGGTGGTGGAAAGTAGAGAGCAACAAGGAAAAGAGAAGCAGACCCGCCCCTCTCTATGTATGGGGCTGCTCCTTAATTCCTTCTCTACTTAATAATATTTCTTCCATTATCAAAAAATAAAAATAAAAACAAAGAAGAAGAGAAGCAGGCAAGCAACAGTGAACTCTTTACCCTCTTGGTTTTAAAGTTCAATAAGATAGGGCCATGCACCTTCAGCATCATAGTTTGATAATTCTGGGTCCACTGACTGGATACACAAAGCATGACATGTTAGTAGTGCAATGACCACCAGCATCAAAACCAGCAAGACACCTCAATATACAAAATATCCATGTTTCTCTTCCTTTCCCTTTATACTCAAAAGAATAACCCTCTAATGGCTATGAATTTTTTTTATAAGTAAAAATAATTTTATTCAAAGGAGGAAATATTTCAAATACCCACACCTCCTAATGGCTATGAATATCACGATACCTAAAAATGCTTCTTTTTTTCTTTTTTCTTTTTTTTTGATGAATAGAAAGATTATTAATGAAACAAACCAACAAATACAACTCAAAAGGCAAAAGCCTAAAATAAAAGACCCAGCAAAGACCTTGCAATCCTTGCACAACCCAGCAGCTACTAGAGCCACACAAAAAAACAACAGCTAGCAACAGCCAATACACAGAAGCAGATGCAATAAAAAAATAAATTAAAAAAAAAAAAACACCAAGCAAAACCAAGTCGGCCAACTCCAAAAGGCCAACTAAACAAAGACACCAGAATGCAAGAGGTCCATTATAAACCAACTTGTGCTAAGGCTATTTAAGTTGACCTTGACCAAATTGTGCACCAAGTCATCAAAGTAATCCCCAGCCCCACATCTTTGACCCATTCAAACCTCCATTAAGATTTAAGCCTTGACAAACACACATATTTATTCACTACACCCACCCCCATCGATTCACCATCACAAACAGCCAACAGATAAAGACAAATCAAAAGTGTTCAGCAAAAAAGCAAAAAAGTAAGTCTTGAGATGACTGAAAAGAAAAAAAAAAAAAAAATGACAAAACAAAGCAGAGAATACCAGTGTCCAATTAGAAGAGCCGGCTGTGTATCTGTCAACGAGGGAGATGAGAGTCGGCTGTGTCTATGTTTTGTGCCTCCGTGGTCAGATGAACGATGGCACAGCTCTGTGGTCTAGATCTAGAGACCGAGTCCAAGCGAGAGTGAGAAAGTGAGAAATTAGTGAGAGAGCTGAGAAGTTAAGAGCAAGAGTGAGAAGCTGAGAGAGAATATTACAATATAGTGGTTATGAAAAAAAGAAAGAAAAAAAAGCCCTTACCTTTGAGTTTGTTGAACTTGGATCTGGAGGTGGGTGAGAGAGATTGATGGTGGCAGCAGAGAGGTGGTTATGGGTGAGAGAGATGGTGGCAGCAAAGGTGGTTGTGGGTGAGAGAGATGGTGGCGGCGATGGCAGTGGTGTGGGTGAGATGAGAGAGGGAGGAGAAAATTTTAGGGGAAATTGGTTTTGAGTTTTTAGTATATCAGATTAGAACACGCGGGAGTGAAAAAATTTAGGGAAATTTTTAGCGGGTTAGATAGAGCAAGAAACGGTGTAGTTTTGAAATTTTATTTAATGCTATTCTGACTGTCAAAGGAAACAGTCACAATATCATTAAGCATTTGTGGCTGTCCTAAAAAACCGGTTACTACAAATCCATTATACAGTGACTGTCATTTACAGTCAGAATAGACTATGTATAGTGGCTGTTATTAAAACAGCCACTAGAAAAAACGTCAGAATTCCTTGGTTTTTTTGTAGTGATTATTGTGTTTAATAACTGTGCAATATGTACTGGTGCACAAAATAATCATAATTTTTATTTGTTTTTCATGTAAACAATTTGGTTAATACACCAATCCTTACTCATGTAAAATCTTGGCTTCGTTCCTGATGACAAGTGGAAAACCTGGATATCTCACTCATTCACGAGCATTTCAGCAGCCCTTGGACGATCTTGGCTTTCATTGCCGCATTATTGGCACTTATTCTCAGTGTTATACAGACTTGCAACTCGGTCCATTAGCTTAAATACACAGAGATTCGATTATGACTTTTCAGTATGCTGTTTCCAAATAAAAGTACCTTAATTAATAGTTCTACACCCGTCAAGATTTTTTACAAAGCCACATAGGTCCTCTGTTGTACATGGCTACATCCTAGGGCCATCTCAATTCGTTTGTTTACTTTCTTTTTAATATAATGATTAATGTGTATGAGATTAACAAGAAAATAAAATAAAAATAAAATAGCGTGTGCCTGATTTTTTTTTGTTTTTTGTTTTTTGTGTTTTGAGTGTGTTTGAGAGGAGGGTTGAGTGAATTGTATCTGCAATAAAATTTAATGAATATTTTATCCAGGATTGCCAAATATATATATGATTTTTTTATTTTTTTTGCGCAAATGTATTATATTGCAAATGTTTGGTTTGGTGTGTCCAAGTTTTACGATCGAAACTTTTATATAGGATGACTTAACCAAGATTAGTTGCAGCAATAACAGTTGGCACAAATCCAGTGATCAAATCGATGTTTTCACCAAACTGAAATGAAACAAAAATCAAGATATGAGTTTGGACTTTTTAGCCTGCTAAACCTGCGGGTATTTTTTAGTTTTTTCTTAGCATTTTCTGCTATCCAAAGCATGCCGTAATTTCAGGAAATTTGTTTGGTGGTTTGCTGTTTGTGCCCAGTGGCGTAGTCAGAAAATTCATATGTAAGGATGAAAACAATATTTAAACTTGAAGGGGGTCAAAACATAAACTAAAAATTCATTAATGTTGCTATTTAAAAAAGAAATAGTTAGGGATTTGTTTTGCTAATTAAAGCCTAAAAGACATTTGCTTGTATTTTTTTAGACTACTCCCTGTGTGATGGGCCATATTAGTTTTTATTTATTTATTTATTTTTTGGGGTCCATTTGTAATTTTTGAGGGAGAGTATGAAGACTAAGTATATATTTTAAGATAATTTTTGTTGATGTTTATTTGGGCTATCTTTGGTGTTACTTGGACTTTTGTTTTTGTTTAAAGGGAGCTAAAAATAATTTGATGATAATTTTAGTAATATTGTCGCCACTTTTAGTATTTTTTAAATTTTTTTAATGGGGTCAAATTCTAAAAATCCCAAAATTTCTAATATATATATATATATATATATATCTATATATATTCACTGAAGTAAAATATATTATTATTTTTAATTTTTTTAATTTCAGTGGGATCAATTGGCCCACTAGCTACTATGTAGCCCCGCCCTTGTTAGTGCCCCACGTGAGATGATGGAGTCTAAAAGGTCATAAGCGGCATCTTTTGGAGACATTATTATTATCTAATTTAATCTAATACTATTAAGATGATTTATGCCCTCATGTCCACTTTGATATATTGTCAAAAATACCTCACACATCTTCTTATATTCCTAATTTAATTACTTACTTCAAATGATAATGGGTATTAGCAAAAAGAGTATAATAGTCACATCTAAATAGAGAAAAATGTCCACTTTAGTGCATAGACTAAAATACCCCATACTTAAAATCAATTGATTTGTTTTTAAAATAAAAAATAAAGGTTAAAAAAGTAATCTACTGATATGCTCAAATTCAAAAGTTAAAATGATCATAATTCCACGTTTATATTTTACAATTGTTTTTTTTTTCTTTGTTTTTTAAGTCTCCCTTTTTTTTTTCTTTCTTACATCTCCCTTATCTACTCCACTTTCTAATTTCCAACTTCCCACTAACTTCACAACTCCTCATTTACTCAACTTTTATCATTATCCAAAATAATCCTATCTCATCTCTCATTCCCTCAAAATAAATAAATTTATTTTAAAAGAAAAAACCTTCCTACTAACCCACGTTCAAATTTGTCTCTCCCTTTATTTTCTCTCACAATTTCCCTTATCTTTATAACTATTAATTTTCTCTCACATCTCCCTTAACCCTTATCTTTATAATTGCCCACTTTTCAAATAATTGCTATGTAAAAAAACTACGTAAATGAATAAGTAACTTTTCAAATACAAAACTTCATAAACAACTTCTCAACTTTGATCAATTTTGTTTTCTCTTTCTCTCATTATTTTTCTGTCTCTCTACATGATAATATTATAGAACTTAGGAGACTACAAAGCCACTTCATCAACTCTACGTAGAGAAAATCTGGAAAGGAGAAAATGAGAGAATCCCTCAATTCACAAAACTCATAAGGTATTATTTACCAGTTAATTTCCTTTAATCAGTTTTGTTTTCTCTTTCTTTCCTTTAATCAATTTCGTTTTCTGCTTCTCTAATTATTTCTCTGTCTTTCTACATAATAATATTACAGAACTTAGGAGACTACAAAGCCATTGGTAAAGATCACCTCATCATCTCTACTTAGAGAAAATTTGGAAAGGAGAAAAGAAGTGAATCCCTCAATTCACAAAACTCATAAGGTATTATTTACCTGTTAATTTCCTTTAATCAATTTTGTTTGCTCTTTCTCTAATTATTTCTCTGTCTCTCTACATGATAATATTACAGAACTCAGGAGACTGCAAAATCATTGGTAAAGATCACCTCATCAACTCTACGTAACCGACCCCATGCTACCAATTTGATCGGAAATTTTTAGAAAATAGAAATCTATGCATTAGAAAACAGGTAATTATACTTTAGGAAGACAACTGTTGAAACTCTTTAGAATTTTTTTATTTTTTAATTTAAGTGTTAGAAGTTTAGTGGTTTTCTATTTTTTTCCTTTTTTCTTTTTTTAATTTGTAAATCAAGATCTTTTATTCTTCTGTAAGATTCTACACAAATAAAACAATAGTTTCTCTCTCTCTCTCTCTCTCTCTCTCTTTTCCACGTAAATCACCTTATCTCTTAATTTTCCAAATTTATTAAAACATAAATAAATAAAGTGTAGAGAGGGAAAGTCGTATCCTACTACTACAACACTATATTGTTTAGGATTAAAGTGGGTCTCTTTGAATCGGTTTCCTTGAGGAGGATAATGGCATAGAGCAATTTGGCAAGTGGACATAGGAATAGAACTTCTGCAAAGGTGTTTTTGTCATTTAATTCATTACTATACTCTTTCTGTGAATGTGATGGAAACTGATTACAAAGCTTTCTTCTTTTTTACCTAAATAAGTGACCACTAAGTTAAAATGATGTATTCGCTCCTTTTCCGGTGTTCATCATCATCACCTAAAATCTGTGTTTTCTTTGGATAATTGGGGCCAATCTTTGAAGTTTAAATTACATCTTTCCTTTCTTTTATGTTCTATTTTAACGTTAAAATATTTAAACTACTATCAAATTATCTATGAAGAGAATTTTAATAAATGATTACCATAAATTTCCTTTACTAAAAGTTTTTTGTTCTCTGTTAAAAAATAAAAGCTTTTTTTTGGTTCAATTTTAGTCTACGTAGCTTCATTCCGTATTAAGATAGAGATTTCATAAAAAATAAAAAGAAGTTACTTTAAAAAAGAAATCCCATATATTTTAACGTATCAAATATATTTCTAAGTGATCTAATTTTTTTTTTTTTTAAATGGATAAGGATAAAAGGATTAACAATATTTCATAAAAATAAAATCCAATGAGATTGTTGGTTTTTTTTAGTTCTAATCGGCATGTAGTTTTTTTTAGGTGAACGTGGACTAGGAGTTGTATAACAAATAAATAACCGGTGAAACTGTCTTTAAGTTTATCCATAAAGAGTTATCTTTTTAAATTGACTATTGCATATCTAATAGAGTCCTTATTAGAGCTAATAGGTCACAACCCATAAAAAGAAATCCCCAATTCCGAAAACTATTAGCCTTAATGTTCTCAAAAAAAAAAAAATAGCATTAATAAAAAGATATTTTAAAATCCTTAAAATAGGGCCACAATCACACCTCAAAGTCCTAAATATTAGGAGACTATTTCTTATAGATAACTAATACCTTAGAAAAAAAAAAAAAATTAAAAAGCCACACCTCAATTTTCACGGTGGTTTTTTTTAGGGTTATTTTGGAGAATACATTAAAGTGGATATGAGGTCGGTAGCATTAGTATAGTGTAAACTTTAAGTAAGTCCCTTTTCGTATAATGGACCTGTTATTAATTTGCCTTTCTAATTAATAAAAAAATTGTGTGTAATTATTGGTCCTAGAAAAACTTAATGAAGAGGAAGGCATGGTCTTCCTTGGTAACAGTAACGTGTATATTAGTTTAAATCTCTTAATTAACTAAAATTAATTATTAATTTAAATCCATTAGTTTAAATTGCTTAAATTTAATTCGTTTGACCAGCATAAATAAAATTGCCTTCAAATAGACTTGCTTAATAATAGCAACTCTTTCCCATCAAGACCCATGTTTATACATGCTAAATTAGTAATCAATAATCTGTAATGATTCAAAAATTAGTAAAAAAAAAAAACATGTTAATGATTTGTAAAATAAAAAATGGATTAAGTAAATAATTTGTACAATTTTACTAAGTAATCATGATCTAAAATTTAAATGATAAAATTCATATTTTGTAGTAAGATTACCATGAAAAAAAGGAAGAAGAAGATTTAATTAAATAATTATGGTTAACAATGTAGACTCCTAATTATCCGAATAATTCAATTTTATCACTATGCGCATGTTCAGAGGCTTTTCCTTTAGGATTCATACCCTCATGTTTAGGTAAATGTATAATGATCTTTTTTAGGTAAATGTACCAATTTGTTTAGGCTTAAAATATGTGTATCTCTTTTTGATCAATTATTATAGTTGTTTCAACAATAATAATTGATGAAAAAGAAAAGTATTTAAGCACGTGATAGATTTTTATTTTTGTTATAGAAAGGAAGAGCCTCTGAACACGCGCGTAGCGCGTGTGAAGAGGCTAGTTATTATTATTGTTATTATATTTTATATAACATGGGCATTTGACCCAACGAATTTCATGGGCATGTGCAGTCCTTCACTCTCAGACATACCGGGTAATTACCAATTTTTAGTGATATTAATTTGAGGAATAGGTGTCAAATATGGCATAGGTATATGTGGGTCCTTGAGGAAAGATTAAAATTTTGAAATTGATGGGTATATCGGATCGAGATCGGGTGTGCAATACCTTTTTGGACGACTAAGATTGAAAGTTGGTTTTTGAACTTTCTATCTTAGTTGTCCGATCAAAAAGTAACTTTTATTAATCTTTTAATTTTTTTTAATAAATCTAATCAAATGGTTGAGATGAAAATTTCAAAAAACAACTTTCAATCTTGACTCTCTGGAAGGTATTGAACTTGATCTGGTTTATCTTTTACAATCTTTTTTTTTTTTTTTTGAAAATTTAAATTTATTTTAAAGACTCTAAACTCTAACCTTTTAATATCATACAAGATACATTTATGACTTAAAATGATTATAAAAAGTTAAATGATTATACAATATCTATGTCTTAAAACATTATAATATTTTCTATTTAAGATTATCATTATTTTACAAATTTAATGTACTTATTGATATTTTAATGATAATGTTGTTATCACAATTCGGCTTCCAATTGAACCTCGCCTTGAACCTCTCTTTTTATTTCACTAACTCTTACGGTTTGATTTCAGTAACATTTTTTTTTTTCCTATTTTGGAGTCGAAATACGAATCACATAACATCTTTGCTCCCTTTTCAAGAAATGGATGACCCTTTTCAGAACCATAGCATTGATCACATGACAAAAGTAAATGCATTTTTGATACCTTGCTTGATGTAAAGATAAAGCATAAGCGCTAAGTTTATCGCAAAATGCATCATGCCAAGCTTGTTATGTAAATAAAGTCTGGAGGAGCCATCCTTGATCTACTGTGTCATCCAATTTTTTTTTTTTTTTTTCTTCTTCTTCTTCTTCTTCTAGGATAAGATGATCCCGACAATTAGTAGATAGCATGAAACTAGTATAAAATCAAAGACTTCCCTGAAACTACATCTTGTTCGATGGATAAAGACTCATTATCCATAACCAACTTTGAATTTCTTAATACTTTTCCACCTATCTTGTCGATTATATTCCAAACTTGCGATGCTTATAAAGTCATAAAATGTAGCTGACTCAGAACAGTTTTATATTTAGTCCCCAAGCTAAATATTATATCAAGCAAAATTACAAAATTTGATTGCTTTTTTTTGGGTGCTAACTTGCTATGTCCGGAAAGCAAGTTGTTTCCATGGAGAAGTCCCATTCGAGGAACGATGTCACAAGAGACGAAGGTGAAACAAGTAGCGGTGCCACTGAGGCAGCCCAGACGACGCACAACATTTCAATCCAAGCGACTTCCTTGAAGGAAAGGTTTAAAACGGTTTGGGAGGCAGGAGAAAATGCTAAGAATCAATTTTCAACACCAAAGATACAAAAGGTTATATTCTTGCTGCGAGATCACGAGAATTTTGAGAAGTACTTTGAGCCAAGAGTGGTATCACTGGGTCCTATCCATCATGGTAAGGAAAAGTACCAGCTAGGAGAAAAGTACAAGCTTCAATTGACATATGAGTTTGTCAATAGTAGCGGCAATGATATAAACATTTTATACAGGCCCATCAAGACATTTAAATCAGTTTTGGTTTACAAGACTTTAATGGTCTTAATTAATTAATGTGATTTTGTGGATCAACAACCTTTCGAACCATATCAGTCACACTTTCTCAAAACCATAGATTTTATAAAAGCCGGACTAACAGAAGGAAGATTCCACGAATTCCAATCCATTAACATGGTAGCCTAGCTATGAACATGTTTATACTATACTTTAATTCTTACAAATTACCACATGGCACTTTGGAAGAATAAAGGAAGTTTTTGAAAATGAACACAGTGTCTAGTGGTTGAATGACAATAGAAGGTTGTAATATAAATAAGCTGAGTCTAATATTAAAAGTTTAAGATTATTTATTTAATTTTATGTCAAATACGAGTCGAGTTCAAACTCATTACCAAACTAAATTAAATGTTCAAGCTTGATTAATGCTTTTATCAAATAAGGTGTTAGAAAATTTAGACCCCAACTTACTTGATTTTAAGTAAGATCAATTCAAGTTAAATTAATTAACTAATTATACAATAAATTCAGAGATAAACTAATAAAAAAAAAACCAATAATATGGAGAATTAAAAAATACAGTTATTTGGTTAATAAAAGAAACCCGACAGGAAAAAACTCTTTGCGGGTTTGATGCACTCACCTTAATGGAACAAATCCACTATGAATAGAAGTCTTACAAATAGATTAGACCTAATCTAGATGCTACCTTGTAGAGACTTACTCACACGAACTTGTGCATCTTCTACCTTGGCTGAACTTTCAAGTGCAATCTATGTACTATCACCCTTTAAGATCCACAAAATCCTTGATTTGAGATTCTTGATGTTGCAGCTCCTTCAATTCATCAACTCTTGATAGAAGGTTTAGAGTTCGGTTTGGTTATAGAAATCCTAGTTGTACAAAACACAATTTAAACCATAATTTCACGTGCCCTAACTTAAAAAAGTGTTCTTGATTAGGCCGTCTTTTGTGATCTGGATGAAATCGCATGAAGTTGTGATCAATTCGACCTAATTTGGGACTTATATAGGAAACAACATTCCCATCTTGCGATTGATCATTTGAAGTAGTGTTTCACTTAAATTTACACGATTGGTCGCTTGCAATCGTGCCTACAGTTGCAATTCTTTTTTTTTTTTTTTTTTCCTTCTATTTTTGAGTTTCTCTTGAATCTTTAATTTAGGAGTATTTCAAGCATATGTTTGAAAAAATATATTAACATTTTTTTTTTCTTTTTCAAAAACACTCATTTTCATTTTGTATTTAGAGAATTAATTAGAGATATAGGAATGCATTTTTTTTTCTTCTTTTTCTATAAGAAGAAATTAAGATGCTTTTCTTTTTATGGCTCATAGTTCGGGACATGTTTATTTCATTTTCCATAAGCAAAATTTAAATTTTCATTTAGTATTGTTATTATTATATTTCTCGTATATTACATTACATATGTTTAGGCATACAAAAGTGACATTCATTATTTAATTTATTTGAAATTAAATGATTTTTATACATTTCTTGTATTCTAAAACTACTATTTTACTCTAATATGTAATATTTAATTTATTTTAAGGAAAAAAATCTTGATTTAAAATGTTTAAATATAGTTGTCATAAATAGAATTTAAAGGATAATTACACATATATGACTTAATTGAGGAAAAAATATATATATTTATTTGTATATTAGAAAATTTCATCAACTCAAATCACTATGCCCGAGCTATTTTGTTGATTTAAAAATTAGTGATATATTTAACCATAGGATAGATCATATGAGAAAAGTATATATGCGCTTTTGATACCTTGCTTGGTGTAAAGATAAAGCATAAACAAAATGCATCATACTAACGAAGCTTGTCATGTAAATAAAGTTTGAAGGAACCAGCCTTTTTTACTGTGTCATTGAACATTACTTTTTCCTAGGAAAAGATGATCCGGACAATTAGTAGATAAAAGCAAAGACTTCCCTGAAACTACTTCTTGTTCGATGGATAAGGACATAAAGGCAAAGCTAGTCTTTATTAATAGTTTATTCAAAAAAGTGCACCATTTAATAAAATCCATAAACAACTTTCAATTTCTTATATATTTTTTCCACATATCTTGTAGATTACATTCCAACCTTGCCATGCTTATCATGTCATAAAATATACCAGCTTTACAACAGTGTTTATATTTAGTCCCCTAGTTAGATATTGCAATAATCTAGAGCAGAAATCCTAAATTTCTCAAGCTAAAGTTTCCACGTACTATAAATTACTGTAAATACTGGGACAGCGAAGTTGAAAAATTCTATTGCCTTTCCTGGTGCAAACTAGCTATGGCCGGTGAAACAAGCAGTGGCACCACTAAGGAGGCCCAGACGCAGAGTATTTCAATCCAACCTTCTACCCTGGAGGCAAAGTTTAATACAGTAAATGAGGCAGAAGAAAATGCGAAGAATCAATCTACAACACCAAAGATTCAAAAGGTTATATTCTTGCTGCGAGATCAGAAGGATTTCGAGAAGTACTATGAGCCAAGAGTGGTATCACTCGGTCCTATCCATCATGGTAAGGAAAAGTACCAGCTAGGAGAGAAGTACAAGCTTGTGTTGACATCAAAGTTCGTCAAAGGTAGCGGCAAGGATATAAAGGATTTATACAAGAAGATTGAGGAGAACATCAATGATCTGAGGGACTGCTTCGAGGAGGAGGTGACCAAGAAATATGATGATGAGAAGCTCGCTTGGCTGTTGTTCGTGGATGGCTGTGCAATACTACAATACATATACTGTGCTACTAAGAATATGTTCAAAGAGTTGAATATAAAAACCGACAGTGTAACCTTTGGACACCAAGATTTATTCTTGCTGGAGAACCAACTTCCCTATCGTCTCCTCAAATGGTTGATGGGCGCAAGTAAGATGAAGAATGAGTTGAAGGAGTCTATTAAAACTTACATTGCAAATCACGATATGATACCAGAGGATCAGAAATCAAGGTGCTGTGGCCTAAACTGGTTATCACTTACTCTCTGGCCGAGATCAAAGTTGCAACTAGCAGAAGGAGACAACGAACGAACAACAATGAATGGGGAGCCCGTCCATCTTCTCGACCTTCTGAGGAGAAGTCTCTTGGTTAATCATGGTCCACAGGATCGTAAAAACAAACAAAAGAAACAAAAGTACCAAGATTGGCAATCCTATCGCAACGTACAGGAGCTTAAAGCAGCAGGTATACATTTGAAACGTAGTAACAATAGTTGCTTGAGTAATATATCTTTTTCTAGACGATGCTTTTGTTTTGGATACCTTTCGCTTCCTCCAATTACTGTGGATGACTCAACCAGGCCTAAGTTCCTGAACTTGATAGCCTACGAAATGTGTTTGGATTTCGAAAATAACTTCGAGATCACCTCTTACATATCCTTCCTCGATTCACTAATCGATGAAGCCAAAGATGTTAAGGAGCTAAGGAAAGCACGGGTACTCTACAACTTCCTTGGCAGCGATGAAGAAGTGGCTCAGCTCTTCAATGAGATAGGCACCGACTTGGTGCCTAACCCTGAAACGTATAACGATGTCAAGCACCAGATTCAGGAGTACTATGACAACAAATGCATGACCTGGATAGCTCAAGTCATTCACGACCACTTCAGCAGTCCCTGGACGATTCTTGCTTTCTGTGGCGTATTATTTGGACTTGGTCTAACTGCCGCTCAAACATGGTATGCTGTCAACTCTTCACGGCCAGGTCCATGCGATCACTTATGCAAGAATTTAACACAAAAACTTCATATGCTAAAGCTAAAGTTTTATTGATTTGTTGTTCTCTTTCCATGTGCCTAGCTAAAGTACATGGTTTTTCTATGCCTTTCAGATGATTGTTTCCAAATAAACAAACCTTAAGAATTACTATATTTAGCCATGATTTTTGTAGAAATTTGTTTTCCTTTTGGTTTTGATGTTTTCGTGTAAGTGTGAAAAGTATCGGTGATTGATTGGAGGTTCTAGTTTCATGTAATGTGTGTGAAATGGAAATAATCATGGCTAAGATTTTGTGCGTGATGTGTGTTAAGTGTATATGTAATTATGTTTGAGATGAATACTTGATCCAATATATATCAATATGTCACATATTTCATTTGCCAAGAGTATTGTAGGAGGCCTGGGATCGATCTCATCTCATCTATCAAAGAGGGCAATTGGAGTAATGATGAGGGACGATTATCCTCCATTCTATTGCCCATAAATCTTAATCGCCTTCATTGCTCATAAAAGGATTCAAATAGTCAATTATAATGTAACACTTGGACTATGTGGATTTGATTGAATAAGTATGTTATGCGAGAATGTATTGAGTTACATGTCAAATATTTATTAAATTTGTTCAAATTGGACTATATTTAGCGATTATGAGGAGCACTAAGTGTAAGTTAACTAAGTCATTTTGGGTTATATTCCACCAAAATGCGACCTAACATGTTTTTATCGAATAAGGTGTTAGGAAATTTATACCTCGACTTAATTGATTTTAAGTAAGATCAATTCAAGTTAAATTAATTAACTAATTATACAATAAATTCAGAGATAAACTAATAAAAAAAAAACCAATAATATGGAAAATTAAATAATATATACAGTTATTTGGTTAATAAAAGAAACCCAGTAGGAAAAACCTCTTTGTGGGTTTGATGCACTCACCTCAATGGAACAAATCTACTATGAATAGAAGTCTTACAAATAAATATAGCCCTAATCTAGATGCTACCTTGTAGAGACTTACTCACACGGACACGTGCAGCTTCAACCTTGGCTAAACTTTCAAGTGCAATCTACTATCACCCTTTAAGATCCATAGAATCATTGATTTGAGATTCTTGATATTGCAGCTCCTTCAATTCATCAACTCTTGATAGAAGGTTTAGAGTTAGGTTTGCATGGGTTTGATGCACTCACCTTAATGGAACAAATCCACTATGAACAGAAGTCTTACAGATAGATTAAGCCCTAATCTAGATGCTACCTTGTAGAGACTTACTCACACAAATGCATGCAACTTCAACCTTGGCTGAACTTTCAAGTGCAATCTACTATCACCCTTTAAGATCCACATAATCATTGATTTGAGATTCTTGATGTTGCAGCTTCTTCAGTTCATCAACTCTTGATAGAAGGTTTTGAGTTAGGTTTGTTTATAGGAATCCTAGTTGTACAAAACACAATTTAAACTATAATTTCACATGCTGTAACTTAAGAAAGTGTTCTTGATTAGGTCATCTTTTGTGACCTGGATGAAAAACGCACGAAGTTGTGATCAATTCGACCTAATTTGGGACTTATATAGGAAAAAACATTCCCGTCTTGCGATTGATCACTTGTAGTAGTGTTTCACTTAATTGGTCACTTGCAGTCGTGCCTAGAGTTGCGATACTAAATTTATTTATTTTTTTTTTCTATTTTTGAGTTTCTCTTGAATCATTAATTTGATATCTTCAATGTATATATGAACTTAGAACTCAAATACTTACATTTTTTACATGGATTGACAATTTAACATATCTAAAAATATGGACCTAACAATTCAAGAGATGGAGGGTTGAAGGAGAGAGATACAAATAGGGAAAGGGAAGTGAGAGGGAGGGGGACAAATATATATGTTAAATGAATCTTATCTCATGAAGAGATGTGATACATATGGAATTTTTTTTTTTTTTTTTTTTGAAATCGCCACATTAGCATATGCAAATCAACAAGGTCCTTTTGAATCTCGTCTCTTCAAGAGATGATAATGGCTTGAATGACATCTCTTCAAAAGAGTCCAGTTTTACAAACAACTTTTGTCAAGTCATGTTTGGTTCAAAAACTTTATTTATTTATTTATTTTTAAATGGCCAAAAGAATTAAAGCGTTTTTCCTTGTATATCTATACTATAATGTAAAACTGAAACTTTTTGACTTTTTGTTGATCTCATAATATTGAGCTACATAAACTTTTGAATTCTCGCAATTTTACACCTCATTATTTTAATATATATATTTTAATTGAATTTAAATTTTATTCTATAATTAAACATCTCATAAGAATCTTAACATATTATATTTTCTTTAATAGACATAATATATTATTCCATATATATAAACACAATCCTAATAAATGCCTAATATTATAATATATTTTATATATAAACACAATAATAATAAATGTCTTTTAATAATTATCAATTTTCATATTTAGATAAAATATAAAAGGCAATAAAAATCATAGTTAGACCAATAATTTTTTAGATTTAATTTTAATTCATTTTCCGTGCATCGCACGGGTTTGTGACTAGTTTCATTAATTTAGGAGCATTTCAAGCATATGTTTCAAAAAATATATTAATATTTTATTTTTCCTTTCAAAAACACTAATTTTCATTTTGTATTTAGAGAGTTAGAGATATAGGAATGCATTTTTTTCTTCTTCTTTTTCTATTAGAAGAAAGATGCTTTGCTTTTTATGGCTCATAGTTCGGGACATGTTCATTTTATTTTCCATAAGCAAAATAAAATTTTCCATTTAGTATTGTTATTATTATATATTTGTATATCACATTACATATGTTTAGGTATACAAAAGTGACATTCATTATTTAATTTATTCAAAATTAAATGATTTTTATACATTTCTTGTTCTCTAAAACTATTATTTTACTCTAATATGTAATATTTAATTTATTTTAAGGAAAAAAATCTTGATTTAAAATGTTTAAATATAGTTGTCATAAATAGAATTTAAAGGATATATAATTACACATATATGACTTAATTGAGGAAAAAATATATATATTTATTTGTATATTAGAAAATTTCATCAACTCAAATCACTGTGCTATTTTGTGGATTCAAAAATGAGTGATATATTTAACCATAGGATAGATCATATAAGAAAAGTATATATGCGCTTTTGATACCTTGCTTGGTGTAAAGATAAAGCATAAACAAAATGCATCATACTAACGAAGCTTGTCATGTAAATAAAGTTTGAAGGAACCAGCCTTTTTTACTGTGTCATTGAACATTACTTTTTCCTAGGAAAAGATGATCCCGGCAATCAATATATATATAAAAGCAGAAACCTTTAACTGAGATTCTGTCAAGTGTCTTACAAACTGATGTGGCAGCCACATCAGCAATTAAAATAAGTCTCTTTATTGTTTAAATTTATCAAGTGAGATGTTGTTTAATAAAGCAACGAGATAATGATCAATGATCAACAATTACACCATTTCCATTTCACATGACTCTTTTCATTCGTTGGTGCAGTTCCACCATTCCTCTTTGTAATTTATTTTTTATTCAATTAATTGACGTTTGTTTGTTTATCTGAAACTTCAAATTTTCTTGGAAATGGCGTATGTGGGATTCTTTTACCTTTTTCTCTCTATAAATTTGAATTGGTTTTGGTTCTGAAGTATAACCTCTTTCTGGGTTTTGCAGATTTGAGTCTCTCTTTTCGTTGTTGGACTTCAAATATTAAAAAAGACACTCCCCCCTTCTCTCTCCCTCTGTGTCTGTGACTCTCTGCAACTCCTCCAAAAATCCTTGAACAATCCCTGAACCCAAAATCCACACCAAAATTCTTCAATACTAAGGTTTAATCCTCTTTTGCTTTTCGTTGTTTTTTTATTTTTATTTTTATTTTTTGGTTTAAGGTTTCGGTTTCTTCATTCTTGGTAAATGATATAAAGTACAGAACTAAAGCCTCATTACGTTATTGCAGAGGAAATTCGGGTAACGATTTTGGCCCGAAATGTAACCACTCAGTCGCCAACGCAACGCTCACCGGCGCTGGCAACGTTTTTCTGTCTCTTGAGCAGGACTCGGCGGACCGTCGCCGGAGAATTCTCGAGGCTCAGAGATCCGCTGCTGTAGATTTCGACGTTGTGTCCAGATCGAAGCACCGTATAAACGACGGCGATGATAGCAGCGATGGTGAGGGAGACTGCGTGGCGGAGAATGGGAAGGCGGAGGAGTCGAAGAAAGTTAAGGCGAAGAAGCCGAAGAAACCGAAGGTTACTGTCTCCGATGCGGCTGCTAAGATCGACGCCGACGATCTCTCGGCTTTTCTCGCCGATATTACGGTGAGTTTTGCTTTCCAATTTCGAAATTGATAATGTGTGTGTGTGTTTGAGATAGAGATTTGGTTTAATCTGTGTGGTTTTGGGGATAGGCTTCGTACCAGGGGCAGCAGGAGAGTGCAGTTTCCGTGGGTGAAGATGTTCAGGGAGTCCACGGTGGCAAAATTCGCCGATGTGAGTAATGCTTTTGTAGAATTGTTGCTTTGGAATTGTCTTTGAATTGTTATGTTTGTGGTGGAAAGCAACGTAAAAGAGTTTCATTTGGATGAACATTTAGATACATGTGTTTGTTTCAGTAAATAAGGCTTGGCTTAATATAAATTTCATCCAAATTATTGGTATTTTGATTGTGTGACAGTAAAGGTATTTACATCCTAGCCACTTTCATGATAGATTACACAATTTCATGGGTATAAGTTCCAAAACTGATTACACCTTCCAATTTAGAGTAAGAAAAAAGATTGTGGCGTTATACATGTATTCTTTGGGTATTGCATGACATGTGTTTGATGAAATTCCTTTTAAACTTGATATGTGCTCTTTTCATTTGATTTTTTTCCCTCTCATCTTGTGATAAATCTGAATGATTTGTTATTTCTTTTTTCTCAAAGAACAAGCTTAGTAGTTACCTACAATGGTTGTTTCAATTTTCTGACCATGATTAAGAACCAAATTCTTCAAGATACCAGCGTGGTGGATATAATGAATATAGAGCAAATTCTTCCACTTTAAGGAAATTATTTTGTCAGAAAATTATCGTGGTTGATGTTGTCAGAGCATGAAGTTGTATATTTGAGACAGGTAATGACTGATTATTCTTAATTGATATATGATGTCCTCAATAAGTTGGTCCTATGTCTCACCGTATTAGTTGTAGGTCATAAGGTATTATGGATAAAATAATTTACATGCAACTATAAAAGCAGAACAAAAAAAGTTTGAAGACAATTGACATTAATACTAAGGATAAAAAACATTACAAGCCTCCAAAACTCTAGCAGTTGCACATTATATTTGACATTAATAAAAGAATAGTTTTCTAATAAAAACATATTGAAAATTGAGACTTGGCATCATTACAGTTAGATCTTTGTCCAAGTAGTGAATCACTGTTGTTGTCAAACCATTTACGCAACATTGACAATGCAACTGGGATAGGCCTCCATCCTATTTGCTTCATATTGTTTTCAGATATGTTATGTCATATTTGAAACAAGCAAAACCAAGTAATCTATCTGGTGCTATTAAATTTTCATTTGTTTGACCCTTAAGTGATCTATCAGGTTGCTATTAAATTTTAATTTTGTTTGACCACTAAGTGATCTATCTGCTGCTATTAAATTATTTATTTGTTTGACCATCAAATGCTGCTTTGGACCTTTTAGACTACAAAGTTCTAAGACAATTAAGACTAAATTTACACAAAAATTTCTATGCCTTCATCAGAAGTACGATTTTGGTTGTTTTTTCCATTGTGATGGTAAAGTAGGACATTTTTTGTCCTAAAAATATTGCATAACCTTTGTTTTGGACCATGTAAATTTACTACATTTGTCATCTTTGTTTATAGATAATTTAGAACATGATTGTGTATTTGTAAGTGACATTCATGAGAGGTATCTTTATTCAGTTCCAGAGACCATACTTGCACCAGACTCGTGATTTTTTTGGACTAGGTTTATTTGATCTCCTCCTCTATAAACATATGACTAATTAATTTTGATTGCTCTCCTCTATATGTACTGCTTTTGTTTGGATATTATGTGTGCACAAAAGAATAACATTACTGCTAAGACTATTTCCTCAACAATTCAATAAATCTTTTATGGATTACAAGCCCCCTTCGCATATAATTTTTTGATGAGAAATTAATCAGTTAGTTTACAAATTATGTTAGTTATTGGCTACATTTGTCATCTTTGTTTATAGATAATTTAGAACATGATTGTGTATTTGTAAGTGACATTCATGAGAGGTATCTTTATTCAGTTCCA
Source organism: Fagus sylvatica (assembly GCA_907173295.1). Classification (NCBI taxonomy): domain Eukaryota; kingdom Viridiplantae; phylum Streptophyta; class Magnoliopsida; order Fagales; family Fagaceae; genus Fagus; species Fagus sylvatica. Next base: position 62,779,921 of record OU015761.1, on the reverse strand, counting down.
GAGACCATACTTGCACCAGACTCATGATTTTTTTAGACTAGGTTTATTTGATCTCCTCCTCTGTAAACATAGGACTAATTAATTTTGATTGCTCTCCTCTATATGTACTGCTTTTGTTTGGATATTATGTGTGCACAAAAGAATAACATTACTGCTAAGACTATTTCCTCAACAATTCAATAAATCTTTTATGGATTACAAGCCCCCTTCACATATAATTTTTTGATAAGAAATTAATCAGTAAGTTTACAAATTATGTTAGTTATTGGCAATTAGAAGCTTTATTGCCAATTTTTACAGTAGTGTGTTCTATATGTATTCTTCTTGGTTTGTTAACTTAGGTTCTGCCAATTATTATATTCCTCAAATTTTCAATTAAGTGTTAAATAATTTGCTAAATATATTGTATTTGAAGCATTCATTCAAATTACATATGATATAAAGCATTCATTACATAACTTTCTTTATTATATTACAACTTACAATATAAACCGCGCATTGCGCGAGTACCCTACTAGTTAGTAGATAAAAGCAAAGACTTCGCTGAAACTACTTCTTGTTCGACGGATAAGGACATAAAGGCAAAGCTAGTCATTATTAATAGTTTATTCGAAAAAGTGCACCATGCATGTAATAAAATCCATAAACAACTTTCAATTTCTTATATATTTTTTCCACATATCTTGTAGATTACATTCCAACCTTGCCATGCTTATCATGTCATAAAATATACCAGCTTTACAACAGTGTTTATATTTAGTCCCCTAGTTAGATATTGCAATAATCTAGAGCAGAAATCCTAAATTTACCAATAAAGTCCTCACTGTGCAGCCGACCACCACGTTCCAGATCTGTTATCTACACTCATCAAATCATAAATCAAATACCATCATTCAGTAGATGGGATGCCGCTTGTTCCAATGCCGCCAAAATCGACCCAATCCAACGATGGACGTGGCGCCACGCGCCGTTCGACTTTCCGGTCGTCCGATCCACGTGCAGCACCAGTTTCCATGCACCTCACGTGCACCGTATCACATTTCCATGCCACGTCAGCCCTACCCGTATCTTTGACCTGCGGTTCTCTAGACCCGATCCACGACCCGAAATCTTTTATTTTATTTTTTATTTTCAGTAAATTAAAAAAAAAATCCAAAATTTCAAAATTATAAAAAAAAAAAAAGCAGAAAACTGGTGCGACAGTGAGAAAGAAAAAAAAAAAAACTCATTTTATTTTTATGTGTTTTGCTTGCATTTTATTTTTTATTTATCTTTGTTTGCAATATTCAAAAAAAAAAAAAAATGGCATTAACCAGTAAGGGAAAAAAAAAAAAAATCAAATTTCAAAATTCAAAATTCAAAAAAAAAAACAAAAAAATGTGGGATAATTGTTTGATTCTATTTTCATGAGTCAAGATCGAACTAAGCTATCGAGCAACTAAGCTGAGATCCCAAGCCAAGACCATTTCAAGATCTGAGCCTCTGAGCCACTGAGTTGTGATTCGAGCCATTGAGCCATGATCTGTCCAAGCCAAGCTCTAATTCCCCAAGCCAAATCCAAGCCACCGAGCTTCTGAGCCGAGATCCGAGCCATCGAGCCGAGATACAAGCCAAGTCGAGTTGAACCAAAATATTTGAGCTATTTTTTTGTTACCAAACTCAAAGGTTCTATTCCAATTACACCTTGAGTTTGAGGGAGAATGTTAAGGAATAAATTACATTGTATCCCACATTACTTAGATGCATTTATTATTATTTACAGTTGTCGTATAAATAGGAACTCACATACATATTGTAAACACACAAAAAGAATATTAATAAAGATGTAGTCCATTGGGCTACATCCTGTGCACGTAGGCATTATGCCGAACCACATGAAAAACCCTAACCTTCATTCTCTTCCTCTTTCAATCTTCCATTTTATATTTTCCATTGTCATTAGATTTAGGTTTTCTACACTATGGATTCCTAATGAGTTTGTGTGAGGTCAATGATGTGTATCTAATGAAAATGGTAGAGAAAAGAGATGAATTTCGTGGTTTAGGGTGCTAGGTAGGTAAACCATGCACTATGACTTTAGGAAGACACTTGTAGGTGAAAATTTGGACCCCTTGAGTTACCTATGGATCTTGGAAACTCATATTTAGATAAAATTAAAGATAATAGCTTCAATCCGGACGCGGTGAAATACAAGGTTTTACACACTCCAATAATAACGCGCCATGTCAGCATATTTCATAAAACAAAATAGTCTCACCCACACCCAAAAATTCCCTAAAACTCTTTGCTCTCTCTCCCCAATTCTCTCCATCTTTATCTTTTTTCCTCTCTTTACTTTCATTTTTTTTCTTCATTTTAAAATTCACTGATAAAGTTTTTATTTTCATTTCGTTTAGTTTCCCAACAACCAATGATTAAAGATATCAAATTTGTAAAACCCCTCTTAAGTAATTGAAGACATCAACTAATAGTAGCAAACAAATCGCATCTAAATTTTCACTAATCTTTTCGTTTCCTTCAATTTCTCAGCAACCAAACGGCTAATAGAGAAATCAAATTTCCAAAATTTCTCTCATGATTGTAGATTTTATTTTGGTTTTCTTGGAAACCAAAAAGATAATTCAAACACTAGAGATTTTTCTTGGATTTTAGAAAGCTTCTGTTTTTTTTCTTTTTTTTTTTGGTATATTTAAATATTATTTTCTTACAAATCTCTCTCTCTCTCTCTCTCTCTCTCATAATTTTCTCATCAATGTCTCATGATCGCCGCCCAACCCAACATGAGCGCTGCCATTGTGCTCACCCCTTTTTCCCAAGACTCCTCTCCCCACCATTTCACCTCCTCCATCAACAATGGTCAATCTATTTAGGATGGAAATTCACTTGGAAAGGCCATTGGATTTGTACAAACTACTTGAACTTGGTGTAAGTGAGTGAATTATTCTATGGATTCCTAATGTGTTTGTGTGAGGTCAATGATGTGTATCTAATGAAAATGGTAGAGAAAAGAGATGAATTTCGTGGTTTAGGGTGCTAGGCAGGTAAACCATGCACTATGACTTTAGGAAGACACTTGTAGGTGAAAATTTGGACCCCTTGAGTTACCTAGGGATCTTGGAAACTCATATTTAGATAAAATTAAAGATAATAACTTCAATCCGAACGCAGTGAAATACAAGGTTTTACATGTCATGACCCGAACCCAAACCAAAGATTTAGGTACATGACTTGTCATATTTAACACTAAGCTTAGCTTAGTAGTAATAGAATAAGAGATTTAAAACTGTAACTTAGAGAAAACTAGCAACCAAAAATGGAGCAGAACAGAACTAGATATCCATAATATAACCCATAAGAAATATCATTCTAATACTCTAAAAACCATAATTCTCCTAATAAAAATATCTCATCCTGAAACACAATAAATAAGCCTTAAACTACATCCTCAATGTCATAAAATTAACAAGTTTACAATCCTTAATAAAATTTAGAACAATAAAACCAATCTACTAACATGTCTCTCTAAAATAACGTAGTCTTCACTTCGTAGCTCCAATAGTCACCAACTAGTCAAATTCAAAGAGTCCACTACACTAATCTGAAAAGTAGGGAAGGGAAGGGGGTGAGCTTGATTGCTCAATAAGAGACCACATCACACGACATTCTCAAATAAAAATACGTATTACTTAAATAATATATTTGCTTTACAAAACATTCACCAACAGTATGAATGATTATTCAGTATAGACAGTACACTGAAAATTGCATAGTTTCCAAAAATAGATAACTATTCTTATAAAACTTTCTTAAATTCAATAAGCAATATATAAGAATGATATACTTAATCATAAGATAGTTTTCCACAATTAAATCTGTAAAGAACGATAAACAGTAAATTACTGTATTAAAAACATTAGCCAGACAAGATTTATGCTGCTAAACAATCAGTGGGTGAGTCCCTTGGGAAACAATATCCTTAAAGAGGTAAACAGTAACAATCGCTCATGAGCAACGATAACAATACAATGGCTCTGAAGAGCAACAATACAATACATCACACCACAATATACGATACCTTGGCCAAAGGCCAACACTTAACCCTGTGTTGGCATAGGTTGCAGACAGTCTAGCTGACCATTTGAAAACATTTTACTTTTCTTAAAAACTTCATCAATACAATTTATATAATACAATAAACAACATATGGAACTAACAATGATTTAAAATTTATAAGTTTCACTCTTTGAAATCTATATATATCTATATATTGAGAGATATCATGATCCGAAGTCCACTTACCTCGAATAGCCAAGACCAAGTTTTGCCTCCAATGTTTGCAGCAATATCAACTAGAACCTAAAGAAGGATTAGATAACCTAATAAGGATAGGTACACTACTTAACTATCAATCTAAGCGAAGATAAAACCGTAAGGAACATATAAGGATTTCATTTATACCTATTCGGTTTAGTTTTTAATCTTTTCTGTCAAACTATTCAAACTCATTAAGGCAGTCCTACAACTATAACATGGCAGTGCCTATATATTATTTTAATTCCATCAAAACTCCTTTAATATTTAACCACCCACACTACCAATATTTATCCATAACCAGAGTAATCTTTAAACCTTGCATTAGCCCCCACAAGGATTCCTTTTCATATTGTAATTAACCTACAGTTCAAAACAACCCAATGTTCCAACTTGTTAGAGCTATCAAATTAAAATACTCCATGTCAATCTCTGTACACATATGATCATATGCACTACCAGTATGCATATATGTAACCAAAACTAATATATAACGCTTGTATATACACTTAAAGACAACCTAAATTAACTTTCATTATATTATACTTTTCGGAACAATATATATATATATATACATATCATATCATTAGTTACACGATTCATATGTATAAACTCTAAAATATTACTGATTAATAACCACACCTATATAAAACCGTAATCTACAATATATGTATCCTATTACTCTAGAATCATTATGCACTACATTGACGGTGGCCTACAGATTTTCGAAACTCTTTTACATGAGATGTCTCAGTAGTTTCAGCATTTGATAATATATATACTCTAATATCAAATTCCATTGACTTACCTTCAATGTTACTAGCGTCTCCGTTCTTCAATGTATAACACTCTTGAAGATTATCTAATGTAACAAGTTAGTTCGGCTGAGATTTGATTAACGTACGTATGATTACTAATAAGGAAAAGATTATATATATACACGGGAACTCTAGCTAGGGTTTAGGCCAATTTACTACAGTAACCCTAATTAATATTTCTATTGTCTAATTAACCCTTCTAAAATAAATAACTCTTATTTAACTTCTTTTCTTTAATATCCAATCCAATTTACCTCACTATTGGGCCTATTTAAGAATTAAATGAAATCATCTTTTACAACTTTTAAATTAAATTTTAACAATGTGTTGAAACTTAGCCGGTTGAAAAATACTAACTATGTTAAAAATTTTGGAGCGTTATATTACATGCTCAAATAATAATGCGCCACGTCAGTATATTTCATAAATCAAAATAGTCTCACCCACACCCAAAAAATTCCCTAAAACTCTTTGCTCTCTCTCTCTCCCCGATTCTCTCCATCTTGATCTTTTTTCCTCTCTTTATTTTCATTTTTTTTTTCTTCATTTTAAAATTCACTGATAGAGTTTTTATTTTCATTTCGTTTAGTTTCCCAACAACCAAAGATTAAAGATATCAAATTTGTAGAACCCCTCTTAAATAATTGAAGACATCAACTGATAGTAGCAAACAAATCGCATCTAAATTTTCACTAATCTTTTCATTTCCTTCAATTTCTTAGCATCCAAACGGCTAATAGAGAAATCAAATTTCCAAAATTTCTTTCATCATTGTAGATTTTGTTTTGGTTTTCTTGGAAACCAAACAGATAATTCAAACACAAGAGATTTTTCTTGGATTTTAGAAAGCTTCTATATTTTTCTTTTTGGTATATTTAAATATTATTTTCTTACAAATCTCTCCCCTCTCTCCCTCTCTCTCTCTCTCTCTCTCTCTCTCTCTCTCTCTCTCTCTCTCTCTCTCATAATTTTCTCATCAATATCTCATAATTGCCACCCAACCCAACATGAGCGCTGCCATTGTGCTCCCCCCTTTCTTCCCCCCTCCCCCCCCCACCCACATGCTGCCATTGTGCCCCCTTTCTTCCCAAGACTCCTCTCCCCACCAACTACACCTCCTCCATCAACAATGATCAATCTATTTGGGATGGCAATTGACTTGGAAAGGCCATCGGATTTGTAGAGAGGGAGAACACAAGTGAAAGAGAGGGAGGGTCACCAGATTCGTAGAGAGAGAAAATGAAAGAGAGGGAGCACATGAAGAGAGAGAGAGAGAGAGAGAGAGAGAGAGAGAGAGAGAGAGAGAAAAAGAGTTTTAGGGAATGTTTGTTTGTGGGTGAGCCTATTTTAATTTGTCAAATATGCTGACATGGCACCTTATCATTGGAGGCTGTAAAACCCTGTTTGTCATCAACTTTGAATAGAAGTTATTCTCATAATTATAAAGTGTTTATGTTAAAAAAAAAAAAAAATCAGGATAAAATACAAAAACCACTCCTAAGGTTTGAGCTAACAATAGAAGCTATTATAACTTTTAAAAAAATATCTAGTTTGCCCCCTAAGTGTAAAAGTTTCGGGAAAAGTACAAACTAAGTATTGTTTGTATTTAGGAGACAAACTGGATATTTTCGAAAAACTTGGTAGTTTATGTCATTAGCTTAAACCTCAATGGTGGTTTATATATTTTCGAAAAGTACACAAATGACGGAAACTTTTTTTCTTAAGCTCGTAGATTTGTTGCTTTTATATATACTACAATTAGATACAATTTATAATGGTTAGACATGTACATAAAAGATTACATATCTATATGATTAATTGCACCCCAAAGAAAATTGTCTGGCTTATTCACTGCGAAAAAATGTAGCATACCAAACTTGCTATGTAAATAAAGTCTAAATGAACAAGCCTTTTCACTGTATCATTCAACACACATATAATATATTTATCTCGTCTTTTGGTAGAAAAGATGATCGATCCTCAACTTAGTATATATTAATTAGAAGATATATAGCATAAACCTAGAATTATAAAAGCAAAGACAATTTCCTGAAATTACGCATGTTCAATACCAATCATTCCCAGTAGATAGATTAAAGCTAATCATATTGAAGTTTATTCAGAAAATAGTGGTATGTTAATGAAAGCGAAAAGCAGGTTTATTGAATTTATTTTGTATTTTTTAGGCATATCTTGTAGAATATATTCCAAACTTGCTATGTTTATTCATTATAAAATATAGTTGCTTTAGATAAGTATTATTTGGTCCCCAACTTAAATATTCAAATAAGAGCAACGGTCCTAAATTTTCTCAAGCTCAACTTTCCACGTACTATCAAGTATAAAATTACAGTAAATACTAGCGCTAGGACAGCAGAAATACAAAAATCGATTGCCTTCTTGGGTGCAAACTTTCTATGGCTGGAATAGAGCATGTTGTTTCCATGGAGGAGTTCCATTCGAGGAAGGCTATCACAAGAAAAGCCGGTGAAACAAGCAATGGCGCTGCCACTGAGGAGGCCCAAACACATGCACGGCAATTCAATCCATACCAATACCCTCGCGGAAAGGCTTAAAATGGTAATGGAGGCAGGAAAAAATGCAAGGAATCAATCTTCAACACCAAACAGAAAATAGAAACTTCAACACCAAACAGAAAACAGAAAAACTATAGTAGAAATCATTTGGCACGAACGAAGGAATTACTTGAAATTTGGTGAGTAGATTGGACTCATCGCGTGGATCAAGACTCATCGACTTTGGCCATGAGCACTATCAACATTTAAATTAAAAGTCAGAATAAGTTCCGGTTGGTTTTGGAACGTTTCCTATAGTCGGTAGGAGTTAATTTAGTAATTAACTCAATTTTTCCATTTTTGGTCATTTTTCTTATTTTTTAGCTTAATTTTGTGCTTACCACAAATTAGATTTCTTGTATTACTGTTTGAAGCATGAATAATACCTCATTGTTTTAACTTTCTCGAGAAAAGATAACCGTGACTAATAGTCTAATATATTAATACAATGAAACTAAGGCACAGAGTTATGCTCGATGCAAAAAAAATAAACAACAGTTTATACCAAACTTGCTGGGTAAATAACAACTCTTTCACGTGTATCACATATGTACTTAATTTTTGTCTTAAGCACGATTCATCATATAACTTGTTCTCCCCTTTCTTTAGTAATCAAATGCTGCTGATTATGTACAGAATCTGTCTCAATTCGTATAATGATTGTGTGACACAATTTAATTTAGAGCTTGAAGAAGAAGTCTTTCTGTCTCAATGTGTTTGGATGACCTTTTTGTTGATTTGGTTTTAGATGGGCTAGATTGAAATAATAAACGGATTTTGAGAGAATGGTTTGGATATTGTTTTATGACGTAAAGGTAAAATATCACTTATAGGTTTTTTTATTCTTTTTTTGAGTTGTAGTGAATGTGCTGGTAGAGAGAGAGAGAGATATGATGACACTCTTAATTCAGAATACAGATTATAAATTCTTGATTTTGCTTTTTAGCATTAGTTGACAAACTCTTTAAAGTAATCTTGTTTTTTAATAATTTATTGTTCCTCATTCTAATGATGTAGAGATAAGTAGCTTTAATTTAAAATAAGAGGTGATAGAATCAGGAGAATATTTTTGTTATAAATATTCAATAATAGTAATTTATATGCTCTTGCACGAGCACGGCTTTGTTGGTGGGTTGTAACTTGGCTATTTTGTTGGGTTCGTTTTAAACCTATTGCCAGGTATATATAAGTGATGTGGCTTGTTAGCAGCCCCAAAGAGAGAACGCATAAAAAGAATAAATAATTTGCAACCTCTATTAATTGCTATATTAAACATAACTTGATCTATGTTTAGATTACAAGTGTTGTTCCCAAAATAAATAATAACATGTTGGCTAGAGATACTCTTAATCGGTTATGCTCGCTTGGATAACTTTGCGCTATATTTGCTCCGACGGAACCTGAAAATTTAAAAATTTGAAAGTTAATACTTTGGTAGTGAATGACTTTATTATTATCATACATAGGAGCATATATAATAATACATTTATATAAATTACATTTTCCATCTTTTTATTTTTCTTCTCAACCAAACAAAAGAAAACACAAATCATTTCTATTTTTCCACTTTTCAATCCTCTCAACTTAACACACATGATAGAAAACACAAATATTTTCTATCCTTCCACGTTTATATCCTCCTAACGCTTTCTACACTCCCACTTTTCTTTTCTACCATCCAAACAAACCCTAAGGTTCATAAATGATAATGGGTGGAGAAATTATCAAGGGTTTCATTATGCGAACTTGGGCACTTCGAGAAGATCTATTTGATTAAGAAGTTGAATAATTCATGAATTATAATGTAATACTTGGATTATGTGGATTTGATTGAATAAGTATCTTATGCAAGCATATTTTGAGTTCCATATCAAATGTTTATTAAATCAAATTGGACTATATTTTGCGAGTATGAGGAGCACTAAGTGTAAGTTGGCTAACTCATTTTGGGTTATATTGCACCTAAATGTGACTTAACATTTTTCTCAAGAAACTCAAAAAGCCCAACTAGGCCAACAAAGGCGGCCCATCAAGACATTTAAATCAGTTTTGGTTTACAAGACTTTAATGGTCTTAATTAATTAATGTGATTTTGTGGATCAACAACCTTTCGAACCATATCAGTCACACTTTCTCAAAAACATAGATTTTATAAAAGCCGAACGAACAGAAGGAAGATTCCACGAATTCCAATCCATAAACATGGTAGCCTAGCTATGAACATGTTTATACAATACTTTAATTCTTACAAATTACCACATGGCACTTGGAAGAATAAAGGAAGTTTTTGAAAATGAACACAGTGTCTAGTGGTTGAATGACAATAGAAGGTTGTAATATAAATAAGCTGAGTCTAATATTAAAATTTTAAAATTATTTATTTAATTTTATGTCAAATACGAGTTGAGCTCAAACTCATTACCAAACTAAATTAAATGTTCAAGCTTGATTAATGCTTTTATCAAATAAGGTGTTAAAAAAATTTAGACCCCAACTTAATTGATTTTAAGTAAGATCAATTCAAGTTAAATTAATTAACTAATTATACAATAAATTCAGAGATAAACAAATAAAAAAAAAAACCAATAATACTGAGAATTAAAAAATATAGTTATTTGGTTAATAAAAGAAACCCGACAGGAAAAAACTCTTTGCGGGTTTGATGCACTCACCTTAATGGAACAAATCCACTATGAATAGAAGTCTTACAAATAGATTAGACCTAATCTAGATCCTACCTTGTAGAGACTTACTCACACGAACTTGTGCAGCTTCAACCTGAACTTTCAAATGCAATCTATGTACTATCACCCTTAAAGATCCACGAAATCCATGATTTGAGATTCTTGATGTTGCAGCTCCTTCAATTCATCAACTCTTGGTAGAAGGTTTAGAGTTAGGTTTGGTTATAGAAATTCTAGTTGTACAAAACACAATTTAAACCGTAATTTCATATGCCCTAACTTAAGAAAGTGTTCTTGATTAGGTTGTCTTTTGTGATATGGATGAAAAACGCACGAAGTTGTGATCAATTCAACCTAATTTGGGACTTATATAGGAAACAACATTCCCATCTTGCGATTGATCATTTGTAGTAGTGTTTTACTTAAATTTAGGAGTATTTCAAGCATATGTTTCAAAAAATATATTAATATATTTTTTTTCTTTTTCAAAAACACTCATTTTTATTTTGTATTTAGAGAGTCAGAGATATAGGAATGCATTTTTTTTCTTCTTTTTCTATAAGAAGAAAAATGCTTTTCTTTTTATGGCTCATAGTTCGGGACATGTTTATTTCATTTTCCATAAGCAAAATTTAAATTTTCATTTTGTATTGTTATTATTATATTTCTTGTATATTACATCACATATGTTTAATCATACAAAAGTGACATTTATTATTTAATTTATTTGAAATTAAATGATTTGTATACATTTCGTGTTTTCAAAACTATTATTTTACTCTAATATGTAATATTTAATTTATTTTAAGGAAAAAAAAAATCTTGATTTAAAATGTTTAAATATAGTTGTCATAAATAGAATTTAAAGGATAATTACACATATATGACTTAATTGAGGTATATAAAAATATATATATTTATTTGTATATTAGAAAATTTCATCAACTCCAATCACTATGCCCGAGCTATTTTGTTGATTTAAAAATTAGTGATATATTTAACCATAGGATAGATCAAATGAGAAAAGTATATATGTGCTTTTGATACCTTGCTTGGTGTAAAGATAAAGCATAAACAAAATGCATCATACTAAAGAAGCTTGTCATGTAAATAAAGTTTGAAGGAACCAGCCTTTTTTACTGTGTCATTGAACATTACATTTTCCTAGGAAAAGATGATCCCGGCAATTAGTAGATAAAAGCAAAGACTTCCCTGAAACTACTTCTTGTTCGACGGATAAGGACATAAAAGCAAAGCTAGTCATTATTAATAGTTTATTCAAAAAAGTGCACCATGCATGTAATAAAATCCATAAACAACTTTCAATTTCTTATATATTTTTTCCACATATCTTGTAGATTACATTCCAACCTTGCCATGCTTATCATGTCATAAAATATACCAGCTTTACAACAGTGTTTATATTAAGTCCCCAAGTTAGATATTGCAATAATCTAGAGCAGAAATCCTAAATTTCTCACGCTAAAGTTTCCACGTACTATAAATTACTGTAAATACTGGGACAGCGAAGTTGAAAAATTCTATTGCCTTTCTTGGTGCAAACTAGCTATGGCCGGTGAAACAAGCAGTGGCACCACTAAGGAGGCCCAGACGCAGAGTATTTCAATCCAACCTTCTACCCTGGAGTCAAAGTTTAATACAGTAAAGGAGGCAGAAGAAAATGCGAAGAATCAATCTACAACACCAAAGATACAAAAGGTTATATTCTTGCTGCGAGATCAGAAGGATTTCGAGAAGTACTATGAGCCAAGAGTGGCATCACTCGGTCCTATCCATCATGGTAAGGAAAAATACAAGCTAGGAGAGAAGTACAAGCTCGTGTTGACATCAGAGTTCGTCAAAGGTAGCGGCAAGGATATAAAGGATTTATACAAGAAGATTGAGCAGAACATCAATGATCTGAGGAACTGCTTCGAGGAGGAGGTGACCAAGAAATATGATGATGAGACGCTCGCTTGGCTGTTGTTCGTGGACGGCTGTGCAATACTACAATACATATACTGTGCTACTAAGAATAAGTTCAATGAGTTGAATATAAAAACTGACAGTGTTGCCTTTGCACAACAGGATTTGTTTTTACTGGAGAATCAACTTCCCTATCGTCTCCTCAAATCGTTGATGAGCTTGAGTAAGATGGGGAATGAGTTGAAGGAGTCTATTGAAACTTACATTGCAAGTCACGATATGGTACCAGACAATCAACGATCAAAGCAGAAAGCAAAAGACAAGAAAGGAGAAAGCCTTCATTCAATATCAATGGAGGAAGATCCAGTCCATCTTCTCGACCGTCTTAGGACATGTATCTTGGGTAAACCAAAACCAAATTTTAATATCATCCCAAACAAAAACACGGACCAAGATTGGCAATCCTATCGCAATGTGCAGGAGCTTAAAGCAGCAGGTATCCATTTGAGACGTAGTAGTAATAGTTGCTTGAGTAACATATCTTTTACTATACAGTATGTTTTTCTCGGATACCTTTACCTTCCTCCCATTATTGTGGATGACTCAACTAGGCCTAAGTTCTTGAACTTGATAGCCTATGAAATGTGTCTTGATTTCAAAAATGACTTCGGGGTCACCTCTTACATAGCCTTCCTCGATTCACTGATCGATGAACCAAACGATGTTAAGAAGCTCAGAAAAGCACGAGTACTCCACAACTTCCTTGGCAGCGATGAAGAAGTGGCTAATCTCTTCAATGAGATTGGCACCGACTTGGTGCCTAACCCCGAAACGTATAAGGATGTCAAGGTCAAGATTCAGAAATTCTACGACACCAAATGTACGACTTGGATTGCTCAATTCTTTCACGACCATTTCAGCAGTCCCTGGACGATTCTTGCTTTCTGTGGCGTGTTATTAGGACTTGGTCTAACTGCCGCTCAGACTTATTATGCTATTGGCTCTTCCGGGCCAGGACCCTGCGATGAGTTATGCAAGAATTTAACAAAAAACTTAAAGGTAAAATTTTATTGATTTGCTGTTCTCTTTCCGAGTGTCTAGCTAGCTAAAGTTCATGGTTTCTATGCCTTTCAGACCGGTATTGCCAAATAAAGAAACCTTAAGAATTACTATATTAGTTAAGATTTCATATGGGGCATCCCAAGGCCACATCATTGTATAAATTTGTTTACTTGATCTGTAATGTTTTCGTGGAAGTTTGAAATAAGTCTGGATGATTGTACCCTTCTAATTTGATGTAATGTGTCATGTGTGTGAGATGGAAAGAAGTATGTGTAAGATTTTGTGCGTGATGTGTGTTAAGTGTATATGTAAATAAGTTTGAGATGAATATTTTGATCTAATTAATATATCGCCTATTTTATGATTTAATCTTGTAAAGAAAAAGGTGGTAGTAGACACAAATTCTCTCTGTCCTCTCTTTTCTAACGCAAGTGTTGCAAAAGCTAGCATTTTTTTGTATAATTATTGCTACATTCTCTTCTCATTATACAAATAGGCCTGGGATCTCATCCCATCTATCAAGGAGGGCAGTTAGAGTAATTAATTATGAGGGTGAATTATCTTCCATTTTATAGCCCATAAATCTTAATCGCCTTCATTGCCTAGAAAAGGGTTGAATAAGTTCAGTGAAACCAGAATACACACAAAATAACCCAAAAAAAGTTCTTCACATGTAACCCCTCCTTGTTTATTGTGCATATAACCCAATTAGGATCTAGTCCGCAAAATGTTGATGAGTTGACTTAATGTTCATAGATGATAAAGTGAAGAAATTAACAATGGTTTCATCATGCCAACTTGAGCACTTCCTCCATAAATCTATTTGCTTAAGAAGTTGGAAAGTTCACTCATGAATTGTAATGTAATACTTGGAGTATAAGGATTGATACACCGAATTATATGGATTGGATTGGATAAGTATGTTATGCGGATGGGTGTTGATTCCCGTATTTTATATTAGGGATTATAAGAAACTCTAAATGTAACTTGACTAATAAATTTAAATTATAGCACGCCTATATGTGATTCATATTTTCCTCATCAAACTAGAAAATCCCCTAGGTGCCGCCAACAAAGGTGGCCCATCATGGAGCTAAAATCCATTTTGGTTTTCAAGACTTTAATTATCTAAATTAATATGATTTGTGGATCAAAAACCTTCCTTACCAGATCACTCAAACTTTCTCCAAAACAACAGATTTTTTAAAAGCCAGACTAATTACAAAAGGAGGATTCCAAGGAGTCCATTCTACAAACATGAATGTTTATAATATATTCTTACAATTTACCGCATGACACTTGGCAAGAATAAAAGAAATTTCTGAAAATAAACACATGTCTAATGGTTGAATAACAATTGGAGGCTGTAAACGAGCTAAATCGAGTCAAGTATAAAAAGTTAAGATTTGTTTATTTAATTTTATTTTAAGCACGAACCGATCAAGTTCGAGCTAATCAATAAACTAGATTCAATGTTCAAACTTAGTGCATTTTCTCATCGAACAAGCTTAAACTTATTCTTTTCTCATTTATAATAAACACTATGATTAATATATTTTTTTTTTTATCTCTTCACAAATCTATGCTAATAATTAATATAACTAAATCATAGTTGACATTATACTATTTGAATTAATTACATAGAATTATTTTCGTTTATGAACTTAATTAACAATGGGATCTAAAACTAGAAATTTCAATTGGTATAAGAGCCTAGATACAGTTGGTTAGGAATTTTTTCTTGGGTATAATCCTTAACCTCTGTTGTCATGGATAAGTTTTAGTTCCTCTTTATTCCCCCTTACTTTGTGGAGGATACACATGACCATGACAACTTATTTCAAGAAGATTCTGACGCAGAATAATGCGTGATAATTAAAAGAATACAAACTGTGTCAGCATTCAAGGGGCTGGAATCCACCAGTAAAAAGAAACTCTCAAAGAGATAATTTTATTGATGGCTGAATAATTAAAATTAGGTCTGTTACAACTAGTACTTATACTGTTTAAAAGCAAACCCTAATTGTTTTAAAACAGGAAATTACGAAAAAGGGCAAATAAATGCAAAAATTGCGTAATAAATTAAAACATCCTAAACTGCCTCTAAACACGTGAATTTGGGCTAGCCGTAAAATTAGGGACGGCGGATTGCGCGTTTGGTATTTTGGTGCTCAAATTGCTCCATGAAATCTTCTGCTAGCTGTCCTACATCAGTCCCTTCCACTTGGAGAGAACTCGACCTCGAGTTAAGTTCTGGATAGAGAGGTTCATCAGCATGATAGTCATATAAGTCAGCAACATTGAATGCTTTTGAGATTCCCATGTCTTCTGGTAGATCAATGACGTAGGCATTGTCGTTGAGTTTCTTCAAGACCTTGTATGGACCATACTTCTTCGGCTTCAGTTTGTTGTAAGTTCCCACAGGAAACCTCTCCTTACCCAAGAACACCATCACCTGGTCACCTTCTTTGAACAATTTAAGTCGCCTATGCTTGTCAGCAGCTGTAGCGGCCAGAACAAAATAATAATAATAATAATAATAATAATAATAATAATAATAATAATAATAATAATAATAATAATAATAAGACAAAAGAAATATCTAGAAGCCCACTCCCACCTCACGTGCCCCACCTACCCCAATTCACCCCCACCACACAATTTTTCTTCTTCTAGAATTCTCTCCATATCACCGTAGCTCTCCCTCTCACTCTTTCATTTTTTGTTTTATTCACCAGCACACACAAACTCTCTCCTACACTACTCGCATTCGGTCACTCCCTCTCTCTCTCTCTCTCACCGGTTAACTACCATAATTACCGGCGGAATTTCCGGTAGGATTTACCAGAGAAAATCCATTTGCTTCCAATATTTTTAAGGTAAAAGCTCTAAGTTAAAGTTTTTATATTTTGTTAGCTTCTTTCCAAATCTAAGTAATCTTAGTGTTATATGTGATTTAGTTTGAGCAATCTTAATGATATTTATGTGATTAAGAAAATGGGTTTTGATTTTGGTAGATTTATTTGAGGAATAGTTAAGGGTTTTTGATAAAAGTGTTTATGGTGGTTTCTCTGTGGTGAGGATTTAGGGATTTTGGATTCCAAATGTTAATAGTGATTAGATCTAATTTTCCATATCAATTAGTGTATTTGGGTTAGTTGAGGTTCTAGATGATTTTGTCTTGATAGACTTGCTCATGTCTTTTATAGGTTCTATTTAATCTCCTAGGAGCATTGGAGATTAGGATTTTGAGCGGATTGCAGGTAAGTAGCTTCTTAATGGGACTTTTGGAAAAATAATCATCATTGCATATGAGATTTATTTTAAGGTTTATAAATTATTTTGAACTATACTTTTCCTAAAGGATTTTGTGTATAAACCTTAGTATTTATTTATTTATGAGAAAATGCATTATATTTGATATTGCATTTGGGGAAATGCATGATTTGCTAGATTGGAAATTCTATGAGCATCTTTCATTAATCCTTGGGGAGTTATTTGAAAAAGTTATTGGATTATTGTGAGTTCTAAAGATGCTTTATTGATTTTGTTGTTTGAGATATGTTTTGGAAACCTTTAAATGCTTGGGAATTATTTGGATAAGTGACAAGTTTTGTGAATACTTTGAATGTTGAAAAGACTGTATTTTTATTATGTTAACCTGTGAGCTATTTTGTTATTTTACCCTTGTGTCATGACAATTATGATTATATGGTGATTACCCAGCTGGATGCCATTTACTTGTGGGCCTAACGAAGCCCTTGGTAGAATCACAACCTACCTGTGGGCCTAACGAAGCTCCTGGTAGAAATAAAGTTGTTTGGTCTTTTATCTGTGGGCCTAACGAAACTCCTGGTAGAAGCCAAGTTGTGAGGTCTTTTACCTGTGGGCCTAACGAAACTCCTGGTAGAAGCCTAGTTGTGTGGTCTTTTACTTGTGGGCCTAACGAAGCTCCTAGTAGAAGCTTTGTCACGAGGCCTTGGGTATTTGTTTGTGGTTTTATGCTTTTGAAATGTGTTGGAAAATTATATGGCTCACAGGTATATTATGTAGTTTCATTATTTATATCTTGAAAAGCTTGTTGTTGCATTATTCTTTTAAATATTTCAGAGTATTGCAAGGAAGATAATTTTGAGAGAATTTATATAAAAGTTTCCAAATATATGTTATGTTTTGTAACATGCTTTAGCATCAATAAACTTGCATTTCCCTTAACCCCATTATTTATCTACTTACTGGGCTTTAGCTCATTCCTTTCAATTATGATTTTTACAGAGTAGGTAGAGACTCAGCAAACTGAATTTTTGTGGGTTTGCAGTAGTTAGACAAGTACTTTGTGGAGGTTGGATTTTTGGTAGTTCAACCTTAGGTGTGTTAGACCCAGAGTTGTTGCTGGGGTTGCACATCCTAAGAGATATTTTTGTATAGGAATATTGATATATAATTTTATGTAATTATGCACAGACCTCCATTCTTTTGTGGCCAGTGGTCAATGTAAGGGTCATAAAGCTCTGACTTATATTTTGAGGACGTAAATATATGTAAATAGTTTAATGTATGAACTTATGGATTAGTGTACTCAAACTTTTGATAATGGACTTTGGATATTCTAAGTTGACATACAATTATGCAATAGTTGAGGAAAAATTTACAGGTATTTGGGTTGTAGTCTTCTCATGCACTAGACCCTGTTGGGTTTGGGGCGTGACAGCAGCAGTCTTATACTTGGCTGTAGTCTGCTCCAACTTCTGCTTTACTTCAGCTTGTACTGCTTGAACCTGCTCTGCCCTATTCTCAGTACCAACACTCAACCCTGGAGCCTTAGGTAACTGTACCAAGTCCACAGTATGCTTCGGGGGCTTCATGTACACGACTGCAAAAGGTGATCGTCCCGTGGCACTATGAACAGCGCTATTGTATGCAAACTTAGCTTGGGCAAGAGCATAATCCCATTGCTTAGGCCGGTCTCCACATTGAAGATTTTCTGAATATTATTGGAATTCATGAAGAGGCCTTTTCAAGAACATACGGCACTCTTTTAACATACACATTTATATAGTTCCCATAGTAGGGTTACAATGAGGCAAAAGTCTAAACAAATACAACTTGTTACAGCCTGTACAACCCATATATTAGCTCCTAACATTAAGGAATTTTAATTCCATAAAAAGTCTAACAGATGTGATTTGAATGATAATTGAGTATAAATCCCATAATGGTAGGAGACTAGAATTGACTAGAATATTTCCTTATCAGTCCCCCTCAAGCTGGAGGGTGGTGGAGGCAACACACCAAGCTTGTGACGAAAACGATGAAAAACATCCTTAGAGACAGCCTTAGTAAAGAGATCAACAATTTGTGACTGTGAAGGAACATATCGGGTTGTAAGAGCACCAGCAGCAACTTTTTCCCGAACAAAATGAAAATCCAACTCGATGTGTTTAGTGCGAGCATGAAACACAGGGTTGACAGTCATGTGAAGGGCACTAGTGTTGTCACAAAATAGAACTGGGGGGGTCGAAAGGGAAATGCCAAGATCATGCAAGAGATAAGTGAGCCAGGTGAGTTCAGCTGCAGCAGAGGCCATGGCCCTATATTCGGCCTCAGCACTAGATCGAGAGACTGTAGCTTGTTTCTTTGAAGCCCACGAAATACAATTAGCACCCAAATAGATGCAATAACCAGTAGTGGAACGACGAGTGTCTGGACATCCAGCCCAATCAGCATCAGAGAAACCATATAGGGTCAATGAGGAGTGAGAGAGAATCCGAATTCCATAGGCCAAGGTACCTTGAAGATACCGTAAAATGCGTTTGACCGCCTGAAAGTGTGAAGAGCTAGGTTGATGCATAAACTGGCACACTAAGTTAACTACATGAGTAAGATCAGGACGAGTCAAGGTGAGATACTGCAATGCTCCCACAATACTACGATAATTGGTGGCATCAACCAGTGGGCCACCCTCAAGTTGAAGACGATGCTTTTGAGCAAGAGGAGTGCCAATGGGTTTACAATCAGCCATGGAGGCCTTCGCTAGGATTTCACGGGCATATTTTTGTTGGGAAAGGAAAATCCCATCACTAAAGTGGGAGACCTGAATACCAAGAAAATAGTGGAGAGGACCAAGGTCTTTCATCGAAAATTCAGAACTAAGTTTGGTAATCAGGGTGGACAAACTAGAAGAGTGGTTGCTAGTGACAATTATGTCATCAACATAGACTAATAAAAGTATAATATGACTGGATGAACGAAAAACAAAGAGGGATGAGTCAGCAGGACTACATATAAAAACCAAGGTGAAGTAAGAAAGAACTAAAGCGATCAAACCAAGCCCGAGGAGCTTGTTTGAGACCATATATGGCTTTATGGAGGCGACACACATGGGTAGGACATGAAGAATCCGAAAAACCAGGTGGTTGTTCCATGTAAACAACTTCCTTGAGGTGACCATGAAGGAATGCATTTTTGACATCGAGTTGACGTAAGGGCCAACCTTTGGTTGTGGCAAGAGAGAGAACAAGACGAATGGTGGTGGATTTAACTACTGGACTAAAAGTTTCATGGAAATCAAGTCCTTCTAGTTGATTGTAACCTTTGGCAACTAACCTTGCTTTAAAGCGCTCAATGGAGCCATCAGACTTAAGTTTGGTCTTGAAAACCCAACGAGAGCCAACTATATTCATGTCAGATTGGCGTGGAACAAGAACCCAAGTGTGATTTTTTTGTAAGGCCAGAATCTCATCACGCATGGCCTGAAGCCAGTGGGGGCTTTGAAGGGCTGACTTAATACTTTTAGGTTCATTAGGGTCTGTGGGCTTTAAGGACAATGTGGCATGAGTGTTCACGGGCCTTTCGTCTAGTAATCATGGGGTGAGTATTAGTGGGCTGTGGTGGTGTTGTATCTGGTAGAGGAGCAATTGGTAAATCAATGTAGAAAGTGCTTGGCTGTGAAGAGTGAGGGATGACAGATGGACTCATGGGTAAGACAGGTGCTGGAGAGAGAGGAGGAACGAGTAAGGCAGGTGTTGTTGAAGATGAAAGAGTATCTGAGGTTGGGACGAATTCTATGCAAGTTTGGTCGGTGTCCAAGTGGGTCGGTTCTGGTGGAGAGTGTGTTACGACTCTTGTTGGTGTGATGGGTCCAGGTGTCAGGTCAGAGGTGAAGGTCACAGGTGCCGAAGTAGGTAAGGCTATTGGGTCACATGAGGAGGTCGCAGGTACCTGGTCTGGTAAGGCCATAAGAGTAGAGGTGCATGGACCTGTGGAGGATTTAGGTGTGGACTCAAGTGGAATCGAGTTTGTTGTGGGTGACACCATGAAAGGTATCATGGGTGGAGAGATTGGCAGCACCGGAGAAGATGAATTATGGGGTTTAGGTAAAGGGAGAACGCCAGGTAATTGATCTGGTGTTGGCGCAGAGAAAGAACTAGTAGCGCCATGGGACTGATTCGGTGTTGATGAAGAGAGAAATCCATTAATGCACTCAGCATATGTAGAGAACTGGCCATTGGTGGAAGTAGAGGAGAACAAGGACCTTGGATCAGCATAGGGAAATATATCTTCATCGAACACAACATGTCGAGAGAGGTACACACGCTTGGTAGGTGGAATGTAAGCATCGATATCCTTTATGTATAGGGCTATACCCAAGAAAGATACACGGATATGATTTTGGCTCAAACTTGTTCTTGGCATAATCTCGTAAATAAGGGAAACAACGACATCCAAATACTTTCAATGAATTGTAGTCCGGATTGACCCCATGTAGTTTAAAAAATGGTGTGGCCATGGCAATGGTAGATGATGGTAACCGATTGATGAGATATACAGCCGTCATGAAAGCCTCAATCCATAGATTCTTGGGAAGCCGAGCATGGAATAACATGGTGAGACCGGTTTCAACAATATGTCGATGTTTTCTTTCGGCAACTCCATTTTGCTCAGGTGTACCTGGACAAGAAACATGCTGTACAATGCCACAACTATTCAAATGGGTTAGAAAGGCTTGGAGAGAAAATTCTCCGCCGCCATCACATGCTGTAACTACCATAAACCTAGAATTATAAAATGAAAGACTTCCCTGAAATTATGCATGCATGTCCAATACCAATCTTTCCCAGTGCATAAAGAGACAAGTTAAGCTAATCAATATAAATTGTTTATTTAGAAAAGTGTACAATGTTAATGAAAGAGATAAACAAAGTTCCAATTTATTTTGTATTTTTTTAGACATTTCTTGTAGATTATATTCCAAGCTTGCTATGTTCATTCATCATATAATATAGTTGCTTTGGGAAAGTATCTATATTTCAAGCTTGCTATGCGTATTCATGCTAAAGTTTCCACGTACTATCAAGTATGAATTACAGTAAATACTAGCTAGGACAGCAAACTTACAAAATTCAATTACCTTATTTGGTGCAAATTTTCAGTGGCCGGAAAGGAGCATGTTATTTCCATGGAGGAGTTCCATTCGAGATACTCTGTCAGAAGAGTAACTGGTGAAACAAGCAGCAGCGCCACTGACGAGACCGAGACAAAAAGCATTCAAATCCAAACTACTACCCTGCTGGAGGCAAGGGTTCAAACAGTAAGGGAGGCAAAAGAAAATGCGAAGAATCAATCTCATCTTATACCAAAGATACAGAAGGTTATATTCTTCCTGCGAGATGAAAAGGATTTAAAGAAGTACTATGAGTAGGGGTGTCAAATGAATGGATTTGGGTGGACATTAAATGGGTTGAGCCTTTAAAATCCAATAGTCCATTTAAACCCATTTAATAAAATAGATATTACCCAAACCCAACCCACTCATTTACCCATTTATTTTATACATATATATAATTATAATTAAAATGTCCTAAAACCTCTAAAATGACCTAAATACTTCTAAAACCTTGAAATTTACCAAAATACCCTTAAAACTTATAAAATGATAAAAAAACAATTAAAACTTAGGAAAATTACTGAAATACTCTTGGAACCTCCAAAATGACCAAAACCTCTTAGAATCTCTAAAATGACAAAAATATCCCCAAAAACCTCAAAATGATCAAAATACTCCTATAACTACTAAAATGACCAAAATACCCCTATTATTATTATTATTATTATCTGTCCTTAACCATGCCCCTCCTCCGTCTTCGTCTATGCTAGACCAAAAGTCCCTCCCTCTCTGCCATGACCACCACCCTGTCCAGTGGGTTTTCCTTGGCTACCCCGGTGTCGGAAAAGGCACCTACGCCTCTCGCCTCTCTAACCTCCTCGATGTCCCTCACATCTCCACCGGCGATCTCGTCCGCGAAGAGCTCTCCTCTTCCGGTCCCCTCTCTTCTTCAGGTCCCCTAGGTTTTCCATTTCCATTTTCTTTTTCTTTTCCAATTCCTTTTCTAGATTTCTATCTTGCTTAGAAAATTTCATGGACTTTGAATTCTCGTTGGATTAATCGTAATTCAATTTTTATGGATTTTTTTTTTTTTTTTTTTTTTTTTTTTTTTTTTTTTTTTCCCGGTTTGGGCTTTTTGTTGATGCCCAATAAGCAATCCAATTAAAGCCCAATTAAATTCAACTTAATTGGGTCTAATTGGGTTAACATCCATTTGCCCATTTTTTAAATAAGTGGGTTTGGTTAGGTAATTAGTGAGTGGGTTTGAGTGGGCTAATGGGTTTGGGTTTTTTTTGCCACCCCTAACTATGAGCCAAGAGTGGTATCACTCGGTGCTATCCATCATCGTAATCCAAAGTACCAACTAGGAGAGCAGTACAAGCTTTTGTTGACATATGAGTTTGTCAAAGGTAGTGAAAAGAAGATAAACGATTTGTATGAAAAGATAAAGGAGAAGATCAAGGATCTGAGGGACTGCTTCGAGATGGAGGTGACCGTGGACTATGATGATGAGGAGCTCGCTTGGCTGTTGTTCGTGGACGGCTGCACAATACTACAATATACTGCGCAGCTAATGACAAGTTCAAAGAGTTGAAAATAAAAACTGACAGTGTTGCCTTTGGACAACAGGATTTGTTTTTGCTTGAGAACCAGCTTCCCTATCGTCTCCTCAAATGGTTGATGAGCTGGAGTGAGAATGAAGACGAGTTGAAGAACTCGATCGAAAGATACATTCAAGGGCAGCTTATCATACCAGAGGATCAGCACTCAATGTGCTGCCTAAATTGGATATCAAGTATTCTCTCGAAAAGATCAAAATAGCAACAACAAACAAAAAGGAAGAAAGAAGAAAGCCATGACTCAAACGAGAAGCCACAAGAACCAAAATTAATATCAGTTGATTCTGATACAGAGCACATCCATCTTCTCAATCATCTGAGGAAACGTCTCTTGGATATTCTTGGTCCAAATCAGGTTCCTAAAATCAAACAAAGCAAACAAACAGTCCAATATTGACAATCCTATCGCAAGGTTCAGGAGCTTCAATCAGTAGGTATCCTTGTTGAACGAAGCAAAAATGAAAACTGTTGCTTGCGTGACATATCTTTTACTGCAGTCGCTTGCTTGGATACCTATTCCTTCCTCCCATGATTGTGGATGACTCAACAAGGCCAAAGTTCTTGAATTTGATAGCCTACGAAATTTGTCTGGATTTCGAAAATGACTTTGGGGTTACCTCTTACATATCCTTCCTCGATT
The DNA here is from genome assembly GCA_907173295.1 of Fagus sylvatica. Lineage (NCBI taxonomy): Eukaryota > Viridiplantae > Streptophyta > Magnoliopsida > Fagales > Fagaceae > Fagus > Fagus sylvatica. Next base: position 62,755,899 of record OU015761.1, on the reverse strand, counting down.
CACTAATCGATGAAGCCAACGATGTTAAGATGCTAAGGAAAGTAGGGGTACTCTACAACTGCCTTGGCAGCGATGAAGAAGTGGCTAAACTTTTCAACAAGATAGGCACCGACTTGGTGCCCAACACCCAAATATATAGCTATGTCAGATTACAAATTCAGAAACACTACAAGAACAAGTGGATGACTTGGATGGCTCAGTTCTTTCACAACCATTTCAGCAGTCCCTGGATGATTTTTGCTTTCTATGGCGTATTAGTAGGACTTGAACTAACTGGCATTCAGACTTGGCTTGTTATCCACCCTGCTAAATGACCTCTTCAAGAGGTGAAATCTTATTTTCTGTACTCTTTACAAGTGTGTCTATCTAGTTGAAGTAAATGGTTTCTATGCCTTTCAAACGGTTGTTTTCAAATAAAAAGGCCTTTAAAAGGCATGATTTAACCACATAGGTCATCCCAAGGCCACATCATTATATTAATTTCTTTATTGGTTTTTAAATTTTCATGCAAGTCTACAATAAGTCAATGTGATTGTACATTCTAATTTTGATGTAATTAATGTGTGTGGATTGAAAAATAATTATGTTAGAGATTGTGTGTAATGTGTGTTAAGTGTTCTATGTAAATCAAGTTTAATGATGAAAGAATATATACTTGAGTAACTTGACCCAATATGTCGCCTATTTTATGATTTAAAATCGCAAATTAAACAAATTTCATAGTACACAATTCTCTGTGTCCTCTCTTTTCTGCGACAATATTAGTACAATGCAAAAGAGAGTTGCATTAGCCTTTGTGAATTGAATCAAATTATTGTCACTTTCTCGTCATTGTACAAAAGTCCTGGGATCTGAAATCAACTTATTGCAAAAAAAAGTCATAATATGTCCTATTGGAAGTTTGAGTAATGAGGGAGGATCATATTCATTCAGTACCCCATTAAGCTCAATGAACCTTTTTTTTTTTTTTTTTTTTCTTTAGACAAGTGAATGAAGGAGACAAATAGGAAGTTTGGAATGCATTACTTAAAAATCCGTTGAACTATTTCAATTGAAATCTCATGGTTCAATTGATACCTAGTCAAAATCTTTAAGTAGTCTAACTATAATTTCATACCTTAACATTTACATTTACCTTATTCATACTTCTCCTTTAATTGGTATAACTTTACAATCTCACATATTGCACTAACTCTTGTTCTTTGAATTTAGTAAAATTATTTCTCCAATTAAATCTGATGTGGATAAAATCTACCATTTACGACGACCGTTATGGCTTGGACAACCACATTAAAAACCCAACTGTACAAAATATTAAACCCACGTGTTGGGCATGTTACTTTGCAGACCTCACCAAGAAAGTCAAAAACACAATCAATGACACCAAATCAATGACTAAGCAGTTACAAATCAGGGCATAAAAACCCATTAAATGCAAACAAAATGGCTAGAAGCCTGGAGTCTCCTATATAAAGCGAAGAACTTCTTGAGTCAAGGTACACTCTTTTTCTAACCTCAATACTTATATCACTTACATTACTTTACTACTCAGACAGAATAATTTAACTTAAGCATTGGAGACTCCCCCACTAGTCCACCGCCAATGCTCTCCTTCACTATTTCTCTTTTTTGCAAGTCCATTCGTCCGTCAAAGTAGACTCCGTCCATCAAGATTAAAACGTGTCCGAGCCCACTAATTTTAGGCATTATCAGTTGGTGCCATCTATGGGAACGACTTGGTAAGCCATTGTTGTTCTTAGATCAAAAAGGGCCATACATGAATTAATCACAATTATGGAAGGAGCCCACAACGACGGAACTAGCGCTGATCCTCCCATGACCCCGATCAAGAGGCAAATGCAGGTTATTGCAACTAGCATCCATGACTTTGCTCGGGAAATGACACGTCAAAACAAAGAGTTATGGCATGCAATCAGGAATGGGCCACCAACTCCCCACGATGATAACCAACCCCCTCTACAGAGGGAAAGTAGGATGGACGATCAAGAAGCTGACAGTTGGCAGGTGACCCGCCGCCAAGATGATGAGGCGCAGAAAACTCCATCCCCTAACAGGCATAGGGAAGAGAGTGCGGTAGCTCCGCCCATCCCAGCCGTCAAAGGCCAGAAAGATCTATTCGTTCGTCCAAACAACCTGATCGTTCGGTTTGATCGTCCGGAGGGCTGGAGGATAAAACTGCCCGTTTAGAAGAAGAACTGCACGAAATGAAAAAACAGATGGGAGACATGAAGAATAGTTTGAAAGCAAAAGCTGCCCGCAATCTTGACAACCTTGTACTCCGGGCTGATTCACCATTCCTTCCTAAAATCGCTAACTTCCCGCTTCCAACCAATATATTATTCACGGCTTGCTTTTGAAAAATAAAATATATACTTGCTGAAACAATAGAACATATTCAAGAATTATTCACGGCAACAATTATATAGTTATTCACGGTAATGATTTTTCTGGAAATATATGATCTCTAAGGTATATATAACATTAACATTCACCGTCATGATTTGCCATAACAAACGAAAAACATATATTGTTTTTCACGGCAACATTCATGTATAAATATACATAATCATTCATATATATAAATCACGGATCACTTCATTTGAATATGTATATAAGTCATGTGGCATAAACAACAAACAATTATATATACAGATTCATATATATGTATACAAGTCATATATACATATTCATATCTATATACTTCTTATTGCGGCATAAACAACATCAAAACATATATCTCATATATTTATATATACCTCATGCGGCATACACTAAACAACGAATCCTACATATATAAATATATAATTCATGGATTGCGGATTAGTCCGTAAACATTCATATAAATACAATTTTATAGATTAAGGCATAAACTTTCTTATATGCTATTCATGTCATGCTTTTAAAAATTAAAACCCATGATTTGATGTGGTAGGCTCTGATACCACTGTTAGTTTGCGGAAACAATTTTCTATTTTATTCAAGAATCGTTATACCACAAAAATCATGGATTTTAAAATAGTAAGCATACCTTTTCAGCAACCCAAGCAAACCTCTTCTTGATAACTCAAGTGTCAACCTCTTCTAGCAACCCAAGTGTGTTGCCTCCCAAGGTATTCACGTCTCTCTCTGTTTCTTTTAGAGTTTTTCTAATGGTTGCAAAATATCACAATAGTTCTGATGACCAACTATGAATGTGATACTGCTTATTTATATATCCATAGAAAAACCCTTAGAGAAAGATTATGACGTGGAATCCTTAGGGATCTCTATCTTCAGCAGTAGCATAAGTCACAATCTCTTTCTTTTTGAAAAGATAAGTCACAATCTCTATCTTTTTGAAAAGATAAGTCACTATCTTTTAAACTTCGTGACTTACATTGAATGTGACTTACTTTGAAACTCTTTCAAGATAATTCTTTAATTATTTTAATTAAATAATTCTTTAATTATCTTAATCATATTAAGATAATATTTTGAACTTCTACAAATTACAATAATGTCCATCAACACATTGCAATTGACCCCTGAAGATTAGAGAATAACAACTTAAGTCCCTTTACTTACAACTTTATATCTATATGTCCTTCCACCATACTATATTCCACATAAGCCACTAGGACTGGATTAATATCACTGTTATGTCCCTAGCTTATGTAACCCTTTAATTTCTTGAATTCATAATTCCCTTGGACTCCAAAATAATTTTCAAAAACTCTTTATAAATATATATAGATATTATATATATATATATATGAAAACAATTTGAAAAATGTCACCGGCCAGTTTTGTTTTGAGTCCAATACCATTATGAAAATCAACTAAATATACTATCTCATTTAGAGACTGGTGAATCCATTGTTGAGCATTAACATATTTTACTCATTATACATATAACCCAACATGTCCGTATATAGCCTTTAAATGAGCATCACCGGTTGACATTGTCAAAGTTATGTGCATAATAAATAAATATATGCAAATCTCTCATGTCTGAGGACAATAGGAAAATTGTGATAGAACAACCTTTTAACTAACAGTGATCAACCCATAAGGTGTTCTTAATCAGATCCAGTTCAGTGTATGTACTTGTTACATTACACCCACTTGTTTGCTTAAAGTCACTACTTCAATGATGGAGTAAATTATCCTATCATATAGAAGCACAACAAGTGTAGGCTTTAGTGTTGATATTCTATTAATATCCACAGCCTAGAACAATTTTAAGTTTATGAAAAATCATTACTCCCTGTATTTGGTTCCTTAACCATCAACATGATTTTTCCACAAAGATGACATCACATGCCACATTTAAATAATAAATATACCTTTAATAATCATGTATGTGAAAGAACAAATTTATTATAAAATAAAATTCATAGATTTGGTTTTTGAGGGCATATAAAAACCTAGCCACTATCTTGTCAATATAATTGACTTGTGAAAGTCCCAATAATCTTTCTTTCGGTCTTTGAACAATTTGATTCCGAGTATGTAGGATGCTTCACTGAGATCTTTCATTGCAAAGTGACTAGATAACCACATCTTTATAGATGACATTGCTCCTACATCATTCCCAATGAGTAGTATGTCATCCACATAAAGAATTAGAAATGTAATAATCCTTCCACTGACCTTTTTATAAACACAAGGTGAAAGAGAGGAGGGAGAGGGAGAGAGAGAAAAGAGTTTTAGGGAATGCTTGTTTGTGGGTGAGCCTATTTTAATTTGTCAAATATGCCGACATGGCACGTTATCATTAGAGGGTGTAAAACCCTGTTTGTTATCAGCTCTGAATAGACGTTATTCTCATAATTATAATGTGTTTATGTTAAAAAAAAAAAAAAAAAAAAAAAACAAAAACCACTCCTAAGGTTTGAGCTAATTATATAAACTACTATAACTTAAAAAAATATATATCTAGCTTGCCCCCTAAGTGCAAAAGTTTTGGGAAAAGTATAGAATAAGTGTTGTTTGTACGTAGAAGGCAAACTAGATATTTTCGAAAAACTTAGTAGTTTATGTCATTAACTTAAACGTCAAGGGTGATTTACATATTTTCGAAAAGTACACAAATGATGTAAACTTTTTTTCTTAAGCTCGTAGATTTGTGTCTTTTATATATACTACAATTAGATACAATTTATAATGGTTAGACATGTACATAAAAGATTACATATCTATAAGATTAATTGCACCCCAAAGAAAATTGTCTTTATTCACTGAGAAAAAATGTAGCATACCAAACTTGCTATGTAAATAAAGTCTGAATGAACAAGCCTTTTCTCTGTATCATTCAACACACACATAATATATTTATCTCGTCTTTTGGTGGAAAAGATGATCCTCGACTTGGTATATATTAATTAGAAGATATATAGCATAAACCTAGAATTATAAAAGCAAAGACAATCTGCTGAAATTACGCATGTTCAATACCAATCTTATAGCTAATCATATTGAAGTTTATTCAGAAAAGAGTGGTATGTTAATGAAGCGAAAAGCAGGTTTATTGAATTTATTTTGTATGTTTTAGGCATATCTTGTAGAATATATTCCAAACTTGCTATGTTTATTCATTATAAAATATAGTTGCTTTAGAAAAGTATTATTTGGTCCCCAACTTTTTTATTTTTAATTTTTTTTTTAGAAGAGAGATTAATAGATCTATTAATGACTGGGAAAATCAGAACAGAGAATTGAAACTACGTCAAGAGGAACAGACTTCATCCAGACTTCAAAAGGTTGACTAAACCTAGCTCTTTTGGCAAGTGAGTGAGCAACTGAGTTGCCATCTCGTTTTACATTTAAAAATTGAACAAAAAGACAAGAGTGGGCTGCGATTTTTGTGTCATTAACCAAGTGGCCATAGAGGGTGCAGCATGGATTAGCGTTGAGTAATGCATTAACAATCGTTTGTGAGTCTCCCTCAATATCAACTTCTTTGAATCTCAGATCGATTGCTAATTGCACTGCACACCCAGCTGCATAAGCTTCCATAGCTTCAATCGAGTGGGGGTAGTGGATTTTGTGGCACATAGACACCATGATTTCGCCCTTATGATTCCAAATAATGACACCTATCCCTGCTTCATTTGTTTCGCCGAACATAGCGCCATCATAGTTTACCTTATATCTCCCTAGTTGCAGTGGCTTCCATGTAACTCTTGTTGGAGGGTCCATATTTCTTGTAGGCAGGTTCAGATTCTCTTGCGCTTCCAGAAAATCCTAGAGTAACTTTTGTGCTCGATGAACTAGCTAGTCAACGGAGTCGGTGGGTTGGTCTCGCCAAAGACAGTTTCACCGATACCAGATGGACCAAGTCATCACCGCAAAGAGTTGTAGGTCCGAGATGGAGAGCGACTGGATACAGCAGTGCATGAGTTCCATAAAATCCAGATATTGATTAGCTTTCAGTAGACTACCCCATGGCACAGCCAGCCATATCTTGTCAAGTGAGTTGCATTGCCATAGAGCATGGAGTGCAATCTCAACTGAGTCATTATAGCTAGCACATCGTGGATCAGCTTGGATATGGCGATGATGTAAGTTCTCGTGGGTTGGGAGGGATTCATAATAGGCACGCCACAAAAAATGACGGATTTTTGCTGGGACTCGCAGTGACCATATTGTATTCCAGATATGTGTGACAAGAGATGTATCTGATGACCTTGGATTTTCGTGGTAACTTTCATTCAATAGGAGATGATAACCACTTCGTACAGCATAAACCCCATACTTTGTTCCACCCCAAATAGCAGTATCACCTCAATTATAAAAGCTAAGAGAGATGCCCAAGATTGTTTCAGCTTCATGGGGCAGGAAAGTGGTTTTAATGACTGCTTCCCTCCATGTGTTTGTTTGGTCATCAATGAGTTTCTCCACATAATTCAAGGGTGAGTTTGGTGGGCGTGGAGAGAGAATGATGTTGTGATGTCGAGTTGGCAGCCATTTGTCTTCCCAAATTCTGATCTTTGAGCCTGTCCCCACCCTCCAAATTTGGTCCCCAAATTAAATATTCAAATAAGAGCAACGGTCCTAAATTTTCTCAAGCTCAAGTTTCCACGTACTATCAAGTATAAAATTACAGTAAATACTAGCGCTAGGATAGCAGAAATACAAAAATCGATTGCCTTCTTGGGTGCAAACTTTCTATGGCTGGAATAGAGCATGTTGTTTCCATGGAGGAGTTCCATTCGAGGAAGGTTATTAGAAGAAAACCCGATGAAACAAGCAATGGTGCTGCCACTGAGGATGCCCAAACACACAGCAATTCAATCCATACCAATACCCTCGCACAAAGGCTTAAAATGGTAATGGAGGCAGGAAAAAAAGCGAGGAATCAATCTTCAACACCAAACAGAAAACAGAAAAACTATAGTAGAAATCATTTGGCACGAACGAAGGAATTACTTGAAATTTGGTGAGCAGATTGGACTTGTCGCGTGGATCAAGACTCATCGACTTTGGCCATGAGCACTATCAGTTTTGGGGGAAATTCTTTCGTCTAGACTAACAATTAGTCTAATTTGTCGTTTATAGTAATTTTCCATTTGTTTATTGTTTTTAAATTAAAAGTCAGAATAAGTTCTCGTTTGTTTTGGAACGTTTCCTATAGTCAGTAGGAGTTAATTTAGTAATTAACTCAATTTTTCTGTTTTTGGTCATTTTTCCTATTTTTTAGCCTAATTTCGTGCTTTCCACAAATTAGGTTTCTTGTATTATTGTTT
>OU015761.1:62676108-62748051 GCA_907173295.1 Fagus sylvatica | reverse complement strand
ATGAAAATCCAACTCGATGTGTTTAGTGCGAGCATGAAACACAGGGTTGACAGTCATGTGAAGGGCACTAGTGTTGTCACAAAATAGAACTGGGGGGGTCGAAAGGGAAATGCCAAGATCATGCAAGAGATAAGTGAGCCAGGTGAGTTCAGCTGCAGCAGAGGCCATGGCCCTATATTCGGCCTCAGCACTAGATCGAGAGACTGTAGCTTGTTTCTTAGAAGCCCACGAAATACAATTAGCACCCAAATAGATGCAATAACCAGTAGTGGAACGACGAGTGTCTGGACATCCAGCCCAATCAGCATCAGAGAAACCATATAGGGTCAATGAGGAGTGAGAGAGAATCCGAATTCCATAGGCCAAGGTACCTTGAAGATACCGTAAAATGCGTTTGACCGCCTGAAAGTGTGAAGAGCCTAGGTTGATGCATAAACTGGCACACTAAGTTAACTACATGAGTAAGATCAGGACGAGTCAAGGTGAGATACTGCAATGCTCCCACAATACTACGATAATTGGTGGCATCAACCAGTGGGCCACCCTCAAGTTGAAGACGATGCTTTTGAGCAAGAGGAGTGCCAATGGGTTTACAATCAGCCATGGAGGCCTTCGCTAGGATTTCACGGGCATATTTTTGTTGGGAAAGGAAAATCCCATCACTAAAGTGGGAGACCTGAATACCAAGAAAATAGTGGAGAGGACCAAGGTCTTTCATCGAAAATTCAGAACTAAGTTTGGTAATCAGGGTGGACAAACTAGAAGAGTGGTTGCTAGTGACAATTATGTCATCAACATAGACTAATAAAAGTATAATATGACTGGATGAACGAAAAACAAAGAGGGATGAGTCAGCAGGACTACAATAAAAACCAAGGTGAAGTAAGAAAGAACTAAAGCGATCAAACCAAGCCCGAGGAGCTTGTTTGAGACCATATATGGCTTTATGGAGGCGACACACATGGGTAGGACATGAAGAATCCGAAAAACCAGGTGGTTGTTCCATGTAAACAACTTCCTTGAGGTGACCATGAAGGAATGCATTTTTGACATCGAGTTGACGTAAGGGCCAACCTTTGGTTGTGGCAAGAGAGAGAACAAGACGAATGGTGGTGGATTTAACTACTGGACTAAAAGTTTCATGGAAATCAAGTCCTTCTAGTTGATTGTAACCTTTGGCAACTAACCTTGCTTTAAAGCGCTCAATGGAGCCATCAGACTTAAGTTTGGTCTTGAAAACCCAACGAGAGCCAACTATATTCATGTCAGATTGGCGTGGAACAAGAACCCAAGTGTGATTTTTTTGTAAGGCCAGAATCTCATCACGCATGGCCTGAAGCCAGTGGGGGCTTTGAAGGGCTGACTTAATACTTTTAGGTTCATTAGGGTCTGTGGGCTTAAGGACAATGTGGCATGAGTGTTCACGGGCCTTTCGTCTAGTAATCATGGGGTGAGTATTAGTGGGCTGTGGTGGTGTTGTATCTGGTAGAGGAGCAATTGGTAAATCAATGTAGAAAGTGCTTGGCTGTGAAGAGTGAGGGATGACAGATGGACTCATGGGTAAGACAGGTGCTGGAGAGAGAGGAGGAACGAGTAAGGCAGGTGTTGTTGAAGATGAAAGAGTATCTGAGGTTGGGACGAATTCTATGCAAGTTTGGTCGGTGTCCAAGTGGGTCGGTTCTGGTGGAGAGTGTGTTACGACTCTTGTTGGTGTGATGGGTCCAGGTGTCAAGTCAGAGGTGAAGGTCACAGGTGCCGAAGTAGGTAAGGCTATTGGGTCACATGAGGAGGTCGCAGGTACCTGGTCTGGTAAGGCCATAAGAGTAGAGGTGCATGGACCTGTGGAGGATTTAGGTGTGGACTCAAGTGGAATCGAGTTTGTTGTGGGTGACACCATGAAAGGTATCATGGGTGGAGAGATTGGCAGCACCGGAGAAGATGAATTATGGGGTTTAGGTAAAGGGAGAACGCCAGGTAATTGATCTGGTGTTGGCGCAGAGAAAGAACTAGTAGCGCCATGGGACTGATTCGGTGTTGATGAAGAGAGAAATCCATTGATGCACTCAGCATATGTAGAGAATTGGCCATTGGTGGAAGTAGAGGAGAACAAGGACCTTGGATCAGCATAGGGAAATATATCTTCATCGAACACAACATGTCGAGAGAGGTACACACGCTTGGTAGGTGAATGTAAGCATCGATATCCTTTATGTATAGGGCTATACCCAAGAAAGATACACGGATATGATTTTGGCTCAAACTTGTTCTTGGCATAATCTTGTAAATAAGGGAAACAACGACATCCAAATACTTTCAATGAATTGTAGTCCGGATTGACCCCATGTAGTTTAAAAAATGGTGTGGCCATGGCAATGGTAGATGATGGTAACCGATTGATGAGATATACAGCCGTCATGAAAGCCTCAATCCATAGATTCTTGGGAAGCCGAGCATGGAATAACATGGTGAGACCGGTTTCAACAATATGTCGATGTTTTCTTTCGGCAACTCCATTTTGCTCAGGTGTACCTGGACAAGAAACATGCTGTACAATGCCACAACTATTCAAATGGGTTAGAAAGGCTTGGAGAGAAAATTCTCCGCCGCCATCACATGCTGTAACTACCATAAACCTAGAATTATAAAATGAAAGACTTCCCTGAAATTATGCATGCATGTCCAATACCAATCTTTCCCAGTGCATAAAGAGACAAGTTAAGCTAATCAATATAAATTGTTTATTTAGAAAAGTGTACAATGTTAATGAAAGAGATAAACAAAGTTCCAATTTATTTTGTATTTTTTTAGACATTTCTTGTAGATTATATTCCAAGCTTGCTATGTTCATTCATCATATAATATAGTTGCTTTGGGAAAGTATCTATATTTCAAGCTTGCTATGCGTATTCATGCTAAAGTTTCCACGTACTATCAAGTATGAATTACAGTAAATACTAGCTAGGACAGCAAACTTACAAAATTCAATTACCTTATTTGGTGCAAATTTTCAGTGGCCGGAAAGGAGCATGTTATTTCCATGGAGGAGTTCCATTCGAGATACTCTGTCAGAAGAGTAACTGGTGAAACAAGCAGCAGCGCCACTGACGAGACCGAGACAAAAAGCATTCAAATCCAAACTACTACCCTGCTGGAGGCAAGGGTTCAAACAGTAAGGGAGGCAAAAGAAAATGCGAAGAATCAATCTCATCTTATACCAAAGATACAGAAGGTTATATTCTTCCTGCGAGATGAAAAGGATTTAAAGAAGTACTATGAGTAGGGGTGTCAAATGAATGGATTTGGGTGGACATTAAATGGGTTGAGCCTTTAAAATCCAATAGTCCATTTAAACCCATTTAATAAAATAGATATTACCCAAACCCAACCCACTCATTTACCCATTTATTTTATACATATATATAATTAAAATGTCCTAAAACCTCTAAAATGACCTAAATACTTCTAAAACCTTGAAATTTACCAAAATACCCTTAAAGCTTATAAAATGATAAAAAAACAATTAAAACTTAGGAAAATTACTGAAATACTCTTGGAACCTCCAAAATGACCAAAACCTCTTAGAATCTCTAAAATGACAAAAATATCCCCAAAAACCTCAAAATGATCAAAATACTCCTATAACTACTAAAATGACCAAAATACCCCTATTATTATTATTATTATTATTATTATTATTATTATCTGTCCTTAACCATGCCCCTCCTCCGTCTTCGTCTATGCTAGACCAAAAGTCCCTCCCTCTCTGCCATGACCACCACCCTGTCCAGTGGGTTTTCCTTGGCTACCCCGGTGTCGGAAAAGGCACCTACGCCTCTCGCCTCTCTAACCTCCTCGATGTCCCTCACATCTCCACCGGCGATCTCGTCCGCGAAGAGCTCTCCTCTTCCGGTCCCCTCTCTTCTTAGGTCCCCTAGGTTTTCCATTTCCATTTTCTTTTTCTTTTCCAATTCCTTTTCTAGATTTCTATCTTGCTTAGAAAATTTCATGGACTTTGAATTCTCGTTGGATTAATCGTAATTCAATTTTTATGGATTATTTTTCCTTTTTTTTTTTTTTTTTTTTTTTTTTGTTTTTTTTTTTTTTTTTTCCGGTTTGGGCTTTTTGTTGATGCCCAATAAGCAATCCAATTAAAGCCCAATTAAATTCAACTTAATTGGGTCTAATTGGGTTAACATCCATTTGCCCATTTTTTAAATAAGTGGGTTTGGTTAGGTAATTAGTGAGTGGGTTTGAGTGGGCTAATGGGTTTGGGTTTTTTTTGCCACCCCTAACTATGAGCCAAGAGTGGTATCACTCGGTGCTATCCATCATCGTAATCCAAAGTACCAACTAGGAGAGCAGTACAAGCTTTTGTTGACATATGAGTTTGTCAAAGGTAGTGAAAAGAAGATAAACGATTTGTATGAAAAGATAAAGGAGAAGATCAAGGATCTGAGGGACTGCTTCGAGATGGAGGTGACCGTGGACTATGATGATGAGGAGCTCGCTTGGCTGTTGTTCGTGGACGGCTGCACAATACTACAATATACTGCGCAGCTAATGACAAGTTCAAAGAGTTGAAAATAAAAACTGACAGTGTTGCCTTTGGACAACAGGATTTGTTTTTGCTTGAGAACCAGCTTCCCTATCGTCTCCTCAAATGGTTGATGAGCTGGAGTGAGAATGAAGACGAGTTGAAGAACTCGATCGAAAGATACATTCAAGGGCAGCTTATCATACCAGAGGATCAGCACTCAATGTGCTGCCTAAATTGGATATCAAGTATTCTCTCGAAAAGATCAAAATAGCAACAACAAACAAAAAGGAAGAAAGAAGAAAGCCATGACTCAAACGAGAAGCCACAAGAACCAAAATTAATATCAGTTGATTCTGATACAGAGCACATCCATCTTCTCAATCATCTGAGGAAACGTCTCTTGGATATTCTTGGTCCAAATCAGGTTCCTAAAATCAAACAAAGCAAACAAACAGTCCAATATTGACAATCCTATCGCAAGGTTCAGGAGCTTCAATCAGTAGGTATCCTTGTTGAACGAAGCAAAAATGAAAACTGTTGCTTGCGTGACATATCTTTTACTGCAGTCGCTTGCTTGGATACCTATTCCTTCCTCCCATGATTGTGGATGACTCAACAAGGCCAAAGTTCTTGAATTTGATAGCCTACGAAATTTGTCTGGATTTCGAAAATGACTTTGGGGTTACCTCTTACATATCCTTCCTCGATTCACTAATCGATGAAGCCAACGATGTTAAGATGCTAAGGAAAGTAGGGGTACTCTACAACTGCCTTGGCAGCGATGAAGAAGTGGCTAAACTTTTCAACAAGATAGGCACCGACTTGGTGCCCAACACCCAAATATATAGCTATGTCAGATTACAAATTCAGAAACACTACAAGAACAAGTGGATGACTTGGATGGCTCAGTTCTTTCACAACCATTTCAGCAGTCCCTGGATGATTTTTGCTTTCTATGGCGTATTAGTAGGACTTGAACTAACTGGCATTCAGACTTGGCTTGTTATCCACCCTGCTAAATGACCTCTTCAAGAGGTGAAATCTTATTTTCTGTACTCTTTACAAGTGTGTCTATCTAGTTGAAGTAAATGGTTTCTATGCCTTTCAAACGGTTGTTTTCAAATAAAAAGGCCTTTAAAAGGCATGATTTAACCACATAGGTCATCCCAAGGCCACATCATTATATTAATTTGTTTATTGGTTTTGAAATTTTCATGCAAGTCTACAATAAGTCAATGTGATTGTACATTCTAATTTTGATGTAATTAATGTGTGTGGATTGAAAAATAATTATGTTAGAGATTGTGTGTAATGTGTGTTAAGTGTTCTATGTAAATCAAGTTTAATGATGAAAGAATATATACTTGAGTAACTTGACCCAATATGTCGCCTATTTTATGATTTAAAATCGCAAATTAAACAAATTTCATAGTACACAATTCTCTGTGTCCTCTCTTTTCTGCGACAATATTAGTACAATGCAAAAGAGAGTTGCATTAGCCTTTGTGAATTGAATCAAATTATTGTCACTTTCTCGTCATTGTACAAAAGTCCTGGGATCTGAATCAACTTGTTGCAAAAAAAAGTCATAATATGTCCTATGGGAAGTTTGAGTAATGAGGGAGGATCATATTCATTCAGTACCCCATTAAGCTCAATGAACCTTTTTTTTTTTTTTTTTTCTTTAGACAAGTGAATGAAGGAGACAAATAGGAAGTTTGGAATGCATTACTTAAAAATCCGTTGAACTATTTCAATTGAAATCTCATGGTTCAATTGATACCTAGTCAAAATCTTTAAGTAGTCTAACTATAATTTCATACCTTAACATTTACATTTACCTTATTCATACTTCTCCTTTAATTGGTATAACTTTACAATCTCACATATTGCACTAACTCTTGTTCTTTGAATTTAGTAAAATTATTTCTCCAATTAAATCTGATGTGGATAAAATCTACCATTTACGACGACCGTTATGGCTTGGACAACCACATTAAAAACCCAACTGTACAAAATATTAAACCCACGTGTTGGGCATGTTACTTTGCAGACCTCACCAAGAAAGTCAAAAACACAATCAATGACACCAAATCAATGACTAAGCAGTTACAAATCAGGGCATAAAAACCCATTAAATGCAAACAAAATGGCTAGAAGCCTGGAGTCTCCTATATAAAGCGAAGAACTTCTTGAGTCAAGGTACACTCTTTTTCTAACCTCAATACTTATATCACTTACATTACTTTACTACTCAGACAGAATAATTTAACTTAAGCATTGGAGACTCCCCCACTAGTCCACCGCCAATGCTCTCCTTCACTATTTCTCTTTTTTGCAAGTCCATTCGTCCGTCAAAGTAGACTCCGTCCATCAAGATTAAAACGTGTCCGAGCCCACTAATTTTAGGCATTATCAGTTGGTGCCATCTATGGGAACGACTTGGTAAGCCATTGTTGTTCTTAGATCAAAAAGGGCCATACATGAATTAATCACAATTATGGAAGGAGCCCACAACGACGGAACTAGCGCTGATCCTCCCATGACCCCGATCAAGAGGCAAATGCAGGTTATTGCAACTAGCATCCATGACTTTGCTCGGGAAATGACACGTCAAAACAAAGAGTTATGGCATGCAATCAGGAATGGGCCACCAACTCCCCACGATGATAACCAACCCCCTCTACAGAGGGAAAGTAGGATGGACGATCAAGAAGCTGACAGTTGGCAGGTGACCCGCCGCCAAGATGATGAGGCGCAGAAAACTCCATCCCCTAACAGGCATAGGGAAGAGAGTGCGGTAGCTCCGCCCATCCCAGCCGTCAAAGGCCAGAAAGATCTATTCGTTCGTCCAAACAACCTGATCGTTCGGTTTGATCGTCCGGAGGGCTGGAGGATAAAACTGCCCGTTTAGAAGAAGAACTGCACGAAATGAAAAAACAGATGGGAGACATGAAGAATAGTTTGAAAGCAAAAGCTGCCCGCAATCTTGACAACCTTGTACTCCGGGCTGATTCACCATTCCTTCCTAAAATCGCTAACTTCCCGCTTCCAACCAATATATTATTCACGGCTTGCTTTTGAAAAATAAAATATATACTTGCTGAAACAATAGAACATATTCAAGAATTATTCACGGCAACAATTATATAGTTATTCACGGTAATGATTTTTCTGGAAATATATGATCTCTAAGGTATATATAACATTAACATTCACCGTCATGATTTGCCATAACAAACGAAAAACATATATTGTTTTTCACGGCAACATTCATGTATAAATATACATAATCATTCATATATATAAATCACGGATCACTTCATTTGAATATGTATATAAGTCATGTGGCATAAACAACAAACAATTATATATACAGATTCATATATATGTATACAAGTCATATATACATATTCATATCTATATACTTCTTATTGCGGCATCAACAATATCAAAACATATATCTCATATATTTATATATACCTCATGCGGCATACACTAAACAACGAATCCTACATATATAAATATATAATTCATGGATTGCGGATTAGTCCGTAAACATTCATATAAATACAATTTTATAGATTAAGGCATAAACTTTCTTATATGCTATTCATGTCATGCTTTTAAAAATCAAAACCCATGATTTGATGTGGTAGGCTCTGATACCACTGTTAGTTTGCGGAAAGCAATTTTCTATTTTATTCAAGAATCGTTATACCACAAAAATCATGGATTTTAAAATAGTAAGCATACCTTTTCAGCAACCCAAGCAAACCTCTTCTTGATAACTCAAGTGTCAACCTCTTCTAGCAACCCAAGTGTGTTGCCTCCCAAGGTATTCACGTCTCTCTCTGTTTCTTTTAGAGTTTTTCTAATGGTTGCAAAATATCACAATAGTTCTGATGACCAACTATGAATGTGATACTGCTTATTTATATATCCATAGAAAAACCCTTAGAGAAAGATTATGACGTGGAATCCTTAGGGATCTCTATCTTCAGCAGTAGCATAAGTCACAATCTCTTTCTTTTTGAAAAGATAAGTCACAATCTCTATCTTTTTGAAAAGATAAGTCACTATCTTTTAAACTTCGTGACTTACATTGAATGTGATTTACTTTGAAACTCTTTCAAGATAATTCTTTAATTATTTTAATTAAATAATTCTTTAATTATCTTAATCATATTAAGATAATATTTTGAACTTCTACAAATTACAATAATGTCCATCAACACATTGCAATTGACCCCTGAAGATTAGAGAATAACAACTGAAGTCCTTTACTTACAACTTTATATCTATATGTCCTTCCACCATACTATATTCCACATAAGCCACTAGGACTGGATTAATATCACTGTTATGTCCCTAGCTTATGTAACCCTTTAATTTCTTGAATTCATAATTCCCTTGGACTCCAAAATAATTTTCAAAAACTCTTTATAATTTATATATAGATATATATATATATATATATATATATGAAAACAATTTGAAAAATGTCACCGGCCAGTTTTGTTTTGAGTCCAATACCATTATGAAAATCAACTAAATATACTATCTCATTTAGAGACTGGTGAATCCATTGTTGAGCATTAACATATTTTACTCATTATACATATAACCCAACATGTCCGTATATAGCCTTTAAATGAGCATCACCGGTTGACATTGTCAAAGTTATGTGCATAATAAATAAATATATGCAAATCTCTCATGTCTGAGGACAATAGGAAAATTGTGATAGAACAACCTTTTAACTAACAGTGATCAACCCATAAGGTGTTCTTAATCAGATCCAGTTCAGTGTATGTACTTGTTACATTACACCCACTTGTTTGCTTAAAGTCACTACTTCAATGATGGAGTAAATTATCCTATCATATAGAAGCACAACAAGTGTAGGCTTTAGTGTTGATATTCTATTAATATCCACAGCCTAGAACAATTTTAAGTTTATGAAAAATCATTACTCCCTGTATTTGGTTCCTTAACCATCAACATGATTTTTCCACAAAGATGACATCACATGCCACATTTAAATAATAAATATACCTTTAATAATCATGTATGTGAAAGAACAAATTTATTATAAAATAAAATTCATAGATTTGGTTTTTGAGGGCATATAAAAACCTAGCCACTATCTTGTCAATATAATTGACTTGTGAAAGTCCCAATAATCTTTCTTTCGGTCTTTGAACAATTTGATTCCGAGTATGTAGGATGCTTCACTGAGATCTTTCATTGCAAAGTGACTAGATAACCACATCTTTATAGATGACATTGCTCCTACATCATTCCCAATGAGTAGTATGTCATCCACATAAAGAATTAGAAATGTAATAATCCTTCCACTGACCTTTTTATAAACACAAGGTGAAAGAGAGGAGGGAGAGGGAGAGAGAGAAAAGAGTTTTAGGGAATGCTTGTTTGTGGGTGAGCCTATTTTAATTTGTCAAATATGCCGACATGGCACGTTATCATTAGAGGGTGTAAAACCCTGTTTGTTATCAGCTCTGAATAGAGGTTATTGTAAAAAGTGTTTATGTTTGTTATCAGCTCTTAATAGACGTTATTCTCATAATTATAATAAACTACTATGTTTAAATAAAAAAAAAAAAAACAAAAAAAAACCACTTACTAGGTTTTTCTAGCTATATATTAGAAACTTGCCCCCTAAGTGCAAAAGTTTTTGCCCCCTAAGTGCAAAAGTATGGGAAAAGAAGAAAGTGTTGTTTGTACGTAGAAGGCAAATTGGATATTTTCGAAAAACTTAGTAGTTTATGTCATTAACTTAAACATCAAGGGTGATTTACATATTTTCGAAAAGTACACAAATGAGGTAAACTTTTTTTCTTAAGCTCGTTAGATTTGTGTCTTTTATATATACTACAATTAGATACAATTTATAATGGTTAGACATGTACATAAAAGATTACATATCTATGATCAGATTAATTGCACCCCAAAGAAAATTGTCTGGCTTATTCACACTGAGAAAAAATGTAGCATACCAAACTTGCTATGTAAAAAAGTTGCTATGTAAATAAATGAACAAGCCTTTTCTCTGTATCATTCAACACACACATAATATATTTATCTCGTCTTTTGGTGGAAAAGATGATCCTCGACTTGGTATATATTAATTAGAAGATATATAGCATAAACCTAGAATTATAAAAGCAAAGACAATCTGCTGAAATTACGCATGTTCAATACCAATCTTATAGCTAATCATATTGAAGTTTATTCAGAAAAGAGTGGTATGTTAATGAAGCGAAAAGCAGGTTTATTGAATTTATTTTGTATGTTTTAGGCATATCTTGTAGAATATATTCCAAACTTGCTATGTTTATTCATTATAAAATATAGTTGCTTTAGAAAAGTATTATTTGGTCCCCAACTTTTTTATTTTTAATTTTTTTTTTAGAAGAGAGATTAATAGATCTATTAATGACTGGGAAAATCAGAACAGAGAATTGAAACTACGTCAAGAGGAACAGACTTCATCCAGACTTCAAAAGGTTGACTAAACCTAGCTCTTTTGGCAAGTGAGTGAGCAACTGAGTTGCCATCTCGTTTTACATTTAAAAATTGAACAAAAAGACAAGAGTGGGCTGCGATTTTTGTGTCATTAACCAAGTGGCCATAGAGGGTGCAGCATGGATTAGCGTTGAGTAATGCATTAACAATCGTTTGTGAGTCTCCCTCAATATCAACTTCTTTGAATCTCAGATCGATTGCTAATTGCACTGCACACCCAGCTGCATAAGCTTCCATAGCTTCAATCGAGTGGGGGTAGTGGATTTTGTGGCACATAGACACCATGATTTCGCCCTTATGATTCCAAATAATGACACCTATCCCTGCTTCATTTGTTTCGCCGAACATAGCGCCATCATAGTTTACCTTATATCTCCCTAGTTGCAGTGGCTTCCATGTAACTCTTGTTGGAGGGTCCATATTTCTTGTAGGCAGGTTCAGATTCTCTTGCGCTTCCAGAAAATCCTAGAGTAACTTTTGTGCTCGATGAACTAGCTAGTCAACGGAGTCGGTGGGTTGGTCTCGCCAAAGACAGTTTCACCGATACCAGATGGACCAAGTCATCACCGCAAAGAGTTGTAGGTCCGAGATGGAGAGCGACTGGATACAGCAGTGCATGAGTTCCATAAAATCCAGATATTGATTAGCTTTCAGTAGACTACCCCATGGCACAGCCAGCCATATCTTGTCAAGTGAGTTGCATTGCCATAGAGCATGGAGTGCAATCTCAACTGAGTCATTATAGCTAGCACATCGTGGATCAGCTTGGATATGGCGATGATGTAAGTTCTCGTGGGTTGGGAGGGATTCATAATAGGCACGCCACAAAAAATGACGGATTTTTGCTGGGACTCGCAGTGACCATATTGTATTCCAGATATGTGTGACAAGAGATGTATCTGATGACCTTGGATTTTCGTGGTAACTTTCATTCAATAGGAGATGATAACCACTTCGTACAGCATAAACCCCATACTTTGTTCCACCCCAAATAGCAGTATCACCTCAATTATAAAAGCTAAGAGAGATGCCCAAGATTGTTTCAGCTTCATGGGGCAGGAAAGTGGTTTTAATGACTGCTTCCCTCCATGTGTTTGTTTGGTCATCAATGAGTTTCTCCACATAATTCAAGGGTGAGTTTGGTGGGCGTGGAGAGAGAATGATGTTGTGATGTCGAGTTGGCAGCCATTTGTCTTCCCAAATTCTGATCTTTGAGCCTGTCCCCACCCTCCAAATTTGGTCCCCAAATTAAATATTCAAATAAGAGCAACGGTCCTAAATTTTCTCAAGCTCAAGTTTCCACGTACTATCAAGTATAAAATTACAGTAAATACTAGCGCTAGGATAGCAGAAATACAAAAATCGATTGCCTTCTTGGGTGCAAACTTTCTATGGCTGGAATAGAGCATGTTGTTTCCATGGAGGAGTTCCATTCGAGGAAGGTTATTAGAAGAAAACCCGATGAAACAAGCAATGGTGCTGCCACTGAGGATGCCCAAACACACAGCAATTCAATCCATACCAATACCCTCGCACAAAGGCTTAAAATGGTAATGGAGGCAGGAAAAAAAGCGAGGAATCAATCTTCAACACCAAACAGAAAACAGAAAAACTATAGTAGAAATCATTTGGCACGAACGAAGGAATTACTTGAAATTTGGTGAGCAGATTGGACTTGTCGCGTGGATCAAGACTCATCGACTTTGGCCATGAGCACTATCAGTTTTGGGGGAAATTCTTTCGTCTAGACTAACAATTAGTCTAATTTGTCGTTTATAGTAATTTTCCATTTGTTTATTGTTTTTAAATTAAAAGTCAGAATAAGTTCTCGTTTGTTTTGGAACGTTTCCTATAGTCAGTAGGAGTTAATTTAGTAATTAACTCAATTTTTCTGTTTTTGGTCATTTTTCCTATTTTTTAGCCTAATTTCGTGCTTTCCACAAATTAGGTTTCTTGTATTATTGTTTGAAGCATGAATGATACCTCATTGTTTTAACTTTCTCAAGAAAAGATAACCGTGACTAATAGTCTAATATATTAATACAATGAAACTAAGGCACAGAGTTATGCTCGATGCAAAAAAAATAAACAACAGTTTATACCAAACTTGCTTGGTAAATAACGACTCTTTCACGTGTATCACATATGTACTTAATTTTTGTCTTAAGCACGATTCATCATATAACTTGTTCTCCTCTTTCTTTAGGAAATGTTTATGCGAACTAAGTACAGGTTTTAATTAACTTTCACAAAAGTGCACCACATTAGATACCAATCTCTCTGCATAAAGATGAAGGTATAACCCAATTTATAAGAAAAGTGTGTACAATTAATTTGAAATTTGTATATTACACATATCATGCTTGATTTAGTAAAAGGTGAAAAAATAGTACGTTCGTGCTCATGCACAGCTTCATCAAACTTGAATCAAAAAACAATTTTCAACTTCACAAAAGTGTTTATTCAGAAAAGTGTACATTGTTAATGAAAGCGATAAACAAGTTCCAATTTAATTTGTATTTTTTTAGACATTTCTTGTAGATTATATTCCAAGCGTGCTATGCTCATTCATCATATAATATAGTTGGTTTGGAAAAGTATCTATATTCCAAGCTTGCTATGCGTATTCATGCTAAAGTTTCCACGTACTATCAAGTATGAATTACAGTAAATACTAGCTAGGACAGCAAACTTACAAAATTCAATTACCTTATTTGGTGCAAATTTGCAATGGCCGGAAACGAGCATGTGATTTCCATGGAGGAGTTCCATTCAAGATACTCTGTCAGAAGAGTAACTGGTGAAACAAGCAGCAGCGCCGCTGACGAGGCTGAGACAAAGAGCATTCAAATCCAAACTACTACCCTGGAGGCAAGGGTTCAAACAATAAGGGAGGCAAAAGAAAATGTGAATAACAAGTCTCATCTTATACCAAAGATACAGAAGGTTATTTTCTTCCTGCGAGATGAAAAGGACTTAACGAAGTACTATGAGCCAAGAGTGGTATCACTCGGTCCTATCCATCATCGTAATCCAAAGTACCAGCTAGGAGAGCAGTACAAGCTTTTGTTGACATATGAGTTTGTCAAAGGTAGCGAAAAGATGATAAACGATTTGTACGAAAAGATAAAGGAGAAGATCAAGGATCTGAGGGACTGCTTCAAGAGGGAGGTGACCGTGGACTATGATGATGAGGAGCTCGCTTGGCTGTTGTTCGTGGACGGCTGCGCAATACTACAATACATATACTGCGCAGCTAATGACAAGTTCGAAGAGTTGAAAATAAAAACTGACAGTGTTGCCTTTGGACAACAGGATTTGTTTTTGCTTGAGAACCAGCTTCCCTATCGTCTCCTCAAATGGTTGATGAGCTGGAGTGAGAATGAAGACGAGTTGAAGGACTCGATTGAAAGATACATTCAAAGGCAGGTTATCGTACGAGAGGAAGGAAAAAGGGAGAAAGAAGAAAGCTGTGACTCAAAGGAGAAGCCACAAGAACAAAAAACAATATCAGTTGATCCTGGTTCAGAGCACATCCATCTTCTCGACTACCTGAGGACAAGTCTCTTGGATAAACGGATTGATAAAATTAACCAAAATAAACAAATCCAACCATGGCAATCCTATCGCAACGTTGAGGAGCTTCGAGCTGCAGGTATCCTTATGGAATGTAGTAAAAGTAAAAAATGTTGCTTGAGTGACATATCTTTTACTACACGAGCTTGTTTGGGATACCTGATCCTTCCTCCCATTATTGTGGATGACTCAACGAGGCCAATGTTCTTGAATTTGATAGCCTACGAAATGTGTCTGGATTTCGAAAATGACTTTGGGGTCACCTCTTACATATCCTTCCTCGATTCACTAATCGATGAACGCAATGATGTTAAGATGCTAAGGAAAGCAGGGGTACTCTACAACTGCCTTGGCAGCGATAAAGAAGTGGCTAAACTCTTCAACGAGATAGGCACCGACTTGGTGCCCAACACCCAAATATATAGCAATGTCAGATTACAAATTCAGGAGCACTACAAGAACAAGTGGATGACTTGGATGGCTCAGTTCTATCAGAACCATTTCAGCAGTCCCTGGACGATTTTTGCTTTCTGTGGCGTATTAGTAGGACTTGGACTAACTGGCATTCAGACTTGGCTTGCTGTCCACCCTGCTAAATGACCTCTGCAAGAGGTAAAATCTTATTTTCTGTACTCTTTACAAGTGTGTCTATCTAGCTGAAGTAAATGGTTTCTATGCCTTTCAAACGGTTGTTTCCAAATGAAAAGGCCTTTAAATTCTACTAGGCATGATTTAACCACATAGGTCATCCCAAGGCCACATCATTATATTAATTTCTTTATTGGTTTTTAAATTTTCATGCAAGTCTACAATAAGTCAGTGTGATTGTACTTTCTAATTTTGATGTAATTAATGTTTGTGGATTGAAAAATAATTATGTTAGAGATTATGCGTGATGTGTGTTAAGTGTTCTATGTAATCAAGTTTAATGATGAAAGAATATATGCTTGAGTAACTTGACCAAATATATCGCCTATTTTATGATTTAATATCGAAAATTAAGCAAAGTTCATAGTACACACAATTCTTTGTGTCCTCTCTTTTCTGCAGCAATATTAGTACAATGCAAAAGAGAATTGCATTAGCCTTTGTGAATTGAATCAACTTATTGTCACTTTCTCGTCATTGTACAAAAGTCCTGGGATCTGAAATCAACTTATTGCGAAAAAAGTCATAATATGTCCTATTGGAAGTTTGAGTAATGAGGGAGGATCATATTCATTCAGTACCCCATTAAGCTCAATGAACCTTTTTTTTTTTTTTTCTTCTCTTTAAGACAAGTGAATGAAGGAGACAAATAGAAAGTTTGGAATGCATTACTCAAAAAACCGTTGAACTATTTCAATTGAAATCTCATGGTTCAATTGATACCTAGTCAAAATCTTTAATTAGTCTAACTATAATTTCATACCTTAACATTCACATTTACCTTATTCATACTTCTCCTTTAATTGGTATAACTTTACAATCTCACATATTGCACTAACTCTTGTTCTTTGAATTCAGTAAAATTGTTTCTCCAATTTTGGTGTAGTCGAACATAAATCAAATGACTATTTTTTTTTCTTCCCCTTTTTCACTAAAAGATGATGACCCCAAATGACACCAAAGCACTTTTACTTATGCTTGATGCAAAAGATAAAACATTTATAGCAAATGTTTATACCAAACTTGCTACATAGGTAAGATTATTTCACGTGAATCTCATTTCTGTCGCATAATTAATTTGATCGAATCTCATTGTTCAACCAATAACTAGTTTAAATCTTTAAATAATCTAACTATTTTCCATACCTTAACATTTCACATTCACGTCATTCATACTTCACTATTTTGAGGGGGGGAAAAGCTCCTTTAATTCGTAGAAATTAGTCACAAACCCGCGCGATGCACGGAATATGTAATTAATTTATAACGGGATATAATCCATATTTTGTTATTCAAAATCTATGCAAGACACAATCAATTCGAAGGTAACATTTTTTTTTTTACTAGAGAAGTTTTTGAGAACCTCTTTAAAATGCAATAGAATTCAACGAAATAGTCAAGCAATAGTAAATATAAAATCTTGACAATATATAAGCGGAAACAAAAGGCAAACAATATAAACTTAACTTGCAAAAGAGTTTTTCCTTTCTTTTCTTTTTTACCATAACCATGAGGATTTAAGTTCCCAAGGCAAAATCATAATTAATCTTGACATTACCATGACAATACTATTAGGCTTTCTCAAAGGAAAAATTCTCACAATCATGGACAAAAACACTTATCTGCTAGGAAAAATTGATTGTTGATTTTGCATTACATTAGTTTTGTAGAAGAGATGACCACAAACATAAAGTTCAAAAATGGGGAACAATTGTTGCATGAAAAAAATAAGGAATGTGGAGATGATTTGCAACTACTGTCTAAATATTCACAAATTACTAATACACATTTCAAGGTTCATAAATTATATGATACATCTATATCAACATGAAGGAAAACATACACAACCATTGAACTAAACTGATTCAAATACCAACAGAAATTGTGCGAACTATGTTGGTCAGCAATGATCTTTCATCAAGAAGAGTAGTTGAAGCGTTTATCATTAGCAATGTATTTCCTTGCCCGATTGTGAAAAATTATTCTAGCAAAGCTGCACTAATGGCACTGTTAATGCAGTTTCACTGAGTTAGTTGAACCACCTTTAATATTAAATCGGCCTGGGTTGCTAATGATAAAGAAAAACAACAAAAATCATACACAAAATCAAACACTCAATGTTTCAAGGATGGATTTAATTTATGCTCTCAGACTAAAAATTAAATGTCATTTAAACTTTTGAATTTAAAAACCCAAGTCTTTACATGCAATACATATATATTATGAAATTTCTAAAGAAAGTTCCAATAACAAAACAATTACTTTATTCTTCAATCACTTTAGTTTTCCCATTTGTGCAGCGAGCAAGAAAATGCCCCAAAAAAATGCCAATAAATATTGAAGGTATTGTATATGTAGAATTGTTTTTGAAATGAATAATTTCTTCTAAATTATAAACTAACTACCTCAAATGATATTTTGACAATTAAATAACAATGAAATCAAGAATATACTCTGATTGTGAAAGTTTAACCATTCTTGAATATATATTATGAAGCATGTATAAACTATCCCAACTGTGATTTTCCAAACTCTCTGATTTGAGAGACAGAGAAATTCACGGAACCACATTGCACTCCATCAACATAAGTTGCATTTAAGGTTTTGGTGTAGATGAATAACACCAAGGAAGAGGTTGTAACATATTGTAGATTACCACTATCTCTAATATACAGTAGCCCACCTACAAACAAAACAACAATCAATCTGTCTCAAAAACTTCTCAGCAGTCAGCACCATTGTAGTCATATATAGAATATACCCTGGTTTATGTAACAATATTATTCTAGGATGAATAATATTTGGTAATAAGATTGTAAAAAACTTAGATGTGTACCATTTAATCTGCATAGAGCTACTCTGTGGCATCACTGCGCATATAAATGACTCTGCATCACTCTTGAGCTGGGCCAAATATTCTTCCCACAATAAAGTTCCTGAGCAAAATCAACTTCCACTGAAATGGACTACATACCAACATTTTAAACAAAGAGTGCTAATCAGTGAGTCATGAAAAGAACATAGAAGCAAAGCAAGAAAACTCAAAAGGATTGTGAAATCCTAGATAGTCGTAAAATGAGTAACACACATTGTTTTCGCTTCCTTTCTCTTTGATATCAGTCAACATATATAGCAGAAGACATAACAAACCAAATTATAAGAGGCTTATTAATTTGGAAGATGAATAACTGAATTATCCTCCAAAAAATAGCCCCCAATAAGCTAAAACTTCTTAATCTAACCCAAAACCAATGAAAACAAAAACACCCACATAACAAAGTAGCAAACACACAAAACCCACATAAGTAATGGTTTACTAGCTCATTAAGAAAATCTTTCAGAAATCTTGCTTCAATCCCTATCTCTTCAGCAACCTGCACCTAAATACTTGAAATGCTAAGAGAACTTGGTGGGGGGGGCGGGAATGAAATAAAATCTAGAAAACTGATCAATTAGATTGCCAAGATTAAGCAAAGAAAAAATGCATATACGAACAATATGTTGCAAACAAATAAATCAATTAAATTGAGGAAGAACATGCAACCCAACCCACTTAAACAACAGGAAGAAGTTGCGGGATTATAAGATCTAAAACCTTGAAATAAAATCTAGAAAACTGATCAATTAGATTGCCAAGATTAAGCAAAGAAAAAATGCATATACGAACAATATGTTGCAAACAAATAAATCAATTAAATTGAGGAAGAACATGCAACCCAACCCACTTAAACAACAGGAAGAAGTTGCGGGATTATAAGATCTAAAACCTTGAAAGAAAATACTAACCATCGTTTAACTAAACATAAATTCCAAGGGTATCTTAAAGTAAAATATAAGGCAATAACTTCAAAATTCACTAATGTCGGTGTAATTCCACCATTCTAATTTCAAAAACAGTTCTAGAGCATTACTACAATAAGTAAACCATTTAGCACACAAATTTCACATAACATAATCTTTTTGAGGCATTTTATCAAACACACATCATGCATTATTGTTGCCTTAAAAACATAAGGTACTTATCAGGAGAAGTTCCACAATCCAATATTTTAAAGTTGTAGTTCCATTTTTCATAACAACATATTGATCATCGACAAATACTTTCATTACTTTTAGAAAGTAAATTTCCCAACATAATATGCTTTGTAAGCATTGAACTAAAATTAAATTACATCTACGACATTGTTTTCTTATCAAGTTTAATTTTGATGTATATCACTTACAACTTGAAAAAAGAATCTAGGCAGTAAGTGATATATTTTGAAAAAAAAAAAAAAGAAAAAAATAAAAAACATTAACCATAGGTGTGGGTTTAGGTTCACCCTCACCTTTCTTAGCTAGTGTGCCTTATATATATATATTATATATATATATATATATATATATATATATATATATATATATATATATATATATATATATATATATATATATATATATATTAAAGGAGAGTATTGAGAATGGCTTTAGATACTGAGATATATTGGTTGTTAATTTGAATTTTTTTTTTTTTTTCAAAATATATCACTTACTGAGAATGGCTTTAGAAAAACATTTATACTTTTCTCATATTCTGAATTAAATTGAATAGTACTTATTTTTTTTTTTTTATAAGTAATGAGAACTTTTATTAAAGGAACAAAACACCAACTAAGTGCATAAAATATGCACCTAGCAGGAGGAAATTACAAGGAACCTGGAGAAGAAATACAGGTGAAACATAAAGAAGCTACAAAATCAGCAAGGGAATTCATGGGAGTAAGGCCCCCAACCCGAGCCCAATCAAATAATAAACCAAAGAAAAGCTCAACAAGTTAAGAGGGTGAGTGCTCCATATCATCAAAGATGCGTTGATTGCGTTCGCGCCAAACAGTCCACAACAAACATAAGGGCACCAAGTTCCAAATCTCTGATTCATGCTTGCCAAAGCTGTTAAACCACCCATAAAGGTCCTTAATACTGTTTGGAAACACCCAACAGACCCCAAAAGACCGTAGCACAGCCGACCACAAAAACGAGGCCTGAACACAGTGTAACAATAGATGGTCCCATGTTTCCCACCCATTCCTACACATGCAACACCAGCCAGCCAATGAATATCCTCGCCTCATCAGATTGTCACATGTAAGGATCTTTCCCCAAGCAACTGTCCAAACAAAGAAAGCAACCCTTCT
This sequence comes from Fagus sylvatica, assembly GCA_907173295.1. Classification (NCBI taxonomy): domain Eukaryota; kingdom Viridiplantae; phylum Streptophyta; class Magnoliopsida; order Fagales; family Fagaceae; genus Fagus; species Fagus sylvatica. Next base: position 62,727,567 of record OU015761.1, on the reverse strand, counting down.
TGGAGCTTTCACCCTCCAAATGGCTTTCCAAGGAAAATGAATGTTGGACTGACCAATAAGAGCTTGATAGAAAGATTTCGATCCAAATCTACCATGCTGCCTAAGAGACCACTTCATGACATCAGGGCCCTCATGCCTTGGAATTTTAGAATGAATGAGATTAAAAAAGGTCAAAACCTCATCCATCTCCCAATCATTAAAATCCTGAATAAAAGAGAAATTCCAGACACGCTGAGCACCCTCATCCGACCTGCTTAACACGGATGCTAAGGAAGCAGACTTGTCTGAAGAGCAAGAAAACATCACTGGAAACAAGGATTTGAGGGGAGTCATACCACACCAAGAGTCATGCCAAAAAAGAATCCTATTACCTTGGCCAGGGATCAGCTCAATATGCTAAGAGAAAAGATCCCGCCCCAACATGATCCCTTTCCAAAGCCCACAACCATGAGTACCCCGTGGCTTTAAAGAAAACCAACCACCCATATCTAACCCATATGTAGCAACAATAACCCTTCTCCATAGGTGGTTCTCCTCCCTACCAAAGCGCCACAACCATTTCCCCAAGAAAGCCCTGTTGGTCATCACCACCTTCCTTATTCCCAAACCTCCATTAGCTATGGGACGGCAAACAATATTCCATCCCACTAAATGATATTTAAAACCATCTCCTAAGCCGTCCCACAGAAAATTGCACTGAAGCTTCTCAATCCTCTCTGCCACATGCGCAGGGATAGTAAATAGAGATAAAAAGTAGGTAGGAAGGCTAGGGAGAGTACTCTTCAAGAGAGTCAAACGCCCTCCCTTGGATAAGTACAACTTCTACCATCCAGCTAACTTACGATCAATCTTCTCCAGGATAGGATTCCACACTGTAGAGGCCTTAAAGGATGAACCCAAGGGCAAGCCAAGGCAAGACATGGGCAGAACGCGTACCCGGCAGCAAAGAATCTCAGCCAGTTGGTCCACATTTCTCACCTCCCCAACCGGAACAAGCTCACTTTTTCCCATATTCACACCTAGCCCAGTCACGGCCTCAAAACAAGCTAGAACCATACGGAGATGTAATAGCTGATCTCTATCAGCATCACAAAACACAATGGTGTCATTAGCAAAAAGAAGATGAGAGATGGAGAGACCACTCACCGTCGCTGAACCGGCCTTAAAGCCACAGATGAGACCCACCTCCTTTGTTCTACTCAACAATTGACTTAGAACCTCCATAACCAACAAGAAGAGTAACGAAGATAGGGGATCCCCTTGGCGAAGACCTCTAGAACTCCCAAAAAAACCCGAAGGCGAGCCGTTCACCATAATAGAGAAGCGAACAGTTGAAATACAAGTTCGAATCCAGGTTCTCCATTTGAAACCAAACCCCATGCAGTCCAAAAGGGACAACAAACAGTCCCAATTAACATGATCGTAGGCCTTTTCAATATCAAGCTTGCACACCACACCCGGAAGATGACTCCGTAAACAACTATCCAAGCATTCATTTGCAATCAAGACTGAATTCGGAGTCTGCCTACCCCCCATAAAGGCATTTTGGGATTCAGACACCAAGTCATCCAAAACCCGCTTAAGCCAATTAGCCAAAATCTTTGCCAAGATTTTATAAACACTCCCTATAAGGCTGATAGGGTGAAAATCCCTTATATTCGAAGCATTGCGCGTCTTAGGGATAAGAGCCACAAAAGTGGCATTCAGGGAATGCGCAAAGGTACCATGCTCATACACCTCCTCAAAAAAACCCAACACATCACTCTCAACCACACTCCAACACTTCTGAAAGAAAGCCATATTGAAGCCATCAGGACCAGGAGATTTATCCCCTTGAAGATCCTTGACTACCTGAATAATCTCCTCTCTCTCAAAACGGCTATCCAACAAGGCCCAGTCGGAGTCTTCAATCACAGAAAAGGGCAGATCAGCAGCAAAAGGTCTCCAGTTCTCTTTTTCAGTCTAAAGAGATTCATAAAATTGAACCACCTTCTCTCTAATATCAGAATCTGTATGATAAATAGTTCCCTCCACCTCAATTTTCTCCATGTAATTATGATGCCGATTTGAGTTTGCAATTTTATGAAAAACTTCGTATTGTTATCCCCCTCCTTAAGCCATTGGACCCTGGATTTTTGCCGCCAGGAGGTCTTATCCAAATGAGCTAAATTCTCCAATTCCAGGATGTGAGTCCCACGGAGTTCTAACTCAAAGGAAGAAAGACTCCCAGAACACTCCTTCATATTCAAAATATCCAATTCTCCAAGAAGCTATTTCTGTTTAAACCCCACATTGCCAAACTCCTGGTGATTCCACTTCTTGAGATCTTCCTTTAGAGCTTTCAGCTTAGAAGCCAGAACCAGACTAGGGGGACCCGCAAAGGAATAAAAGGACCACCAATTCTGAACTCTCTCCACAAAACCCTCGGTCTTCAACCACATATTTTCAAATCTAAACGAAATCTTACCTTGCAACATACTCCCCACCTCCAACAGAATAGGGTAATGATCCAATAAAGGGCGAGGCAGCAGCTTTTGAGACGCATCCGGATAGCTATCCTCCCAGTCAGCAGAAATCAAAAACCTGTCAATTCGGGACATGGACGGATTTTCCGAACCACTACACCAGGTGTATTGCCCCCCCCAGAGGTAAGTCCACAAGATGAGACTCTTCGATGAAATCCGAAAAGTCCATCATGTGGGACGTCAGCCTGGTACATCCCCTTCTCTCACTCAGAAAGCGAACCACATTGAAGTCGCCAAAGACACACCAAGGCAGCCCCTATTTCTGGCGCACACTCCTAAGCTCATCCCAAAGCCCATGACGTAACCCATCAGCAATGGGACAATAAAGGCCTGTACCCACCCATTCCATACCATCAGCAAGAGTCTTCCATAAACAAGAGACAGAGAACTGGCATACCACAGAATCTAACTTCTCTACAACCCGACAATCCCAAAGCAGTAACACCCCACCCGCTGTACCAGTCGCTGGAAGCATCTCCCAATCAACAAAAGAGTTACCCTATAAACTGCGAACCAGTTGAAGATCAATCTCAGCTAATTTAGTTTCCTGTAAACACACAACATCACACCTCCAATTTCTCAACCAATACTTAACCAATTCACGTTTCTGCGGATTATTTAAACCCCGCACATTCCATGATATAAGGCGTAGCTTCATAAAAAAGAAAAGACCCAAACCACGAAATCGAAACAACTAGCACATACCTCAGCAAACAGACTGACGACCTTCGTAGTTGACAGTGGAGATCAATCTACGAAGCTCACGCTTACCTTTAAGACTAGGTGCTGGAGTACGCCGAGGGACTAAAGTAACCTTCCTTGCAAAACGGTCAGCTTCAATACGTTGTAGAAGAGCAAGGCATTCCTGTTCATGACTCTCAATTGGAAACCCAACCAATTTGCAGAAACCCTGATGTTTTCTCTTCACCCACTGAGAAGGTTCAGAAGCTGTCTGCTCCAAAACAGTCACCACCCCTGATGGCTTAATCATCGCAATAGGAGCACACTGTAGAGGAGAAGCAAGCTCACCATCGGTATCTTCAGAGCCCATCCCAGCCAGAGAAGCCCAACCCTCAACTTCCTCGGATGCAACCATCCAATTCGAAGACTGACCGTACTCATACTGAGAATCCGAGATATCGTGGGTCTCGGTCTCAATGAAAGGTCTGGAATCGATCATCGACCTTACCAAGTCCACCCATGCCTCATTGATCGGAGAACTAAGCTCCAGTGGCTCGGCAACCACCTTTTGCGGAGACGCCGGAATCTCCGATACATCGTCACTCATGTCGGAGGCTTGAGCCTCGTCCTCTGAGGAGCATATGATCTCGTCATCATCATGCTTCTCCGATTCGTTCTCGTTAGACAAAGCTTCCGGAAGGACCTTGGAAATATCTTGGCCAGCTCTACTTCCACCGACCCAATGTCTAAATCATGGGCTTGGGTTACAACCCGTGTTACCGTTTGGGCCAGGCCAATGGCCTTGTGCTTGAGGCCCACCCATTCAGCCTAGCGTGGTCCACCAGCCAACACAGTGATACGTAGCGTTTTATTAAATGGAGTCCATTTAAAATCACATTGACGGGTCGAGCGAGGGGCTTCTGGGTTCAGTTTAAAACAAGGCAAAATCAACCCAACTGATTCCTTCTTAATTTCGCGCGTATCACGCGATTCCAGAACATTCTTGCCTTTACTGGATTCCAAAATTGGAGGCGCTGGAGCAGCGCGAGTATCTCGCCTCTCCAAATTTGAAATTTCTTTGACGCTACGAGATTTTCCAGCATGGGTCTCCACTGGCGCAACCTTACCCGGAAAGAAGGAATAAAGCGGTCCCAGTTCTTTCCCCGGAACCCCTCCGGGATACAAATGCCACCCCGTTGTGCCCCACCATGATATTCACAAATTTCCACAAACCTACCATACTGATTTTGTAAACAACTCAATTTCAAGGTATTATATTCAGTCCTTAAAAATCGAAAGAAGCCTTTCAAATCTTCTGTTTTCCTTAGCGCTCTCCATGTAGTAATCAATCATTGGAGACTCTTAAATCCCAGCCATATAGACCCTACAAAACGCCCTCGCTTTTCAATGATATGATACGGGGCTATGCGACCCCCGTCAAAAGCAAAAGAAAAGTGTTTCGCACCCATTCGAAAAGAACAAACTCGAGAACCCAATCTGCCTTGATTACCCAGTCTATTGTTCTTCGCATTAACCCCTTGTGAATGATGAGGAGTCAGGATAGGATAAGTTTGAGGGAGGGGATTGGCTGGGTGAAAGGTTTGAGTGGTAGGAGTGGTGAAGGTTTGAGGTGAATGTTGGTAATGGGAGAATGGCCATCCTATAGTGGGTTGGGAAGTGAATGAGCCAAAGCATGGGGATGGTGGGGGAGGTAGGCCGGATTGGTGGAGAAGAGGATGAGGGAAGGAGATAGTGTTTGGGTTAGGGGGAGGAGGAGGGAAGGAGATAGTGTTTGGGTTGGGAGGGGGAGGGGGGAGAGGGAGAGTACTTATGATTGTAGGTTCTGTCTTCAACATGTTACTTATAATGGATGATATCGACTGTGATCATCCCTCTATAATTTCTTGTAAACCTCTAGTTGTTTTCAAGCAAGGGTTTCAAAGGCGACAACACTAGTAACTTTTCTAATCTTAACATCCATTATTTACCAAATGACAGATTGTAGAAAGCCAAAGTAAATAAAGAAGTTTATAGTCTTTATGAACCATTTCAAACTTCAAGAGAAAAAGAAAAAGGTTTTAAAGACCAAAGAGAGAGAAAGATAAGCATAGCAGCCCAATTGGAACAGAGAACATGCATCTATTAACAAAAAATTACCTTATATTTCCAAGCCCTCTTTGATGAATTTTGGTGATGGAAAGTTTGGTTTAGGAATTTCTTCGAACATTTGACAGACCCAACTAAAAATGCGTACTTCCTAAGCAACCAAACATTAATCAAAATCAAATCAAAGCCCAAAGATATCAAACTCAAATCAAGCAAAAATACAAAAAAATAAAAACAAAAACTATCACCAAGCGAATCATCATCTAATTTCCTTTCTATTTCCTCTCAAAATAATAGTTCAAAAAACTTGAGATATCACTATGGCTAGCGCAAATTTGACAGTAATATATACAGGAAAAAAAAAAACTAAATCATAAGATTTATTTCCTTTATTTCTTTCATATTTTCCGTCAATTTTTCACGGTAAACAAACAAAGCCTAACAGAAACAATTTCTCTGAGAAAATGTCATATATATTCGAACAAAAAAAAAATTAAACATCTCTTGATCGGTTTTCTCCTATCTATTTCTTTCTTTCTTTTTTTCCACGAATTTTCACAATAGCCAAACAAATCCTAACAGAAATGGAAAATTTCTGAGGAAATCAATACCTTCTTGAGATGAGTCTGGACGACCGGAGAGATTTGGCGGAAATTCTTGAGAGAATCATAGCTCTAGCATTGGGCTGTAGGCCCGTGGGACTTGTAGAACAATGTGAACGTATCCATTGGTTTTCGATCAGAGCGAGAGAGAAAATGCGAGAGAAAATTGATGGGAATTGCCAAGAAAGTAAACAATAACTGAAGTGCTTGGAATTGAAGGCTTTGTCTTTATATATAGTGGTGAGGTGGGTTAGTTTCGGCGAAACTTCTAGCCCTCGTTCAGTTACTATGATAAGAGAAATTGAAGAGTTCTCAGTTGGTCAACACCCAAAACTACACACAAAATGACAGAGAGGGGGATGAGGAGTCAAGGAAAAGGAAGAGAAAGAAAAAAGTGGAGATGAAGAGGCGAGGGAGAGAGAGAGGCGTCTGTGAAACAAGAAAAAGGATTATATGTTTCGGACATATATGACTTCTCTCTCACAAGCAAGTGGGACCCACACGTGTGGGTCCCACTTGCTTGTGAGAGAGAAGTCATATATGTCTGAAACACAAGATAACTGCTCGTGAAACAGAGGGAGAGAGAGACGTGAAACAGAGAGAGAAAACATTAAATAAAATGCATTAAGTCAATTTATTTAAACAACGTATCACTTTGGAAATTTAAATAATAGATAAATATGACTTATTTAAACAACGTATCACAATAGATAGACATGCCACTTGACAGAATCTCATATTGTAAAAAAAGAGACACTTGGCAGAACCTTAGTTGAAGGTCTCTGCTTTTATATATACTAGTCGCAAACCCGTGCGATGGACGGGAACACTATTGATAATGATATCATAGCATTTCTATTTTATATCGTACATATCTAATAAACCAAAAATTGGGATCTGTCAAACCTAAAAGTAAAATAAAATAAAATCAGAAAAGTTTGAAAGAGAGACTAATTTCAATTATCAATCCACAAATCAGTTCCAAAGGGTTAACATAGAGACTAATCTTAATTCTTGTAAAACACTCATGCACTCAAAATTTCATAGTCCTAATCACTTGTAGAACACTAAAAATTATAGACTCTCAAGACTTGGACTTGGACCAAGGGTTGGGCTAGAGAGTTCAACTTTGAAAATTAAAGTTCGAGTATGTGGTAGGCCCATTAATTTTAATGGCGTACTGCTCCAGTCTCCACGGCACCCACATCACATATCCAAAGACTTCAAAACTTAAAACAATAACACCAATGGTAAAGCATAAGCAAAATCAAAAGCCCTAAAATAAAAAAATAAAAAGAAGAAGAACTAAACACATAAATTAATAAATATTTATGCAACCAAATCAACCACCAATTCTAACCAAATTAAACACATAAATTAACTTTTACTACTATATAATTTGGACATATATTGGGTTTCACAAAATGTACTGGTCCTTTTCACATTATAACATTTATGCATCCAACCACCAATTATCCTTTTCGCATAAGTAGAAGCCAGTTATTAACCAATGCAGATAAGTAGAAGCTAGCTATTAACCAATGCAGTGACTAGTAGTAACTTAAAGATTAGTTCGTGTATTAGAAACTAAGGGGGGGATCACTGATAGAAGTCGGGCCTGTTTCGCTGAGGAGTACAGCTAACAGTGATAACCGACTGCCAAAAGACAGCCTACTCCATTTGAGGATTACCTTATTAAATCAGTTATCCCCCCTTGTAGTCTAGTACGAATCTGATTGAACCTCATACTTGTAGAAAAGGTGGGTCACCACACTTTCCAAGGGGCTACCAATCAAAGGATCCTACATAACCACCAACCTTTTCACCTCATGCTTAGGAGGTTTTTGAGCCCTATGCCCAAAGGGCAACATTTCTGCAAAATTTTATATAATATGGAGGCATGCGTAACCCTAACTTATAGAATTATTCTATCAAATTAGGGCTTTAAATGCCACCCAGATCAATTTGAGGAATGTCAAAAGGACCAAAGATACTGTAAGATTAAGTATTTGTTCGGAAGAAGTGCAGTTAGACTATAGGCAACTATCAAAAATCAGAATATTTTAAACTTTAGTTAAAATTAGAGCTTGAATGCAAGATCCAAACATGGGCAAAAAACACAACCAATTCACTTGGCCATTTAGCAAAACCCAAGAGGCAAGAACCTGTTTGTTCACATGAAAGGATCAAGGATGCCACAATGGTTCCTAAAACAAAGCTATATATGAATCTAAATAAGCAAAATTATCCAAATAAGCAAAATGATCCACCAAAACCTGTCACATGAAAAAAGTATTTTACTTAGTAGAGCCAATTTTCACTTTCTTTTTGAACCTACATCACATTATTAATCAAGATAATAGTATAAATTCAATATCCACAAATCTTCGGCTAACTCATTCCCATCAACATCAATAATAAGACTCCAAATTCACTTCCTAATCTCTTATATGACCTTTCTAGAAACCAATTAGAAAACAAAAAATTTCATTGTAACATAACAATAAAAGCAAAGACACAGAATCCAATCATATTCACCAAATTTCTACTTTATATAAAGGCTGTAAAATATTTACAATAGACCTATTCTTGGTTTCTTCCTGTTCAATTGATACAGGGGATACTTGCTGATATTTATATTATAACTCGAGATAAGTTGATAAACGGATATACATAGAAGACTAAAACTCTTATCACACTCCTATCACGCTATCAACTCTCTTTGGCTGGATGTTTATCCTTAGAGATATCATTGGTTGCTTATGATCTCTTTGGATGGATGTTTATCTTTGAGATATCATTGGTTGCTTATAATCAGATGTTGGTGCTGTAACCGTATGAGCAGGAGTTGTCTCAATACTTTATAAGAAATCAACCAAAGCACAAAAAAATAAAAATAAAATAAATTACCTATCAGTTAAACACTCAATTTTGGGGCAAATATTCCTAGAAGTCGATGTGGAACCCTCGACTGCAACAACCGAATGGAACTATCCAAGCTATCGAAAAACTGAGCAAGAATCTCATACCTGCACAAACACCCCCAAATATTAATTAAAACCATTTAACTAATGAAATTGCCTCAAAACCAAAACTAAATAGAAATTGACAAAACCACCTCTTTCTAAACACATCTCTCCTTGCAAAATGTTTGTCCATTGTAGATCTTGAACTGTAGAATATAAAGAATAAAAAATAAAAAACCAAACTATTAGGCAACCAAAATGCATTTTCTTAAACTGGGAACATTTATAAGATAAAGATGCAAAGCTCACCAGGAAAAGAAAAAAACATCTTTACTTAAGTAGGAGTAGATAGTCTCAAAAAAAATAAAAGTTCATTTTCAAGATCATTTGGAAAAAATGAAAAATCTATCCAAAACTCAACCAACTCAGTAGCTTGGCCAACTTGGCATGCACACATAAGGCGAGCTAAACCATCCCACAGCCACAAGATCAACTTTAATATAATCCCTTCTCATGTGAAGAATCTCCTCAAAATCCAACACCTAAACTGTGTAATATGAACAAATCTATTGGAATCAAGCAATGAAGCAAGTTAAACCACTAATTCCTCTAAAAAAAACAAAAGAACAAAAAACATGAGCACTTGAACACTTGAACCTTAATTTAGTTAAATGATTAAATTTGAACATAAAAAAAGAATCTAGATAATGAAAATGGAGACATCAGCTTATGACCAGATAATGTATACTTTACCATTCATCAAGATCAATAGGCGATCAGCACAATTCCTGTAAACATATAAGAAACTACTAACAGAGTATAATTGAGTCATAGTAACATGCTTAAACAATCCATTAATCAGAAATCAATAAATTAAGCTATTGAAGGGTAGATAAGAGTAAGGACCCACTGCATGTAAATCAGTGCTATGATAAGATTGAAAGCCCTAGTTCTACAGTTAAGCAGTGGAAACTCCTTTGAAAAAAATAAGAGAGAAAGTTGTCAAAGTAATACCCATAGCAGTCAGCTTAATGAGTAAGAACACCACCGAAATAAAAGTCTGGCAAAGATGGAGGAAATGTCTAGACTCACTTTTACAGATGCCAGCACTGAATCCCCACATTTGCAATCATTGACATTGGAATTGATTATTTATTGGCAAGTTTAGAAATAGACATTGTCACATAGCTTCCCAATGTTCAGCAAACTGAGCAAGAAGAAAACAGTATACACAATGACAAATTCATTAAAAATAACTCACTTGTATGATTTTCAAATCACAAAGGCAACTGAGTTTTAAAATCGAGAATAACCTGTACCAAGGAAGGTTAACAACTTGAATGTAAATAACAAATTCACAACTTCCTCAGGTGCACACCCAGTATCATTAACAAAACAAATAAGAACTATAACAAACGGAAAAGGAAAAAACAGAAGAGGGAAAAAAAATTAAAACTATACAAATAACCCACAAATCGAACACAATGAAAAGAAATACTAATAACAAAATTGCAGAGAGAGAGAGAGAAAAAGAGATGAACCTTTGTGAGTGTTGGAAGCGATGAGCCATTGAGCCAACCATTGTGGTTGTTAGTGTCGGCGACAATGCTCAGGTTTCTGCTGGTGTCTGACCATACCAGACATTACTCTCACAGCCCCTCAGCCCCTGAAACAGAGATAAACCAATCTTAAGATCATGGTCTACTGCTTTGGATGGGTGTGTTTGTTGGGTTAGTGTCATGATCATGGAGAGAACAAAATACCTAAATAAAAAAGGCATAACCTTTTACAACTTCAACCATATTTGAAGCCTGGAGGCATTTGTTTTTACACCACCCAAAGCCCCAAAATCATAGCAGCAACAACCTATGTATGTCCTGTATGTCCCAAGACCCAAACACACACGTACGACTACCATGCTACCAGCTCCAATGTTGTTTAAAACACCTAAACACACCCATCCAATCATCAAACCTCCAAATTAAAATCGGTAAAAAAAAAAAAAAACAATTGAAATTGGAAACCCATAATGAAATTGAAAGCTGAATTGAGCCTCACCTCAATGAATGGATGAGATATATATGCGGCACCGAGTGTGTCCACCGGATTTGGAAACATTTAAAGAAGAGGCTGAGAATAACGGCTGTCTCTCCAAATCAAAATCTAACGTTTGTCTTTAATGTAAAACATGAGAATAACAGCTGGAAATCTAAATGAATCTTGAATACCTAACCCTCCGTTTATCTGTATATAGGCCTGGAATAAATGTGGTTTTCAGGTTTGGGAAGGTTTAAATGTGAGAAACCATAGTCCGTTAGTGTGATGGGGAGGTGAGAAGTCCAGAGAGGAAGAGAGAAGACAGGATGAATAGGGATTTGAGGAGTTGGATCAAGAGAAAGAAAATATGGGAAGGGGAAAAAATGAGGGAGACGAGCAGGCGTGTGAGAGAAACCCATTAGATTAGTGATTTAATTTGAGGAAACGTGAGAGAGAGAGAGGGGGGAGAGAGAGAGGGGTGAGATGGAATTCTATGAAAATAGTAAATCTGACGTGAAAAGAGTAATTAGGGTATAATTAAATGGTGAAGATAATATAATAATAAAAGCCCAACCCAAAAAAAAAAAAGAGCCGAACCTGGAATGTTATGAAGGAGTTGAGAGGCATGAGATTTGGATTGATATGGGAAGAGTAAATCTGACGTGGTAGGTTTTAAAGAAGACAAAAAAAAAATCTCTCAGCTTCACCTATTAGTTTATATATAATAGATATTGATTTTATAATCTCCCATATTGCACTTACTATTATTTTTTGAATTCAGTAACATCATTTATCTAATTTTGGCGTACTCAAAGCATGAATAAAATAACAATTTTCTTTTTTTCTGTTTTTACTAAAAATATTATCCCAAATGGAACCATGCACTTGTACTTATGCTTGATACTAGGCTTGATGCAAAAGATAGAAACATTTATTGCAAGAGTTTATACCAAACATGATACGTAAATATTAAAGACTATTTCATGTGTATCACCCCTTGTAACTCCTTGTGATGATGTTGATTGTTGTAATATAGCTAGAAAACTACTTGAACTTGGTGTAAGTGAGTGAATTATTCTGTGTTAAGGAATAAATTACATTATATACCGCATTGCTTAGATGTGTTTATTATTATTTACAGTTGTCCTATAAATAGGACCTTACACAAATATTATAAACACATAGAAAGAATATTAATAAAGATGTAGTTCATTGGGCTACATCCTGTGGACGTAGGCACTATGCCGAATCACGTGAAAAACCCTAACCTCCATTCTCTTCCTCTTTCAATCTTCCATTTTATATTTTCCATTGTCATTAGATTTAGGTTTTCTACATGGTATTAAAGCCATTCAAGAACTCACGTTCATTGATCCTTTGGCCAATTTCTCTCGCATTACTTCCGCACCAAAATAAAGTCCATCCATTCTCATTTTTTTTTTTTTTGTCATTTTTGCTTTCGCACCTTTCTCCAAAAATAAAAATAAAATAAATAAATAAAAATCACCAGTAAAGTCCTCACAGTGCAGCTGACCACCACGTTCCAGATCTGGTCTACGCTCATCAAATCACAAATCAGATACCATTATTCAATAAATCAAACGCCGCTTGTTCCAAAGCCGCCAAAATCGACCCGATCCAACGATGGACGCGCCGCCACGCGCAGCACCAGTTTCCACGCGCACCATATCACATTTCCATGCCACATCAGCCCTACCCGTATCTCTGACCTACGGTTCGACCCGTGGTTCTCTTGACCGAATTCGTGACCCAAAATCTTTTATTTTACTTTATTTTTTTTCAGTAAATTCAAAAAAAAAAATAAAAAATTTCAAAAAAAAAAAAAAAAAAGCAGAAAACTAGGTGCGACCAGTGAGAAAAGAAAAAAAAAAAACTCATTTTATTTTTATGTGTTTTGCTTGCATTTTCTTTTTATTTATCTTTGTTTGCAATATTCAAAAAAAAAAAAAAAAAACTGGCATTAACCAGTAAGGGAGAAGAAAAAAAAAAATCGAATTTCAAATTTCAAAATTCGAAAATTCAAAAAAAAAATATATATGGGATAATTGTTTGATTCTATTTTCATGAGCCGAGATCAAGCCAAGCCATCGAGCTACTGAGCTAAGATCCCAAGCCAAGACCATTTCAAAATCCGAGCCTCGAGCCACTGAGTCGTGATTCGAGCCATTGAGCCATGATCCGAGCCATTGAGCCGAGATACGAGCCAAGTCGAGTTGAGCCAAGATATTTGAGCTATTCTTTTTTTACCAAACTCAAAGGTTCCATTCCAATTACACCTTGAGTTTAAGGGGGAATGTTAAGAAATAAATTACATTATATCTCACATTGCTTAGATATGTTTATTATTATTTACAGTTGTCCTATAAATAGGACCTCACACAAATATTGTAAACACACAAAAAGTATATTAATAAAGATGTAGTCCATTGAGCTATATCCTGTGGACGTAGGCACTATGCCGAACCACGTGAAAAACCCTCGCCTCCATTTTCTTCCTCTTTCAATCTTCCATTTTATATTTTCCATTGTCATTAGATTTAGGTTTTCTACACTATGGATTCCTAATGAGTTTGTGTGAGGTCAATGATGTGTATCTAATGAAAATGGTAGAGAAAATAGATGAATTTCGTGGTTTAGGGTGCTAGGTAGTTAAACCATGCACTATGACTTTAGGAAGACACTTGTAGGTGAAAATTTGGACCTCTTGAGTTACCTATGGATCTTGGAAACTCATATTTTGATAAAATTAATGATAATAACTTCAATCCAGACGCAGTGAAATACAAGGTTTTACACACTCCAATAATAACGCGCCACGTCAGCATATTTCATAAATCAAAATAGTCTCACCCACACCCAAAAATTCCCTAAAACTCTTTGCTCTCTCTCCCCAATTCTCTCCATCTTTATCTTTTTTCCTCTCTTTATTTTCATTTTTTTTCTTCATTTTAAAATTCACTGATAGAGTTTTTATTTTCATTTCATTTAGTTTCCTAACAACCAAAGATTAAAGATATCAAATTTGTAAAACCCCTCTTAAGTAATTGAAGACATCAACTGATAGTAGCAAACAAATCGCATCTAAATTTTCACTAATCTTTTCGTTTCCTTCAATTTCTCAACAACCAATCGGCTAATAGAGAAATCAAATTTCCAAAATTTCTCTCATGATTGTAGATTTTATTTTGGTTTTCTTGGAAACCAAAAAGATAATTCAAACACTAGAGATTTTTCTTGGATTTTAGAAAGCTTCAGGGTTTTTTTTTTTGGTGGTATATTTAAATATTATTTTCTTACAAATCTCTCTCTCTCTCTCTCTCTCTCTCTCTCTCTCTCTCTCTCTCTCTCTCTCTCTCTCTCTCATAATTTTCTCATCAATGTCTCATGATTGCCACCCAACCCAACATGAGCGCTGCCATTGTGCTCCCCCCTTTCTTCCCAAGACTCCTCTCCCCACCATTACACCTCCTCTGTCAACAATGGTCAATCTATTTCAGATGGCAATTCACTTGGAAAGGCCATCGGATCTGTAGAGAGAGAGAACAGGTGAAAGAGAGGAGAGAGAGAAAGTGAAAGAGAGGGAGCACATGAAGAGAGAGGGAGAGGGTGAGCCTATTTTAAGTTGTCAAATATGCTGACATGGCACGTTATCATTAGAGGGTGTAAAACCCTGTTTGTCATCAGCTCTGAATAGAAGTTATTCTCATAATTATAAAGTGTTTATGTTTAAAAAAAAAAAAAAAAGGTAAAATACAAAAACCACTCCTAAGGTTTGAGCTAATTATATAAACTACTATAACTTAAAAAAATATATATCTAGCTTGCCCCCTAAGTGCAAAAGTTTTGGGAAAAGTATAGAATAAGTGTTGTTTGTACGTAGAAGGCAAATTGGATATTTTCGAAAAACTTAGTAGTTTATGTCATTAACTTAAACATCAAGGGTGATTTACATATTTTCGAAAAGTACACAAATGAGGTAAACTTTTTTTCTTAAGCTCGTTGATTTGTGTCTTTTATATATACTACAATTAGATACAATTTATAATGGCTAGACATGTACATAAAAGATTACATATCTATATGATTAATTTCACCCCAAAGAAAATTGTCTGGCTTATTCACTGCAAAAAAATGTAGCAAACTAAACTTGCTATGTAAATAAAGTCTGAATGAACAAGCCTTTTCTTTGTATCATTCAACACACACATAATATATTTATCTCATCTTTTGGTAGAAAAGATGATCCTCGACTTGGTATATATTAATTAGAAGATATATAGATATCATAAACCTAGAATTATAAAAGCAAAGACAATCTCCGGAAATTACGCATGTTCAATACCAATCTTTCCCAGTAGATAGATTAAAGCTAATCATATTGAAGTTTATTCAGAAAAGAGTGGTATGTTAAAGAAAGCGAAAAGCAGGTTTATTGAATTTATTTCGTATTTTTTAGGCATATCTTGTAGAATATATTCCAAACTTGCTATGTTTATTCATTATAAAATATAGTTGCTTTAGAAAAGTATTATTTGGTCCCCAACTTTTTTATTTTTAATTTTTTTTTTAGAAGAGAGATTAATAGATCTATTAATGACTGGGAAAATCAGTGCAGAGAATTGAAACTACATCAAGAGGAACAAACTTCATCCAGACTTCAAAAGGTTGACTAAACCTAGCTCTTTTGGCAAGCGAGTGAGCAACTGAGTTGCCATCTCATTTTACATGTAAAAATTGAACAGAAAGACAAGAGTGGGCTGCAATTTTTGTGTCATTAACCAAGTGGCCATAAAGGGTGTAGCATGGATCAGCGTTGAGTAATGCATTAACAATCGTTTGTGAGTCTCCCTCAATATCAACTTCTTTGAATCCCTAATCAATTGCTAATTGCGCTACACTCCTAGCTGCATAAGCTTCCATAGCTTCAACCGAGTGGGGGTAGTGGATTCTATGGCACATAGACACCATGACTTCGCCCTTATGATTTCGGATAATGACACCTATCCCTACTTCATTTGTTTCGCCGAACATAGAGCCATCATAGTTTACCTTATATCTCCTTAGCTACGGTGGCTTCCATGTAACTCTTGTTGTAGGGTCCATATTTCTTGTAGGCAGGTTTGGATTCTTTTGCGTTTCCAAAAAATCACAGAGTAACCTTTGTGCTCGATGAACTAGCTGGTCAACGGAGTCGGTGGGTTGGTCCCGCCAAAGACAGTTTTGCTGATACCAGATGGACCAAGTCATCACTGCAAAGAGTTGTAGGTCCGAGATGGAGAGCGACTGTGTTGTGCAAATTAAACTATTTGTGCAATGTTAATAAAAACTAGAATAGAAAATAAATGTACACAAAAAACACAAAGAGTTTATGTGGTTCGGTAATATGCCTACGTCCACAGGAAGCAACAGGGAGAACGTTTCACTATAAAATTGGGAGATTACAATAGTGGCATGTAAACAGTCTCACATAACCCAAACCTCAAATACACCCAAAAGAGCACTCTCACTCACTAAGAATGAAA
Source organism: Fagus sylvatica (assembly GCA_907173295.1). NCBI lineage: Eukaryota > Viridiplantae > Streptophyta > Magnoliopsida > Fagales > Fagaceae > Fagus > Fagus sylvatica. Next base: position 62,711,107 of record OU015761.1, on the reverse strand, counting down.
CTAGAGAAAACTCTCTCTTCCTTCTCAAATGTTTGTGTATTGTGTGTCTTGGCTCCTCCATGAGGTAATTTATATAGATGTACACAACTTAACCCTTACCTAACATACTGCTTGTTACACTAACATAGTGTTTTCCAACAATATCACATGCACACTTCTAGCATATCACATGCACACTTTGTCATAAAAAGTACAAAACATTGCCAACCAACTTTGACAATAATTCCAAGCCAATTCTAACAAATCTCCACCTTAGCTTGAATTGTATCAAGCCTCACAAATCGAAACTTCTCGGGCGCTTCCACCTTAGCCCCGTAGGGCTATCACAAGCTGCAAACATTGGTCAAGTCCAAGCAGTGCTTGAACTTGACTGTGGTAACCGGCTTCGTCAACATATCAGCTACGTTCTCTAAAGTGTGCACCTTCTCAAGAACGATATCTCTTGTAACAATCAGCTCTCTTATCTTGTGGAACCTGACATCGATATGTTTGGTCCTGGCATGATAAACTTGATTATTTGCCAAGTAAATGGCACTCTGACTGTCACAATGCATCTGAACTCCACTTTGGTTCAAACCAAGCTCTTTGACTAGCCCCTTTAACCACAATGCTTCTTTTGCAGCTTCTGCTGCAGTCATGTATTCAGCTTCTGTAGTGGACATGGCTATTATGGATTGTAATGTGGATTTCCAACAAATAGGCCCTCTTGATAATGTAAACAGATAACCTGTAGTAGACCTCCTATCATCCACATCACCTGCATAGTCTACATCCACATATCCTATAACTGAATTAGTCTCTGGCTGTCTTGAAAATAAGATCCCATGTTCCGCAGTGCCTTTCAAGTATCTGAAAATCCACTTCACTGCATTCCAATGCTCTTTTCCTGGGTTCTCCATGTACCTACTAATAGTACTCACTGCATGAGCCAAATCCGGCCTGGTGCAGACCATTGCATACATTAAGCACCCCACTGCACTAGCGTATGAAACTCTTGTCATATCTTCAACTTCTTCAGCATTTTTCAGACATTGATTACTAGATAATCTGAAATGATTTGCCAATGGTGTGCTCACAGGCTTAGTATCCAACATGCTAAAATTTTCAAGCACCTTCCTGATGTAGTTTTTCTGAGACAACCACAGCTTTCTTGCCTCTCTATTCCTGCGAATCTCCCTGCCCAAAATTTTCTTAGCAGCACCCAGATCTTTCATTTCAAACTCTTTATATAACAAAGATTTTAACCTGTCAACCTCACACATGCTCCTAGTAGCAATTAACATATTATCCACATACAGTAGCAGAAAAATATAAGAACTATCTTCAAGTATACGACCATATACGTAATAATCATATTCACAACAGGTATAACCAATCTGGATCATATAGGAATCAAACCTTTTGTACCATTGTCTAGGAGACTGCTTAAGTCCATAGAGTGACTTCTTCAATCTGCAAACAAGATTTTCTGTACCAAGTTTCTTGAACCCTTCTAGTTGTACCATGAAAATTTCTTCCTCCAAATTCCCATGAAGGAATGCCGTCTTCACATCCAGTTGTTCCAATTCCAGATCCTGATCTACTACCAAAGTCAATACTGCCCTGATAGATGTATGCCTGACTACTGGTGAAAATACCTCATCGTAGTCAATTCCATGCCTCTGTGAATATCCATTTGTTACTAATTGTGCCTTGAATCTTTCCCCTTCCTTTTCCAATACTGCTTCTTTCCTTTTGAATACCTACTTGCAACCTATAGGTTTCTTCCCTTTTGGAAGTTATGTTAACTCCCAAGTCTTGTTCTTGCTCAAAGACTCCATTTCTTCCACCATAGCTTCCATCCACTTATCCTTTTCAGAGTTGTCAATTGCTTCCTGAAATGTGGAAGCATCCTCGCTACTGGTAATTAGGGCATAAAAGACAAGATTGTCGAAACCATACCTGACCGGTGGTATTTTGTTGCGTTTGGGCCTTTCTATTCTGGTGTTGTCCAGTTCTTCATCACTGCTGTGAGATTCTTCCTCTGGTTGAAACTCTAATTCATCATGCTCCACCTGCACTGCTGATCTACTATTGCTATTATTGCTTTCCGCTGCTTGATACTTATCTTCCCTAAATGCTTTTGTCATTGACTTTTCATCAAATACTAAATCCCTGCTGATCACCACCTTTTGTGCAACTGGATCCCAAAGCTTGTATCCCTTTACCCTTTTCTCATAACTGAGAAAGATACACTTCTTAGATTTTGGATCGAGCTTTGACCTGTCTTCACTTGAGATATGGACATATGCGAGACACCCGACTATTCTCATTAAAGAATAATCAACTTCTTATCCTACCCATACTTCCTCAGCAACTTTCCCATCAAATACAACTCTAGGTGATCAGTTGATGATATAACAAGCCATATTCACTGCTTCCGCCCAGAAGACTTTAGGAAACTTTCAATCTGAGATATCTGGTTGTCTCTGTAATGGTTCTGTTGAGTCTTTCAGCCATCCCATTTTGTTGAGGAGTTTTTCGTACAGTGAAATGCCTCTTGATGCCATGCTCTTCACAAAATTTCAAGAATTCACCATCCCTGTACTCAGTGCCATTATCAGTTCTAAGACACTTTAACTTCCTTCCAGTCTGGTTTTCTACTTCAGCTTTCCACTTCTTGAATGTAGCAAAAGCATCGGACTTGTTCTTCAAGAAGTAAACCCAAACCTTTCTGGAATAGTCATCAATGAAACTCATAAAATATTGAGCCCTTCCTTTGGAAGCAACTCTTACAAGCCCCCAAATATCAAAGTGCACTTAGTCTAATTTACCCTTTTGTGTTGTGTGTGGCAATTTTAAATCGCACCCTGCACTGTTTTCCCACGACACAGTATTTGTAAAAATCTAATTTACATGACCTAATCCCAGCCAATAGATTTTTTTTGTGCAATTCCTTCATACCACGCTCACTCATATGCCCTAGACGTATATGCCACAAGAGTGTATCATCATCCTCAAACTCAAATATAGCAGTAACTCCACCTAGAATGGTATTGCCTAGCAATTTATAAATATTGCCACTTATCTTCTGACCCCTCATCACAACCATAGCACTCTTTGATACATTCATTATCCCATGCTCAGACTTATAACTATAGCCTTTTGAGTCTAGGGTTCCTATCCCAATGACTTTGCATGAAGCATCGTTACCCATTCGAACAGAACTACAATTAACTAACCTGTAAGTATCGAACCAACTCCTATGGGGAGTCACATGGAAAGAACATGCAGAATCCAGAAGCCAAGAATTGTTTAAATCATCTGTGTTTGATGAAACAGAAAGCATATCACCATCTGATTCTGAGTCAACTACTACTACGTTGACGGATTTGGAGGACTCTTCCTTCTCCTTCCATTCTGGACAATCCCGCTTGAAATACCATTTTTCTGGCATTTATAGCACTTGACTATCTTGCTCTTGGATTTAGATCTTCCTCTAGCAGATTTTTCATTTCTGTCTTTCTTCCTTCCACGATCTTGATAACCCTTTACTATTAGCCCATCACCAGAACTTTCAGCTGAATTCTTCTGTTTCCATTGGTAGTGATCCAACAGGGTGTTTGAAACTTCTTCTACTTCCAAAGTTTCTTTTCCGTAGAGGAGGGTTGTCACCAGGTGTTCTTAGGAAGCCGGGAGAGCGGTTAGGAGCATCATTGCCTTATCTTCATCCTTGAATTTTACATCAATTCGTAACAGATCATTAATGATCTGTTTGAAGATATTTATATGCTGCCTCAAATCTGCGACTTCTGACATCTTAAGCCCAAACAACTTTTGCTTTAGATGTAGTTTACTTGTGAGGGATTTGGACAGATATCTTCTCTCAAGATTCAACCAAATCCCAGCAGTTGTTTTCTCCTTCATGACATCATACATGACTTCATCTGGTAGTAATAGATGGATTGAACTTACCACCTTCATGTCGAGTTCATCCCACTCGTCATCCGTCATCTTTTCCAGTTTCTTTGCCTTTCCATACAAAGCCTTTACCAAGCCTTGCTGCACCAACAGATCCTACACCCTTTTTTGCCACAACCCAAAGTTACCAGTTTCGTCGAACTTAACTAGGTTTACCGTAGCAATAGAAGCATTAACTGCCATTGTTTCAATCAATAGCTCTGATACCAATTGTTGTGCAAATTAAACTGTTTGTGCAACGTTAATAAAGACTAGAATAGAAAATAAATGCACACAAAGAACTCAAAGAGTTTATGTGGTTCGGCAATATGCCTATGTTCACAGGAAGCAACAAGGAGAACGTTTCACTCTAAAATTGGGAGATTACAATAGTGGCATGTAAGCACTCTCACATGACCCAAACCCCAAATACACCCAAAAGAGCACTCTCACTCACTAAGAATGAAACTAGAGAAAACTCTCTCTTCCTTCTCTAATGTTTGTGAATTGTGTGTCTTGGCTCCTCTATGAGGTAGTTTATATAGATGTACACAACTATGGCTAATTACACAACTTAACCCTTACCTAACATAGTGCTTGTTACACTAAAATAGTGTTTTCCAACAATATCACATGCACACTTCTAGCATATCACATGCACACTTTGTCATAAAGAGTACAAAACATTGCCAACCAACTTTGACAATAATTCCAAGCCAATTCTAACAGACTGGATACAACAATGCATGAGTTCCATAAAATCCAGATATTGATTAGCTTTCAGTAGACTACCCCATGGCACAGCCAGCCATATCTCGTCAAGTGAGTTGCATTGCCATAGGCCATGGAGTGCAGTCTCAACTGAGTCGTTACAGCTAGCACATCGTGGATCAGCTTGGATATGGCGATGATGTAAGTTCTTACGGGTTGGGAGGGATGCATGATAGGCACGCCACAAAAAATGACGGATTTTTGCTGGGACTCATAGTGACCATATTGTATTCCAGATATGTGTGACAAGAGATGTATATAATGGCCTTGGATTTTCGTGGTAGCTTTCATTCAATAGGAGATGATAACCACTTCGTATAGCATAAACCCCATTCTTTGTTCCACCCCAAATAGCAGTATCACCTCAGTTATAAGAGCTAAGAGAGATGCCCAGGATTGTTTCAACTTCATGGGGCAGGAAAGTGGTTTTAATGACAACTTCCCTCCATGTGTTTGTTTGGTCATCAATGAGTTGCTCCACATAATTCAAGGGTGAGTTTGGTGGGCATGGAGAGAGAATGATGTTGTGATGTCGAGTTGGCAGCCATTTGTCTTCCCAAATTCTGATCTTTGAGCTTGTCCCCACCCTAAGAGCAATGGTCCTAAATTTTCTCAAGCTCAAGTTTCCACGTACTATCAAGTATAAAATTACAGTAAATACTAGCGCTAGGACAATAGAAATACAAAAATCGATTGCCTTCTTGGGTGCAAACTTTCTATAGCTGGAATAGAGCATGTTGTTTCCATGGAGGAGTTCCATTCGAGGAAGGTTATCAGAAGAGAAGCCGGTGAAACAAGCAATGGCGCTACCACTGAGGATGCCCAAACACACAGCAATTCAATCCATACCAATACCCTCGCGGAAAGGCTTAAAATGGTAATGGAGGCAGGAAAAAAAGTGAGGAATCAATCTTCAACACCAAACAGAAAATAGAAAAACTATAGTAGAAATCATTTGGCACGAACAAAGGAATTACTTGAAATTTGGTGAGCAGATTGGACTCGTCACGTGGATCAAGACTCATCGACTTTGGCCATGAGCACACTATCAGTTTTGGGGGAAATTCTTTCGTCTAGACTAATAATTAGTCTAATTTGTCGTTTATAGTAATTTTCCATTTGTTTGTTGTTTTTAAATTAAAAGTTAGAATAAGTTCTCGTTTGTTTTGGAACGTTTCCTATAGTCAGTCGAAGTTAATTTAGTAATTAACTCAATTTTTCCGTTTTTGGTCATTTTTCCTATTTTTTAGCCTAATTTCACGCTTACCACAAATTAGGTTTCTTGTATTATTGTTTGAAGCATGAATGATACCTCATTGTTTTAACTTTCTCAAGAAAAGATAACCGTGACTAATAGTCTAATATATTAATACAATGAAACTAAGGCACAGAGTTATGCTCGAAGCAAAAAAAATAAACAACAGTTTATACCAAACTTGCTGGGTAAATAACGACTCTTTCACGTGTATCACATATGTACTTAATTTTTGTCTTAAGCACGATTCATCATATAACTTGTTCTCCCCTTTCTTTAGGAAATGTTTATGCGAACTAAGTACAGGTTTTAATTAACTTTCACAAAAGTGTGCCACGTTAGATACCAATCTCTCTGCATAAAGATGAAGGTATAACCCAATTTATAAGAAAAGTGTGTACAATTAATTTGAAATTTGTATATTACACATATCATGCTTGATTTAGTAAAAGGTGAAAAAATAGTACGTTCGTGCTCATGCACAGCTTCATCAAACTTGAATTATAAAACAATTTTCAACTTCACACAAGTGTTTATTCAGAAAAGTGTACAATGTTAATGAAAGCGATAAACAAGTTCCAATTTAATTTGTATTTTTTTAGACATTTCTTGTAGATTATATTCCAAGCGTGCTATGCTCATTCATCATATAATATAGTTGGTTTGGAAAAGTATCTATATTCCAAGCTTGCTATGCGTATTCATGCTAAAGTTTCCACGTACTAGCTAGGACAGAAAACTTACAAAATTCAATTGCCTTATTTGGTGCAAATTTGCAATGGCCGGAAAGGAGCATGTGATTTCCATGGAGGAGTTCCATTCGAGATACTCTGTCAGAAGAGTAACTGGTGAAACAAGCAGCAGCGCCACTGACGAGGCCGAGACAAAGAGCATTCAAATCCAAACTACTACCCTGGAGGCAGGGGTTCAAACAATAAGGGAGGCAAAAGAAAATGCGAATAACCAATCTCATCTTATACCAAAATACAGAAGGTTATTTTCTTCCTGCGAGATGAAAAGGATTTACAGAAGTACTATGAACCAAGAGTGGTATCACTCGGTCCTATCCATCATCGTAATCCAAAGTACCAGCTAGGAGAGCAGTACAAGCTTTTGTTGACATATGAGTTTGTTGAAGGTAGCGAAAAGAAGATAAACGATTTGTACGAAAAGATAAGGGAGAAGATCAAGGATCTGAGGGACTGCTTCAAGAAGGAGGTGACCGTGGACTATGATGATGAGGAGCTCGCTTGGCTGTTGTTTGTGGACGGCTGCGCAATACTACAATACATATACTGCGCAGCTAATGACAAGTTCGAAGAGTTGAAAATAAAAACTGACAGTGTTGCCTTTGGACAACAGGATTTGTTTTTGCTTGAGAACCAGCTTCCCTATTGTCTCCTCAAATGGTTGATGAGCTGGAGTGAGAATGAAGCCAAGTTGAAGGAATCGATTGAAAGTTACATTAATGAGCAGGTTATGGTACCAGTAGATCAGCACTCAACGTGCTGCCTAAATTGGATATCAAGTATTCTCTGGAAAAGATCAAAGCAGCAACAAGCAAAAAGGGAGAAAGAAGAAAGCCGTGACTCAAAGGAGAAGCCACAAGAACAAAAAACAATATCAGTTGATCCTGCTCCAGAGCACATCCATCTTCTCGATTATCTGAGGAAACGTCTCTTGGATATTCATGGTCCAAATCAGGTTCCTAAAATCAAACAAAGTAAACACACGGTCCAATATTGGCAATCCTATCGCAAGGTTCAGGAGCTTCGAGCAGCAGGTATCCATGTTGAACGAAGTAAAAATGAAAAGTGTTGCTTGCGTGACATATCTTTTACTACAGTCGCTTGCTTGGGATACCTATTCCTTCCTCCCATGATTGTGGATGACTCAACAAGGCCAAAGTTCTTGAATTTGATAGCCTACGAAATGTGTCTGGATTTCGAAAATGACTTTGGAGTCACCTCTTACATATCGTTCCTTGATTCACTAATCGATGAAGCCAACGACGTCAAGATGCTAAGGAAAGCAGGGGTACTCTACAACTGCCTTGGCAGCGATGAAGAAGTGGCTAAACTCTTCAACGAGATAGGCACCGATTTGGTGCCTAACACTGAAATATATAAGTACGTCAGATCACAAATTCAGGATCACTACAAGAACAAGTGGATGACTTGGATGGCTCAGTTCTTTCACAACCATTTCAGCAGTCCCTGGACGATTTTTGCTTTCTGTGGCGTATTAGTAGGACTTGGACTAACTGGCATTCAGACTTGGTTTACTGTCCACCCTGCTAAATGACCTCTGCAAGAGGTGAAATCTTATTTTCTGTACTCTTTACAAGTGTGTCTATCTAGCTGAAGTAAATGGTTTCTATGCCTTTCAAACGGTTGTTTCCAAATGAAAAGGCCTTCAAATTCTACTAGGCATGATTTAACCACATAGGTCATCCCAAGGCCACATCATTATATTGATTTCTTTATTGTTTTTAAAATTTTCATGCAAGTCTACAATAAGTCAGTGTGATTATACTTTCTAATTTTGATGTAATTAATGTGTGTGGATTGAAAAATAATTATGTCAGAGATTATGCGTGATGTGTGTTAAGTGTTCTATGTAATCAAGTTTAATGATGAAAGAATATATACTTGAGTAACTTGACCAAATTAAGCAAAGTTAAGTGTTCTATTTTATGATTTAATATCGAAAATTAAGCAAAGTTCATAGTATACACAATTCTTTGTGTCCTCTCTTTTCTGCAACAATATTAGTACAACGCAAAAGGGAGTTGCATTAGCCTGAATTGAATCAACTTATTGCCACTTTCTCGTCATTGTACAAAAGTCCAGGGATCTGATCCCATCTATGGGAAGTTTGATTAATGAGGGAGGATCATATTCATTCAGTACCGCATTAAGCTCAATGACCTTTTGTTAAGTGTGTTTTTTTTTTTTAGACAAGTGAATGAAGGAGACAAATAGTTAAAGTTTGCAATGCATTACTCAGAAAAACGTTGAAGTATTTCAATTGAAATCTCATGGTTCAACTGATACCTAGTCAAAATTTAAAAAAAATCTAACTATAATTTAATCTCACATAGGTTAGATATGAGGGTTGTGTTAGTAGTCCTATGTATAAATAGGACACCTCACAACACATTGTAATCATCCAAAATATAACACAGAGAGAGTATTAATAAAGATGTAGCCCATTAGGCTACATCCTGTAGACGTAGGCTCACATAGCCGAACCACTTGAAAAAAACCCTAGCCTCCCCATTCTCTTCCTCTCTCTCTATCTCTCTTTTATATTTTCCATATTGTCATTAGATTTAGGTCTTCTACAACCTTAACATTCACATTTACCTTATTCATACTTCTCCTTTAATTGGTAGAACTTTACAATCTCACATATTGCACTAACTCTTATTCTTTGAATTCAGTAAAATTGTTTCTCAAATTTTAATTTGGTGTAGTCGAAGCATAAATCAAATGACTCTATTTTTTTTTTCTTCCCCTTTTTCACTAAAAGATGATGACCCCAAATGACACCAAAGTACTTTCACTTATGCTTGATACCAGGCTTGATGCAAAAGATAAAACATTTATAGCAAATGTTTATACCAAACTTGCTACATAGGTAAGATTATTTCACGTGAATCTCATTTCTTTTTGTTCTTATTGTATGAAGCACGTTCACGTTGCATAATTCATTTGATCGAATCTCATTGCTCAACCAATAACTAGTTAAAATCTTTAAATAATCTAACTATTTTCCTTTCCTTAACATTTCACATTCACGTCATTCATACTTCACTATTTTTAGGGGGGGAAAAGCTCCTTTAATTCGTAGAAATTTATAATCTCACATATCGAACTTACTATTATTTTTGGAATTCAGTAACATAATTTCTCTAATTTTGGTGTAGTCGAAGCATGAATCAAATAACTATTTTCTTTTTCCTGTGTTTACTATAAATATTATCCCAAATGGAACCATGAACTTGTACTTATGCTTGATACTAGGCTTGATGCAAAAGATAGAAACATTTATTGCAAGAGTTTATACAAAACTTGGTACGTAAATATTAAAGACTATTTCACGTGTATCACATTTTTTTTTTGGTTCTTAGTGTTTGAAGCACGATTTATGGCATGAAAATAACATACAAAAACAGATCTACTAAGATCCAAAAACAAGACATAAAAACCAAAAATCATCTTATGATCGATAATTTCAAAAAAAAAAAAAACCTAATTGAAACACTTTTTATGTTATTTTTATTTTTTTTGGTTCTAGGAAAAGGAAATACATCTGACCTAACATATATTTAATAAAAAATAAAATAAAAAATCCTGACTACTTAGAAAACCAAAGATTAGAAAACCATATATTTTGAAAACATATAAAAAAAATAAACCACTTTTATCCCTACAAATTATACCAAACTTGCTTGGTAAATAAAGACTCCTTCACGTGTATCACATATGTACTTATTTTGTCTGAAGCACGATTCATCCTGTAACATTTCTCTCCTTTCTTTATGAAATGTTGATGCGAACTAAGTATAGGTTTGAATCATAGCAAAACTTTCACAAAAGTGCACTACATTAGATACCAATCTTGCTATAAAAAGATGAAGGTGTAAGCTACAATTTATAGGAAAAGTGTTTACAGTTTGAAATTTGTACATCAGATACCATGCTTGATTTAGTAAAAAGTGAAAAATAGTTTGATAAAGTCATGCACAACTTCATCAAAGCTAAACCATAAAACAAGTTTCGACTTCACAAAAGTGGGTACATTTGATTACTTGATATATGAATAAAGTTCAAGTTAAAATGCTTGGGTGGGCTCCTCCACACACTTACATAGTAAAATAGTTAGACACTGACCCCTTTTTATGATCATATAGTATAATAGCCACCTTTAATTTTTATGATATAGTATAATATTATATGGATAAGGTTTGGCTATAAACTGATTTGTAGCCTATTTGTTACAACTCACCATGTAGCAGCTTATATGTCATGCCTCAAACGCACTAAAGTCCAAAGCATGAAAAACTAAACCATCAAGAGAAACTGTGGGAGATTTTTCCTTTATGTTACACCATATACACAATATATCTATATTATTAGATATCCACATAATCTCCACAAAGTAAGTTAGAGCTCTAGAAACTGTTTACAACAATACAAAGTATAAATCATACATCTCCGAAATATAAATTTACAGTTGAGATATCTCTAAAAAACACGACCACCACTAAAGTAACTATTATCTCTGCAAAAGATAGAGATTACAACTCAACTGATCCACAAGATACAACGAGTCTCCCAATCTAGTGTAGTGCTCCAGAACTTTAACTCGAGGTATAGCTAACAGATTTGAAAATGTGGTTAAATAAAAGAATGAGCTAAAGCCCAGTAAGTAGCATAAATAATGGGGTTAGGGGAAATGCAAGTTTATTGATACAAAAGCATATTACGAAACATAATGTAGATTTGGAAACTTTTATATAAATTCTCTCAAAATCATCTTCCTTGAAATAATCTAAAAGATTTGAAAGAATAATGCAACACAAAACTTTCAAGATATAAATAGTGAAACTACATAATATACCATGTGAGCCATATCATTTTTCAATACTTTTCAAAAGCATAAAACCATAAACACCCCAAGGCCACGTGACCAGGCCTCTACCAGGAGTTTCGTTAAGCCCACAGGTAAAAGACCACACAACTAGGCTTCTACCAGGAGCTTCGTTAGGCCCACAGGTAAAAGACCTCACAACTTGATTTCTACCAGGAGCTTCGTTAGGCCCACAGGTAAAAGACCAAATAAATTTATTTCTACCAGGAGCTTCGTTAGGCCCACAGGTAAGTTGTGTTATTACCAGGAGCTTCATTAGGCCCACAAGTAAGTTGTGATTCTACCAGGAGCTTCGTTAGGCCCACAGGTAAATTGTCACGGCATAAGAGTAAAACAACACAAAGAACTCACAGGTTAACATAATAAAAATACATAGTTCATTTCCAAGTGGTTGGATAAGACCTTTCAACATTCAAAGTATTCACAAAGCTTGTCACTTATCCAACTAATTCCCAAACATTTAAAAGTTTCCAAAACATATCTCGAACCACAAAATAAATGTTAAAGCATCTTTAGAAAATCACAATAATCCAATAACTTTATCAAATAACTCCCCAAGGATTAATGAAAGATGCTTATAAAATTTCCAATCTAGCCAATCATGCATTTCCCCAAATGCAATATTAAATATAATGCATTTTCTCATAAATAAATAATTACTAAGGTTTATATACAAAATCCTTTAGGAAAAGTATAGTTTCAAATAATTTTCCAAAATGTATTTATAAATCTTAAAATAAATCTCATATACAATGATGATTATTTTTCCAAAACTCCCATTAAGAAGCTACTTACCTCGCGTGATCACCAGTTTTACCTCGAGCGAGCACTATAAATAATCTTACCCATCACAAAGTAGAACATCACACTTATCTCCATAAACTAAAAGGATCCCCTAAACTTCAAACCAAAGGCTCTAAAGCCTAAGTTGACCATCCTAAGACAGAGATCCATTCCCAATTGGGAATCAAACAATCATACAAGAAATCTCTAGGATCATAATGCTACCAAGATATTTAATGCCCCATTGTAAGCAATGTGCATTAACTATAATAAATACAGAACACATCACTGAAAATCAGGAATATCAAACAGAGATAGCAAGACTTCTACATTTCTTTCGGTTACTAAACGATAGAACCAAGCCACAATAGAAATCAACCAAGTAGTACACACTTCAAGGAGTACTCATATGAAATTTCAACTCAATTCAATAAATAAAAGCTTGGGACAATTTCTGCAAAAATATCTGTTTTCAGATTAAAATGGAAGCAGGTCAGCCCTTTGTAAAATTTGTTTGACCCACTTAGAGTCATCCGATCAGCCTGAAAATTTATAAGGATGTACTTCTATATGTGTATAATGTACCACAGAAATTTCAGCTCAAAAAGAGTTCTACACAATTTATTAAAAATCCCGCAATGTGGCTGACTCAAATCTGACAGAAAGCAAACACAATTCAAATCAAAGCCATGGATTTTAACTTCCTAAAAATAGGAACTTCAGCCCTTATAGAAAAATCCTCTTTTAAGTTTGGTTTAGAAACATCACCCAAGAAATTTCCCATTAAATTAGTCAATACCCATAACATTCAAATCAATAAACTCTTGTAAAATTCCATAATCCATCTCTCCCACACCCTCTTCAAACCAAATGTTAATAAATCACAAAACAAATAACAAGAAGAAGATGTGTATTTTCGGAGTACTCCAAGGCAAACTAGAAAATTAGACCCACTCAAGTCTCAAATATCCCCACAAACTTCACAAAACAATTACCCAATCCAAAACCCATAACATCAAGAACAATTCTCAAACAAATCTTGTATAGATATCTTAAGAAATTAGAGAATGGGTCAAAGAGTTTCACCTTAGATTATGTAAATATGGCCGGCATGAGAGAAAGAGGAGCTTGCCGGCGGGTTGTGGAAGACTGTTGGTCCGGTGGTATGATTTGGTGGTGGTGGTGTGTGGGTGTGTGTATGGGTATAGAGAGAGAACTGGGTGAGAAGGAAAGAAGAGAGTTCTAGATAAAGAGTGTGTGCTGGTGAAGACAAAAAGAAATAAAGTGAGAATGAGGGAGAGCTACAGGTGAGACATGGAGAGTTCTAGATACAAAATTGTGTGGTGGGGAATGGTTTATAGCAAAATATCTAGTAGGGAAGTTTACAAAAATACCCCCCACTTTACACTTAAATTTCCGGGGTGTTACATTATAATATTATCCATATGTATTATTTAGGGTCTGTTTGGGAAAGCTGTTTGAAAAAGAGCGTTTTTAAAAATAGCGATTTCAAAATGAGCGTTTTGGAATCATGATTTTGAAAATCACATTTAAGCGTTTGGTAAAATTGTGAAAAAAGTGCAATTTCTATTAATTGAGCGTTTGGATAATTTTAGTTTAAAACTGTTGTTTCTAGTACAAATGACCTAAAAGGACTTAAATATACTATTAAGGTTATCTTGTCATTTTTTTTTTTTTAAATGCAGTCAATGTTTCAAAGTGTTATAATAAAATTATAATGAAGATACTAATAAATTCATACACAACAATACACAATAATACCACTTTGTTATAATGTCTATGTCCAGGAATCATCAATTGTGAACCAACATTTTTGATAAAAGGCTTACTTAAATATTTATTTGTTGGTATATTACATTATCATGAATTATCACACATTGCCCAAAAAAAAAAAAAAAAAAAAGAAAAAGTGATTAACAATAATAATAATAATAATATACTTTTATAAATGATTTCTCCTACCTCCACTACACTACCACAAGTGTACTACTCCTCAACACATTTTTTTTTTATTCGGTTGAACTCACTTGAACCATCCAGAATCATCCCTACTCCCCACTTCACTTTACTTTTTTTTTTTTTAAACCTTTTTTTTCTTCAAGAAACTTCTCAGCCAGTACTCTAGATCTAGTTCTCATAGTGAAGCTCAGTCTTCTCAGTTACTCCAGATCCAATTCTCTAGCTCCAAATTTTGTAAGTTTGTTATCTTTATTCCCCATTTTCCCTCTCTTAATTCATCTTCTTCTTTTTTTCTTTTCTTTTTCTCATTCCTTCATTGAAGCCCATCCCCCACAAAGTCAATGTCTCATCTTTATTTGAACTTCAACCACAAACCAAAAACCAGAAACCAATTTACCTAAGATTTTTGGAGCTAATGGGGGAGGAAAAAAAACAACAGTGAGTGGAGAGAAAGAGTAAAGGAGAAATGGTTTCTCGCTTATATACCAGTTCCTGGTCCTTTAGTCAATAAGTAATTTTTGAGGTCAGATTAGTAATTTAGATGTTGAAAAAATTGTGACGCGCAAACGCATAAAAGTGTTGTTTTCAAATACGTTGGGATGAGCTCCGATTTTAAAACACCAATTTTGAGCATTATTAAAAACGTGATATTTGACAAACGCTAGGCCAAACAAACTGTTTTTACGTTTTCACATTAAAATCGTGATTTTCATGCTCAATAACGCGGAGTCAAACTCACTCTTAAAGAAGTCACATGACTCATTAAATAGGTTATGTGACTTAAAGCACACATAGATGATCTTATTAGGTGACACGTAGTGAGTTGTAGTGAGCTAGCTATAAACCAGTTTGTAACCAAAATCTGTCCATATTATATTTATATAACAATCTTTCCAACTGTACTTTGTACCCATTTTAATTTTCTTAAGAAATTAGTCAATTTCTAGTTTAAAAATTGAAGAAATCTATACATTTTTCCTTATCTTTATCTCTATCTTAAAAAAATATTTCTATCATTTACCAATGAAAGAAACTTTGTGTGTATAAATCCGAAGTGCATAAACAAAAATTTTGTGTGTATTGACATTAATGCAGCCAAAGTATATCAAAGTACATGACCTCTTTTCATGTCTCCCTTGTTGGATTCGCAAACCCCACGTGGCCACGTCCTAGACCCATGGTTTTAAAAACCGGACCGGACCGGCCGGTTCAACCGTGAACCGGATCTTAATCCGGTCCGATTCTTCATAAAAACCGGAAAATCCAAAAAAATCATGAAAAACCGGAAACCTCTGGTTTAACCGGCAGATCCGGTAACCGGAACGGTTCAACCAGTTTTGAAACGGTTCGAAAAAAAAAATGTCAAAAAAGCTGTGTTGTTGGACTTCCTCTTCCCAACAATCTTGGCTTTACCTTTTTACCAATACTAGAGTTGCCAGTTACGGACGAGTTGGAGAGCGGCTGGAGATTATGGTTTTGATGAGGATCAAGCTCTCTTTTCATGGTTGTTTCCTATTTCTTTTGTTATGTACTTATGTTGAGCGAGTGGTGGTGCTTGCTTGGAAAGCAAAAAGAAGATATGAGGCAGTAGGGGTGATGAGAATGAGGAGATTGGTGTGGGTCTGGGAGATAAAATGGGTGAATAAAAACTAATAATTAATTATCAAAAAAATAAAAACTAATAATTAGTGATGCCAAATTAAATGGGACAATAACTTCTCACACTATATTATTTTAAATATTTTATTGGGTGAGGAGTGAGGACTGACCGACTGAGGAGATGTGTGGGTCTTGTGCTTCTATTTTTGTCTTTTTTTTTTAAATTAATATATTTTGACTTCTAGCTAATAGCTATATTATTTCAAAATCTTGCCACCCTTAATTACGTGATTTTACTTTCTATTTTAACTTAAAAAATAATATTTTACATTTAAGTAAATTGCATCTAATTAGGACTAGTTTACTTTTTCGTTTTTACTAAAAATAGATTAATTTGCATTTAAGTTAATTGCATCTAATTTAGTACTACTTTATTTTAGAATAAATATGTACAAGGAAACTCCATCAACCCTATTAAGTTGAGCATCTAAAGCTGATCATCAATTTTATATAGGATTACTAAAATTTTTTTTTTATATTTATTTAATTATTTATATAATTTTAAAATTATTAATTAAATTATTTATGACGTCACCGGTTCGACCACCGGTCCGACCCCGGTCGGACCACTAGTACGGGAACCACTCCCTTTTCCGGTTCTCTTCCCGGTCCGGTTTTTAAAACCATGCCTAGACCGACTAGAGAGCAAGGATGAGAAAGATCTAAGAGACTACTAGCAATTGAGGGAGCCTCTTTACTTTTATTATTATTATTTTTTTGTCTATATCTTCTTCTCGAGAAAATTATTCATAATTCTTGAAATATAAATAAATATGTATTCTTTCATCTTATATGAATGGTGCATCCTATGTACTAAATAAAAGCAGGGAGTACGCACATTTATTTGACTCCAAGAATACTGAATAATTACTCTCAATCCGAGGAGATGATGAGTAACATGTCTCATAAATCATAATTAAGAGCCAACTATGGATATTTATTCCCCTAAATTAAGGGATTTACATAGAGATGCCACTTGATCTAATTTTGGAAACAAATCAGGAAAACGTTGTCTTCCTATTATTACATCCTAATAAATTAAAATTACATGGACAATCACTAATCTATGTCACTTGATCTGGCTTGTAGGCTACGTTATGGGATGGGAAGACATCAAACACACACCCCAGCCCAATCTGGATATTGGTTAATAGGATGTAATGTCTGGTATCAATTTACTGTACACAAACATCAAATAAAGTTACAAGCAAAACTACAAAATTTTAAAAGTTTCATGCTAGTACACGTCAAAGAAAACACAAACACAAACACAAAAGAAACATCATAAATAACTTAATTTTCAACCACCAAGTCACTTGTTTTTTAAAACCTGTGATCACAAGTAAATATAAATTAAGTTAGATTTCAAGAAATGGAATCTGGAGACTTTCTTTCAGTTTCTTCAATGGATGGATATGGTTGTTAAATCAAATTGAAATTATCCATCATGTGAATTCAATCCATGATCATCATGAGCCATCTTTGCTAAATAATACATTACTGGAACTATTTCGCCAAACAACACTATCTCAAAGTTATTTAGAAAATTATAATTTTTTGTTTTCAAGAGACATTCATCTTGTACATTATGAACCTGCTATAAATTTTTAAATGACCACAAAATCAGATCAACACGATGCACGCCATGAATATCATCACATGATTATTATTAACATGATTAAAAAATCATACAAAATATATACGTTTTCCTTTTTGACATATCTTGTATATTCCAAGCTTGCTATGTTTATCAGTCATATAGTTGCTTTAGAAAAGTATCATAAATTTGGTCTCTAACTTTAAATATTCGAATAATTAAGAGCAACAGTCCTAAATTTCTCTAGCTAAACTGCTAAAGTTTCAACGTACTATCAATTATAAATTACTGTAAATAATAGGACAGCAAACTGCCAAACTTACAAAATTCAATTGCCTTCTTGGGTGCAAAGTGCAAACTTACTACGGCTGGAATAGACCATAAAGTTTCCATGGCGGAGACCCATACACAGGGCAGTTCAATCCAACCTACCCAGCTGCCGGAAAGGTTTGAAAAAATGACGGAGACAGCAAAAAATGTAAAGAATCAATCTTCAACACCAAAGATACAAAAGGTAATATTCTTGCTGCTAGATCATGACAAGGATTTAGTGAAGTACTATGAGCCAAGAGTTGTATCACTTGGTCCTATCCATTATTGTAATCGAAACTACCAGCTTGGAGAGAAGTATAAGTTTGTATTAGCATGTATTTTGGAGAAATGACACTTCGGTCCAAAATTTGCAAAATAATTAACACTCAGTCCCATTTTTCTTTTATTTTTTAACCAATGTCTAACTAATTAACCAGAATTAAAATGAAAAATTATATTCTAGTTATTTTAAATTTAAGTGGAAGATATTCTTTTAAAAATGGGGAAAATAGGGTATAGTGTTAATTATTTTGTAAATTTTGGACCAGAATGTCATTTCTCTAAAATAGAGTATAACAAATCTAATTTCTCTAAAAGAAAAGGGTGTTAGTATAATTTTCACTATAATATAATATTAAATTTATATAACAATCTTATCAATTGTACTTTGTACCCATTTTAATTTTCTTAAGAAATTAGTCAATTTCTAGTTTAATTGAAGAAATCTATACATTTTTTCCTATCATCTATCTAATTTAAAAAAGTATTTCCATCATTTCCCAATGAAGTAAGCGATTCTCCTCCAATTGCATTAATCAGTTGGACTTTGTGTGTATAAACGTCCGAAGTGCATAAATATAAAGTTTGTGTGTATTGACATTGATGCAGCCAAAGTAAATCAAATTACATGACCACTTTTCATGTATACCTTGCTGGATTCGCAAATCCCACGTCCACTAACGCTCATTGGATGCAAGAACCACGTATATCAAGCTTTATTGTGTTCGATGTACCAAATCTCCTAGCTAGGGTGCATGGCTGATGGGAATCCTAGACTGACTAGTGACTGAAGAGCACACAAGGATGAGAGAGAAAGAGAGTACTAGTTGGCCAGAGGGAGCCTCTTTGCTTTTCTTATTTTTTGTCTATATCTTGTCTGGAGATTAGGACGGTTAAACATCTCCCCAATAATCCGAATCGCGATACTAGAAGTTGAAGATATTTAATACCCCTAGTAGCAAGTCTCATGATTAAGCCCCAACTATGGATATTTATGGCGGTTATTAATTATTTTGAATAATTATATTGTTCTAGAACGAATGAAAATCTTCTATCCCAATTTTTATATTCCACTTTATACTCCATAAATTATAAAAACAAAAGTGGGATAGGATATTATATTCTTCTGGAACAATCCTAATTAACTATCAAATACACAATTTCAAATTGAATACTCTTTAAGGGAATTAGAGAAATTTGCTTTCTGTAATTGGTGACTTTATTGTATCCTGGAGGTGAATTGCCTTAACCTTGTAGCAAAACTCTTTTAAAGTGGAGTAATTATCACCTTAAAGAAAGTGATATCACGCCTCAAAGTCGCATTGTTCGTTCTGATCATATCAAATTTCTTCAACAGTTTTAACCAAAAAAAAAAAATTGATAGATAAATGAAAGGACATAGTTTGACTTCAACTTGTTACAATACAAAACACAGAAAACTCATAAGACCACTTACGTATACTTTTAGTCACATGATCTATTTAATTAGTTATGTAACTTATTTAAATAATACATATGAATAGTCTTATGCGTTCTAGCATGTATAATCAATATTAAAGTAAAAGTTTAGTCTCACATTGACCAAGTATTCTTGGGTTGTGCAATTTATAAGTCATGAGCATTCCTCATTTCTCAAAGCATCTTTTGAAATTGAGTTAGGCCCATTAAACTTTAACACACATCTCTTAAAACGTCTTTCGAGATTGAGTTCGGCCCATTCATTTTCTTTTATATTGTTAAATTACAAACCGGATTTTGGCTATCCTATAGCCTAGTCGGTGCTATAAGCTTGTCACTGTCAGGTGGTATCATTATCAAAGCCTCGAGCTTATATGTCAATGCAATTAAAGTTTCGTACTTTACTTACTTCAGTCATTAAGGAATCCAAATTATCAACAAAAAAAAAGTCATTAAGGAATCCAATGACGTCACCAAAGATTTTTGGTATTACGTGGGCAGCAACTCCCCCTGATTTATTTATATTCTTTCCTGATCACCCACAAACACATTGGAAGCTCTTCCTCTCAATCTACTAGTCAGCAATGCAATCCCCATTTACCATTACCTAAAAACTCATCCTCGACTCAAGAAAAAATCTCACTAAGTTCAGTTAAAGTCAGGTATGAACGTAAAAACTCTAACCATTGAAGTTTTATGCCTTATTTCAGTTGTTATTACATGAGTTGCAGGAGCTTGATTACAATTACTTTATATTGTTTTAAACGTTGACGGTTGTAACAGGACCAGATCTTCCATTGGAGTTGCTAAACCCCGAGGCGTTAAACGGTAAATTAAGGACCCTATAATTTTGGTTCCATAATACGATATTATGTTTATATAGGAATTTAAAGTAAAAATGTATCTCTAACCCATTGATTTTTGTTTTTTGGAAAGTAAAAAGTGTCCAGATTTTAAAAATAAAAAACAGCGAAGAACAAAACCAATAAACTTTTTTTTACACTCTCTCCCTGACTTAAATCTGTATTTCTAACTGGAATGATTGGTCTAGTAGTTCCTATTGATGCTCCGAATTATATAGATTGGATTGGATAAGTATGTTATGCTTGCATGTGTTGCTTTCCGTATCGAAAGTTTATTAGATTGAACATGATTATATTAACGATTATGAAGAGCTCTAAATGTAGCTAGACTAGTGTGGAAAATAATAAACTAATAATAATTTAAAGAAGTCTTGATAGGCTACATCTTTATTACAAAAGGGATGAATTCACGGAGTCCATTCTATAAACATTGTAACTTATGCACATGTTGTTTATACTATAATTTAATTCTTACAAATTACTGCATGACAGTTGGCAAAAATAAAGAAAATTTCTGAAAATGAACACTATAATTAAATGACAAGGATTGTTCATTAAATTTTATTTCAAACATGAATTAACAAAGTTCGAACTCATTACCAAACTAGATTACATGTTTAAACTTAGTGCATTTTTTCATCGAACAAGCTTAAGATTATACTTTTCCCATATAGTAAACAGTACAACTCAGTTTTTTTCCATCTCTTCGCAAACTATGTTAATAATATAACTAAATCATAGTTGATATTATATTATTTTAAATTAATTACATAGAATTATTTTCGCTTATGAACTTAATTAATTAACAAAGGGATCTAAAACTAGATGAATATCATATGAACACTTTCTTAGAATAATTTGACTATGAGTCATTCTAAAACAAGTAAAAAACATTCAAAATAAAAACATAAAATAAAAAAAGAATTCTTCAAATTATTCTATATATGAATGAAAATGACACAAACTTTTGTTTATCTTAGCTTGTAGATTTGTGGCCTTTATACATACAATAATTAGATACAATTATAATGGTTAAACAAAGATATGAAAGATTACATATATCTATAAGATTAAAGTTAACTGCCCCCTCCCAAAAAAAAATTTCTAGTCATTCATCACACATACATATATTTATCTTGTCTTTCGGTAGAAAAGATGATCCCCGACTTGGTATATTAGTAGGTAGCATAAACCTAGAATTATAAAAAGCAAAGACTTCCCTGAAATTACGCATGTCCAATACTAATTAATCTTTCCCAGTGGATAAAGATCACAAACCTAGCCAATACAAATTGTTTATTCAGAAAAGTGTACCATGTTAATGAAAGTGATAAACAAGTTCCAATTTATTTTGTATTTATTAGACATACCTTTTAGATTTTATTCCATGCTTGCTATGTTTATTCATCATTTAATATAGCTGCTTCAGAAAAGTATCTATAATTGGTCGCCAACTTAAATATTCCAAGCTTGCTATGCGTATTCAAGCTAAAGTTTCGACGTACTATCAAGTATAATTAATTATTGTAAACACTAGGATAGCAAACTTACAAGATTCAATTGCCTTCTTCAGTTCTCTGGTGCAAACTTGGTATGGCCGGAGAGGAGCATGTAATTTCCATGGAGTTTCATTCGAGGAGCCACTACAAGAAAAATGGTCAGTTTTATACAGAAATTAATTTTTATTTATTGCCATGACTATTTCGTTGCAATAAGATATTACTTCAACCATTTCGTTGAAATAAATTTTTTTTTTCATCAGTATAAATTGTTGATATTTCTATTTGTCACCGGACCTAATTTGCCCTAAATCTCATATTTAAGATATAAAAACTAGAAGGATGTTTACGTCATGCCAAATATTAGTTATTTTTTTTCCAATAAATGTTAGTTACTAGTTGGCCAAACTACAAGAATCAATGAAAAAAAAGCAATAAAAAACTACTGAAGTAATTAGAAAAAAAGATAGGCGAAAAGTGACAAAATGCATGTGACAAAACAAAAGACATATGCTCTTGTCTAGACACCTAACCTTAAAGCATGCCCCACATCCTTCACCATTCTTGAATAGTCCTGGGCTCATTGCACCGACCCTGTCCCGCAAAGGCTTCACGTCCACTAAGGAACCGTACCCACATGCCTCACGTACAAAATTCTGCTGTGAGCACAAGGACCTTGGCCATGGCGGCCTTGGTGAGAGAAAAGAGAAAAAATCACACTGCTGATGAGAGAGAACAGAGAGAGGAGTAGATGAGCGAGAATGGAGAAATTGTGTGCGCGATTTGGAAAATAGGATTTTTTTTTCGTATTGCAACTAAATGCTTTGTTGTGATATAATATTTTTCTCTATTGCAACAAAATGTTTTGTTGAAATAGGATTTTTTTTTTTTCTTGTTGTAACAAAATGCTTTGTTGTGATATAATATTTTTTTGTATTGCAACAAAATGTTTTGTTGTAATATAGTCTTTTTCTTATTACAACAAAACTTTTGATGTGATATTCATAGCTATTGCTTCAACAGCTAACTTTGTTGCAATAAATCATTTACATAATTTATTGCAACAATATTTTACAACCTATTACAACAAATTATTTTTGATGTAATAAATTATCAGTTTTTAGGTAACTATTGCAACAATATTTAATTAATTGATGTAATAGGAGGTGTATGACCACAATAATTGTTTTTGTTGTAATAACACCTGTTGTAATAAGGATATTTTGTTGTAGTGAGCTTTGTTGGAAGAGAAACCGGTGAAACAAGTAGCAGCGCTACCGACAAGGCTGAGATAGAGAGCATTTCATCCCAAACTACTACCCTCGAGGATAGGTTTACCTTGGTGACAGAGGCAGGACAAAATCCAAAGAATTCTGCACCACCAAAGATACAAAAGGTTATATCCTTGCTGCGTGATGATCCCAAGGAATTCAAGAAGTACTATGAGCCAAAAGTTCTATCACTTGGTCCTATCCATCATGGTAAGCCAAAGTACCAGCTTGCTGAGAAGTACAAGAATGAATTGACATCTGAGTTCGTCAAAGGTAGCGGCAAAGATATAAGGGTTTTACACAAGAAAATTGAGGAGAACATCGAGGAACTGAGGGACTGCTTCGAGGAGGAGGTGACCCAGAACTATGATGACGAGGCCTTGGCTTGGCTTTTATTCGTAGATGGCTGTGCAATACTACAATACATATATTGCCATACTAACAACATGTTTAAAGAGTTAAATATAAAAACAGACAGTGTTGCCTTTGGGCAACCGGATTTGTTTTTGCTTGAAAACCAACTTCCCTATCGTCTGCTCGAATGGTTGATGAGCTTGAGTGTGAAAGAAAAAGAATTGAGAAAATCGATTGAAGATTACATTGAAGAGCACATTAATGTACCAGTGGATCAACACTCAATGTGCTGCCTAGATTGGTTATTACAAATTCTCTGGTGTAGATCAAAACGGCAACAAAAAGAAAATGATGCAAAAGAAAACCGTAGCTCAAAAGCGAAGCAAGGAGAACACATCCATCTTCTCGACAATCTGAGGACAAGTCTCTTGGATAAACAGATTGATAAAATTAACCAAAATAAACAAATCCAACATTTGCAATCCTATCGCAGCGTTCAGGAGCTTCGAGCAGCAGGTATCCGTATGGTACGTAGTAAAAATGAAAAATGTTGCTTGAGTGACATATCTTTTACTACACTAGCTTGTTTGGGATACTTGTTCCTTCCTCCCATTATTGTGGATGACTCAACAAGGCCAAAGTTTTTGAATTTGATAGCCTACGAAATGTGCCCGGATTTCGAAAATGACTTTGGGGTTACCTCTTACGTATCCTTCCTTGATTCACTATTTAATGAAGCCAATGATGTTAAGATCCTAAGGAAAGCAGGGGTACTCTACAACTGCCTTGGCAGCGATGAAGAAGTGGCTAAACTCTTCAACAAGATAGGCACCGATTTGGTGCCTAACACTGAAATATATAACTATGTCAGATCACAAATTCAGAAGCACTACATGAACAAGTGGATGAATTGGATGGCTCAATTCTTTCACGACCATTTCAGCAGTCCCTGGACGATTTTGGCATTCTGTGGCGTATTAGTAGGACTTGGACTAACTGCCATTCAGACTTGGTTTGCTGTCCACCCTGCTAAATGACCTCTGCAAGAGGTAAAATCTTATTTTATGTACTCTTTACAAGTGTGTCTATCTAGCTGAAGTAAATGGTTTCTATGCCTTTCAAACGGTTGTTTCCAAATGAAAAGGCCTTTAAATTCTATTGGGCATGATTTAACCACATAGGTCATCCCAAGGCCACATCATTATATTAATTTCTTTATTGGTTTTAAAATTTTCATGAAGGTCTACAATAAGTCAATGTGATTGTACTTTCTAATTTTGATGTAATTAATGTGTGTGGATTGAAAAATAATTATGTTAGAGATTATGCGTGATGTGTGTTAAGTGTTCTATGTAATCAAGTTTAATGATGAAAGAATATATACTTGAGTAACTTTATGTAATCAAGTTTAATGATGAAAGAATATATACTTGAGTAACTTGACCAAATATGTAGCCTATTTTATGATTTCATATCGAAAATTAAGCAAAGTTCATAGTACACACAATTCTCTGTGTCCTCTCTTTTCTGCAACAATATTAGTACAACGCAAAAGGGAGTTGCATTAGCGTGAATTGAATCAACTTATTGCCACTTTCTCATCATTGTACAAAAGTCCAGGCATCTGATCCCATCTATGGGAAGTTTGAGTAATGAGGGAGGATCATATTCATTCAGTACCGCATTAAGCTCAATGACCTTTTGTTAAGTTTTTTTCTTTTTTTTAGACAAGTGAATGAAGGAGACAAATAGTTAAAGTTTGCAATGCATTACTCAAAAAAACGTTGAACTATTTCAATTGAAATCTCATGGTTCAACTGATACCTAGTCAAATTTAATACTGTAACATTCACATTTACCTTATTCATACTTCTCCTTTAATTGGTAGAACTTTACAATCTCACATATTGCACTAACTCTTATTCTTTGAATTCAGTAAAATTGTTTCTCAAATTTTAATTTGGTGTAGTCGAAGCATAAATCAAATGACTATTTTTTTTTCTTCCCCTTTTTCACTAAAAGATGATGACCCCAAATGACACCAAAGCACTTTTACTTATGCTTGATACCAGGCTTGATGCAAAAGATAAAACATTTATAGCAAATGTTTATACCAAACTTGCTACATTGGTAAGATTATTTCACGTGAATCTAATTTCTTTTTGTTCTTATTGTATGAAGCACGTTCACGTTGCATAATTAATTTGATCGTATCTCATTGCTCAACCAATAACTATTTTCCAACTATTTTCCTTTCCTTAACATTTCACATTCACGTCATTCATACTTCACTATTTTGAGGGGGGGAAAAGCTCCTTTAATTCGTAGAAATTTATAATCTCACATATCGAACTTACTATTATTTTTTGAATTCAGTAACATCATTTCTCTAATTTTGGTGTAGTCGAAGCATGAATCAAATAACAATTTTCTTTTTCCTGTTTTTACTATAAATATTATCCCAAATGGAACCATGCACTTGTACTTATGCTTGATACTAGGCTTGATGCAAAAGATAGAAACATTTATTGCAAGAGTTTATACAAAACTTGGTACGTAAATATTAAAGACTATTTCACGTGTATCACATTTTTTTTTTTTTGGTTCTTAGTGTTTGAAGCACGATTTATGGCATGAAAATAACATACAAAAACAGATCTACTAAGATCCAAAAAGAAGACATAAAAACCAAAAATCATCTTATGATCGATAATTTAAAAAAAAAAAAAACCCAATTGAAACACTTTTTATGTTTTTTATTATTATTATTATTATTATTTTTTCTGTCCTAGGAAAAGGAAATACATCTGACCTAACATATATTTAATAAAATAAAAAATAAACAATCCTGACTACTTAGAAAACCAAAGATTAGTTGTATGCATCCTGTTAATTGCATAAATAAGTGGCAAATCCTGAACCGCCCAAATGGAACTCTACGCTCCTTGCTCCTTTGAACTCCTTCAATCTTCACTCCCCGTGTTCTCTTCAATTCCATTTGTTTGTCTTATGAATTTTTCCAAAGAGGTGCTTTTAGCATATCGTTACTCCTTTTGATAATGTTGATTGTTGTAATTCCTAGAAAACTACTTGAACTTGGTGTAAGTGAGTGAATTATTCTATGGGTTGCTAATGAGTTTGTGTGAGGTCAATGATGTGTATGTAATGAAAAGGGTAGAGAAAAGAGATGAATTTCATGGTTTATGGTGCTAGGTAGGTAAACCATGCACTGTGACTTTAGGAAGACAGTTGTAGGTGAAAATTTGGATCCCTTGAGTTACCTATGGATCTTGTAAACTCATATTCAAATATAGTTAAAAAAAATAACTTCAATCTAGATGCGGTGAAATACAAGATTTTACACGCCCCAATAATAACGCGTCACGTCAACATATTTCATGAATCAAAATAGTCTCACGTACCCACACTCAAAAATTCCCTAAAACTCTTTCCTCTCTCTCTCTCTCTCTCTCTCTCTCTCTCTCTTCATCTTTATCTTTTTCCTCTCTCTTTATCTTCACTAGACTATAACCCGCGCAATGCGCGGCTCTTTTTTATTGATTTTCTATAAATATATTCCTACAAAGCAACTTAACCAAGAAGAGGGAAGAAATAATAACAATAATGAAAAGGAAAAAAAATAAGAAAGAAAAGAAAAGCGTATAATAGAAAATGTAAATAAATTTTTTTTTTTGCGCTTAAAAATAGAAATGATTTTTCTTATATTTCATCAAATGTATTAAACTAAGGTTATAAAGATAACTACCAATAACTTTTTAGCCTAGTTGCATCAATTCCTTTCAATGGGGGTTTATATCTCGGGGTTACATTCACTTAGAAAAAGAAAAAAAAAAACTCACTTCACATCTTTTATGAATTTTAATCACTTTGGTGAACCTTAATTGTTACATACAGGGATTCCAAATATTCAGAGGTTCCTTATTTCAATTTGTCACATATTTATCCCATCTATACATTTTTTGACTTTTTTTGTTTCTCTTTTTTTTTTGGGTAATTTCTTGCTTATTAATAATCACAGATCTAGAAACAATATTTGTGACCTTAGAAGTCTATCCTATAACAAATTGGTCGACGAAGATAAAAATGACAATGTCATCTTAAGTCTAATACGTATCTTAGGAAAATTTAACACAGAGAACAAAAATGTTAAGATGTTATTCCTCTGCCCCTAAAACAAATTTACAATTGCCTTTTTTGGTTATCTCTAAATGATAGTTCATTGATGTCCTAAATCTAAGATAATTTGAATGTTGCCTCATCAATTCCAATATGAGTGATGAAATATAATTTATGCTTAACACTTCCCCCCAAAATATATATTAAACATATACTTACCACGCAATTTAGCATATCCAATTGTATAAAAATAAAAAGATCAAGTCAAACTAAATTTTATATGCAATTAGATAGTATCAGAAATTGTAAAAAAAAAAAAGGCATTTTTGGTTGCATAAAATAAAGGATTACAACTTAACCAAGCAAAAATATTTTGAATGTAAAATATACATACGTCGTAAAATTATATTCTAAACGATTTGTGGATCTCGGGAATTGAACTCACACCCTCATAGAAGGGTGAGACTTTTTGGGGAGAAAAATGACCACTGGGCCAAATGTCCAAGTTGTAATTTAAATGCATATTTGAAACAACATATTATAACTATTGTGTTTAAGGATTAAAATAAATGGGTTAAAAAAAATATATAAGGTCATTTGACATTTTTGGCAATTTCAAAGTCATGGAATATGAATGATTTGGAAAACTGATTTGCAAATGAGAAATTCAAAATTCAAATATATAATATATATATATATAGAAGAAGAAATTTGAAGGGACATTTTTTATGTTTCAAATAATTAATTGCCATATATATTATATAGATAGATATTGACACATATTAACTCGTGACAATTAAGGAGCAATAATATACACTATTAAAGCTTCATTATTTATAAGTTATTTTATTTTATTTTATTTTTTCCCTTGGTGAAACCACATAATTTTTGAAGTATGAATATAGGAAATTAGTGGAATTAATAGTTCACATTTAATATTGCACATTTAAGGGCATTACTTTCTTTCTTTCTTTTTTTCATTTATTATAGATAAATGGCAAATACGTGGCAGCATTTATCCAACTAAGCTACCACGTGTCATGCAGAAGACGTTGCCATACATGCCAAATGGCAGATAGATGGCAACGTCTTCTGCTTTAATATATACTAGCGTATGACCCACACAATGCGCGGGATACACTTATTTAATATGAATAACAAAAACAGTAAAATATGTTAATTTGTAGGTATAGTAGCTAAATTTATAATGAAATTTAATGTACTATATTATGTATATAAATTACTATTATTTAAACCATTGAAATATATCTGAAAAAAATTACATCAAGTCAAATGTATAATGATAAACTACATTAAACACAGAAAAAGTTTATATGAAAATACAAATATAGGTTAGTAGGAAGAAGTTGAAGTATCAATATCTTTAGTTAGCCATTAATTGTTTTCCAGCTGCATTTGCCATTAACCTGAATTCAAAATTTAAAATATATTAGTTTTGTATTATTGGAACTTCAAAAACATATATTTTTCTATTGGTAACATACAGATGAAAAATATGATTGATGTAGAATTTATAAGTACATACCTTGTGACGATTTTGCATAACTCTTTGTACATTAAATGGTCTATGTCAGCTTGGGACTTTAAGAACTGCCATTTAGCATCTAAATTTTAAAATAATTGTCTCATGAAAGTACATATAGAAATAGATTAGTAATAATTCAATACCTGTGTTATCACCATATCATTTAATCCTTTTTTTTTCTTGTCTTTATTCTCATGGACGTTTGAACTGTCAATTGAAGAAGAACAAAATAGTTTGTAAATGTTTGGATAACGTATTAGCTAATACCCAATCCAAAATGATGAAGTGACACACCTTTCATATAATTGTGAGATCAAGACTCGTTTCACTAATCTCCATAGGTGAATCTTGTCAGTTTGAACAGTACATCCCCAACCGAGGGAATATATTCGTAATTTCACAACCTAATCCATATAGATGACAATTGTTATTTCAATTTGAATAATATTATAATTGAAAAATGATGATAATCGAACATAACATTAAGACATGTACCTTGTTATCAATAGATCCTAAGTTCGATATTGATTGGCTGGTCTTCCACATCTCCCAAAGATCGGTGTCATCAATCTAAGCCATGTTCAAATAAGTGTAAGACCACAAAAAATTCTACTAAGGTTTTTTTAATTAAATGAAAGTTTTAATGTCTTCTAGTTTCAAGGCATTCATTTAAAGAAGACATGTGAGTACTTTTAACACATACCTTGCTACTACTAATTGCACCATTTTTATGAATGGTCAATCCCCTGAATTTTTTTTTTTACGATCATCCAATATTGGTTTATGCATCATTGCATCCTTCCTGTTAACATTATAAAACAAAACCGCTATTAAAAGAAAGTTAGGAAAATAATTTTTTATTTTCTACTTAAAAAAACTTGCAAACAGAAGAGCCAAACAAAACCTGTAAATAGTGCTTTAAGTTTTGACTGGTATTTAATTTTTTTTAAACAAAAAAAGGTTTTATCTTTATCATCAACAAAAACTGGAAAAAAAAAAAAAAAAAAAAAAAAAAAAAAAAAAAACAAAGGCAGTGTAAGATTATCAACAAAAGCAACAAAAGAAAAGTGAACAAAATATAAAACACACAAACAAAATATAAAACTAATAAATTTTACAAAGATGCACACATCACAAAACTGCACTACCATTACAATCATATTACCAATTGTTCCCAAATTTTTTGACAAAGTGAGTTTTGGTCACCAGTTGATTGTGCTACCATTGATGTTACTAACAATTTTGAGTGACCGACCGACACAATGAACTACTCTAATAAGACCATTCCACATGGTTCATGGAAAGCAAAGCAATAAAAACAATATTTAAATGTTCAAGAAAACTATTCTTTTCTAAGCGGTATAGAACCCTCATATGCCACAAACTTCGTTAATCTTTTTCTCTATTCTTTTTTGTTTTGTTTTTTTCCTGATCAACATGACAACATATTAAATTTTAATATCTAACAAAACTACATATATCTTAAGTCTCACAAAACCGCGTCGCATCACATATAACTTGACAGAAATACTAAAGTTTAACAATTTAAATTATAAAAAAAATAAAAATATATTTTATGGAAGAAAATTAAAATTCAAGGTGTAATATGGATTTTGGCGCAAAATAAAGAAAAGAAAAAGAAATGAAAAGAAAAGAGAAACCTGTGCCAATTGATATCGGTGTCAGCAAGGGCCATATCAGGAGCAGTTGTAGCCTCGGCTTCCATATCCTGATCATCCAATAGATTGCCAACATGTTAACATACTTTGAGAAAAACAAATTGAAAATTGCAATGCAATTAGATATAAGCTTACCCCACGACAAAGAATGCATGGCCATCAATGTGCCATGACTGGACAGTGTCCTCCCAATTTTGGAACACAATCTCTATATAATCTCGGAAAGTAGCACCCATAACAGAAGTCTGAAGGTAGGCATTTCCTCCCCAGTTTGAGAAAGCCCCTGTCGGTTTGGAAATGCAGGGGATGAAAAGAGAGCGTTGAATTTAAAATAAAAATAAAAAATGGAACAGCGGATGAACATACATATCAATAGAATTAAATCTGTTTTGAGTTGCAGAATTATTATCATTCCAAGTGGAAATGGTGCAATTGTTGATCATTGATCATTATCCAGTTGCTTTATTAAACAACATATCACTTGACAATTAATGCTGACGTGTTTTAATTGCTGATGTGTTAGTATGCCACATCAGTGCCACATCAATTAATAGAGATGCCACTTGTCATTATGTGAAGCATTCTTGATTTCAACGCCCATGTCTTCTGCTATTATATATTATATAGATTTTAAAATTCACAAATTTCTAAAGCCCCTCTAAAAGAATTGAAGATATCAACTAATAGTAGCAAACAAATTGCATCTAAATTTTCACTAATCTTTTCGTTTCCTTCAATTTCTCAGCAACCAAACGATTAATAGAGAAATCAAATCTCCAAAATTTCTCTCAAGATTGAAGATTTTATTTTGGTTTTCTTGGAAGCCAAACAGATAATTCAAACATGAGAGATTTTTCTTGGGTTTTAGAATTTTTTTTTTTGGTATATTTAAATATTATTTTTTTACAAATCTCTCTCCCTCTCTCTCATAATTTTCTCATTAATGTCTCCTGCACGCTGACGATCCAACATGGGCAATCTATTTGGGCTGGCAATGGACTTGAAAAGGCCATCGGATCTGTAAAGAGAGAGAGAACACATGTGAAAAAGAGGAAGGGTCATCAGATCTTTAGAGAGAGAGAACAAGTGAAAGAGAGGAGAGAGAGAAAGAGAAAGAGAGGGAGCACATGAAGAAAGAGAAAAAAGAGTTTTAGGGAATGTTTGTTTGTGGATGAGCCTATTTTAATTTGTCAAATATGCTGAAATGGCGCGTTATCATTGGAGGATGTAAAACCTGTATTTCATCAAGTTCGAGTTGAAGTTATTCTCATAATTATAAGCTGTTTATAAATATATATATATATATATTAAAATGTAAAATACAAAAACCACCCTTAAGGTTTGAGCTAATGATAGAAACTATTAAGACTTTTAAAAAAATATTAAGTTTTTCCTTTAAGTGCAAACAGTTTCAGAAAAAGTACACAAATAGTATTAAGTTGTTTGTACTTAGGAGACAAATTTGATATTTTCGAAAAACTTGCTAGTTTATGTCATTAGCTTAAACTACAAGGGTGATTTATATATTTTCAAAAAGTACACAAATGATGTAAACTTTTTTTCTTAAGCTCGTAGATTTGTGCGATTTATAATTTATAATGGTTAGACACATACATAAAAGATTACATATCTATATAATTAATTGCACCCCCAAAGAAAATTTTCTGGCTCAACCATTGTGAAAAAATGTAGCATATATACCAAACTTGCTTTGTAAATAAAGTCTGAAGGAACAAGTCTTTTATTTGTTTTTTATAACCTGAAGGAACAAGCCTTTTCACTGTGTCATTCAACACACACATAATATATGATCGTCTTTTGGTAGAAAAGATGATACTCGACTTGGTATATATATTAATTAGAAGATATATAGCATAAACCTAGAATTATAAAAGCAAAGACAATTCCCTGAAATTAGGCATGTTCAATACCAAGTACAGGTTTATGAAATGTTGATGCGAACTAAGTACAGGTTTGAATCATAGCAAAACTTTAACAAAAGTGCGCTAAATTATATTAGATACTAATCTTGCTATAAAAAGATGAAGGTGTAAGCCACAATTTATAGGAAAAGTGTTTACAGTTTGAAATTTGTACATCAGATACCACGCTTGATTTAGTAAAAGGTGAAAAATAGTTTGATAAAGTCATGCACAACTTCATCAAAGATAAATCAGAAAACAAGTTTCGACTTCACAAAAGTGGGTACATATGATTACTTGATATATGAATAAAGTTCAAATTAAAATGCTTGGGTGGGCTCCTCCACACATTTTTAATCAGATCCTAAAATCTTTTCATCAATCCACCTACCTTTATCACTTTTCTTCCACCCAACGTCAAATTAGACTAAAGAATGATGAGGAGGCAGAGGCAGAGGCGGAGGCGGAGGCGGTGAATGGTCGAGGCAGTCACCCACATCTCTCTTGACTTCGATCCACCGGCTTCGTTCTAGACTTCAACCCACCGGGTCGCTCTTGACTTCTAATGAGGGGTGAGAGACAAAGGCAGAGGCGGTGACAGAGGCAGCCGGAGTAGAGATCACTGTTGGAAGTGGAAGGGAGAGGCGGAGGGTTGTACGTTGATTCAGTCTCTCTTGTGTCTTCTGCAATTCCTCATACTAACGCCGTTAGTTAAACAATAAGTTAGTGACGTATTTAAAAAAAGCTTATTTTTTAGGGTTTAGTTAGTGGAATGATGAGTTGGTATTAATCTAAATCATTTATTTTAAATGAAAGGCTAGGATTAAGAGAAATCTATGTGGTAGAGTTCCTTAAGAACTCTAGAGGATCTTGATCCAGTTTAATGATGAAAGAATATATACTTGATTAACTTTATGTAATCAAGTTTAATGATGAAAGAATATATACTTGAGTAACTTGACCAAATATGTCGCCTATTTTATGATTTAATATCGAAAATTAAGCGAAGTTCATAGTACACACAATTCTCTGTGTCCTCTCTTTTCTGCAACAATATTAGTACAACGCAAAAGGGAGTTGCATTAGCCTGAATTGAATCAACTTATTGCCACTTTCTCGTCATTGTACAAAAGTCCAGGCATCTGATCCCATCTATGGGAAGTTTGAGTAATGAGGGAGGATCATATTCATTCAGTACCGCATTAAGCTCAATGACCTTTTGTTAAGTTTTTTTCTTTTTTTTAGACAAGTGAATGAAGGAGACAAATAGTTAAAGTTTGCAATGCATTACTCAAAAAAACGTTGAACTATTTCAATTGAAATCTCATGGTTCAACTGATACCTAGTCAAATTTTTTAAATAATCTAACTATAATTTAATACCTTAAAATTCACATTTACCTTATTCATGCTTCTCCTTTAATTGGTAGAACTTTACAATCTCACATATTGCACTAACTCTTATTCTTTGAATTCAGTAAAATTGTTTCTCAAATTTTAATTTGGTGTAGTCGAAGCATAAATCAAACGACTCTATTTTTTTTTCTTCCCCTTTTTCACTAAAAGATGATGACCCCAAATGACACCAAAGCACTTTTACTTATGCTTGATGCAAAAGATAAAACATTTATAGCAAATGTTTATACCAAACTTGCTACATGGGTAAGATTATTTCACGTGAATCTCATTTCTTTTTGTTCTTATTGTATGAAGCACGTTCACGTTGCATAATTCATTTGATCGAATCTCATTGCTCAACCAATAACTAGTTAAAATCTTTAAATAATCTAACTATTTTCCTTTCCTTAACATTTCACATTCACGTCATTCATACTTCACTATTTTGAGGGGGAAAAAGCTCCTTTAATTCGTAGAAATTTATAATCTCACATATCGAACTTACTATTATTTTTGGAATTCAGTAACATAATTTCTCTAGTTTTGGTGTAGTCGAAGCATGAATCAAATAACAATTTTCTTTTTCCTGTTTTTACTATAAATATTATCCCAAATGGAACCATGAACTTGTACTTATGCT
>OU015761.1:62567945-62676008 GCA_907173295.1 Fagus sylvatica | reverse complement strand
CCAATAAATGTTAGTTACTAGTTGGCCAGACTACAAGAATCAATGAAAAAAAAGTAATAAAAAACTACTTAAGTAATTAAAAAATGCATGTGACAACACAAAGACGTATGCTCTTGTCTAGACACCTAACCTTAAAGCATGCCCCACATCTTTCACCATTCTTGAACAGTCCTGGGCTCATTGCACCAACCCTGTCCCGCAAAGGCTTCACGTCCACTAAGGAACCGTACCCACATGCCTCACGTACAAAATTCTGCTGTGAGCACAAGGACCTTGGCCATGGTAGCCTTGGTGAGAGAAAAGAGAAAAAATCGCACTGCTGATAAGAGAGAACAGAGAAAGGAGTAGATGAGCGAGAATGGAGAAATTGTGTGTGTGATTTGGAAAATAGGATTTTTTTTTTTGTATTGCAACTAAATGCTTTGTTGTGATATAATATTTTTCTGTATTGCAACAAAATGTTTTGTTGAAATAGATTTTTTTTTTTCTTCTTGTAACAAAATGCTTTGTTGTGATATAATATTTTTTTGTATTGCAACAAAATGTTTTGTTGTAATATAGTCTTTTTCTTATTACAACAAAACTTTTGATGTGATATTCAGAGCTATTGCATCAACAGCTAACTTTGTTACAATAAATTATGTAAATGATTTATTGCAACAATATTTTACAACCTATTACAACAAATTATTTTTGATGTAATAAATTATCAGTTTTTAGGTAACTATTGCAATGATATTTAATTAATTGATGTAATAGGAGGTGTATTACCACAATAATTGTTTTTATTGTAATAACACCTGTTGTAATAAGGATATTTTGTTGTAGTGAGCTTTGTTGGAAGAGAAACCAGTGAAACAAGCAGCAGCGCTACCGACAAGGCTGAGATAGAGAGCATTTCATCCCAAACTACTACCCTCGAGGATAGGTTTACCTTGGTGACAGAGGCAGGACAAAATCCAAAGAATTCTGCACCACCAAAGATACAAAAGGTTATATCCTTGCTGCGTGATGATCCCAAGGAATTCAAGAAGTACTATGAGCCAAAAGTTCTATCACTTGGTCCTATCCATCATGGTAAGCCAAAGTACCAGCTTGCTGAGAAGTACAAGAATGAATTGACATCTGAGTTTGTCAAAGATAGCGGCAAAGATATAAGGGTTTTACACAAAAAAATTGAGGAGAACATCAAGGAACTGAGGGACTGCTTCGAGGAGGAGGTGACCCAGAACTATGATGACAAGGCCTTGGCTTGGCTTTTATTCGTAGACGGCTGTGCAATACTACAATACATATACTGCCATACTAACAACATGTTTAAAGAGTTAAATATAAAAACAGACAGTGTTGCCTTTGGGCAACCGGATTTGTTTTTGCTTGAAAACCAACTTCCCTATCGTCTGCTCGAATGGTTGATGAGCTTGAGTGTGAAAGAAAAAGATTTGAGAAAATCGATTGAAGATTACATTGAAGGGCACATTAATGTACCAATGGATCAGCACTCAATGTGCTGCCTAGATTGGTTATTAGGGATTCTCTGGCATAGATCAAAATGGCAACAAAAAGAAAATGATGCAAAAGAAAACCGTAGCTCAAAAGCGAAGCAAGGAGAACACATCCATCTTCTCGACTATCTGAGAACAACTCTCTTGGATAAATAGATTGATAAAATTAGCCAAAATAAACAAATCCAACATTTGCAATCCTATCGCAGTGTTCAGGAGCTTCGAGCAGCAGGCATCCGTATGGTACGTAGTAAAAATGAAAAATGTTGCTTGAGTGACATATCTTTTACTACACTAGCTTGTTTGGGATACTTGTTCCTTCCTCCCATTATTGTGGATGACTCAACAAGGCCAAAGTTCTTGAATTTGATAGCCTACGAAAGGTGCCTGGATTTCAAAAATGACTTTGGGGTTACCTCTTACATATCCTTCCTCAATTCACTAATCGATGAAGCCAACGATGTTAAGATCCTAAGGAAAGCAGGGGTACTCTACAACTGCCTTGGCTGCGATGAAGAAGTGGCTAAACTCTTCAACGAGATAGGCACCAATTTGGTGCCTAACACTGAAATATATAACTATGTCAGATCACAAATTCAGAAGCACTACATGAACAAGTGGATGAACTGGATGGCTCAATTCTTTCACGACCATTTCAGCAGTCCTTGGATGATTTTTGCATTCTGTGGCGTATTAGTAGGACTTGGACTAACTGCCATTCAGACTTGGTTTGCTGTCCACCCTGCTAAATGACCTCTGCTAGAGGTAAAATCTTATTTTCTGTACCAATTACAAGTGTGTCTATCTAGCTGAAGTAAATGGTTTCTATGCCTTTCAAACGGTTGTTTCCAAATGAAAAGGCCTTTAACTTCTACTAGGCATGATTTAACCACATAGGTCATCCCAAGGCCAGATCATTATATTAATTTCTTTATTGGTTTTAAAATTTTCATGCAAGTCTACAATAAGTCAGTGTGATTGTACTTTCTAATTTTGATGTAATTAATGTGTGTGGATTGAAAAATAATTATGTCAAAGATTATGCATGATGTGTGTTAAGTGTTCTATGTAATCAAGTTTAATGATGAAAGAATACATACTTGAGTAACTTGACCAAATATGTCTGCCTATTTTATGATTTAATA
The DNA here is from genome assembly GCA_907173295.1 of Fagus sylvatica. NCBI lineage: Eukaryota > Viridiplantae > Streptophyta > Magnoliopsida > Fagales > Fagaceae > Fagus > Fagus sylvatica. The sequence goes on along the minus strand of OU015761.1, from coordinate 62,673,358 downwards.
TCGAAAATTAAGCAAAGTTCATAGTACACACAATTCTCGGTGTCCTCTCTTTTCTGCAACAATATTAGTACAACGCAAAAGGGAGTTGCATTAGCCTGAATTGAATCAACTTATTGCCACTTTCTCGTCATTGCACAAAAGTCCAGGGATCTGATCCCATCTATGGGAAGTTTGAGTAATGAGGGAGGATCATATTCATTCAGTACCGCATTAAGCTCAATGACCTTTTGTTAAGTTTTTTTTTTTTTTTTAGACAAGTGAATGAAGAAGACAAATAGTTAAAGTTTGCAATGCATTACTCAAAAAAACGTTGAACTATTTCAATTGAAATCTCATGCTTCAACTGATACCTGGTCAAATTTTTTAAATAATCTAACTATAATTTAATACCTTAACATTCATATTTACCTTATTCATACTTCTCCTTTAATTGGTAGAACTTTACAATCTCACATATTGCACTAACTCTTATTCTTTGAATTCAATAAAATTGTTTCTCAAATTTTAATTTGGTGTAGTCGAAGCATAAATCAAATGACTCTATTTTCTTTTCTTCCCCTTTTTCACTAAAAGATGATGACCCCAAATAACACCAAAGCACTTTTACTTATGCTTGATGCAAAAGATAAAACATTTATAGCAAATGTTTATACCAAACTTGCTACATGGGTAAGATTATTTCACGTGAATCTCATTTCTTTTTGTTCTTATTGTATGAAGCACGTTCACGTTGCATAACTAATTTGATCGAACCTCATTGCTCAACCAATAACTAGTTAAAATCTTTAAATAATCCAACTATTTTCCTTTCCTTAACATTTCACATTCACGTCATTCATACTTCACTATTTTGAGGGGGGAAAAAGCTCCTTCAATTCGTAGAAATTTATAATCTCACATATCGAACTTACTATTATTTTTTGAATTCAGTAACATCATTTCTCTAATTTTGGTGTAGTCGAAGCATGAATCAAATAACAATTTTCTTTTTCCTGTTTTTACTATAAATACTATCCCAAATGGAACCATGCACTTGTACTTATGCTTGATACTAGGCTTGATGCAAAAGATAGAAACATTTATTGCAAGAGTTTATACAAAACTTGGTACGTAAATATTAAAGACTATTTCACGTGTATCACATTTTTTTTTTTGGTTCTTAGTGTTTGAAGCACGATTTATGGCATGAAAATAACATACAAAAACAGATCTACTAAGATCCAAAAAGAAGACATAAAAACCAAAAATCATCTTATGATCGATAATTTAAAAAAAAAAAAAACCTAATTGAAACACTTTTTATGTTATTTTTATTTTTTTTGTTCTAGGAAAAGGAAATACATCTGACCTAACATATATTTAATAAAATAAAAAATAAACAATCCTGACTACTTAGAAAACCAAAGATTAGTTGTATGCATCCTGTTAATTGCATAAATAAGTGGCAAATCCTGAACCGCCCAAATGGAACTCTACGCTCCTTGCTCCTTTGAACTCCTTCAATCTTCACTCCCCGTGTTCTCTTCAATTCCATTTGTTTGTCTTATGAATTTTTCCAAAGAGGTGCTTTTAGCATATCGTTACTCCTTTTGATAATGTTGATTGTTGTAATTCCTAGAAAACTACTTGAACTTGGTGTAAGTGAGTGAATTATTCTATGGGTTGCTAATGAGTTTGTGTGAGGTCAATGATGTGTATGTAATGAAAAGGGTAGAGAAAAGAGATGAATTTCATGGTTTAGGGTGCTAGGTAGGTAAACTATGCACTATGACTTTAGGAAGACAGTTGTAGGTGAAAATTTGGATCCCTTGAGTTACTATGCATCTTGGAAACTCATATTCAAATATAATTAAAAACAATAACTTCATTCCAGATGCGGTGAAATACAAGATTTTACACGCCCCAATAATAACGCGCCACGTCAACATTTTCATGAATCAAAATAGTCTCACGTACCCACACTAAAAAATTCCCTAAAACTCTTTCCTCTCTCTCTCTCTCTCTCTCTCTCTCTCTCTCTCTCTCTCTCTCTCTCTCTCTTTATCTTCATTTTAAAATTCACAAATTTCTAAAGCCCCTCTAAAAGAATTGAAGATATCAACTAATAGTAGCAAACAAATTGCATCTAAATTTTCACTAATCTTTTCGTTTCCTTCAATTTCTTAGCAACCAAACAATTAATAGAGAAATCAAATCTCCAAAATTTCTCTCAAGATTGAAGATTTTATTTTGGTTTTCTTGGAAGCCAAACAGACAATTCAAACACGAGAGATTTTTCTTGGGTTTTAGAAATTTTTTTTTTTTTGGTATATTTAAATATTTTTTTTTTACAAATCTCTCTCCCTCTCTCTCATAATTTTCTCATTAATGTCTCCTGCTCGCCGACGAACCCAACATGGGCAATCTATTTGGGATTGCAATGGACTTGGAAAGGCCATTGAATCTGCAAAGAGAGAGAACACATGTGAAAGAGAGGGAGGGTCATCAGATCTTTAGAGAGAGAGAACAAGTGAAAGAGAGGAGAGAAAGAAAGAGAAAGAGAGGGAGCACATGAAGAAAGAGAAAAAAGAGTTTTAGGGAATGTTTGTTTGTGGATGAGCCTATTTTAATTTGTCAAATATGCTGAAATGGAGCGTTATCATTGGAGATGTAAAACCTGGTTTTCATCAAGTTTGAATTGAAGTTATTCTCATAATTATAAGCTGTTTATATTAAAAAAAAAATGTAAAATACAAAAACCACCCTTAAGGTTTGAGCTAATGATAAAAACTATTAAGACTTTTAAAAAAACATTAAGTTTTTTCTTTAAGTGCAAACAGTTTCGGAAAAAGTACACAAATAGTATTAAGTTGTTTGTACTTAGGAGACAAATTTGATATTTTCGAAAAGACTTGCTAGTTTATGTCATTAGCTTAAACTACAAGGGTGATTTATATATTTTCAAAAAGTACACAAATGATGTAAACTTTTTTTCTTAAGCTCGTAGATTTGTGCGATTTATAATTTATAATGGTTAGACACATACATAAAAGATTACATATCTATACGATTAATTGCACCCCCAAAGAAAATTTTTTGGCTCAACCACTGCGAAAAAATGTAGCATACCAAACTTGCTATGTAAATAAAGTTTGAAGGAACAAGTCTTTTATTTGTTTTTATAACCTGAAGGAACAAGCATTTTCACTGTATCATTCAACACACACATAATATATGATCGCCTGTTGGTGGAAAAGATGATCCTCAACTTGGTATATATATTAATTAGAAGATATATAGCATAAACCTAGAATTATTGTTAGAATATAAGCCCAATGGGTCTTAGGCCCAATACACTGTCTTGTATAGCATTCTTATTACTTGTGCATTACTCTCTCCTCTGCCTATATAAAGGCTCTCTCTTGTACTATATTATTCAGATAATACAATACACAGTCTTTAACATGGTATCAGAGCTAAGGCTCTAATATTGTGCAATTCTAGTCCTTCCAGGTGTTCTTCCGCTGTCTCAGCTGTCTCCGGCACTGCCCAGCCACCACCGTCAGAAATCCGGTTGCCTGCGCTGCCAAGAAGCTGATTCATCGCCAAACAGACTTGCTACCACCCTTGGTTCTCCCTCTACCGGACTTCGATCACGACACCTTTGGAGCCGTTGGAAAGATCTCGAGAAGCTCGACCCAACCGCGCAAGAATCAACCCCATACGACGTCGAACGCGCCTTCACGCGCCGCCCAAAGTTCTGGCGCCGTCACCCTCGGTTCTCTTGCTACCGGACTCCGATCATGACACCTCCACCGCCGTTGGAAAGATCTCAAGAAACTCGACCCAACCGCGCAAGAATCAACCTCATCGGAGGCCGGACGCGTCCCCACGCGCCGTCCAAAGTTCCGGCGCCATCAAGCCTCTTCTTCACGCGCCACGTCAGCCCTAGTGCCATGTCAGCCCTAGTTGACTTTGACCGAGTTGACCGTTGACTTTGAGCGTTGACCAGCGTTGACTTTGAGCGTTGACTTTTTCCAGAGTTGACTTTTTGCAATCCAGGTGCTTCATACCCAGTTTTTCGCGCTGATTTCATTTTTGTGGTCTATTTTTGCAGTTGAGGTTTCGTTATGGCTCAAAGTGAAATTTCTAAGCCTATTCACAGGCAATCAAATCAGAAGAATTCTCATCTTATTTGTGCCTTTTACAAGCATCGCGGTCACACTATTGATCGATGTAACATGCGTGCCGGCATTATTCAGCGCTCTGCAGCCTTGACTACCTCTGAGTCTGTACCATCATCCAATGCTTCATCTTTTGATCCTGTCTCATTGACTACACCTACTTACAGCATAGCAGATCTGCAAGCCCTCTTCAGTCAAGTTTAAGCTTTGTCTTCCAGTGCATCCAATTTTACTCTTTCTGTGACACCAGGTATCTCTTCTGAATGGTTCTTAGATTTTGCTTGCTGCAATCACCTGACGGACAATCCTCACCTCACAAGTGCCCACACTCCTCCTGTCTTACCTACTATTACCACTGCTGATGGCTCCACCATGACTGTTAGTCATGTCGGCTTCATCTCTACCCCCAACTTATCTGTCTCTGATATCTTTTGTGTTCCTAAACTGCATCTTAATCTTTTATCTGTTGGCCAACTAACCGAACTTGGTTTAAACCTGTTCTTTTCTTCTCGTGGTTGTTTTGTATAGGATTCTCGGACAGGGCAGATCGTTGGGACCGCGCGTAAGGTTGGACGGTTGTTTGAGCTTACTTCCCTTCACTTTCCGTCTTCATCAGTCTCAACCCCTGTTATTGCTGCTTTTGCCTCCATCGAGTTGTGGCACTCTCGTCTAGGTCATGTTTCTCTTCCTCGTATTCAAACCTTAGTATCTAGGGGTCTATTAGGTTCAGTTTCTTCCGGTCCATTGGATTATATGCCATGTCAGCTCGGCAAACAACCTGCCTTACCTTTTAATAATAGTGAGTCTATTGCTTCTGCAACTTTTGATCTTATTCATTCAGATATATGGGGGCCCTCTCCTGTTCCCACAGTGGGGAGGTTAAGATATTTTGTTATTTTTGTCGATGATTTTTCTCGTTACACTTGGATTTATTTAATGAAAAATCGTTCTGAAGTTCTCACAATATATCGTGATTTTGCTAAAATGATTCAGACTCAGTATTCTAAAGCTATTAAGGTATTTCGCTTTGACAATGCACGAGAATATAGACAAACTGATTTTTCTACTATTCTTAAACACTATGGAACTATTTTTCATACCTCTTGTGCTGGCACCTCACAACAAAATGGACGAGCTGAACGTAAACTCTGTCACATCCTAGATACTGTTAGGGCTCTCACCAATGCAGCCTCCACTCCTGCCTTATTCTGGGGTGAATCTGCTCTCACTGCAGTGTACATCATCAACCGATGCCCTTCACCTGTCGTTCAAAACACAACATCATATGAACGGTTGTTTGGCACAGCTTCAAACTACAGTCTACTCAAGGTTTTTGGTTGTGTCTGCTTTGTTCTTCTTCAACCACATGAGCACACTAAACTCCAACCCCGCTCCCAGCTATGTTGTTTTCTTGGCTATGGCCTTGAAGAAAAGGGGTACCGGTGTTATGATCCAGTCGCCAAGCGTCTTCAAGTCTTTCGGCATGTGGTATTCTGGGAACACAAGATGTTCTATTCCTTACCTTTATTTTCTGCAGGTAATTCTGATTCTCAGGCTGATTCTCTACCAAATCTCTTCCTTGAGATTCCTTCCCCTTCTGCTGAGTCAGTTAATCCCATCTCCAATGAGTCTCCCCCTGCTGATCCCTCCTCCAATGAGTCTCCTACAGCCGATCCTACCTTCAATGAGTCTCCTCTCTCTGCCCCTGCTGCGAATCCTATCAACACTATTACTCCTGAGCCGCGTTGCTCTCATCGGGTAAGTACTCTTCCCTCTCATCTTCATGACTTTCATTGCTTTTCTGCCTTTGCCACCTTACATGAACCTCACACCTTTCGTGAGGCCTCCTCTGACCCTTTATGGTAGCAAGCTATGAAAGAAGAATTTGATGCATTGTTAAAGACATGTACTTGGGATCTGGTTGATTTGTCAGCTGGTAAATCTGCTATTAGTTGCAAATGGGTGTACAAGTCAAGACTCGATCAGATGGTACTGTTGATCGCTATAAGGCTCTTCTCGTTGCCAAGGGATTCACTCAAGAGTATGGCATTGACTATGAGGTTGGCTTCTCCAGGACTTAGGCATTGATTGTTCTACTGCAGTTCCGATCCATTGTGACACTCAAAGTGCCATCCAAATTGCCCACAATGATGTCTTCCATGAGCGTACCAAGCATATGGAGATCGACTGTCACTTTGTTCGTGATCACTTACTATTTGTATTTTTTAGACATATCTTGTAGATTATATTCCAAACTTGCTATGTTTAATCATCATAAAATATAGTTGCTTTAGAAAAGTATTATTTGTTCCCCAACTTAAAAATTCAAATAAGAGCAACAGTCCTAAATTTTCTTAAGCTAAAGTTTCCACGTACTATCAAGTATAAAATTACAGTAAATATATACTAGCACTAGGACAGCAGACATACAAAAATTGATTTCCATCTTGGGTGCATACTTTCTATGGCTGGAATAGAGCATGTTGTTTCCATGGAGGAGTTCCATTCGAGGAAGGCTATCAGAAGAGAAGCCGGTGAAACAAGCAATGGCGCTACCACTGAGGAGGCCCAAACACAGAGCAAATCAATCCATACCAATTCCCTCGCGGAAAGGCTTAAAATGGTAATGGAGGCAGGAAAAAATGCGAGGAATCAATCTTCAACACCAAAGATACAGAAGGTTATTTTCTTGCTGCGAGATCACAAGGATTTCGTGAAGTACTATGAGCCAAGAGTGGTATCACTCGGTCCTATCCATCATGGTAAGCCAAAGTACCAGCTTGGAGAGAAGTACAAGCTTGTATTGACATATGAATTCATGGAAGGTAACTACAACACTATGGAAGAAGCATTCAACAAGATTAGGGAGAAGATTAAGGAACTGAGGGAATGCTTCGAGGAGGAGGTGACCAAGGAGTATGGTGATGAGGCCCTCACTTGGCTGTTGTTCGTGGACGGCTGTGCAATACTACAATTCATACTGTTAGCCTCAAGGTTTCAATAATTATTAATTGGCTAATTAATCCAAGGACATTCATGTAGTTTTGATGATAACCATGATTTTAAGTTGTTCATTAATGATATTTTCATATGAACTAATGATTTATGTTTTAAAGCTTAATTTTGACTATTGATTTAATTGGACCAAGATGGCCAATTCAAATATCAAGCAAATGCAAAGTTGACAAGTTGCAAATTCATTGAAGATCAAAGTCATCAAGACTCAAGACAAAGAAATCAAGCTCAAAGACAATGATCCGAGACATATGAGAAGTAAGAGTTAGGTTTTGTAAAGTTTATTAAGATTTGATCTTTAAGGCTCAACTTTAAAACCAACTTCAATTCAAAAATCTCTTAAAGTTTTCAAAGACAAACTTGATTGGTTGAAATTCAAATATAAGACAACCATATCAATTGAAAAATCTCTTAAAGTTTTCAAAGACAAACTTGATTGGTTGAAATTCAAATATAAGACAACCATATCAATTGAAAAATCTCTTAAAGTCTTCAAAGACAACTTGATTGGTTGAAATTCAAATATAAGACAACCATATCAATTGAAAAATCTCTTAAAGTCTTCAAAGACAAACTTGATTGATTGAAATTCACATGCAAGACAACCATATCAATTATGGTTGAAAAATCTTAAGAAGAAAAGTTTTCAAAGAAAGCAAATTGATTGATTGAAAATCAAGAAGAATGCAAGACAACATGATGGCTATAAATACTACCCTTTCTTCATTTCTAAACACTAAGCATACAAGAGAAATCAAAGATAGAAAAGATAACATCTTATACATCAATCCATCCTTCTCAAGCTTATATTTTCATATCATTCAAAATCCTTGATTGAAAATTTCTCTAAACACTTTTTGAGCCATATTGATCAAATCCTTGATATACTATTAGAGTGAGCATATTGTGTACAATTACTCTTTGAGAGAGCCTTATCTTGTACAACAAATACTTTGTTGAAACCTGTGAGTATTTTGTTAGGGTTTTGGTATAAATCCTAAGGAGTGAAAAGGATTTTTCACTCGGTGGTTACTCTTCACTGTGTAAGGAAGATTTGTAACGGTTTTATCTTCACCCGAAAGAAGATTGTCAAATAGTGGATTTGGGGAATCCTCAAGAAGTGTTCTTGAGGCGGGGACGTAGGCACGGAAGCCGAACCTCGATAACAATCATCGTGTTTGATTTTCTCTCTCTCTATCTCTTACATATTTAATTGCTTATATATATACTTGTGCTTGATTTCATATCATATCTATATTGCAATTGAATTGTGATCAAACATTTGCTAAATCAATATTTGCTATTTGAAGATAGTTTTTAATTCCGCATTTAAATCCAAAAAGTTTGCCTCAACCTAAATCACCCCCCCTCTTAGGTTGATATTTGGGTAACACATACATTGCGATACTAAGAACAAGTTCGATGACTTGAGTATAAAAACCGACAGTGTAACCTTTTGTCATCAGGATTTGTTTTTGTTGGAGAACCAGCTTCCCTATCGTCTCCTCAAATGGTTGATGAGCTTGAAGAAGATGGACAATGAGTTGATGGAATCAATTGAAACCTTCATTAAAGGGCACGTTGAGGTACCCCCACCCGAGGAGAAATCCACAATTTTGTGCTGCACCTGGCTAAGTTCGTTATCATGGAAACTCACGCAAAGATGTAAGAAGCAACAAGAACAAAAAAATTCAGTGCATCCAGATCCCATCCATCTTCTCGACCTTTTGAGGACACGTCTCTTGGATAATCATCAACAACACAACCAAACTAAACAAAAGGGCCAAAATTGGCAATCCTATCGGAATGTTCAGGAGCTTCGAGCAGCAGGTATATTTGTCGAACGTATTAGAGATACAAATTGTTGCTTGCGTAACATATCTTTTACTAAACTATTAGCTTGTTTTGGATTCCTTTGGCTTCCTCCAATAACTGTGGATGATTCAACGGGGCCAAAGTTCTTGAACTTGACAGCATACGAAATGTGTCTAGATTTCAAAAATGACTTTTGGATCACCTCCTATGTATCCTTCCTCGATTCACTAATCGATGAAGCCAACGATGTTAAGTTGCTAAGGAAAGCACGAATACTTCACAACTGCCTTGGCAGCGATGAAGAAGTGGCTCAGCTCTTCAATGAGATAGGAACCGACTTGGTGCCCAACACCGAAATATATAGCGATGTCAAATCAGAAATTCAGAATCACTACAACAACACATTGAGAACTTGGATCGCTCAATTCATTCACGACCGTTTCAGCAGTCCTTGGGCATGCATGGCTTTCACTGCGGCAATTATAGTTCTTGCTCTAACTGCTGCTCAGACTTGGTATGCTGCTATTGACTCTCCCTGCGATGATTTCTGCAAGGATTTAAAACGAAACTTAATATTCAAAAGGTAAAATTTTGTTTACTGTACACTTTCCAAGTGTGTCTTTCTAGCTAAAGTACATGACGATTGTTTCCAAATTAAAAGGCCTTAGAAATTCTACTGAGTCCTGATTTTCAAAAGAGTATCCCAAGGCCACATCATTTTAATAATTTGTTTATCTTGGTTTTGAAGTTTTCATGAAGTCTAAAATACGTCAATGTGTAATCGTACTTTCTAATTTGATTTAATATGTGTGGATTGGAAAATAGTTGTGTCAAATTTGTGTGTGATGTGTACGTTAAGATGTTATATGTAATCAAGTTCAAAGACAACGTGTAAGAGAATTTGTAATTTAATTGTATTGTCTTATTCAAATTTGTATTCCCTTCTTGATCTTCAATTTTGTGGCCCATTAAGTCAAGGATTTTTTATTATTATTTTTTAACAAGTTAATGAAAGAGATGAGTAAATAAACAACTTATTACTCAAAATAAATATTGAATTATTTTAATTAAAAAACCAAATAGAAAAAGAAAATGAATTAAATTTTGTAGGAATTCTCGTATGATGGATGCAACAAAGTAAAGTCGCAGTCGACACGATTCTCTCGATCCTTTCTTTTCTGCACCAACATCAATAATTGAATATAGTCAGGGTCGGCCCTAGGGTAAGCCCAGCAACACTTTAGGCAAGGGCAACCCCCCACCCATGGGGCAACCAAAAAAAAAAATTCGAAGGTAGCAGATCTGGACTACACGCGTGTCCATCCTCAATTTTTGAGCAGCTTTCTCTCTTCATGACTCTGTCCTCTTTCTCTTTGTCTCGTTCTCACTTGTAGTCTCTAGCTTGCACATGGCAGGCAACATAAAGCAGAAAATGATGAATAGAAATAGAGGAAAAACAAGAAAAAAAGAGTAGAGAAAATTAAAAATAGCGTGATATGTCTCTATCTCTATTAACTCTTCGTTGTTTTTCCTTCTTTCTTCTTCTTCTTTATTCATCTTTTTCAATTCTTTCTCTCTCATCTTTTAATTTCGAGGAGGTACGAATGTGTTAATCCATTTTTGTGTGACTGGTAAGGTACCCTTTTTACTTTTTACATTTTATTTTGATTTTTTATTATTTTTTTTAAGTAGCTGGTAGCCACTTTCAACCATGCACATTTTGCTTCTTTTTTTTCTTTTTTTTCCTTTTCAATTCTTTAGATATTTACGGTCAAGATGCATGCATGGGACTTTTTGACTTTTTTTTTTTTTTTCCAATTTTTATATTGTTAGAGGTGAGCTTAATTTGGGAAATGTCTTTCATTTTTAACAAACCTAAGATTTTAAGTCATAACTAAATATACAAAAATATATAAAAGTTTAGACTCACAAATAATTATAATTTATATTAGTTTAATAGAACTAATTATGTATAAAAAGTAGATCTAGTTTATTATTTATAGTTTTATACTGTAATGCTTAAATTATTATTATTTTTTTATTCATGTGATTATGCAAATATCATTTCTTAATTATTTTTAGGTACTTAAAAAGTAGTAGATTGATTGATTGTACACATATCATTTTCTATTGATTTTATATGATTTTTTCTTTTGTTAGTTTCTTTTATTGATATTGAATGAATTTTAATTTGAAACAAGATTGTAATATCATATAGGTTATAAGTACTACGACAATGAATGATTATGACAAGAATGAGTAAGATCTCGAAAACAAAAACTCTGGATCTTATAATAGAAAAATTAAGCAACGAGAATTTATTTACTTTAAATCGGATTGTGCTAATTATAAAGCACTATAAGCGAGGTTACATTTTATTGCACTATAAGCGGGATTACATTTTTTTTTTATTGTAATTCAACCTAAATGCAAAAGTGGGCAACCAAAATCAAGACGGGTTTGGGCAACCCAAACCTTGGGGCAGGCCCTAAGTACAGTGCAAGAGGCAGTTGCATTAGCCATTATGAATTTCATGAACTTAATGCCACATTCTCGTCCTTGTATAGATCGTCCTCAATCTGATTCCACCTATCAAGATTCAAGGAGATCAATTTGACTAATGAGGGGGGATTATCTTCATTTGTGTGGTCCATTAAGCTCTATGCCTTATTTTTATTTTATATTTTCAGTTTTAGACAAGTGAATGAGTGAGATGAGTAGATAAAAATTATTACTCAAAAGAAATATTGAATATTTCAATTAAAAATTCCAAATGGAAAAATAATTAATTTCATGTGGATTCTCATATGATAGATGTAGCAATCAACGTAAAACAACTACTTATCCTCGTAGATACTCCATTTTGCAACTAATGAAACTTTAATTTTTTTTTGTTGAAAGTTCCAACCCAAATGGAAAAATCGTTATTTCAAAAGCCCATGAGTGAAAAATGTTATTTTATGCTATCATTTAACTCAAGAGTTGGCCTAAGACTTATTCTGCAAAATTGGACCCTTAAGGGCAAAGCCGACACTTCCAAGTTGGTCACGTCAAAACACCAATGTGAGTGTGTTTTGAGTACGAGATTTGAGGTAGCAGGACGATGAAAGAAAGAAGACCTCTGGCCTAGAAGGGATTGCCCCAAAGTCTTGGTTTGGGAAGCATGTGAGTTGGAGTGTACTATCCTCCTGACCGGCCAACGAATGACGCGAGCACAACGTAGAAATATTCATGATGTGACCATGACTCCCAAACATATCGACTCGAGTTGCGGAATAAGATCGACTTTTTTTTTTTTGTTAGTCAAGATTGATCGAACATATGTTTCTTATTTGATAACAAGAGATTATACGTACAAGTTGAGCTAACTGGAACACAAGGTTGAAAGAAAAAAAAAATTAAGATAGACTTGAGCATACATGATAAATATGTTAATTGATTTTTTTAATTTGTCTGGATTAATTTTATTCAATTAAAAATTTTAATTGGTCAAAATCAAGGAAAATAAACAAACTTGCATACATGTAAAAAAAGCGCAAAGAATAATTAGGAATTTTCAGTTATTAAATCTATTATTTGTTCTTCTTAAATGAATAATTAATTTGATAATTTAAAAATCTAATAACTTTTAATTCCGATTAAAAAATGGTTCAATAATAGCTTAAAAATATATTTAAAAATGTTAAAAATTGGGCTTTAGCCTTTGGTCAATTCTGAATTTTGAAAACATGTAATAAATAAAAATCCACTTTTATCCCTACAATTTATACCAAACTTGCTTGGTAAATAAAGACTCCTTCACGTGTATCACATATGTACTTATTTTGTCTGAAGCACGATTCATCCTGTAACATTTCCCTCCTTTCTCTATGAAATGTTGATGCGAACTAAGTACAGGTTTGAATCATAGCAAAACTTTAACAAAAGTAAGCTAAATTATATTAGATACCAATCTTGCTATAAAAAGATGAAGGTGTAAGCCACAATTTATAGGAAAAGTGTTTACAGTTTGACATTTGTACATCAGATACCATGCTTGATTTAGTAAAAGGTGAAAAATAGTTTGATAAAAATAGTCATGCACAACTTCATCAAACCTAAATCATAAAACAAGTTTCAACTTCACAAAATTTGTACATCAACTTAATGCATGCCACATTCTCATCATTGTACAGATCGTCCTCGATCTAATTCCACCTCTCAAGATTCAAGGAGATCAATTTGACTAATGAGGGGGGATTGTCTTCATTTTTGGCCCATTAAGCTCTATGCCTCAATGAATTATTAATTTTATTTTATTTTTTCATTTTTAGACAAGTGAATGTACGAGATGAGTTGATAAAACTTATTACTGAAAAGAAATATTGAGTTATTTCAATTAAAAATTCCAAATGGAAAAAGAATTAATTTCATGTGGATTTTCTCATATGATAGATGTAGCAATCAACATAAAACATAGATACTCCATTTTGCAACTAATGAAAATTTATTTATTTATTTTTTTGTTGAAAGTTCCAACCTAAATGGAAAAACCGCCATTTCAAAAGCCCATGAGTGAAAATGTTACTTTACGCCATCTTTTAAATCAAGAGTTGGCCTAAGATGTATTTTGCAAAATTGGACCCTTAAGGGCAACGCAATCACTTCCAAGTTGGTCAGGTCAAAACACCAATGTGTGTGTTTGTGATTTTCTTTTTCTTTTTTTTTTGTGTAGTCAAGATTGATCAAACATATGTTCCTTATTTGACAATAAGAGATAATACCAGTTGAGCTAATTGGAACATACAGTTGAAAGAAAAAAAAAAAAATTAAGATAGACTTGAGCATACATGATAAATGTTAATTGATTTTTTAATTGGTTTGGAACAATTTCATTCAATTAAAAATTTTAATTGGTTAAAATCAAGGAAAAGAAATAAACTTGCATACATGTGAAAAAAACGCAAAGAATAATTTGGAATTTTCAATTATTAAATCTATTATTTGTTCTTCTTAAATGAATAATTAATTTGATAATTTAAAAATCTAATAACTTTTAGGGTTACCTTAATAAGATGTTGGGCTAATTCTGGTTAAAAATGGTTCAATATTCCCTTAAAAATATATTAAAAAAAGTTAATAATTGGGCTTTAGCCCCTAGTCAATTCTGAAATTTTGAAAACATGTAAAAAAAAAAAAAAATCCACTTTTATCCCTACAATTTATACCAAACTTGCTTGGTAAATACAGACTCCTTTACATGAATCACATATGTACTTATTTTGTTTGAAGCACGATTCATCCTGTAACATTTCCCTCCTTTCTTTATAAAATGTTGATGCGAACTAAGTACAGGTTTGAATCATAGCAAAACTTTCACAAAAGTGCACTACATTAGATACCAATCTTGCTATAGAAAGATGAAGGTGTAAGCTACAATTTATAGGAAAAGTGTCTACAGTTTGAAGTTTGTACATCAGATACCACCCTTGATTTAGTAAAAGGTGAAAAATAGTTTGATAAAGTCATGCACAACTTCATCAAAGCTAAATCATAAAACAAGTTTCGACTTCACAAAAGTGGGTACATTTGATTACTTGATATATGAATAAAGTTCAAATTAAAATGCTTGAGTGGGCTCCTCCACACACTTATATAGTAAAATAGCTAGACACTAACCCCTTTTTATGATCATATAGTATAATTGCCACCTTTAATTTTTATGATATAGTATAATATTATATGGACAAGGTTTGGTTACAAACTGGTTTGTAGCTTGTTTGCTACAACCCACTATGTGACAGCTTATAAGATCATCTATATGTATTATTTAAAAAAGTCACATGACTCATTAAATAGGTCATATGACTTAAAGTATACGTGGATGATCTTATTAGATGACATGTAGTGGGTTGTAATGAGTTGGCTACAAATCAGTTTGTAGTCAAACTCTGTCCATATTATATTTATATAACAATCTTTCCAATTGTACTTTGTACCCATTTTAATTTTCTTAAGAAATTAGTCAATTTCTAGTTTAAAAAATGAAAAAATCTATAGTTTTTTCCTATCATTATCTCTCTATCTTAAAAAAAATATTTCCATCATTTACCAATGAAAGAAACTTTGTGTGTATAAATCCGAAGTGCATAAACATAAAGTTTGTGTGTATTGACATTAACGCAGCCAAAGTATATCAAAGTACATGACCTCTTTTCATGTCTTCTTGTTGGATTCGCAAACCCCACGTGGCCACGTCCTAGACCGACTAGAGAGCAAGGATGAGAAAGATCTAAGAGACTACTAGTAATTGAGGGAGTCTCTTTACTTTTATTATTTTTTTGTCTATATCTTCTTCTCGAGTAAATTATTCATAATTCTCGAAATATAAATAAATGTGTATTCTCTCATCTTACATGAATAGTGGATCCTACGTACTAAATAAAAACAAGGAGTACGCACATTTATTTTACTCTAAGAATATTGAATAATTACTCTCAATCCGAGGAGATGACGAGTAACATGTCTCATAAATCATAATTAAGACCCAACTATGAATATTTATTCCCCTAAATTAAGGGATTTACATAGAGATGCCACTTGATCTAATTTTGGAAACAAATCAGGAAAACTTTGTCTTCCTATTATTACATCCTAATAAATTAAAATTATATGGACAATCACTAATCTATGTCACTTGATCTGGCTTGTAGGCTACGTTATGGGATGGGAAGACATCAAACACCCACCCCAGCCCAATCTGGATTTGGTTTATAGGACGTAATGTCTGGTATCAATTTACCGTACACAAACATCAAATAAAATTACAAGCAAAACTACAAAATTTTAAAAATTTCATGCTAGTACAGGTCAAAGAAAACACAAAAGAAACATCATAAATAACTTAAATTTCAACCACCAAGTCACTTGTTGGATTAAAACCTGAGATCACAAGTAAATATAAATTAAGTTAGATTTCAAGAAATGGAATCTGGAGACTTTTTATTCCACGAACATAGGCATCTTTCAGTTTCTTCAATGGATGGATATGGTTGTTAAATCAAATTGAAATCATCCATCATGTGAATTTAATCCATGATCATCATGAGCCATTTTTGCTGAATAATACATTACCGGAACTATTTTGCCAAACAACACTATCTCAAAGTTATTTAGAAAATTATAATTTTTTGTTTTCAAGAGACATTCATCTTGTACACAGGGGCGAAGCTAGAAATCTTGACTAGGTTATTTGCTTAATTTAAGGGTTTTTTTTTTAATATAGGTAAAAAAAAAAAATACTTGGCTAGACTACAACCCAGCCTACCATAACGTGGCTATGCCACTGCTTGTACATCATGAACCTACTATAATTTTTTAAATGACCACAAAATCAGATCAACACGATGCACGCCATGAATATCATCACATAAATTAAAATGATTAAAAAAAAAAAAAAAAAAAATACCTTTATCCCAAATAATTTTGAAGTAATACTGATTAATCAAATAATTTTCAAAAACGTATTATTGAGGAAGAAAAAATAAAAAAACCATGATCATGTAACAATAATTTATTTCCTCAAATGCTTGTCATAATTTAAAAATAAAAAATAAAAAATAAAAAAATCACTCCTCAAAAATGACAGGGTCACGTGAAACGCATTTGATCATGCTTGTGATCATGATTATTATTAGCATGATTAAAAATCATACAAAATGTATACGTTTTCCTTTTTGGACATATCTTGTATATTCCAAGCTTGCAATGTTTATAAGTCATATAATTGCTTTAGAAAAGTATCATAAATTTGGTCCCCAACTTTAAATATTCGAATAAGAGCAACAGTCCTAAATTTCTCAAGCTAAACTGGTAAAGTTTCGATGTACTATCAAGTATAAATTAGTGTAAATACTAGGACAGGAAACTGCCAAACTTACCAAAGTCAATTGCCTTCTTGTTGCAAACTTACTATGGCTGGAATAGAGCATGTTGTTTCCATGGAGGAGTTCCATTCGAGGAAGGTTGTCAGAAGAGAAGCCGGTGAAACAAGCAGTGGCGCCCCAGATGACGTCCAGACACAGAATATTTCAATCCAAGCTAATACCCTGGCAGAAAGGTTTAATATGGTAAAGGAAGCAGGAGAAAATGTGAGGAATCAACAACATTCGATCTCAACACCAAAGATACAAAAGGTTATATTCTTGCTGCGAGATCAGAAGGATTTCGAGAAGTACTATGAGCCAAGAGTGGCATCACTCGGTCCTATTCATCACGGTAAGGAAAAGTACCAGCTAGGAGAGAAGTACAAGCTTGTGTTGACATCAGAGTTCGTCAAAGGTAGCGACAAGGATATAAAGGATTTATACAAGAAGATTGAGGAGAATATCAATGATCTGAGGTACTGCTTCGAGGAGGAGGTGACCAAGAAATATGATGATGAGACGCTCGCTTGGCTGTTGTTCGTGGACGGCTGTGCAATACTACAATACATATACTGCGCTACTAAGAATAAGTTCGATGAGTTGAATATAAAAACTGACAGTGTTGCCTTTGCACAACAAGATTTGTTTTTGCTGGAGAACCAACTTCCCTATTGTCTTCTCAAATGGTTGATGAGCCTGAGTAAGATGGAGAATGAGCTGAAGGAATCTATTCAAACTTACATTGCAAATCACGATATGGTACCAGACAAGAAAGGAGATAGCCTTCATTCAATATCAATGGAGGGAGATCCAGTCCATCTTCTCGACCTTCTTAGGACACGTATCTTGGGTAAACCAAAACCAAATTTTAAAATCATCCCAAACAAAAACAAGGACCAAGATTGGCAATCCTATCGCAATGTGCAGGAGCTTAAAGCAGCAGGTATCCGTTTGAGACGTAATAGTAATAGTTGCTTGAGTAACATATCTTTTACTAGAGAGTACGTTTTTCTCGGATACCTTTCCCTTCCTCCCATTATTGTTGATGACTCGACGAGGCCTAAGTTCTTGAACTTGATAGCCTATGAAATGTGTCTTGATTTCAAAAATGACTTCGGGGTCACCTCTTACATAGCCTTCCTCGATTCACTGATCGATGAACCAAACGATGTTAAGATCCTAAGGAAAGCAGGGGTACTCCACAACTTCCTTGGCAGCGATGAAGAAGTGGCTAAGCTCTTCAATGAGATTGGCACCGACTTGGTGCCTAACCCCGAAACATATAAGGATGTCAGATCACAAATTCAGAAGTACTACAAGAACAAGTGGACGACCTGGATGGCTCAGTTCTATCAGAACCATTTTAGCAGTCCCTGGACGATTTTTGCTTTCTGTGGCGTATTAGTAGGACTTGGACTAACTGCCATTCAGACTTGGTTTACTGTCCACCCTGCTAAATGACCTCTGCAAGAGGTAAAATCTTATTTTCTGTACTCTTTACAAGTGTGTCTATCTAGCTGAAGTAAATGGTTTCTATGCCTTTCAAACGGTTGTTTCCAAATGAAAAAGCCTTTAAATTCTACTAGGCATGATTTAACCACATAGGTCATCCCAAGGCCACATCATTATATTAATTTCTTTATTGGTTTTAAAATTTTCATGCAAGTCTACAATAAGTCAGTGTGATTGTACTTTCTAATTTTGATGTAATTAATGTTTGTGGATTGAAAAATAATTATGTCAGAGATTATGCGTGATGTGTGTTAAGTGTTCTATGTAATCAAGTTTAATGATGAAAGAATATATACTTGAGTAACTTGACCAAATATATCGCCTATTTTATGATTTAATATCGAAAACTAAGCAAAGTTCATAGTACACACAATTCTCTGTGTCCTCTCTTTTCTGCAACAATATTAGTACAACGCAAAAGGGAGTTGCATTAGCCTGAATTGAATCAACTTATTGCCACTTTCTCGTCATTGTACAAAAGTCCAGGCATCTGATCCCATCTATGGGAAGTTTGAGTAATGAGGGAGGATCATATTCATTCAGTACCGCATTAAGCTCAATGACCTTTTGTTAAGTTTTTTTCTTTTTTTTAGACAAGTGAATGAAGGAGACAAATAGTTAAAGTTTGCAATGCATTACTCAAAAAAACGGTGAACTATTTCAATTGAAATCTCATGGTTCAACTGATACCTAGTCAAAATTTTTAAATAATCTAACTATAATTTAATACCTTAACATTCACATTTACCTTATTCATACTTCTCCTTTAATTGGTAGAACTTTACAATCTCACATATTGCACTAACTCTTATTCTTTGAATTCAGTCAAATTGTTTCTCAAATTTTAATTTGGTGTAGTCGAAGCATAAATCAAATGACTCTATTTTTTTTTCTTCCCCTTTTTCACTAAAAGATGATGACCCCAAATGACACCAAAGCACTTTAACTTATGCTTGATACCAGGCTTGATGCAAAAGATAAAACATTTATAGCAAATGTTTATACCAAACTTGCTACATAGGTAAGATTATTTCACGTGAATCTCATTTCTTTTTGTTCTTATTGTATGAAGCACGTTCACGTTGCATAATTGATTTGATCCTATCTTATTGCTCAACCAATAACTAGTTAAAATCTTTAAATAATCTAACTATTTTCCTTTCCTTAACATTTCACATTCACGTCATTCATACTTCACTATTTTGAGGGGGGGGGGGGGAAAAGCTCCTTTAATTCGTAGAAATTTATAATCTCACATAACGAACTTACTATTATTTTTTGAATTCAGTAACATCATTTCTCTAATTTTGGTGTAGTCGAAGCATGAATCAAATAACAATTTTCTTTGACTTAAGGGTACTAGCCTAATGGTACTCATGTGTAGAATTCAATGGACTTAAGGGTCCAAGGTTCTACACATGGGGGACGTGCTTTGGGGAATTGCTGTGTGTCTTTCTCCCGGGACAAAACCTTGAGGGACTGCTGTGTGTCTTTCCCAAAGATGACAATATTGAGTAGTGCATCGGTTGGTATCAGAGCCGGGGACGTTACAAGTATGATGATGAGGCCCTCACTTGGCTGTTGTTCATGGACGGCTGTGCAATACTACAATTCATACACTGCGATACTAAGAACAAGTTCGATGACTTGAGTATAAAAACCGACAATGTAACCTTTTGTCATCAGGATTTGTTTTTGTTAGAGAACCAGCTTCCCTATCGTCTCCTCAAATGGTTGATGAGCTTGAAGAAGATGGACAATGAGTTGACGGAATCAATTGAAACCTTCGTTAAAGGGCACGTTGAGGTACCCCCACCAGAGGAGAAATCCACAATTTTGCGCTGCGCCTGGCTAAGTTCGTTATCATGGAAACTCACGCAAAGATGTAAGCAGCAACAAGAACAAAAAAATTCAGTGCATCCAGATCCTATCCATCTTCTCGACCTTTTGAGGACACGTCTCTTGGATAATCATCAACAACCCAACCAAACTAAACAAAAGGGCCAAAATTGGCAATCCTATCACAATGTTCAGGAGCTTCGAGCAGCAGGTATATTTGTCGAACGTATTAGAGATACAAATTGTTGCTTGCGTAACATATCTTTTACTAAACTATTAGCTTGTTTTGGATACCTTTGGCTTCCTCCAATAACCGTGGATGATTCAACGGGGCCAAAGTTCTTGAACTTGATAGCATACGAAATGTGTTTGGATTTCAAAAATGACTTTGGGATCACCTCTTACGTATCCTTCCTCAATTCACTAATCGATGAAGCCAACGATGTTAAGTTGCTAAGGAAAGCACGAATACTTCACAATGCCTTGGTAGCGATGCAGAAGTGGCTCAGCTCTTCAATGAGATAGGCACCGACTTGGTGCCTAACATCGAAATATATAGCGATGTCAAATCAGAAATTCAAAATCACTACAACAACACATTGAGAACCTGGATCGCTCAATTCATTCATGACCGTTTCAGCAGTCCCTGGGCATGCATGGCTTTCACTGTGGCAATTATAGGTCTTGCTCTAACTGCTGCTTAGACTTGGTATGCTGCTATTGACTCTCCCTGTGATGATTTCTGCAAGGATTTAAAACGAAACTTAATATTCAAAAGGTAAAATTTTGTTTACTGTACACTTTCCAAGTGTGTCTTCCTAGCTCAAGTACATGACGATTGTTTCCAAATTAAAAGGCCTTAGAAATTCTATTGAGTCATGATTTTCAAAAGAGTCATCCCAAGGCCATATCATTTTAATAATTTGTTTATCTTGGTTTTGAAGTTTTCATGAAGTCTAAAATAAGTCAATGTGTAATCATACTTTCTAATTTGATGTAATATGTGTGGATTGGAAAATAATTGGGTCAAGGATTATTATTATTTTTTAACAAGTTAATGAAAGAGATGAGTAAATAAACAACTTATTACTCAAAATCAATATTGAATTATTTTAATTAAAAAACCAAATTGAATTAAATTTCATAGGGATTCTCGTATGATGGATGCAACAAAACAAAGTTGCAGTCGACACGATTCTCTCTATCCTCTCTTTTCTGCATCAACATCAATACAGTGCAAGAGGCAGTTGCATTAGCCATTATGCATTTCATCAACTTAATGCATGCCACATGCATTCTCATCATTGTCCAGATCGTCCTCAATCTAATTCCACCTATCAAGATTCAAGGAGATCAATTTGACTAATGAGGGGGGATTATCTTCATTTTTGGCCCATTAAGCTCTATGCCTCAATGAATTATTATTTTTATTTTATTTTTTCATTTTTAGACTAGTGAATGAACGAGGTGAGTAGATAAAACTTATTACTGAAAAGAAATATTGAATTATTTCAATTAAAAATTCCAAATGGAAAAAGAATTAATTTCATGTGGATTCTCATATAGATGTAGCAATCAACATAAAACATAGATACTCCATTTTGCAACTAATAAAACTTTAATTTTTTTTGTTGAAAGTTCCAACCCAAATGGCAAAATCGCCATTTCAAAAGCCCATGAGTGAAAATGTTATTTTACACCATCATTTAAATCAAGAGTTAGCCTAAGACGTATTCTACAAAATTGGACCCTTAAGGGCAAAGCAATCACTTCCAAGTTGGTCAGGTCAAAAAACCAACATGTGTGTGTGTGTGTGTGTTTAATTCAAGATTGATCAAACATATGTTCCTTATTTGACAACAAGAGATAATACAAGTTGAGCTAACTGTGTGTGTTTAATTCAAGATTGATCAAACATATGTTCCTTATTTGACAACAAGAGATAATACAAGTTGAGCTAACTGGAACACAAGGTTGAAAGAAAAAAAAAATTAAGATAGACTTGAGCATACATGATAAATGTTAATTGATTTTTTAACTGGTTTGGAACAATTTCATTCAATTTAAAATTTTAATTGGTCAAAATCAAGGAAAAGAAATAAACTTGAATACATGTGAAAAAAAATGCAAAGAATAATTTGGAATTTTCAATTATTAAATCTATTATTTGTTCTTCTTAAATGAATAATTAATTTGATAATTTAAAAATCTAATAACTTTTAGGGTTACCTTACTAAGATGTTGGGTTAATTTTGATTAAAAATGGTTCAATAATCCCTTAAAAATATATTAAAAAAAGTTAAAATTTGGGCTTTAGCCCTTGGTCAATTCTAAAATTTTGAAAACATGTAAAAAAGATAAAAAATAAAAAATAAAATAAAAAAAAACCACTTTCATCCCTACAACTTATACCAAACTTGCTTGATAAAAAAAGACTCCTTCACGAGAATCAATGTACTTATTTTGTCTGAAGCACGATTCATCCTATAACATTTCCCTCCTTTCTTTTATGAAATGTTGAATCATAGCAAAACTTTCACAAAAGTGCACTACATTAGATACCAATCTTGCTATAAAAAAATGAAGGTGTAAGCTACAATTTTATAGAAAAAGTGTTTACAGTTTGAAATTTGTACATCAGATACCACGCTTGATTTAGTAAAAGGTGAAAAATAGTTTGATAAAGTCATGCACAACTTCATCAAAGCTAAATCAGAAAACAAGTTTCGACTTCACAAAAGTGGGTACATTTGATTACTTGATATATGAATAAAGTTCAAATTAAAATGCTTGGGTGGGCTCCTCCACACACTTATATAGTATAATAGCTAGACACTGAACCCTTTTTTATGATCATATAGTATAACAGCCACCTTTAATTTTTATGATATAGTATAATATTATATGAACAAGGTTTTGCTGCAAACTGATTTGTAGCCTGTTTGCTACAACCTACTATGTGGCAGCTTATAAGACCATTCATATGTATTATTTAAAGAAGTCACATGACTCATTAAATAAGTGACTCATTAAATAAGTCATGTGATTTAAAATACATGTATCTTATTAGGTGACACGTAGTGGGTTGTAGTGAGCTGGCTACAAACTAGTTTATAACCAAATTCTGTCCATTTTATATTTATGTAACAATCTTTCCAATTGTACTTTGTACCCATTTTAATTTTCTTAAGAAATTAGTCAATTTCTAGTTTAAAAAATGAAGAAATCTATACTTTTTTCCTATCTTTATCCCTCTATCTTAAAAAAATATTTCCATCATTTACCAATGAAAGAAACTTTGTGTGTATAAATCCGAAGTGCATAAACATAAAGTTGGTGTGTATTGACATTAATGCAGCCAAAGTGTATCAAAGGAGAATACATTCAATAAGGACCGGTGTATATCCGTTCCTTTACACCCTCCAATAATAGATTGACACGTCATCAAATTTTACAAATCAACATCTTCTCACCCACACACAAACATTCCTCCATTTCTCTTAAAAAGTCACTTTACTTCACTGATTTACCATGAAAAACCCAAAACAAAAGACTACCGTGAATTGAAAGAGAGGAGTGAGGGTACCAGTTATTTTTTTACAAATAATAGGATATCGGTTATTTTTTTATTTTTTATTTTTTTTTTACAAATAGTGTCCAGACAATGCCTCCAACTCCAGCTCCAACTCTCTCTAGATCGGGACTCTCTCTCTTCACCCCTCTTTTTTCCCGTTGCTCACCACTGCTCTCTCTATCTCTAGATCTGTACCCTTACTCCTCTCTTTTTCAATTCACAATAGTCTTTTGTTTTGGGTTTTCCATTGTAAATCAGTATAGTAAGTAAAGTGACTTTTTAAGAGGAATGGAGGAATGGTTGTGTGTGGGTGAGAAGATGTTGATTTGTAAAAATTGATGACATGTCAATCTATTATTGAAGGGTGTAAAGGACCGGTATTCACCTAGTCCTTATTGAATATATTCTCATATCAAAGTACATGACCTCTTTTCATGTCTCCCTTGTTGGATTCGTAAACCCCACGTGGCCATGTCCTTGACCGGCTAGAGAGCAAGGATGAGAAAGATCTAAGAGACTACTAGTAATTGAGGGAGCCTCTTTACTATTATTATTACTAACATATAACCCGTACAAAGCGCAGGATCATCTATATTAATCTAGCCAATTCAATTACTAAAGTAAAGAATATAATCAAATATAAACATGATATATTATTAGCATCATATTTTAACTAAAGAGTATCTTAATCATATAAAAAGAGAAAGCAAGATATTTTTACACAGTATAAATTAATTCAACCATTTCACGTAAAGAATATAATCAAATAATACAAAGTATTATATATTTTTTTAACGTTTAATCACATAAAAGAGAAATCATATAAACAAAGAAGTGTATATCAAGAAACCACTTTGCACTTGAAAGATGAAAAATTTAAAAGAGAAATATTTTTATTATAAAGGCTTTTTGTAAAATAGTAAAACACACGCGTATAATGCAGAGATTGTTAATTTAAAAAAAAAAATTGTAAAAAAAATAATAAAACACACGTTTAAAAAGTTTTTATTATTATTAGGATTATGAAGATGTATTTTAGTAGTAAGTGTTTATTATGATATTTTATGAAGATGTCTTTTTAGTTGTAGGAGACTTTTTTTTTTTAATTATTATCTGTTTATAAAAGAGAATTATTTAAACTTGATAGTCATCAAACAAATTAATTATGATACTATATTAAGATGTATTAAAAAAAAAAAATCAAACGTTCAATACCTTCAATGACTATCAATATGTGTCATACACTCATACCCAACTTTGTATGAATCATAATTCTACTAAAAGACTTCTTTTAAAAAATTTATTGTCCTAATCATAATTCTACTAAAAGACTTCTTTTTAAAAATTAATTGGCCTATTATTAAAAGAGTTCCTAAACAAATTTAATTCCATAAAAAATAGTAATAGTCAAACGCATATTTTTCAAAAAATGATCGGCAGGAAAGGACATTTATTCTACACGTTGTTTAGTTTTTTTTTTTATTTTTAATTTGGTGTTGATCATTAAATTGAACTAATCTAATCCTTTTTTCTTTTTCTTTTTTTTTAAATAATAATAATCTTAGATAAGTATATTTTATTAAGATGTATTTTAGTAGTAGGAAATTTATTTTAAAGAATTTGTAACTATCTGTTTTAAATTTAAAAGAGAAATATTTTTATTATAAAGGCTTTTTGTAAAGCAGTATTTGGTCTATAAAATAGTATAATCACATATAATGGAAATTTTAGAAACAGAGAAAAAAGAATAGCAAATATGTCAATTATAATTTGACTTGTATTTTTCTTTTATTTTCTGTTAATTATACGTGCATTAACAAACATTAGAAAAGCAAATAAATTCGCATAACCTTTCAATTTGCTTGAGTGTTTGAATTGAATCTCTTCTAACTCTGCTTGCAGAAAAACAAAGGACTTGCTTCCTTGAGTAAATTGGTTTTGTAAAGAAGACTATTGTTATTTTTTCTGTAACTGATTTGCAAGGGAAGAGAATGAATAATAAAACAGTTGTTTTTTCTATAACTGATTTGCAAGGAAAAATAATGAATAATAAAACAGAGGTAGCGTTTCAAATAATAAAACACACGCGTATAATTCAGAGATTGTTAATTTAAAAAAAAAAAAAAAATTTAAAAAAAAATAATAAAACACACGTTAAAACATATTTTAAAAAAAATATATAAAACACACGTTTAAAAAGAAAAAAAAAAATTGGTGTTGATCATTAAATTGAACTAATCTAATCCTTTCTTTAAAAAAAAAAAAAAAAAAAATTAGATAAGTATATTTTATTAAGATGTCTTTTAGTAGTAGGAAATTTATTTTAAAGAATTTGTAATTATCTATTTTTATTTAAAAGGTTTTTGGCATGAATTAAAATTTATAAAAACATACAAACAAAAAATACACGTTGTTCAAAATTTTTTTTTTAAAGATATTTCTGTGTTCATTAAAAAAAAATATATAAAACACACGTTTAAAAAAAAAAAAAAATTTGATGTTGATCATTAAATTGAACTAATCTAATCTTTCTTTAAAAAAAAAAAAAAAAAAAAAAAAAAAAAAAAAAAAAAAAAAAAAAAAACTAATTTTAGATAAGTATATTTTATTAAGATGTCTTTTAGTAGTAGAAAATTTATTTTAAAGAATTTGTAATTATCTGTTTTTATTTAAAAGGTTTTTGGCATGAATTAAAATTAATAAAAACATACAAACAAAAAATACACGTTGTTCAACTTTTTTTTTTTTAAGATATTTTGTGTTTACCATTTGATAAATAAACTGGATTAAGTCAAATTATTAAAACGTATCACTTGAGAAATAAAAACAATTGATAGACATGCCACTTGTCATGATATCAGATACTCTTGGTTTTAACGTTCATGTCTTCTGCTATTATATATTATATAGATATAGATTTTTTGTCTATATCTTCTTCTGGAGAAAATTATTCAAAATTCCCGAAATATAAATAAATGTGTATTCTCTCATCTTACATGAATGGTGGATCCTACGTACTAAATAAAAGCAGGGAGTACGCACATTTATTTTACTCCAAGAATACTAAATAATTACTCTCGATCTGAGGAGATGACGAGTAACATGTCTCATAAATCATAATTAAGACCCAACTATGGATATTTATTCCCCTAAATTAAGGGATTTACATAGAGATGCCACTTGATCTAATTTTGGAAACAAATCAGGAAAACTGTCTTCCTATTATTACATCCTAATAAATTAAAATTACATGGACAATCACTAATCTATGTCACTTGATCTGGCTTGTAGGCTACGTTATGGAATGGGAAGACATCAAACACCCACCCCAGCCCAATCTGGATATTGGTTTATAGGACGTAATGTCTGGTATCAATTTACCGTACACAAACATCAAATAAAGTTACAAGCAAATTAAAACTACAAAATTTTAAAAATTTCATGCTAGTACACGTCAAAGAAAACACAAAAGAAACATCATAAATAACTTAAATTTCAACCTCCAAGTCACTTGTTGGATTAAAACCTGAGATCACAAGTAAATATAAATTAAGTTAGATTTCCAGAAATGGAATCTGGAGACTTTTTATTCCACAAACATAGGCATCTTTCAGTTTCTTCAATGGATGGCTATGGTTGTTAAATCAAATTGAAATTATCCATCATGTGAATTCAATCCAGGATCATCATGAGCCATTTTTGCTGAATAACACATTACTGGAACTATTTCGCCAAACAACACTATCTCAAAGTTATTTAGAAAATTATAATTTTTTGTTTTCAAGAGACATTCATCTTGTACATCATGAACCTGCGATAATTTTTTAAATGACCACAAAATCAGATCAACAGGATGCACGCCATAATATTATCACATAATGAGTTAAAAAAAAAAAAATGTATTTCCCAAATAATTTAGAAATAATACTGATTAATCAAATAATTTTCAAAAACCGTATTATTGAGGAAGAAAAAATAAAAAAACCATGATCATGTAATAATATTTTATTTCCTCAAATGCTTGTCAAAATTTTATAAAAATCACTCCTCAAAAATGACAGGGTCACGTGAAACGCATTTGATCATGCATTTGATCATGATTATTAGTAGTATGATTAAAAAATCATACAAAATATATACGTTTTCCTTTTTGACATATCTTGTATATTCCAAGCTTGCTATGTTTATCAGTCAAATAATTGCTTTAGAAAAGTATCATAAATTTGGTCCCTAACTTTAAATATTCGAATAATTAAGAGCAACAGTCATAAATTTCTCAAGCTATAGTGCTAAAGTTTCAACTTACTATCAATAAATTACTGTAAATAGTAGGACAGTAAACTGCCAAACTTACAAAATTCAATTGCCTTCTTGGGTGCAAAGTGCAAACTTACTACGGCTGGAATAGAGCATAAAGTTTCCATGGAGAAGACCCATACACAGGGTAGTTCAATCCAACCTACCCTGCCGGAAAGGTTTGAAAAAATGACGGAGACAGCAAAAAATGTAAAGAATCAATCTTCAACACCAAAGATACAAAAGGTTATATTCTTGCTGCGAGATAATGACAAGGATTTAGTGAAGTACTATGAGCCAAGAGTTGTATCACTTGGTCCTATCCATTATCGTAATCCAAAGTACCAGCTTGGGGAGAAGTACAAGTTTGTATTGGCATGTGAGTTCATCGAAGCAAGCGGCAAGACTAAGGAAGAAGTATACAACAAGATTAAGGAAAAGATCGATGAACTAAGAAAATGCTTCGAGGAGGAGGTGACAAAGGAGTATGATGACGAGGAACTTACTTGGCTGTTGTTCGTGGACGGCTGTGCAATACTACAATTCATATACTGCACTGCTAACGATGATGAGTTCGAAGGGCTGAATATAAAAAATGACAGTGTAGCCTTTGGACATCAGGATTTGCTTTTGCTGGAGAACCAGCTTCCCTATCGTCTTCTCAAATGGTTGATGAGCTTGAGTGAGAAGAAGATAGAATTGGAGAAATCGATTGAAGATTTCATTAAAGTGCACCATCAGGTACCAGAGGATCAGCAATCATGCTTCCAAGATTGGTGCTGCTTAAAATGGTTATCAAGTTTTCTCTGGAAAAGATCAAAGTGGCAACAAGAAGAATGCGAGAAAGAAGAAAGCAGTTTATCAAAGAAGAATCCACAAGAACAAACAATATCAATGGAAGGAGAGCCCATCCATCTTCTCGACCTTCTGAGGACACGTCTCTTGGCTAATCATGATGGACAACGGGTTCCTAAAATCAACCGAAAGAAACGAAATGAACTTAATTGGCAATCCTATCGCAACGTTCAAGAGCTTCAAGCAGCAGGTATCCATTTGAAACGTAGTCAAAATAGTTGCTTGAGCCTATGTGACTTATCTTTTACTACATTGTTTTGGTGTTTTGGATTCCTTTGGCTTCCTCCATTAATAGTGGATGACTCAACTGGGCCCAAGTTCTTCAACTTGATAGCCTACGAGATGTGCCCCGATTTCCACAATGACTACGAGGTCAGCTCTTACATATCTTTCCTGGATTCACTCATTGATGAAGTAAACGACGTTAAGGAGCTAAGGAAAGCTGGGGTACTCTACAATCTCCTTGGCAGCGACCAAGAAGTGGCTGAACTTTTCAATGAGATAGGCACCGACTTGGTGCCTAACACCCAAATATATAGCTATGTCAGATCTGAAATTCAGAAGTACTACAAGAACAAGTGTTTGACCTGGATAACTCAGGCCCTTCACGAACATTTCAGCAGCCCCTGGACGATTATTGCTTTCTTGGGCGCATTGTTGGCACTTGCTCTAACTGTTGTTCAGACTTGGTATACAGTCGACTCTCCCCCAGGACCCTGCGAGGACACCTGCAAAAATTTAACACGAATCTTAACATCCAAAAGGTAAAATTTTATTTACTATAATCTTTCCAAGTGTGTCTATCTAGCTGAAGTACATGGTTTCTATGCCTTTGAGACGGTTGTTTCCAAATAAAAAAGGCTTTAGGTATTCAGGGAATCATGATTTTCACATGAGTCATCCCAAGGCCACATCATTTTATTAATTTCTTTACTTTGGTGTTGAAACTTTCATGTAACTCTATACTAAGTTAGCGTGATTGTACTTTCTAATTTTTGATGTAATGTGTGTGGAATGGAAAATAATTGTGTCAGAGTTTGTGTGTGATGTGTGTTAAGTGTTCTATGTAATCAATTTAAAAGCTGATTGTGTCACGAACTTTGTGGTCTAGTAGCATTGTCTGATTCCTCAAATGAGAAAAATCTCAATTCAAATCTCCTTCCACTGCTTGTTCTAATTTAAAAGTTTAAAGATGAATTAATATATACTTGATCTTATATTATGATTTAATCTTGCAAAATATGTAGCTCATATTATAATTTAATCTTGCAAACCCAAAGTCGCAGTAGACACGTTAAGAGCTTTATAGCTTAGTATTATTGCATGCTCTCCTAGGTTGCATGAGATACAACTCTCTATCCTCTCTTTTCTGCAACAATATTTCAGTTGCATTAGCCATTAATTGTGAGTTGCATCAACTTAATGCCACATTCTCATTGTACAGAGTTGTGGATCTGATTCCACCTATCAAGGGAAAAAATATTTTATGTAACGGTTATATACAATCTCTTTCACATGGGGGTGGACTCTACAAGGGTGGGACTAACCCCCATATAAGAAAGATATTGTATAAAACCGTTACACTAAATACCTACCTCCTATCAAAGAGGACAATTTGAGTAATGAGGGAAGATTATGTTCATTTTTGTGTCCCATTGAGTTCAATGACCTCCTTTTTTTTTTTTTTTTTTCCCTATATTATACAAGTGAATGATAGGGAGGAGATCATGCTTATAATTCAAACCAAATATTGAATTATTTCAATTAAAAATCCAAATAGAAAAAAATAAAAAAATATATCTTGTGGATTCTCAAATGATAGATGCAACAACCAACATAAAACAAGGACTTATCCTAGTAGACACTCCATTTTTGTGAAAGGTGAAAATTCAATTGCTTGGTTTAAAATTCCAAGCTTAACGACAAAATCGTCATTTCAAAAGCCCAAGAGTGAGAATGTCATTTTAGGCCATGTCGGCTTTTTTTAACTAAAGAGTTGGCCTAATACATAATCTGCATCAAAATGGAACCTAAAGAGAAAAGTAATCACTTCCCTGCACAAAAATTAAAATATTAGCTCAAAAAATGACAAAGCTAGCTTGATTCTCATTAGTTGAAGAACATTTCTTCTTCTTTTTATAGATACGATGGGATTTGAAACTTATGACATTCATTGTATTATTATTACTCTTTATTATTAAGTCAAGACACTAATGTGTTTTTATTTTAAGTAGACGAGATCAAACCCTAGTCCGTTATTTGACGATCAGAGATTTCACTAACTGAGTTAACTAGAACCCACGGTTGAAGAGCATCTTTAGGATAGACTTGAGAATACATGATAAATGTTAATTGATTTTAATTGGTCCTTGGATAGGAATACTTTTAATCAATTGAAAACTTTAAATTTCATTGGCCAAATTCAAGGAAAATAAATAAAAAAGTACATGTAATAAAAACCTAAAAGATAACGAGAAATTTCTAATTATTAAATTTATTATTTGTTCTTCTTAAATAAATAAATAATTTGATAATTCTAAATTAAAATCTAATCCCATTTAGGGTTAGCTTAATCAGAGATTCAAATTAAAAAAAAAAAAATTCACAGATTCAAATAAGGGGCTAATTCTGATAAATAAATAAATCGTGCAATTATCCTTAAAAATGTACAAAATTTGGAGCAAAATTGGATAGGTACCAAAAAAAAAAATTAGAGATCATAGGCCAAAAGGATTGTTTCAGCCCTTTGTCTCTAGATTCCTGAAAATTTGCTATTTACTCAATTTAATTTTTGGTGCAAATTCATTTCCCAATGTTTTTCCGGATAAATGCTTGATCAAAAAATTATTAGCATCGGTGGTTCCCAAAAGTTTCCAAAAATTGAAAGAGAATCAACAAGACAAGGACATTTTTTTTTTTTCTTCTGAAAATTGATCTCTTCTCTTACGTTAGTTCTCTAAAAATATAAAAAATCCTTTTCAACCAATTAAACACCATTTTCCCTCCCAGGAAATTTGATACAATGAAAGCATGAACACTCTATGAAAAAGCAAACCAATCACCTAGGAATTTAGCATAAATCCCTTCAGCAATATCATCATTACTCACAGAACATAAGCTCCATCGAAATTCAGGTAAGAGGCTCGTGAACCATTTGTAAGAGATAAGAACGTGCAAAGGGACAAAAGAGGATAATCCAAGTCAAGTTCATCATTAGATTCTTTGATAGGAGTAGCGCATGCAGATATTCCTTTGACTTTATTTTCTTTTGTTTGTTTATTTAAGCAAATTTGGGAAATGTCTCCATTCTCATGACCATTTTATTTAAGCAAATTGATTAAAATAGAAATAATATTTAGTGATCATGAAATGAGGGTTTGATAAGTCGATTTCTGTGTTAGTTATATGACTTCATTAAAATTGTTTTGGACTATGCACGAATTGGGATAGAGATAAAAATTCATATCATTAATCACCATGAAGTACATATGTATAATAAAATGCATTTTGCCTTATTACGTTGATCTTAGCCGAGATACATGAATTGATGATGCCTGTTAGGTATTATGAATTTTGTAATCTAATCCGTAATTGAGTGCATACAATGGATTTTTTTTTTTTTTTTTTTTGCACTGTTTGAAATGAACTCAAACTTTTTCAAAATTTTTTTACAAACTTTTAATTAAAACTGTTTAATCTAACTTCGATATTCAAAAAGGTGTGCTTGGTTCGGTAATGCCTCAATTAAGAAGACTATTTATGTATTGCATCAAACAAAGTATGAAGAATGAAATAGCGTGGTAGATCAAACGAGATAAATATATAGATATTTTGTATTAAAGTTTACAAAGTACAAGAAAGAAACTAAATTACACACTTGAACACACTTTTAAACATACTTTGAACACACTTGAATACATTTTAGATTACAATGGATCTCTTGTACATGGGTTGTGAAAGTTGAGAAGTAGACCTTTTTTGAAGAATAAACTTCTTATTAATAGTAAAAAAGGTGGCTATTTCATTATTTAAAAAAATAAATAAATAAATAAGAAAAAGAAAAGAGAAAAAAGTGGTTATTTTCATCAAATAACTATTTTTAGTGGTTTATTTTTAGGAAAATAACTATCTCAAATGTCTTGGAAATCATGACACATATTTTCCACATCATGGAACTTATTAGTTGTTATATCCTACTATTAAATTTTTTTATGCAGCTTGGAAATTATAACACATGTAAATGGAACTTGCAAGAATTTATTTTTATATAATCACACATATAATATAACCACAAATTTAGTACATTATGGTGGTCAATATATATATACGCTATATAATAAAATATTTTATGTGTAAACAGGCGCAAAGTTCATTCTTGTACATTGTTAAAAGTGAAAAGTTGCATTTAATCCATGGAAATGAATATTTATACAGGTGTGAGTGTGGAGTTTATTATACATAAATATTATTTTCTAACAAAATAAAATTCAAATTTTCCATCCTAGCTACTTTCTTGATTTGAAATCCAAAATAAGAAAAGAAAATTATTTTTGTGTTTTTGACAATTTATTATACACAAATAAAAAGGGAATCCATACTATTCAAACAAGAGTTAAAATTATAGAGAAAACAAAATAATTACATTTGACAAACAAGAACATACAAGAACAAATAAAAATAAACTGGAATTATTTCAGTAAGAAATCAGAGAAAGATTGCACTTAAAATAAAGAAAATGATCAACATTCAAACAAAAATTAAAATAGCAGAAAGAAGCAAAAATTATTGCATTTAATAGAAGGAAGAAACAAATAAATA
The DNA here is from genome assembly GCA_907173295.1 of Fagus sylvatica. Taxonomy (NCBI): domain Eukaryota; kingdom Viridiplantae; phylum Streptophyta; class Magnoliopsida; order Fagales; family Fagaceae; genus Fagus; species Fagus sylvatica. Next base: position 62,639,567 of record OU015761.1, on the reverse strand, counting down.
AAAGGCATTGGGTTCTCTACCCTAAACAGCGTATGCCACAATTGGAATAGCGTACACTTGGGCCATTCGAATAGAATCTTAGCAAACAAATGAACAATAAGAACCCTAAACGTGTATTATCGACGTACGCCTATACACCATTTGTAGGCATATGTGAATTCTCACAAAGATACTTTAAAGCTTTGGAAAATAGAATAGAAACAAACACCCTTGACCTACATCACCAAAGGCCCAGTACAAAACAAACCTTTGATCTAACCTTCCAATACTCCAATCCATTTCTCCTTTCTTAAAATGCCACAAGTCCATCACCAAGCCCACCATGAAACCCAACAAACTTCCTATTTTAAAACCCATCTACAAGCTCATTCCAAAGCTCACTATAAAGCCTAATTCAAGTTCTACAATCGGCCCATCAACTCAAAAAACGTCCCTCATTGACCAAGAAGGAACAAGTGATTCATTTGTCGAGCTTAAGGACTTCATAAATAATGTTCACAAGCCAAAATTCAAATGCAAGTAGATTTGAATAGTTTCTTCCAGTACTTCAAGAGTAATGAGGTTCAAGGCCAAGCTTCAAATTCTTGAAGCATGTCTGATGATCACCAAGACCATAGTCAACCTCTCTATGAGACCGACAAAAAATTGATAGAGCATAGACAAGATGGAACAAATGATGATGAAAGCTCTTAAATTTGATGAAACATTAGACTTGTAAACTCTATCCTTATCTTTGAAGGTCCCAGTGTCCCCAAAGTTAAAGATATCAAGATGTATCTAAGAGCTTTGAAGCTTTTAGGAGACAATTATGAATAACTCCTGAGTCCTGACCCAAATGTTTAAAAATTCATTACGCATGAATGCTCTCCAATGATTCCTCACTCGGGAAGATTCAATAACCAAGACTTTGGAGGACATTTGTACCAAATTCACTAAATAATATCGGTACAAATGTACAATATATAGATTGACATAATAAGGTGAGACTTAGAGATGAAAAAGCAAGACTTGAAGGAGACTTTTTCTGCTTTTATAAGAATAGAGCATATATATAGGCCGCACAAATGACAATAAGCCCTGAAGAGGAACATATTCAGATGGTTGTGAAGAATCTATTGCCAACACTGACCACACAGTAGGGTAGCGAATCCAACCAGGGTGGAGAGAGAGAAAGAAATAAAAATCCACTTTTATCCCTACAATTTATACCAAACTTGCTTGGTAAATAAAGACTCCTTCATGCCGTGTATCACATATGTACTTATTTTGTCTGAAGCACGATTCATCCTGTAACATTTCCCTCCTTTCTTTATGAAATGTTGATGCGAACTAAGTACAGGTTTGAATCATAGCAAAACTTTAACAAAAGTGCGCTAAATTATATTAGATACCAATCTTGCTATAAAAAGATGAAGGTGTAAGCCACAATTTATAGGAAAAGTCTTTATAGTTTGAAATTTGTACATCAGATACCTCGCTTGATTTAGTAAAAGGTGAAAAATTGTTTAATAAAGTCAAGCACAACTTCATCAAACCTAAATCATAAAACAAGTTTCGACTTCACAAAAGTACGTGGGTACATTTGATTCCTTGATATATGAATAAAGTTTAGGGTGGGCTCTTCCATACACTTATTTATAATATCTATAATATAAACTAAAAGCTGAAGTTGAGAAAATTTTTAGGCTTTCTCAAATACCACCACGTCAAATTTACTGCTCCCACACACTTCCACTTTCCCCTTCTCTCTATTTAATTCTCTCTCACACCTTTATTCCAAAAAAAAAAAATTCTCTTTCATGGCTGTTCCTCTACCCCACCTCTTCATCTACCTCTCTCTCCCTCTCATCTCTTGATCTTTCTGACTTCTTCATCTCCTCAACTAATTACCTCACCTTTTCATCTACCTCTCTCTCCCTCTCACCTCTTGAACTCCCGACCTCTTCATCCCCCTAATTAATTGCACCCCTAATTTTCTATTTAAATCCTGTGGTGAGACTCTTTTTTAGTCTCCCTGTACTTCCTATGGTTCTATTGTTGTTTAAATCTCAAAGGTGGGTTATTTCTCCTTTAGTTTTTTTGTTTATTTTTTGTTGTTGTATTCACCTAGGAGCTTTAAGTTATATCTCATTGTGAATAAAATTGTATAGGGTCATAGTTATGTTTGTAGTTCAGTCTGAAAACATTGCATATCATTGGAAGTTTTCCATGCATCGTGCGGGTTTGCGACTAGTATAGTATAAAAGCGAGACATTGACTCCATTTGATGATCATATAGTATAATAGCCACCTTTAATTTTTTATCAGATAGTATAATACTATATTTATATTGTCACGCCTCGAACCCAAGGTGCAAGCTCGACACGTGACAACGGCCGCACACCCAACATTACTTACCTTACCTGTGTGTGCAAGGCCTCAACAAAGTTTTAAACTTTTGACGAATCCTTCATAATTTAGAAATTGACAGTTCAAAATATATAGTCTCCAGTGAATTAATAGCTAAAGGAATCTTCAAAAATTACCGCCTGGCTTGGTAAAGTGACTGAACTGCCCATGCCATTGAAGGACCTAGGCTAACCGAGATCCTTAAAATAACATATACCACATGTGCCTAGTGCCAGTTCAATAGTATAGGCAATTTGGGCCACTGCATAAGGCCCCCAAATATAAGGAAAGGCTCTCAAATATTAGTCAGTAATATTTATTTTTATTTTTTAGAAAAGAAAATCTAATAAAATCTATAAATAAATAAAAATGTCCTAATTATAAACTAATAAAATATTTTCATAGAAGAAAAATATGGGTTATTAATTATCTTGTAGGAGGAATAATTAAGTCTCAAAATTTAGGCAATGGCTAATAGATAAAAATATATCTTATTGATGTAGAATGGACATCACATGTTTTTTTGGAACAGTGAAACCATCACAAGTCAGCACACAAGTTTGGAAAGCAGAAAAGCTCTATTAGAAATCATGATTTTGGCGCAAATGAAGGAGTTACGAAATTTGGTGAGTTGATTGGAATTGTCGCAAGGAATAATTAATTGATTTTTTAATTCATTTGGATAGGAATAATTTTATTCAATTAAAAAATTTAATTGGTCAAATCCAAGGAAAAGAAATAAACTTGCATAAATGTGATAAAAACCTAAAGGATAATTAGGAATTTTCAATTTTTAATCTATTATTTGTTCTTCTTAAATGAGTAATTAATATAATTTAAAAATCTAAAAACTTTTAGGGTTACCTTATAAATAAGATGATGGGCTAATTCTGATAAAAATCGTGCAAATATCTCTTAAAAAAATATTGAAAATAATAATAAAAAAATTGGGCTTTAGCCCTAGGTCAAATTCTGAAATTTTAAAAACATGTAAAAAAATAAATAAACCACTTTTATCCTAAAATGTATACCAAACTTGCTGGTAAAATAAAGACTCTTTCACGTGTATCACATATGTACTTAATTTTTTCTGAAGCACGATTCATCATGTAACATGCTCTCTCCTTGCTTTATGAAATGTTAATGCGAGCAAATTACAGGTTTGCATCATAGCAAAACTTTAACAAAAGTGCGCTACATTAGATACCAATCTTGCTACAAAAAGATGAAGGTGTAAGTGTAACCTACAATTTATAGGAAAAGTGTGTACACTTTGAAATTTGTACATGGCATACCATGATTTAGTAAAAGGTGAAAAATAGTTTGATTAAGTTGTGCACAACTTCATCAAACCTAAATCATAAAACAAGTTTCGACTTCACAAAAGTGTGTACTTTTGTTTCGTTGCTATATGAATAAAGTTCAAATTAAAATACTAGGGTAAGCTCTTCCACACACTTAGTGTATAATAGCAACCCATAATTTTATAATATAGTATAAACATCCGAAGTGCATAATCCTAAAAGTCTCAGTGTATATATAAACATCCGAAGTGCATAAACCTAACATTTGGAGTGTATACGGTATACCTCAAGCGGTTTCCATAAATCCATGTGTGTGTTGACATTGATGCAGCCATAGTAAATCAAACTACATGACTCGAACTATGGCTCAATGGCCAGAAAGCTCGAATCTCAGCTCGGCTTGACTCGGACTATGGCTCAACGGCTTGGATCTTGTCTCAAAGGCTCGGTAGCTCAAATCTTGGATCTTAGCTCAGATATTAGCTTGGCTTGACTCAGATCGCGGTTTAGTGGCTCGGATCTCAAATCTAGGATCTAGGATCTAGACATTGCATTAAAATGATACAAAATATTGTTCCAATTTTTTTTTGATAAAATATATTGTTCCAATTCGTAAATAAATATTACAATGCCTCATCTCCTAGTTATAGTCTAGATAATCCAAATATATCGCTTTGTCTCCTAATTACATCCTAAAAATATTAAAATTACATGGACAATTACTAATTTACATCCCTTGATCTAAGCTTGTAGGATAAATGATAGGATGAGAAGATATTAAGCATCCACCTCATAGGATGTAATGTCAGAGTAACAATTTACCCTACACAAACATCAAATAAAGTTACAAGCAAAACTCCGAAAATTTAAAACTTCCATGCCCAATACACGTCAAAGAAAACACAAAAGAGACATTATAAATAACTAAAAATTCAACCACACCATCAAGACACTTGTTAGATTAAAATATTTGATCACAAGTAAATATGAAGTTAGATTTGAAGAAATGAAATATGGATGGACTTTTTATTCCACGAACAAGATGCATCTCTCGATTTCTTCAATGGATGGATATGGATCTTAATTCAAAATTATCCATCATGTGAGTTCAATCCATGATCATGTTGTTGAAGACACTCTAAACTGCAGGTAGCTTGCAGTAGCTTAGAGTCTTTACTTCAGCAAAACGACAGCAGCTCAAGCCTGAGGTGGTATTGGGTTAAGACCTATGGGCTTAGCACATAAGGTGGAGTTAGGCCCAAGTCATGCTATTAGTGTGAAGCCCAGCTGGCAAAGTCCAACAGCTGTAAAAGCCCATGTGCTGCTAATAGCATGGGTTCGGTTATAACTGTATTTGATCTCTCTCTACTGAACTCTCTCTCTATATAAGTGTAAACTCTCATTGTATTTATTAAGCAAGAAATTCTAATACAAAGATCCTATAGTTTACACTATTCATTCATATAATTCTTCATCTCTTTCATATAACTCTTCATGGTATCAGAGCCATCAATGGCTTCTTTTGCTTCAAACACAAACACCAACATGCAAGCTCCACTTCTTCTTCTTTCCAATATGTCTAATCTGATGTCAGTGAAGCTCGATAGTACAAACTTTATTGTTTGGAAACATCAACTCTCTTCAATCTTGAAGGCATACTCTATGATCGATTTTGTTGATGGAACTATACCATCACCAAATCGTTTTCTCACAAATGCAGAAGGTGTTCTAACCACTGCAGTGAATCCTGACTTTCAACTCTGGAATACCAGAGATCAAGCTCTCTTGACCTTGATCAATTCAACTCTGTCTCCTTCAGTGTTGTCAATGGTAGTTGGCCACAATTCTGCTCAAGAAGTCTGGAAAACTCTTGAACATAGGTTCACTTCCACTTCAAGAGCAAATGTCTTGAATCTCAAGATTGAGCTACACAATCTCAAGAAAGGCACTGAGTCTGTAAGTCTATACTTGCAGAAAGTTAAAAATACAAGGGATAAGCTTGTTGCAGTGGGGATTTTGATTGATAATGAAGAGCTCCTTCACATCATTCTCAAAGGCCTGCCTCGAGAGTATAGTCCTTTCTGTTCTGCTATAAGAACCAGGAATGAACCAGTCAGCTTTGAGGAAATTATGGTACTTCTTCAGACTGAAGAGCAATCTATATCAGATGTTTCTGACTCTGGTAAAGATCTGCACTCTATGGCATTGTTTGCATCTGCTACAGCAAACAACAAGAACTCCAATTCTCAATCCTCCTTCTATGTGAATAATTCTCAGTCAAGAGGCAGAGGCAGAAACAACAATTCACATAGAGGTCGAGGAGGAGGCAGGTTCAATCACAACTCTCAGCATCAATACACTCAGAATCAGTATCAATCAAGTCCTTTCACTCAAGGGAGTTCTCCACTCCAACAGAAATCTGATGGTTCAAGACCTCAGTGCCAAATCTGTGGCAAACCAGGACATCAAGCTCTTGATTGCTACCATCGCATGGACTTTGCATATCAAGGCAGACATCCACCTGCAAAGCTGGCTGCCATGGCTTCAACTTCAAATGGTGCACAAGGAGGAGACACTTGGCTCACTGACACTGGAGCCACAGACCACCTCACTGCCAATATGAACAATTTGCAAGTTCAAACACCATACAAGGGCACAGATCAAGTTGCAGTTGGTAATGGTCAGTCAATCCCCATCAACAACATTGGACATGGTCAGTTAAACACTTCCTTTTACAAATTTAGACTTAACAATCTATTGCATTCTTCTAAAATCTCTTCCAACTTGCTGTCTGTCCATAAACTCTGCAAAGATAACACTTGCTCTTGTTACTTTGACTCTAATAAATTCCTTATTCAGGATTTACATTCGGGGAAAGTCCTCTACAAGGGTTTGAGTAGCAATGGACTCTACCCCATTCATACTCAACCATCTCCCTCATTTACTACTGCATCACCTACTGTTTCTGCATTTCTTTCTTCCAGAAATAAGTGGCAGCTGTGGCATCACAGGCTTGGTCATCCAAGTGATAGAGTTTTAGTTTCCACTTTGCCATCTTTATCTTCCTGTATTTCAGTTAGGAATAAGCATGTACAGCACCATTGTAAACACTGCCTCATTGGTAAAATGCACAAATTACCATTTGCACACTCTCAATTTCAAAGTACACAACCCTTAGAGTTGGTACACAGTGATGTATGGGGCCCTGCTCCAGTTTCTTCCTCTAATGGATATAAATACTATCTCTTGTTTGTGGATGATTTCTCTAAATATAGTTGGCTTTTTCTGCTTAAACAAAAATCTGATGTACTTGCCACTTTCAAACACTTTAAAGCCACTGTTGAAACACAACTTTCTGCACAAATCAAGTTCCTTAGAACTGATTGTGGTGGAGAATACACCTCCAATGCCTTCACAGATTTTTGTTCCTCTCATGGCATCACTCATCAGTTTTCATGCCCTCACACCCCTCAACAAAATGGTATTGTTGAAAGGAAACATAGACACATCATTGAATGTGCTCTAACCTTACTTTCCCATGCTAGTTTACCTACAACCCACTGGACCTATGCTGTTACCACTGCTATCCATCTCATAAACAGGCTGCCCTCACCTCACCTTTCCCACAAATCTCCTTGGGAACACTTGTTTCACAAAGCTCCAGATATTACCCACCTCAGGACCTTTGGATGCTTGTGTTATCCCTATCTTAGACCCTATAACACTCACAAGCTACAACCCCTGTCCACCCCTTGCCTTTTTACTTCAACAAAACGACAACAGCTCAAGCCTGAGGTGGTATTGGGTTAAGACCTATGGGCTTAGCACATAAGGTGGAGTTAGGCCCAAGTCATGCTATTAGTGTGAAGCCCAGCTGGCAAAGTCCAACAGCTGTAAAAGCCCATGTGCTGCTAATAGCATGGGTTCGGTTATAACTGTATTTGATCTCTCTCTACTGAACTCTCTCTCTATATAAGTGTAAACTCTCATTGTATTTATTAAGCAAGAAATTCTAATACAAAGATCCTATAGTTTACACTATTCATTCATATAATTCTTCATCTCTTTCATATAACTCTTCACATGTAACAATATTTTAATTCCTCATATGCTTGTCACAACTTTTTATTCCACGAGCAAGATGCATCTTTCAATTTCTTCAATGTATTGTTATGGTCTTAATTCAAAATGATCCATCATGACTTTAATCCATGATCATGTAACAATATTTTAGATCCTCATATGCTTGTCATAATCTTATTCATCACTCTTCAAAATTCACAGGGTCGTGAAAAATCCTTTTGATCATGCATGTGATCATACATACGATTTCCTTTTTGGACATAACTTCTACATTCCAAATTTGCTTTGTTTATCAAAGTCATATAGTTGCTTTAGAAAATCTATATTTGGTCCCCAACTTTAAATATTCGAATAAGAGCAACAGTCCTAAATTTCTCAAGCTAAAGTTTCCGCGTACTATCATTCTATCACTTATCCTAGTAAAACTAGCTACGACAGCAAACTGCCAAACTTAAAAATTTAATTGCCTTTTCTTGTTAGGAATAAAAACAATATTCCTAGAATTTGTGAGATGCAAAATGGAGAAGAACACACAAAGAAAAATTCACACGACACAAAAAAATTTACGTGGTTCACCACTTGGGCTACGTCCACAGAGTTGCAGCGATCTTTCACTATAAAATAGGGAGATTACAAAGGTGGCATGAAAAACACTCTCACTAACCCAAACCCCAAATACACCCAATAAGCTCTTTGTACTAAAGAATAATAACAGAGAAATATTCTCTCTATTCTTTCTCTCACGCAGCACTTACAGAAGGACAACACTAAAAATATCTTCTTTGTTCCTACTGCTGCTCCTTATTTCTTCTCACGTACAAAGCTTATATTTATAATAGGCTTGATATCAACTTCAATAAAAGCCAGCCGATAGTGCACACACAATTTCAACATTGTCAGCACAATCTTTGGCCAAATCTACAAGTAGCCAACTTGTATGACCTTTGGAGATTCATGGGTTATCATCCCATGTGATTCACACACATAGGCTTGACTATTTGGTGTTTTCTTCATTCATTTTATAGAGAAGTTGCCGTGACAATTTCTCTCTTCTCTTGCACATGTTGCAGCCGTAATGACTCATCAATTTGTCCCCCCACACCTTTGACTAAGGTGAGAACCATTTGTTGAAGTAGCCGACATGTAAGACATATGAGTTGCAATCCCATATGCCTCCACCTACTTGCATGTTTTCTTCTTTCTTCATAAGCCACAATTGTTGACTAAGGGAAATAATCCCATGTTATGCACCATTTGTATCTTCTACGGTGAGAAGCAATTTCTTCTTTCTTCATAAGCCACAATTGTTGACTAAGGGAAATAATCCCATGTTATGCACCATTTATGTATTGCACTAGTGCTCCACATAACTAACAATCTCCCACTTGGAGCACTGGTCCAATTACCAATACCAACTGCATGCCTCCAAGCATAATCGCCATCGCTACAACTCGTTCACCTGTCCTCAAGTTAGAAGACCAACTGAAGTTGAACACAACTTCAGTTTCTCAATGGTAACTCCTTTAGTTAACATGTCTGCTGGATTCTTAGCTCCAAGAATCTTCTCAAGTGTTAATTGCCCACCATCAAGCAGAGAACGAATAAAATGATATCTCAATTGTATGTGCTTTGTTCTGGAATGAAATGCCGGATTCTTTGCTAGAAAAATAGCACTCTGACTATCACTGTGTAGAATACCTTTCTTCTGCCTTTGACCCAACTCTTCCAAGAAACCTTGTAACCAGACCATCTCTTTTCCTGCCTCAGTTACAGCCACATATTCTGCTTCTGTGGTAGAGAGAGCAACTATCTTTTGCAACCTTGAAACCCAACTTACTGCAGTACCACCCAAAGTATACACATAACCAGTGGTACTCTTCCTAGTGTCAACATCACCAGCTAAATCGGAATCAACATAACCTGTTAATTTCATATCAGCTCCTGTGAAGCAAAGAGATGTGCCTAAAGTACCTTTTAGATACCTCAGAATCCACTTGACTGCCTCCCAATGCTGCTTTCCTGGGTTACTCATGTACCTACTCACAACTCCCACTGCATGTGCAATGTCTGGTCTTGTACAAACCATAGCGTACATAAGACTACCAATAGCTGAGGCGTAAGGCACCTTGCTCATGTAAGCCTGTTCCTGCTCCGTCTTTGGTGACTGATCCTTAGTTAGTCTGAAATGACTACCCAAGGGTGTGCTTACTGGATTTAGCTTCATCCATGCTAAATCTGCTGAGGATCTTTTTTACATACTCTGTCTGTGAAAGCTTCAATGTACCATTGGCCCTGTCTCTGATGATTCTCATACCAAGGATTTGTTTTGCAGGTCCCAAATCCTTCATTGCAAACTGCTTAGACAGTTGTTTCTTCAAGTTGTTAATCTCCTCAATACTGGACCCTGCAATGAGCATATCATCTACATACAATAATAAGATGATATAAGAGTTGTCAAAACTCTTAACATAACAACAATGGTCTGCTTGACACCTTGTGAACCCAGTACTATACATAAAGCTGTCAAATTTCTTGTACCATTGTCTTGGGGCTTGTTTCAAACCATACAAGCTCTTTCTCAATTTGCATACTAGGTTCTCCTTTCCTTGCACTATGAATCCCTGTGGCTGACTCATATAAATATCTTCCTCCAAATCACCATGGAGGAAAGCAGTCTTCACATCTAATTGTTCAAGATGTAAATTCTCTGTAGCCACAATTCCCAGTACTAATCTGATTGTAGTCAGCTTCACAACTGGAGAGAAGATATCAGTGTAGTCAACACCTTCCTTCTGTTGAAACCCCTTGACTACTAATCTGGCCTTGTAACGCTTGCTTCCATCATGCTCTTCTTTCACCCTGTACACCCACTTGTTGTGTAGGGCCTTCTTCCTTTGTGGTAACTCAGTTAGCTCCCAAGTCTGACTTGTCATAAGTGAGTTCATCTCGTCCTTCATGGCAAGCTCCCACTTGATTGAGTCTTCAATCTGCAAAGCTTCATCATAGCTCTCAGGTTCACCACCATCAGTTAGCAAAATATAAAACAAAGAGGGTGAAAATCGTTGTGGAGGTCTAATGTTCCTGGAAGACCTGCGAACAGTAATTGCAGGTGTACACTGTTCTACTTGTGGGTTTGCATTCTCCTTCTCTTCTTGACCACTGTTCTGCATGGTGTTATTAGAAAATTCATCTAAGTTGACAAACTCAGACTTCTTTTGTTCTACCTTCACGTCATCTAGTTTTGTACTTGACCTGTCCTTGTACATAACCTGTTCATTAAATATTACATTTCTACTTCTGATAACCTTTCGATTTTGATCATCCCAAAATCGGTAGCCAAAGGTCTCATCTCCGTAGCCAATAAAAAAACATTTTCTAGACTTAGCATCTAGTTTGCTACGTGCATCAGAATCAATATGAACATAAGAGACACACCCAAAAACTTTCAAATAGGAAAGATTTACCTCCTTTCCGCTCCAAACCTCTTCAGGTATTCTGAACTCCAAGGGGACTGATGGTCCCCGGTTTATCAAATAAGCTGCAGTGTTAACTGCATCAGCCCAGAAAGTTTCAGGTAACCCAGCATGCAACCTCATACTTCTGGCACGCTCATTGAGGGTCCGATTCATGCGCTCAGCCACACCATTCTGTTGTGGTGTCCTAGGAATAGTCTTCTCCATTCTAATTCCATTTGCAGCACAAAACTCCTTGAACCCTCCATTTATGTACTCTCCTCCATTATCTGACCTCAGACATTTCAGCTTTAAATCTGTTTCAGTCTCAACCATGGCCCTCCATTTCTTAAAGGTCTCAAATACCTCAGATTTATTTTTCAAAAAATAAACCCATACCTTTCTACTCGAGTCATCAATGAATGTAACATAATACCGTGAACCTCCGAGGGATGCAATTGGGGAAGGCCCCCACAAGTCTGTATGTACCAGCTCCAATTTTTTAGATTTTGGTGTTCTGCCGCCTTTTAAGAAACTAACCTTTTTCTGCTTCCCAAGAATGCAACTTTCACACATGTCAAATTCAACAGACTTTAAATTTGGTAGTTTACCTTTTGACAAAAGAACTTTCATCCCTTTTTCGCTCATGTGACCAAGCCTACGGTGCCACAGGTTTGTATCAGCACCTGCTTCAGCAACTGCAATCGTGTCTCTTGGACTTGTAGTCATATACAAAGTACCAGTTTTCTTTCCTCGAGCTACAACCATAGCTCCCTTTGTGATCTTCCATGTACCACCCACAAAGAGTATTGCGTGTCCTTCAGTATCAAGTTGTCCAACAGAAATTAGATTTCTTTTCAACTCAGGAACATGTCGAACCTTTTGCAACAACCACACAGACCCATTAGGCAGTGTAATGCGTACGTCTCCCATACCCACAACGTCCAAGGCTTCGTCATCAGCCAAATACACCTTGCCAAAATCACCTGCAACATAATTCTGGATGATTTCTCGGTGTGCAGTGGTATGAAACGAGGCTCCTGAGTCCAAGACCCAGGATTCAATGGGACTGTCAACAGAGAGAAGTAGTGCATCATGCACTTCTTCTGTCACGACATTTGCAGAGTCGTTCTCATTCTTCTTTTTCAGTTCCCAGCAATTCTTCCTAATGTGGCCGGTCTTGCCACAGTTCCAACATTCCAATTGTCGCCCTGGTTTGGATTTACTTCTACCTTTTCTGGATTTTGATCTGCCCTCGATTATAGTTTCTGTCTTTTCCTCTACCTCTTGCCTCAAGGTTTAAGGCAGAGCCAGAACTTGAGGTTTCACCTGCATCTCTCCTACGAACCTCCTCGCCTAGAATCAGGTCTCGAATATCATTATATTTGAGTTTGCCTTTCCCAGCAGAATTGCTCACTGCCATTCTCATAGCCTCCCAACTGTTTGGCAAAGAAGCCAAAACAATTAATGCGCGGATCTCATCATCAAATTCAATCTCCACAGAGGATAATTGATTAGTGATCGTATTGAACTCATTTAGATGTTGCGCCACAGCAGTACCTTCCGCCATTTTTAGATTGAACAACTTCTTCATCAGGTGCACCTTATTGTTGGCCGATGGTTTTTCATACATGCCACACAAAGCCGTCATCAGTTCCGCTGTAGTCTTTTCCTTCACAACGTTATGTGCAACTGTTCTTGACAAAGTTAATCGAATAACTCCGAGCACCTGTCTATCAAGAAGAGTCCATTCTGCATCTTCCATATCTTCTGGTTTCTCCCCCAAAAGAGGTAGATGTAATTTCTTCCCATAGAGGTAATCTTCTATCTGCATTCTCCAATACCCAAAATCTGTGCCGTCAAACTTCTCGATTCCGGATACCTTTCCTTCTTCTCCGGTCATTGCTCCCACTCGAACCTATGCTCTGATACCAGTTGTTAGGAATAAAAACAATATTCCTAGAACTTGTGAGATGCAAAATGGAGAAGAACACACAAAAGAAAAATTCACACGACACAAAATTTACGTGGTTCACCACTTGGGCTACGTCCACAGAGTTGCAGCGATCTTTCACTATAAAATAGGGAGATTACAAAGGTGGCATGAAAAACACTCTCACTAACCCAAACCCCAAATACACCCAATAAGCTCTTTGTACTAAAGAATAATAACAGAGAAATATTCTCTCTATTCTTTCTCTCACGCAGCACTTACAGAAGGACAACACTAAAAATATCTTCTTTGTTCCTTCTGCTGCTCCTTATTTCTTCTCACGTACAAAGCTTATATTTATAATAGGCTTGATATCAACTTCAATAAAAGCCAGCCGATAGTGCACACACAATTTCAACATTGTCAGCACAATCTTTGGCCAAATCTACAAGTAGCCAACTTGTATGACCTTTGGAGATTCATGGGTTATCATCCCATGTGATTCACACACATAGGCTTGACTATTTGGTGTTTTCTTCATTCATTTTATAGAGAAGTTGCCGTGACAATTTCTCTCTTCTCTTGCACATGTTGCAGCCGTAATGACTCATCAATTTGTCCCCCCACACCTTTTGACTAAGGTGAGAACCATTTGTTGAAGTAGCCGACATGTAAGACATATGAGTTGCAATCCCATATGCCTCCACCTACTTGCATGTTTGCTTCTTTCTTCATAAGCCACAATTGTTGACTAAGGGAAATAATCCCATGTTATGCACCATTTGTATCTTCTACGGTGAGAAGCAATTTCTTCTTTCTTCATAAGCCACAATTGTTGACTAAGGGAAATAATCCCATGTTATGCACCATTTATGTATTGCACTAGTGCTCCACATAACCAACATTTCTTTGGGTGCAAATTACTTGCTATGGCCGAAATACAGCATGTTGTTTCCATGGGGGAGCTCAGCAGCGACAGTGATGAGGCCGAGATACAGATCATTTCAATCCCAACTACTTCCCTGATGGCAAGGTTTAAAACGGTAAACGAGGCAGCAGAAGAAAATAAGAAGAATCAATCTCAATCTCAATCTCAATCTCCAACACCAAAGATACAAAAGGTCATATTCTTGCTGCGAGATTCCAATTTCGAGAAGTACTATGAGCCAAGAGTGGTATCACTCGGTCCTATCCATCATGGTAAGGAAAAGTACCAGCTAGGAGAGAAGTACAAGCTATTATTGACATCTGAGTTTGTCAAAGACAGCGGCAAGGATATAAACGCTTTGTACATGAAGATTGAGCAGAAGATTAAGAAATTGAGGGACTGCTTCGAGGAGGAGGTGATCAAGAAGTATGATGGTGATGATGAGGGACTCGCTTGGCTTTTGTTCGTGGATGGCTGTGCAATACTACAATACATGTATTGCGCTACTAACAAGGACAAGTTCGTTGACTTGAGTATAAAAAACGACAGTGTAGCCTTTGCAGATCAAGATTTGTTTTTGCTGGAGAACCAGGTTCCCTACTGTCTTCTCAAATGGTTGATGAGATGGAGCAAGAACAAAGACTTGGAGAGTTCGATTGATAAATTCATCAAAGGGCACGTTGAAGTACCACTACCAAAGTATCACTCATCAATTTTCCGCTGCGCATGCCTAAGTTCGTTATCATGGAATCGTCGGCAAACAAGGAAGCAAAAACAAGCGGGAACACGAGATCCCACTCATCTTCTCGACCTTCTGAGGACAAGACTCTTGGATAATCATCAACCAATCAATCCAAAGAAACAAAACGGACAAAATACTTGGCAATCCTACCGCAACGTTCAGGAGCTCCGAGCAGCAGGTATATATGTGGAACGTAGTAAAAATGAAAAATGTTGCTTGAGTGACATATCTTTCACTAGGCTAGCATGTTGTTTGGGATACCTTTGGCTTCCTCCAATAACTGTGGATGACTCGACGAGGCCAAAGTTCTTGAACCTGATAGCCTACGAGATGAGTCTGGATTTCAAAAATGACTTTGGGATCACCTCTTACATCTCTTTCCTCGATTCACTAATCGACGAAGCCAACGATGTTAAGTTGCTAAGGAAAGCAGGGGTACTGTACAACTGCCTTGGCAGCGATGAAGAAGTAGCTAAACTCTTCAATGAGATAGGCACCGACTTGGTGCCTAGCAACGAAATATATAGCGATGTCAGATTGGAAATTCAGAAGCACTACAATAACACGTTGAGGAACTGGATAGCTCAAGTCATTCACGACCATTTCAGCAGCCCCTGGACATTTATTGCTTTCTTTGGCGCATTGTTGGCACTTGCTCTAACCATCACTCAAACTTGGTATGCTGTCCACCCTTCCTCAGGACCCTGCGATTAACACGAAACTTATTCTCCAAAAGGTCAAAACTTGTTTACTGTACTCTTTCCAAGTGTGCCTATCTAGCTGAATTACATGGTTTCTATGTCTTTGCGATGGTTGTTTTAGTTTTGTAGGTTTCATGCAAGTCTGAAATAAGTCAGCGTGATTGTACTTTCTAATTTGATGTAATGTGAGGATTAGAAAATAATTGTGTCAGAGTTTGTACTTTCTAATTTGATGTAATGTGTGGATTGGAAAATAATTGTGTCAGAGTTTGTGGGTGATATGTGTGTTATGTGTTATATGTAATTGTAAACCCAGAATTTTATAGTTAAGTGTATATGGCCGGATTTCCCAAATGAGAAAAACCTCGATTAGTTCAAATCTCTCTTCCACCAGAGGTTGTACCAATAAAATAAAAATAAAATAAAATAAGGTTTAAAGATGAATAAATACTTGATCCTATATTAATTATGATTTAATCTTGCAAAATATGTAGCCTCTATTATGGTTTAAAGAAAGGTTGCAATACACACATTATTCTTTCTATCATCTTTTTTCTAGTACAACAATATTAGCTAGTAAAGGTTCATTTTACAATACCCACTCTTTTTGTGGGTATGGTACTCACTCAATTGGTATCATCAAATATAATGTAAATACTATCATATGTGATATAAGTATCATCCAATGTGATATTGATACTATTTAATTTTTTATATATATTAAATTTGAATAATAAATAAAAATTTAGGATACCATCATATGTGATATTGGTATTATCCAATGTGATGTTGGTATTATTTAATTTTTTAAATATATTAAATTTGAATAATAAATAAAAATTTAGGTTACCAAGTAATGTGATAGTAAGTACCATCATGTACGACATTGGTACCATCAATGTGAGATTTTATTTATTAGAGGTACCGTACTCACATGGGTATTGTAGAATTACACGCTAGTAAAGGTCTATGTGAAGAGTTGGATGCAATAGTTCGGAAATTCTGGTGGAGTCTGAAATCTAATAGCAACAGGTTCTACACACCTTTGGCTTGGTCTAAATTATGCAAACCCTGTTCTTTGGCGGGTTTGGGTTTCGGAGAATTTGAATACTTCAATGAAGCTATACTAACCAAGCTCGCTTAGTGGGTTTTGTCCAACAGAGACAGTTTCGGTGTTAAGAGCCAAATATCATGTTGGGAATCAATGGCTACAATCAAATGCTGCTAAGTCAACATCATTTACTTGGTGAGGTCTTGAAGGGGTTCGCTCTCTCTTTTCTCAAGGTGCCTACATGCTAGTTGGTTCTAAGGAGCAAATCTTGGTTTGGAATGATCCTTTGGATTCCAAATATGCCTCATTGTAAACCTCAGTCTCATATTCCTAAAGACATTCCTCCTGTAATTGCAGTTGACTCTCTTATGACACAAGACAAAAGTGGCTGGGATCTTAGTAAGCTTCAGAACCTCTTTGATGATGCCACTATTCAAGCCATTTTGAATATCCCCAAGTGGAATACAGCTCAAAGAGACCCATGGATTTGGAGGAAGAATATTTCAGGGTCACTAACTGTCAAGTCAGCATACAAGGAAGCTATCAATCTAGATCTCCAGGGGTCATCTCTGTTGATTTGGGGTAAGATTTGGAAATCCCATCTCCATGAGAGGCTAAAAATGCATCTTTGGTGGATTACTTCTAACCTTGTGCCAACCAGAAGTTCCTTGGGTAGATTTGCAGTAGATATTGATGATTTATGTCTAATATGCAACCATCAGCCAGAAACAATTGTTCACCTCTTTTGGGAATGCTGCTTTGCTCAAGCTCTTTGGTTTTGGAGTACTTGGAGTATCAAAACAAAGTTTTTTAATATGGCTGATGTAGTTAGTCTCATTGAGTTCTTTTATAACCCCCAATCAAGCTCTGTTTTAATCAGGAAGATAAGAAAAATTTTCTATTAGTTGGCGCCATCACATTAGACCAGATCTGGAAAACTTGTAACCTGAGAGTGCATGAGGCGAAGGTGGTTGATGTGGATAGGGCTCTTCAGGACATTCATATGAGAAGTAGGGAATTCTGGTATGTACAAAAAATTCCATCCTTTGCTGTGTGTACTGCCATTAAAGGTGTTTGGAAAAATCCAAGACAGGGATGCTTAAAGTTTAATTGTGACGCTGTTGTGGGACCCGTCTTTTCTAGCATTGTAGTAGTGGCTAGAGATTGGAGAGGGATAGTGGTTTTAGCTACTTCTAAAAAAGTTAATACCACTATCTCTCTCCATGCTAAGGTTGAAGCCATTCTTTAGGCTACCTAGCTTGCTGAAGATTTAGAGGTGGCTGAAGTTTAGTTTGAAAGCGACTCTAAGCTTTGTATGGATGTTGTTCTTGGGACTTCTTCTATTCCTTGGCGTGTTCATGATATTATCAATAGTATCAAGCATTTTTTTGTGAATCATCCGTCATGGCTAGGCTTCTGGGTATCTAGCAAAGCCAATGGTGCCCCCCATGCCTTGGTAGATTGGTCCTTTAAATCTCGTTGTTGGGGTCCTTTAAATTTTTGTGATGGACCTCCCTCTTTTATAAATGCTTGTTTAGCTGACTAGGGGCTACTCCCCATTAATTGATTTTTGTATACTATAAGTTGCTAGGTTATTTCCCTCTTAATGAAGCATTATTCACATTAAAAAAAAAAGAGTTGGCCTAACACATAATATTGGACCTTCATGGACAAAGTAGTCACTTCACAAAAAAATAAAAGATTATTTCAAACAGTACCTAAGCTTGATTCTCATTTGTTGAAGAACATCTTCGTCTTCTTCTTTTTTGTTTTTGATAGATATGAAAATATCTGCTCCCTTACGAGTGCTATTTATCTTAATTAACTAGAGATTTTACCAATTGAGTTAACTAGTAAGAGACTTTAACAGTTAAGCTAACTGGAAAAACATCTTTAAGATAGACTTGAGCATACATGATAAATGTTGATTGATTTTAATTGGTCCTTGGATAGAAATTGTATTAATCAGCTAAAATTTTTAAATTTCATTGGTCAAAATCAAGGAAAACAAATAAACATGCATTCATGTGATAAAAACCTAAAAGATAATTAGGAATTTCCAACTATTAAATTTGTTTTTCTTATTCAATAAATAAATAATTTGATAATTCTAAAATCTAATTCCTTTTAGGGTTAGCTTAATGATCAGATGAAGGGCTAATTCTAATATAATCATGCACTTATCCCTTAAAAATGTAAAGCATTTGGAGAAAAATTGGATAGTTCCAAAATATATATATATATATAGAGAGAGAGAGAGAGAGATCAGAGATTCAGAGGTCAAACATTCGAAATTGGGGTTTTCTTGTGTTCTCAAGTTTTTCTTCTAACCAATGACTTGGTGCTAATTGAGTTTTGATTGTTTGCGATGATTTTTCATTATTTATTAGTTTAATATGTGATGGACATGAAATTATGAAAATTATGTGATTTCTTGCGATAAATGTGTGGTAATTGAGACATGAGTGGGGACCGTTTTAGTATTCGTCTCTTTAACACCTAAAGAGAAGGAATCTAAAATGTACCATTTGAACCAACGCGACACTCCTTACATCACATTTTGGGAGGTATAATGTACTAACCAATGAATGACCTTAAAGCTTACCCTTCACCTTCATGTAATGGCCCTATTTAGAACCTACATTTTGGTCAACTGACCCATACAAAACTTGCATAACATGCTTAATTTGCTTATGATTAACCTTTGAATGGCAATAGATGAACCATGTTTGCTTGCATAAAATTTTGGGCCTAATGTTTGGCATTTATTCAACAACAAAAAAAATCTAAAATTTCCAATGTATTTAAGGTGGAACTCGGCCTCGAGATAATGAAGGAAGCTTCAAAAGGGCTTCACCATTCATCGTGCAGTCATATGAGATTTGGGATCCAAGAACTGCTAGGGCTTTTCCTAGAAGCTCTAGCTCAACTGGTGAAGAATCATACCAAGGTTCAAACTCATATCATGGCCCAATCATACTACCCTTGACCCACATCACCAAAGGCCCAACACATCACAAACCTTTGATCTATCCTTTCAATACTCCAATCCATTTTTCCATTCTCACAATGCCACAGGTCCATCTCCAAGCCCACACCATCAAGGCCAACAAATGACCTATTTCAAACGTCCACCACACCATCTTGTCTTATACCACCTAAATATATATAATATTGTCCACAAATAACGGATATCATTATCCATAAATTTGAACATGTTCACAAATTGTGGACAATATTATCCACTTATTAAGTAGTATGGAATAATGATGTAAAATGATGGTATGAAAATATAAAAACCCTTCCAAATCCACCTCTTGCCCCACACTCCAAGTCTCCAACCCACAATTATCTTCCTCATCAAGCCCATCAACCCAACAAGCGTCCCCATGGCCCAAGAAGGAACAAGTAACTCATCTACTGAGCTTAAGGACCTCATAAATAATGTTCACAAGCCAAATTCAAATGCAAGTAGATTTGAATAGTTTCTTCCAGTACTTCCAACTTCCAAGAGTAAGGAGGTTCAAGGCCAAGCGTCAAGTTCTTGAACCATGTCTGATGATCACCAAGACCAAGAGTAAGATGCACCAAGCCCATAGTTAACCTCTCTATGAGACTGACAAAAAATTGATAGAGCATAGACAAGATGGAACAAATGATGATGAAAGCTCCTAAATTTGATGAAGCATTAGACTTGTGAACTCTATCCTTATTTTTGAAGGCCCCAGTATCCCCAAAGTTAAAGATGTCACCCCTAGACAAATCTGATGGAATAAATCCATGCGATATGTAGAAAATATTGATGTAGACGATAAAATCTCAAGTCTTTAATTGACTAAAAATAATTTATAATAATATTATTTATTGAAAATTAGATAAAATATATTTATTTAAGGTAGTGGATTACAATTTCATTGTTCCTTTGATTCTTCTCTTCAAGTATGATTTCGACTCGAGGGCTTCAATAAGCTTATTCTTGGATCGAAATGAGTTGATGAAAAACTTGTAGACAAACTTCTAGGCTTTGACTTGTTTCGAAGTTCTTCGTTCTTTGCGTTCTTCTTGTTTTTCGAATGTTCTTTGTATTCGAAGGGTTGTGTGTGTTGAAGTTCTTCATGGCTTTTGGCTTGAATCCGATGAATCTACATTGATCAAAGTCCTTGAACTTTCTGGAGGTTTTGGAGCTTGATTCCAGTAGAACTTTGAAGTTTGGAAGAATGATTTGAATAAATAATCTTCGATTGTCCTTTACCTTCCTCCAATTACTGTGAATAACGCAATGAGGACTAAGTTATTGAACTTGATAGCCTACGAAATGTGTCTGGGTTTCGAAAATGACTTCGAGATCACCTTTTACATATGCTTCCTTCAATCACTAATCAGTAAACCAGAAGATGTTAAGGAGCTAAGGAAAGCAGGTGTATTCTACAACTTCTTTGGCAGCGATAAATTAAGAAGTAGCTAAACTCTTCAAAGAGATGCCCACCGACTTGAACTCTTACTCTGATTCTTATATAGGAGTCGAAAAAAAAATTCAAGAGTACTATGGAACGTGGATGAATAGGATGTCTCGATTCTGCCATGACAATTTCAAAGGCATCTTGATTTCACTATTAGCGCTCGTTGTGGGTGTTATAGGGGTCATATTAAGTCGCATACCGACGGTCAACCCAGCTTCACAAAGGCACAGCTAGCTCCTCACAAGGCAACTTAACTTTCGGTTGCATCTTTTGTAAGATTCATCACCGACTTCATCATTTCACGGTGACTTTTTATAGCAATTTGCATGTCCTTAGGATGAGTGGTAGACTATTACTAATAAGGAGTTGTCTTTGTTGACAAATCATTTACTTTTGTTCAACTTGGGTGAAGAGTTGTATGATGCGTGTCTTAAAGTGCCTGTAATATTTGAAGTATAAAATTTTTTTTCTCTTTCACTTAGAATTCCATGGTGTATTTTGATGAGTACTTTCTTCCGGAGAGAGATCACATTTAAGTGAGTAAACATCACTAAATGTGGATATACATCCACTAATTGTTTCTCCAATTTAATTTTGAAATCTTGTAGAATACATTAATTCTAAATTTCTACTATCTCCCATAAATTTATTTTCAAGTAAATGGTACTATAGGAGTTCTTTTAGTCTTTTCCAATGACACTTAGGCATGGGGCATCTGTGCTTGTGCCATGTCCAAGGCTCATTCATGCATTATTACATGAATCTCTATCTATACTATAATGTAAAACCAAAACTTTTTTGACTTATTTTTTTGTTGACTTCATAAAAATTGGACATATCAGCTTTTGGGTCCTCAGAATTTTACACGTCATTGTTAATTTTTATTAATTTTTGTAATCTATGTTTTGCATTTAGTTTATATAGCCGATCTGCTTCTTCCTAACTTAAAAACAGAACAAAAAAACTGCTTCTTCCCCTTCGACAAGTTGCTGCCTGGTGCTTTGGAAGCCTAAGGCAGTATCTTAGATCTCAACGACCTCTCATTCATTTTTTTGTTCTCATTCTTTTTTTTTCTCTCTTTTTTTAATTCATACCAATGTGCTTAGTGGGTTAAGCAGTTAATTGAATTGATGGAATTTTAGGACTTACTATAGCACACGGGGTAAGCAGTTAATAATATGTTTACAACGGTAATCTAAATTTGTTTAACAATTCGTCCATGCTAGAAAGCATTCTTGCTAAGCAAAATTAAATATATGATTATAGAGAATAAAAATTAAAAATAAAATTTAATGTTGTTTTGATCATCTATCATCTATGTACTTGCATTTCTCTTTTTGCTCTAAATCAATGTGCATACCCATCATTGTTGAAGAAGTTCTGGATCAAATTAACTTCTCCTATTTTTAATTCTATAGTTCTATTAATTTATTAACTAGCTTTGACCTCAAAAATCACCAAATCTAATATGAAATTGAAATTAATTTTTTTAAGAGATTTTTCATGCTACCTAAATGGCTTAAATATTGGTAAGATGGTCACTGATATGTAATGTCATTTGATAGATGGTTGGTAATGTTGGTGACAAGTATAATTCTTACATTAAAGAGCATTCAGTTGTATTCTTCAATATTTCTTTAGATATTATGATGTAGGAAAAAATATGCAGTTTAATTTTTTGTTGTTTATTACTTTTGATATGTTCATGTAATTTTCAGAATATTAAGTTTAGGGTTGTTATTTCCTTGATTTTAGGTGTTTTTAATGTTTTTTAGGTTAAATTAAGGTCCTATTATGGTAGGATATCAATTAGGGTCGTAGCCCTAAAAGTGGCCTCCAAGTCGGCAAACGAATTTTGTTTAGATTTTCTATTTTCCAGGGTTTCCTAAGGGTCTCTTAGTAGCCTAGGCATTCCTTTGTATTTATATTGCTTGTAGCCGTTAAGGCAAAGAAGTTCATTATTTAGTAAATTTATTCATAAAAGTTGTTCTCTTTTATTTTCTGGTGGATTCCAGTATTTCTCCTAGTGGATTCAAGAAACCCCTTATGAATTCAAGGGTTAACTTCTTAAAATAGACGTGTTCTATTTCTTGTGAATTCTATCTACGTCAGTTGGTATCAGAGCGTTGTCCTACCCTGGAATGGTGGCTAAGATGACGACTCAGGACTATGGCATCCATAAGCAGTTCACCAAAACTTGCTTGTTAGTCAAAGTATTTACAACAATAGGAATTGTGGGAGTAATAGGGATAATTGTCGCAGAGATATAACTCATGGACAACCTATTGGTAAGCATGTTTCCTTCCATGCTAGACATAATGATTATAGACATCATAAAAGAATTGCAACATTTAACGGTTATTTTTGTAAGGAAGATTTTCTTGATTGGTTACTTGACATAGATGATTTCTTTGACTATATGGATATTCCTGTTAAAAAATAAATAAAAAATTACAATTGCATTATATAAGCTTAGTAGATATGCCTTAAGTTGGTGGGAACAAATACAATCTCATAGGCTCTGACGAGGTAAAGACAAAATTCGTTCATGACCAAGGATGAAAAAGATGTTTGCCATTGAATTTTTCCGTTGGATTGTGATGTAATATTGTCATATACAAAGCAAGATTCTTGGTCAAAAAGTTCATACTCGAAGAATTATATTGATGAGATCTGTAATCAACCATCAAGAAAAGATACAACACTATGGGATTATAATATAGAGCCAAGTTTTCAAGAAAATATTGAAGTGGTCGAAGAAGATCAAGTCTTTCAACAAGTTGACGAATTTAAGCTTGAAGATGATGTTTTTCAAGAAATTGATGAAGAAGTCAAAGAGAAGTATATTGAGTTGATCGAGAAGAATGGCAAATATCATGAGAATACTGTGCAAGAATTTTGTGTTGAAGATAATATCTTTTTTAAAGATTCCATAGAAGCCAAAGACGAAAAGATGGAGATTTCTGAGGAAATTAACGAAGATCCTATTATAGAAAAAGATCTTGAAATCAAGATTGTGAAGGCAATTAAGGAAGATCAATTCAAAATTAATTCAAAAGGTAAATCCATGACCCAGAAGTCAAACAGTCCAATTGTTTTTACAAGCAACAAAGTTTTACAATATGTTGATTTTATTGGAGTTGAAAGATTTGATTGCGTTATTGACTCTTATCGGTGAATCTTGTCAATGGTATGAAAACCAAGGAAAAAGAATCTCAAGTTGCTTTGTTAGTTCAATTGATGAATTGCTAGTATGGAAAGAAGGCAAAGGGGTTGAAGTATTCAAAATATTTATTCTTGGCATGGAAGATTTCAAATCTCAACTATTAACTCAAGGATGAGTTTTTTTTCAAGTGGAGGGATCTGATGTAGGACAAAATATGCAGTTTAATTTTTTGTTGTCTATTACTTTTGATATTTTCATGTAATTTAGGGTTATTATTTCCTTGATTTTAAGTGTTTTTAATGCTTTTTAGGTTAAATTAAGGTCCTATTATGGTAGGATATCAATTAGGGTCTCTTTTAGAATATTTTCACTTGTCAATTAGGTTTTATGGAGCTCTATAAGTGGCCTCCAAGTCAGCAAACGAATTTTGTTTAGGTTTTCTATTTTCTAGGGTTTCCTAAGGGTCTCTTAGTAGCCCTAGGCATTCCTTGGTATTTATAATGCTTGTAGCCGTCAAGGCAAAGAACTTCATTATTTAGTAAAATTATTCATAAGAGTTGTTCTCTTTTATTTTCTGGTGGATTCCAGTATTTCTCCTTGTGTGGATTCAAGGAACCCCTTGTGAATTCAATGGTTAACTTCTTGAAATAGATGTGTTGTATTTCTAGTGAATTCCGCCTGTGTCATATTATTTTCAGTAGTTACGCGTACATCGTACGGTTTGCAACTAGTATATATTAGTAATAAACCCATTCATGCATTTGTGTTACTCATCATTTATAATTTTAAAAATAAAATAAAATAAAATAAAATCTAAGCGAGACAATTGCTCAAATTTTACAAATAAATAAATATTTTTTTTTTCTGAAAAATATAGAAGGGAATGAGAGACTTTAAAAACCAATGGTCGCATGTTCCCATCAACCCATCAACCCCTCAAATCAATATCAATATATATATAAAAGCAGAAACCTCAAGTTTCAGAGCCTGAAGTTTTGCCAAGTGTCTCACTCCAACAAATGACAAGTGCTAATTCTTTTTTATTTTTTTTTTTTTTAGCTTTTGTTTATAATAAAGATAAAGCTTTTGTTGATAATAAAAAATTAAAGCTTTTGTTGATAAAGATTAATTCTTTATCCTCATCTTATTGTTTTTTTAATAAAAAAAAAAAAACATAGTATTTGAGTATAACACCTAATATGACTTCTTTATTTTCATTTACGTAAATTTTTTTTTGTCTGCTTATAAATTGCCGTGTTCTTTTTTGTTTTTGTTTTTGTTTTTTTTTCCAAGCTTTTGTTGATAATACAGATAAAGCTTTTCTTGATAATAAAGAATTAAAGCTTTTGTTGATAAAGATTAATTTTTTATTCTCAACTTAATTTTTTTAATAAAAAAAAAAAAATAGGCATAGTATTTGAGTATAATACCTAATATGGCTTCTTTTTATTCATTTACGTAAATTCATTTTTGTCTTCTTATAAACTGCCGTGTTCTTTTTTTTTTTTCTTTTTTTTTCTTTTTTTTTTTTCCAGCTTTTGTTGATAATAAAGATAAAGCTTTTGTTGATAAAGATTAATTCTTTATCATCATCTTAATTTTTTTTATTAAAAAAAAAAGACATAATATTTGAGTATGACACCTAATATGGCTTCTTTATCTTCATTTATGTTAATTCTTTTTTTTTCTCTTTATAAACTGTCGTGTTCTCTTTTTTTCCAGCTTTTGTTGATAATAAAGATAAAGCTTTTGTTGATAAAGAATTAAAGCTTTTGTTGATAAAGATTAATTCTTTATCCTCATCTTAATTTTTTTTATTAAAAAAAAAAAGACATAATATTTGAGTATAATACCTAATATGGCTTCTTTATCTTTTATTTACATTAATTTATTTTTTTTTTTTTCATATAAATACAACTTGAAACCTTGACCTAACATTTGTTTTCCCTTCTTTTTCAAAGAGGTAAGTAAATATTTAGCTTTTCTATTTTGGTTTGTTAACTTCCATATGTTTAATTAAATAATCTATATTGTATTTCTGTTATATTTTGGTATTGAAATATTAGGATTGTCGCTACCTTTTTCCAATAGATATTCCATAGTTGCAATGTTAAAGTGTTAGCATTTATATCTGTAAAGGATGCTTGCTTTCTTTCATTTTTTGACCTGCCTTGCTTTCTCGATTAATGAGTAAAAGGACTTCAATTTTTCTGATCGGTTTTGATCAAGTGTAAAGAAAAGAAAACATGGTGACACGGTGGGTGTTAAAAAGAAAACAACTTTGCCTATCTTTTTTACTTTTTTTTTTTTTTTTTGTATTTATCTTGATGGGGAAAAATATGCACTTGAGTCAATTTTATGTAATTGGATTTTGGATCCTATTATTTTCTATTATTTTATTCTCTTTTATATTGTAAAAACTGATAAATAAAAAGACTAAGTTATAAATGAATTATGATTTTTGTATGTTAATTTGGTTGTTTATATTTTTTGTTTCTGGAATCTGTCAATGTAGTATGTGATATTCCAAAAATTGCAATATTAAAGTGTTAGCATAAACACTTTAATAATTGCAATATTGTGTTGGTCTTTACCAAATAAATTGTTTTAGTGAAGGGTCAAATCCTCTAATAATTTAAGTTGTTATGCACAAAAAAAAGGATGGTGAATAAGTTTTGTCCTATAAACATGGAATCCTCAAAGAAGCGTGAAGGTGGAAGTAGGAAAAGACACATATATATAATAACTATTCTAGATAGAGGACTTGGTCTTGGTGATGAAAGATATATTAGTGATTTTATTAGGCCATAGATAATGTATATTGGAAGCTTCAAGGAAGAAAAATCGTTACAAATGAATCATTACATTTGTGTTAATAAATTGAAAAAATTGGTGAGGTATCACCCTTTCCTTTTCTTCATAAAGATGGTTGTGGTTAAACAAAAATATCTACTTGGTGGAGTTTTTTTTTTTTCAATATTAGACTGTTTCAGTTTGTTTCATTGTATCATATTCTTTTCTGAAATATTTGACTATCTTGGTGTAGGTTGAATATCTATGTAACAACATTTGGAAGTGAAACTTTAGAACAATCCACTCAAGAATCTTCCAGTCTCAACTCATTAATCATCAACACGGATGATGAGCATAAAGGACAAAAATAAAATATGCCAGCTTGAATAATCATCTAGGAGAAAAGCAAACTATGCCTGGAATTCCCATCATAAATTCTCTGTCATAACCATTGAAGATGTAGAATCAGATGATGATGATATACCAATCAACCAGCTTTACAAATGTTGGAACGCAACAAAACACAGTCCATTCAAGAAACAAAAGCCATGAAGAAGCAAATACTAGACTGTTTATATTTAATATCGACATCATTTGCTATTTTAAATAATATTTCTCAATTGTTCAATTAAGTGTTAAATAATTTGCTAAATTATATTTAAAGCATTCATTCAAAATACATATGATATTAAGCATTCATCACATAACTTTCTTTTTACATATTACAACTTACAATATAAAACTAATATTTTTACGCGTTTTTTTGATAAGACAACTTACAATATAAAACTAATCAAAGACTTCCTTGAAATTACGCGTTTTTAATACCAATCTGGTGGAGAAAGACAAAGAACAAGTCATTATAAATTGTTTATTAAGAAAAGGGTACCATGTTACTGACAAAATTGTTTAGGCTAAAGGAAGTTTCCACGCACTACCGGAGTATCAACTATCAAGTATAAATTATAGTAAAATACTAGCTAAGGACGACAAAGGAAACTTAAATGAAGTTTAGTGATCTTTTGGTCAAATTGGCTCTCCAATACTTTTTTTTTGTTGGTTGACTTCCCTTGCCGGGACCCATCCTTAAAAGAAACAAAGGACTTCCAGCAAAGTTACAAAATTCAATTGCCTTCTTTGTTACAAACTTGCTATGGCCGGAAAGGAGCATGTTGTTTCCACGGAGAAGTCCCATTTGGGGATCTCTGTTGCAAGAGAAGCCGGTGAAAGAAGCAGCTGCGTCACTAAGAAGGCCCAGACGGACGGAACAATTCCAATCACACAAACTACTCGGGAGGCAAGGCTTGAAATAGTAAGGGAGGCAAAAGAAATTGCGATATTGAATCAATCTCGAACCCCAACACCAAAGATACAAAAGGTCAGACAACATCACAAGGATTTTCAGAAGTACTATGAGCCAAGGGTGTTATCACTTGGTCCAATCCATCATGATAATAAACCAGAATACAAGAAACAAGAAAAGTACAAGCTTGCGTTGACATGTTACTATATCGAAGATAGCGGCAAGGATATAGAAGTTTTATACAAGATGATTGAGGAGAAAATCAAGGAACTGAGGGACTGCTTCGAGGAGGAGGTGACCAAGCTCTATGATGATAACGCGCTCGCTTGGCTGTTGTTTGTGGACGGCTGCGCAATACTACAATACATATACTTCGCTACTAATAAATTGTTCAAGGATTTGGGTATAAATGACATTTTAGTAGGCTATGGATATCAGGATTTTTTTTTGCTTGAGAACCAGCTTCCCTATTGTCTGCTCGAAGGGTTGATGAGCCTGAGTGACAATGAAAAAAAGTTGAAGGCTTCGATTGATAAATTCATTAAAATGCACGTTATGGTACCAGAGGATCAGCAATTGAAGAAACAAGTAAAAGGCAATCAAGGAGATAGCCTTCTTCCAGAGGAGAATCCACAAGGAGAGCACAGATTACCAATAAATGGAGTAGTCATTCATCTTCTCGACCTTCTGAGGACAAGTCTCTTGGGTGAACCAAATGAGGATTCTTATATCATCCAAAACAGAAGAAGCAATTGGCAATCCTATGGCAGCGCCCAGGAGCTTAAAACAGCAGGCATACATTTGAGAAGGAGTAGCAATAGTTGTTTGCGTGAAATATCTTTTAAGCCACGACTCCATTTGCTCAGAAACCTTTACCTTCCTCCAATTACTGTGAATAACGCAATGAGGACTAAGTTATTGAACTTGATAGCCTATGAAATGTGTCTGGGTTTCGAAAACGACTTCGAGATCACCTTTTACATATGCTTCCTCCAATCACTAATCGGTAAACCCGAAGATGTTAAGGAGCTAAGGAAAGCAGGTGTATTCTACAACTTCTTTGGCAGCGATAAAGAAGTGGCTAAACTCTTCAAAGAGATGCCCACCGACTTGAACTCTTACTCTGATTCTTATATAGGAGTCGAAAAAAAAATTCAAGAGTACTATGGAACGTGGATGAGTAGGATGTCTCGATTCTACCATGACAATTTCAAGGGCATCTTGATTTCACTATTAGCGCTCGTTGTGGGTGTTATAGGGGTCATTTTAAGTCGCATACCGACGGTCAACCCAGCTTCACAAAGGCACAGCTAGCTCCTCACGAGGCAACTTAACTTTCGGTTGCATCTTTTGTAAGATTCATCACCGACTTCATCATTTCACGGTGACTTTTTATAGCAATTTGCATGTCCGTAGGATGAGTGGTAGACTATTACCAATAAGGAGTTGTCTTTGTTGACATATCATTTACTTTTGTTCAATTTGGGTGAAGAGTTGTATGATGCGTGTCTTAAAGTGTTTGTAATGTTTGAAGTATCAAAAAATTTCCTCTTTCACTGAGAATTCCATGGTGTATTTTGATGAGTACTTTCTTCCGGAGAGAGATCACATTTAAGTGTGTACATACCACTAAATGTGGATATACATCCACTAATTGTTTCTCCAATTTAATTTTGAAATCTTGTTGCATACATTAATTCTAAATTTCTACTATCTCCCATAAATTTTTTTTCAAGTAAATGGTACTATCGGAGTTTTTTCAATCTTTTCCAATGACACTTGGGCAGTACTAGCCCTAGGCTAAGCCCCACAAGCCCTTGGACTTGGGCAACCCCCCCCAAGGGCCAAAAGGAAAAAAACAAAAATTAATAGTATATTGTAATGAATGGTTGATTGGATATTATGAATGGTTGTTATGAATGATGGGTTTGAATGGTTGCTTTGAATGGTAGCTCAAATAGTACCAGCTTGAATCTATATATATATATGTAAACATTCTATTGTAAATGAAAATAAGGAATTCTATAAATTCCCTTTGGTATTGGATGACCACCTTATAAAAACGTTCTCAAAAGAGTTTATGTTCTTTATTTTTTCTTGCTATTTCTCTTATATTTTACAACACGTTATCAGCACGAAGTTCTAACCAAATCCTAAGAAAAGAGTTGTTCTCACCTTTTCTTCAATCCGCTATAAGTTTTTCTTTAAAGAATTAGTATCTTTGTTATCAATTAATTTTTGCTTAGTTAAAATTTGTTTGATATAAATACTAATTAATATATTGATATCTTTGCTATAAATTATGTCAAATCTCACAAAAATTGAATTTGTTGCCCTTGATATTTCTAGCAAGAATTATTTATCATGGATCCTAGATGCTGAGATCCATTTAGAGGCAATGAACCTTGGAAAAACTATAAGAGATGGCAACGCTGAATCCTAGTAGGATTGTGTTAAAGCAATGATTTTTATTCGCCATCACCTCCATGAGGAATTAAAAAAAAAAAAATACCTCACAATAAAAGATCCATTAATTCTGTGGAATAATCTAAGGGAGAGATACGAGCTCCAGAAGTCTGTAATCCTCCCTAGAGGAAAATTTTCATCTTGGGGAATTGTAAGTACGTCCCCCTCGATATGGATTATTTCTACCATGTCCACGCCTTTGACCATTATTTCCTCTATTATTAAAAAAGGTTCTATTCACTTCAGGGAGTGGCGCGGAGCCGGTCGGGCGAGACTGGTGGTTTTTTAACAGAAGTTCATTATTTTGTTCTGCAACCAAAAGACAAAATATTAATTCAAAATATTTTCTGAAGTTGCGTTCTCGATATTGCTGCTGCAAGAGCATATTTGAGGGATGAAACGTAGAGAATGTTCTCTCTAACATGTCTTCATCGATAATATTTTCCCCACATAATTTTAATATTGAGCTAATTTTAAAAAGTGCAAAATTATATTTAGCTACACTTTTAAAATCTTGTAGTCTCAAATTAATCCATTCATATCGAGCTTTAGGGAGGATTACAGACTTCTAGTGCTCGTTTCTCTTCCTTAGATTATTTCACAAAATTAATGGATCTTTTATTGTGAGGCTTTCTGTTTTTAATTCCTCATGGAGGTGATGGCGAATAAAAATCATTGCTTTAGCACAATCCTACTGGGATTCGGCGTTGCCATCTCTTATAGTTTCTCCAAGGTTCATTGCCTTTAAATGGATCTCAGCATCTAGGATCCATGATAAATAATTCTTGCCAGAAATATCAAGGGCAACAAATTCAAGTTTTGTGAGATTTGACATAATTTATAGCAAAGATATCAATATATTAATTAGTATTTAGATCAAGAAAATTTTAACTAAGCTAAAATTATTTGATAACAAAGATACTAATTCTTTAAAGAAAAACATACAGCGGATTGAAGACAAGGTGAGAACAACTCATTTCTTAAAATTTGGTTAGAGTTTCGTACTGATAACGTGTTGTAAAAATAAAAGAGAAATAGCAAGAGAAAATGAAGAATAAAAACTCTTTTGAGAACTTTCTTATAAGGTGGTCATCCAATACCAGAGAGAATTTCTAGAATTTTTCTTCTTGGGGAATTGTAAATACGTCTCCCTTGATATTGATTATTTCTATCACGTCCATGACTTTGACCATTATTTACTCTATTATTAAAAGAGGTTCTATTCACTTCAGGGAATGGCGCGGAACCGGTTGGGCGAGATTGAATTAATATCTTGTCTTTTGGTTGCGGAACAAAACAATAAACTTCTGTTAAAAAACCACCAGTCTTGCCCGACCGGCTCCGCGCCATTCCCTGAAGTGAATAGAACCTCTTTTAATAATAGAGTAAATAATGGTCAAAGGCATGGACGTGGTAGAAATAATCAATATCGAGGGGGACGTACTTACAATTCCCCAAGAAGAAATACCACACCTTACCATCAGAAGTGGAATCATAATGAAACACAATAACAAAAAAAAGGGAAAAGGTTTACTGAATAATCCTCCAAAAGCCATGAAGAACTATGTTATAGGTGTGGTATGGAAGGGCATTGGTCACGTACATGTCGTATGGCAAAACATTTGGTGGACCTATTCAAGCCTCCACAAAGGGGAAAGGAAAAGAAATTGAAATGAATTTTGCATGTCACAGTGATCCAGAAGATCACATGGGTTATCTTGATACCCCAAATGGAGTGGACATCACCCATCTTGATGTTTTTGATTTCTTTGAGAATCCCAATAGAAAGACCATTTGATTGGTGATGGAGATGTCCATACCAATTAGCATATTTTCTTTTATTATCACAATGTATTTAGTATGTTATTATTGCTATGATTTTATTCCTATTAAAGTAATGAATTTTAATCTATGTTTTGCATGTGTCTTATTGATGAATTGAATTCAAAGACGATGGGTGAAGATTTTTGTCTAGTGGACAGTGCAACAACACACACAATCCTTAAAGATAAGATATTTCCAACAATTAACCTTAAGCAAAGCTAAAATCAATACCATATCAGGTTCATTGAACCTAATTGAAGGCTCCGAAAGAGCAAATATTATGTTACCAAAGGGAACAAAAATTCGTATTGATGATGCTTTGTACTATTCTAAATCTAGAAGAAATTTACTTAGCTTTAAGGATATATGTGGTAATGGTTATCGTATCGAAACCAATAATAAAGGCAGTGAAGAATATCTCTATATTACTTCAATGATTTCGGGCCAGAAGCTCGTATTAGAAAAACTGCTTATTTTTTCTTCTGGTTTATATTATACCACCATGAGAACAATTGAAGCAAATGTTGCAATGCACCAAAAGTGCTCTAACCCAATTATATTTACACTTTGGCATGATCGCCTTGGACATTCGGAATCTGTAATGATATGTTGAATTATTGAAAACTCTCATGGGCATCCATTAAAGAACCAGAAGATTCTTTTTCCAAATGACTATCCATGTAGTGCTTGTTCTCAAGGTAAACTAATTATCAAACCATCTCCTTTAAAGATTTCTATTGAATTTCCATCTTTCTTAGAGAGAATCCAAGGGGACATTTGTGGACCTATACACCCACCATCTAGACCATTCAGCTATATTATTGTATTAATAGATGCATCAACAAGATGGTCACATGTTTGCCTACTTTCTACTCGAAATGTTGCATTTGCTAGACTCCTTGCTCAAATAATTAGGTTGCGAGTACAATTTCCTGATTACCCAATTAAGAAAATTCGTTTAGATAATGCAAGTGAATTTTCATCTAAAGCATTTGAAGATTATTGCATGTCGATCGGGATCGATGTAGAACATCCTGTTGCCCATACTCATACTCAAAATGGTTTAGCTGAGTCTTTTATTAAAAGACTTCAAATGATTGCTCGTCCCTTACTTATGAAAACAAAACTACCTGTTTCTGCTTGAGGACATGTTATATTACATGTTGTATCATTAGTTTGCATTAGGCCAACTGCTTACCATAAATGCTCACCATTGCAACTTGTCCTTGGTCAACAACCAAATATTTCTCATTTCTGCGTTTTTGGTTGTGCTGTATATGTTCCTATTGCACCCCCACAACGCACTAAAATGGGTCCTCAACGTAGGCTTGGAATTCATGTTGGTTTTGATTCTCCATTCATCATTAGATATCTTGAACCTCTAACTGGTGATGTTTTTAAAGCATGTTTTGAAGATTGTCACTTCAATGAAACAGTCTTCCCACTATTAAGGGGAGAAAAGTCGTTGCCAGAAGCACGACGAGAGATTAACTGGAATGTTTCGACATTATCTAATTTTGATCCTTGTACAAATCAATGTGAACTTGAAGTTCAGAGGATTATTCATTTGTAAGGTATTGCAAACCAATTACCAGATGTATTCATTAACAGTAAGAAAATAGTGAAATCTCTCATTCCAGCTGCTAATATTCCAGCTCGGATTGAAGTCCCAAAAGGAAAATTGATTAATATAACAGCTAATGAATCTAAAGCATGCCTGAAGCGTGGAAGACTTGTCGGTGCTAAGGATAAGATTCCCCGGAAGAGGAAAACACGAGAAAATCAAGTCGCAGCCCCAGAGGAGGCTATACCCATTAAACAAGAAAATGAAATAGTTGATCTATCCAAAACTTGTGCACAAAATTCTCTTGAAAATAGACCTCTTGAAGAGATGCCTCCTGAAGAATTATTACCTGAAAAAGAACATGTACTTGAAAACAACGAGATCTCGATACATTATGTAAGTACAGGAGAAATATTGGATAGAAATAAAATTGTTGTCAACAAAATATTTTCATTTAAAGTTGCTCTTGACATTACCAGAAGTAATGATGATGAAATGGAGCCACAAATCGTCGAAGAATGTTGACGTAGAAATGATTGGCCAATGTGGAAAGAAGCAATTCAAGCAAAGCTAAACTCATTAGTAAAACATGAAGTATTTGGACCTGTAGTCCAAACACCTGAAGGTGTAATGCCTGTTGGATACAAATGGGTATTTGTACGCAAACGTGATGAGAAAAACGAAATTATGAGGTACAAAGCACGATTAGTGGCACAAGATTTCTCGCAGAGACCTGGTATAGATTATGAAGAAACATATGCTCCTGTTATGGATGCAATTACATTCAGATTTCTGATTAGCTTGGTAATTATAGAAAATTTGGATATGCGCTTAATGGATGTGGTTACAGCATATCTATATGGATAATTAGATAATGATATATACATGAAAATCCCTAAAGGATATAAAATGCCTGAGGCCTACAATTCAAAATCTAGAAGCATGTATTCTATCAAGCTACAAAGATCTTTGTATGGGTTAAAGCAATTCGGACACATGTGGTACAATCGCCTTGGTGAATATCTATTGAAAGAAGGATTTAAGAACGATCCAATTTGTCCATGCGTTTTTATTAAAAAATTAGAATTCGGATTTGCTATTGTGGCGGTATATGTTGATGATTTGAACCTTGTGGGTACTCCAGAAGAGCTCACGAAAACCGCCAATTATTTAAAGAATGAATTTGAGATGAAAGATCTCAGCAAAATAAATTTTTTTAGGCCTACAAATTGAACATATTTCGAATGAAATTCCTATTCATCAATCAACCTACATAGAAAAAGTCTTGAAGCACTTTCACATGGATAAAGCTCATCCTTTGAGCTCTTCAATGGTTGTTAGGTCACTTGATGTCAAAAAGGATCCTTTTCGTCTTAAAGAAGATGATGAAGAAACTCTTGGTCCTAAAGTATCATATCTTAGTGCAATTGGTGCTCTGATGTATCTTACAAATTGCACATGGCCTAACATTGCATTTCCTGTCAACTTACTAGCAAGATATAGTTCTACACCAACTCGAAGACATTGGAATGGTGTCAAGCATGTATTGCGTTACCTTCGTGGAACAACTGACATGAGATTATTTTATCCACACTAGTCAAATCCTCAGTTAGTTGGATACGCAGACGCAAGTTATCTTTCAGATCCGCACAAAGGCCGATCACAAACAGGGTATTTGTTCACTTATGGCAATACTACTATTTCATGGAGATCTGTCAAGCAAACAATATCTGCTGCTTCCTCAAATATTCAGAGATTCCTCAAATCATTCAGAGATCATCGCAATTCATGAAGTGAGTCGTGAATGTGTTTGGCTGAGATCGGTAATTCAACATATTCAAGAAAAATGTGGATTGTCTTCAATTAAAGGAAGTCCAACAATATTATATGAAGACAATGCTGTTTGTATCACTCAAATTAGAGGAGGATATATCAAAGGTGATAGAACTAAACACATTTCCCTAAAATTCTTTTATACACATGAGCTCCAGAAGAGCGGTGATATTGATGTCAAGCAGATACGCTCAACTGACAAATTGGCCAACCTATTCACTAAGTCATTACCGACTACAACATTCAAAAAGATCATGTACAACATTGGCATGCATCAACTTAAAGATCTACATACTCATGATGGGGAGTAAATGTTCAAAATATTATGTGTTGATTGTAATCTTTTTCCTTCGTTAAGGTTTTTTCCCATAAGGTTTTCCTTTGCAAGGTTTTAATGAGGCAATCCAAAGGCACTTAAAGGTTCACAAAAATACTGTACTCTTTTTCCTTCGCCACTGGTTTTTATCTCACTGAGTTTTTCCTTGGTAAGGTTTTAACGAGGCATATTATTAATGAGTGGTCATCAAAGGGGGAGTGTTATGAATGGTTGATGGGAAATTATGAATGGTTGTTATGAATGATGGGTTTGAATGGTTGATTTGAATGGTTGCTTTGAATGGTAACTCGAATAGTACCAGCTTGAATCGCTATATATGTAACCATTCTAATGTAAATGAAAATAAGGAATTTTAGAAATTCTCTCTGGTATTAGATAACTACCTTATAAGAAAGTTCTCAAAAGAGTTTTTGTTCTTCATTTTCTCTTGCTATTTCTCTTTTATTTTTCAACAATCATATATATTATATATATATATATATATATATATATATATAAATAGTAATATAAAGAATATTTTTTTATTCGTATACATAATTAATTTTTTTATTTTATTTTTAATAGGAGTGTTGTGCCTTTTAATGAGATATATGTGATGTGTTTTAGTGTTTGTATGAATGAGTTCAGTCTCTACAGTGTGTTTTGCTAATTTGTTTGAAAATTTTGTCTGCACGTGGATGTCAGTTCTTTTGTTTGTGGGGTAGCGGGGGAAGCCATTATTTTGTATTGTCGTGTAGTGTGCTCACGTGTTTATTTAATGAGTTTCTATGACTTTTAATTTATGTATTACATTTTTTGTTATTAACACTAAGTAATTTTTTAGTTAAAAAACTATTAGACATATAATAATATTAAATAGATATTAGTTTGGATTTTGTTTATTGAATATGCTCCAAAAAATGCAAGAAGAAGTTGTTTTCTTTAAGTTGGATCGTGCTAATTATAAAGCACCATAATTGGGATTACATTTTTTTATTTTTATGTAACTCAAGATAAAATCACAATGTAACCTTGATTTTGCATATAAAAAACAAGGACTTTTTTTATTTAAAAAAAAAAATTAATAGTAAGTGAGCAACCAAGCTTGGGCAACCCAAACCTTGGGACCGGCCCTGCACTTAGGCATGGGGCATCTGTGCTTGTGCCATGTCCAAGGCTCATTCATGCATTATTACATGAATCTCTATCTATACTATAATGTAAAACCAAAACTTTTTTGACTTATTTTTTTGTTGACTTCATAAAAATTGAACATATCAGCTTTTGAGTCCTCAAAATTTTACACGTCATTGTTAATTTTTGTTTTGCATTTAGTTTATATAGCAGATCCGCTTCTTCCTAACTTAAAAACAAAACAAAAAAACTGCTTCTTCCTCTTTGACAAGTCTCTGCCTGGTGCTTTGGAAGCCTAAGGCAGTATCTTAGATCTCAACAACCTCTCATTTTTTTTTTTTTTTTTTAATTCATACCAATGTGCTTAGTGGGTTAAGCAGTTAATTGAATTGATGGAATTTTAGGACTTACTATAGCACACGGGATAAGCAGTTAATAATATGTTTACAACGGTAATCTAAATTTGTTTAACAATTCGTCAAATTCGTCAATGCTAGAAAGCATTCTTGCTAAGCAAAATTAAATATATGATTATAGATAATAAAAATTAATGTTGTTTTGATCATCTATCATCTATGTACTTGCATTTCTCTTTTTGCTCTAAATCGATGTCCATACCTACTATTGTGGAAGAAGTTCTGGATCAAATTAACTCTCCTATTTTTAATTCTATAGTTTTATTAATTTATTAACTAGCTTTGACCTCAAAAATCACCAAATCTAATATGAAATTGAAATTAATTTTTTTAAGAGATTTTTCATGCTACCTAAATGGCTTAAATATTGGTAAGATGGTCACTGATATGTAATGTCCTTTGATAGATGGTTGGTAATGTTGGTAACAACTATAATTCTTACATTAAAGAGCATTCAGTTGTATTCTTCAATATTTCTTTAGATATTATGATGTAGGAAAAAATATGCAGTTTAATTTTTTGTTGTTTATTACTTTTGATATTTTCATGTAATCTTCGGAATATTAGGTTTAGGGTTGTTATTTCCTTAATTTTAGGTTAAATTAAGGTCCTATTATGGTAGGATATCAATTAGGGTCGTAGCCCTAAAAGTGGCCTCCAAGTCGGCAAACGAATTTTGTTTAGGTTTTCTATTTTCTAGGGTTTCCTAAGGGTCTCTTAGTAGCCCTAGGCATTCCTTGGTATTTATATTGCTTGTAGCCATCAAGGCAAAGAAGTTCATTATTCAGTAAAATTATTCATAAGAGTTGTTCTCTTTTATTTTTGGGTGGATTCTAGTATTTCTCCTAGTGGATTCAAGTAACCCCTTGTGAATTCAAGGGTTAACTCCTTGAAATAGACATGTTCTATTTCTTGTGAATTTCATCTGCGTCAGTTGGTATCAGATCGTTGTCCTACCCTGGTATGGTGGCTAACAAACGAGATGGTAGCAGTTCCAGTGATATCCAGCAAGTACTGTGGTATGCAGCCAGCATTTACAGACATCCTTGCTAAGATGATGAGTCAGGACTATGGCATCCATAAGCAATTTCACCAAAACTTGCTTGTTAGTCAAAGTATTTACAACAATAGCAATTGTGGGAGTAATAGGGATAATTGTCGCAGTGATATAACTCACGGACAACCTATTGGTAAGCATGTTTCCTTCCATGCTAGACATAATGATTATAGACGTCATAATGATATAGATGATTTCTTTGACTATATGGATATTCTTGTTGAAAAAAAAAAAAAAAAAAAAAAAATTACAATTGCATTATATAAGCTTAGTCGATATGCCTTAAGTTGGTGGGAACAAATACAATCTCATAGGCTCTGACGAGGTAAAGACAAAATTCGTTCATGACCAAGGATGAAAAAGATGTTTGCCATTGAATTTTTCCCTTGGATTGTGATGTAATATTGTCATATACAAAGCAAGATTTTTGGTCAAAAAGTTCATATTCGAAGAATTATTTTGATGAGATCTGTAATCAACCATCAAGAAAAGATTCAACACTATGGGATTATAATATAGAGCCAAGTTTTGAAGAAAATCTTTAAGTGGTCGAAGAAGATCAAGTCTTTCAACAAGTTGACGAATTTAAACAATTGATGAAGAAGAAGTCAAAGAGAAGAATATTGAGTTGATCGAGAAGAATGGCGAATATCATGAGAATACTGTGCAAGAATTGTGTGTTGTAGATAATATCTTTCTTAAAGATTCCATAGAAGCCAAAGACAAAAAGATGGAGATTTCTGAGGAAATTAACAAAGATCCTATTATAGAAAAAGATCTTGAAATCGAGATTGTGAAGGCAATTAAGGAAGATCACTTCAAAATCAATTCAGAAGGTAAATCCATGACCCACAAGTAAAACAATCCAATTGTTTTTACAAGCATCAAAGTTTTACAATATGTTGATTTTATCGGAGTTGAAAGACTTGATTGGGTTATTGACCCTTATTGGTGAATCTTGTCAATGGTATGAAAACCAAGGAGAAAGAATCTCAAGTTGCTTTGTTGGTTCAATTGATGAACTGCTAGTATGGAAAGAAGGCAAAGGGGTTTAAGTATTCAAAATATTTATTCTTCCTGACATGGAAAATTTCAAATCCCAACTATTAACTCGTGGACAAGTTTTTTTTCAAATGGAGGGGTATGATGTAGGACAAAATATAAAGCTTAATTTTTTGTTGTCTATTACTTTTGATATTTTCATGTAATTTAGGGTTGTTATTTCCTTGATTTTAAGTGTTTTTAATGCTTTTTAGGTTAAATTAAGGTCCTATTATGGTAGGATATCAATTAGGGTCGGTTTTAGAATATTTTCACTTGTCAATTAGGTTTTATGGAGCCCTATAACTGGCCTCCAAGTCAGCAAACGAATTTTGTTTAGGTTTTCAATTTTCTAGGGTTTCCAAAGGGTCTCTT
Organism: Fagus sylvatica; assembly: GCA_907173295.1. Taxonomy (NCBI): domain Eukaryota; kingdom Viridiplantae; phylum Streptophyta; class Magnoliopsida; order Fagales; family Fagaceae; genus Fagus; species Fagus sylvatica. The sequence goes on along the minus strand of OU015761.1, from coordinate 62,599,237 downwards.
AGTAGCCCTAGGCATTCCTTGGATTTATAATGCTTGTAGCCGTCAAGGCAAAGAACTTCATTATTCAGTAAAATTATTCATAAGAGTTATTCTCTTTTATTTTCTGGTAGATTCCAGTATTTCTCCTTGTGTGGATTCAAGGAACCCCTTGTGAATTCAATGGTTACCTTCTTGAAATTGACATGTTTTATTTCTTGTGAATTCCACTTGCGTCATATTATTTTCAGTAGTTACGCGTACATCGTATGGTTTGCGACTAGTATATATTAGTAATAAACCCATTCATGCATTTGTGTTACTCATCATTTATAATTTAAAAAAAAATCTAAGCGGGACAATTGCTCAAATTTTACAAATAAATAAATATTTTTTTATGAAAAATATAGAAGGGAATGAGAGACTTTAAAAACCAATGGTCACATGGTCCCATCAACCCACCCACCCCTCAAATCAATATCAATATATATATAAAAGCAAAAACCTCAAGCTTCAAAGCCTGAGGTTCTACCAAGTGTCTCACTCCAACAAATGACAAGTTAATTCTTTTTGTTTTTTTTTTTTTTCAGCTTTTGTTGATAATAAAGATAAAGTTTTTGTTGATAATAGAATTAAAGCTTTTGTTGATAAAGATTAATTCTTTATCCTCATCTTATTTTTTTTATTAAAAAAAAAAAGACATAGTATTTGAGTATAATACCTAATATGGCTTCTTTATCTTCATTTACGTTAATTCTTTTTTGTCTCTTTATAAATGTGTTCTTTTTTTTTTTCTTTTTTTTCCAGCTTTTGTTGATAATAAAGATAAAGCTTTTGTTGATAATAAAGAATTAAAGCTTTTGTTGATAAAGATTAATTTTTATCCTCATCTTAATTTATTTAATAAAAAATAAAAAATAGACATAGTATTTGAGTATAATACCTAATATGGCTTCTTTATATTCATTTACGTAAATTCTTTTTTGTCTCTTTATAAACTGTCGTGTTCTTTTTTTTTTTTTTTTCCAGCTTTTGTTGATAATAAAGAATTAAAGCTTTTGTTGATAAAGATTAATTCTTTATCCTCATCTTAATTTTTTTTATTAAAAAAAAAAGACATAATATTTGAGTATAACACCTAATATGGCTTCTTTATCTTCATTTACGTTAATTCTTTTTTGTCTCTTTATAAATTGTCGTGTTCTTCTATTTTTTTTTTTTTTTCCAGCTTTTGTTGATAATAAAGATAAAGCTTTTGTTGATAAAGAATTAAAGCTTTTGTTGATAAAGATTAACTCTTTATCCGCATCTTAATTTTTTTTTAATAAAAAAAGGCTTAGTATTTGAGTATAACACCTAATATGGCTTCTTTATCTTCATTTACGTTAATTTAGTTTTTTTTTTTCTTTATATATAAATACAACTTAAAACCTTGACCTAACATTTGTTTTCCCTTCTTTTTCAAAGAGGTAAGTAAATATTCAGCTTTTCAATTTTGGTTTGTTAACTTACATATGTTTCATTAAATAATCTATATTGTATTTCTTTTAGATTTTGGTATTGAAATATTAGGATTGTCGCTACCTTTTTCCAATAGATATTCCATAGCTGCAATGTTAAAGTGTTAGCATTTGTATCTGTAATGGATGCTTGCTTTCTTTCATTTTTTTACCTGCCTCACTTTCTCGATGAATGAGCAAAAGGAATTCAATTTTTCTGATCGGTTTTGATCAAGTGTAAAGAAAAGAAAACATGGTGACACGGTGGGTGTTAAAAAGAAAACAACTTTGCCTATCTTTATTACTTGATCAGGTGTAAAGAAAAGAAAACAACTGGCAACCATTTTTTTTTTTTTTTTCTGTATTTATCTTGATGGGAAAAAATATGTACTTGAGTCAATTTTATGTAATTGGATTTTGGATCCTATTATTTTATTCTCTTTTATATTGTAAAAACTGATAAATAAAAAGACTAAGTTATAAATGAGTTATGATTTTTGTATGTTAATTTGGTTGTTTATATTTTTTGTTCTGGAATCTGTCAATGTAGTATGTGATATTCCAATAATTGCAATATTAAAGTGTTAGCATAAACACTTTAATAATTGCAATATTGTGTTGGTCTTTACCAAATCGATTGTTTTACTGAAGGGTCAAATCCTCTAATAATTTAAGTTGTCAAGCACAAAAAAAGGATGGTGAATAAGTTTTGTTCTATAAACATGGAATCCTCAAAGAAGCGTGAAGGTGGAAGTAGTAGAAGACACATCTATATCTATTATATAAACTAATAGGTGAAGCTAAGAGATTTTTTTTTGTCTTCTTCCAAACTTGCCACGTCAGATTTACTTTTCCCACATCAATCCAAATCTCATGCCTCTCAATTCTCTCATAACATTCCAGATCCAGCCCACTTTTTTTTTTTTTTTTTGGGCTGGGCTTTTATCCTGTTTTAGGGTCCCTCTCACACATACGTCTCATATTAATTTCCTCCATCTCTCTCTCACACGTATGTTTTTCCGACTCTCTATCTCCACCGCCTGTTTCAGAATTCTTCTGCCTCTTCGCCTTTTGGAGTTACGAATTCTATTCGTCTTCAACAGTGGCTTCTCTTCTTCAATTTCCCTTTCTTTTTCCTCTAATTCCTAGCAACCCCTAAGATTCCCCACCATCTGTTACACTCGAGGAATATGTACAGTCAATACCCACTACTCATTACTCACTTTTCTGATATCTCTTCTTCTTCCAAAACTCTTCATTTTCTCTGATTTAGAGTAGTATATAATTCAAGTCCTCTGTCCCTCCTCCCTCACCTCCACCACAATCCTCATCATCGAAGACCACTGAGAAGAGGAGGATGAGCAGCACTGCTTGCCAACTCAGCATGCACTTCTCAAGCTCTTCAAGACCATGGCTAGGCTCGATGTTGGTCTCGGTGATGACGACAAACAGAACTATCCAGACCCTAATCTCAATAATTCGCTTCAGATCAATAGCTTCATTAGATTGATCTTTTGATTTACAGGTCTCTCTCTTGCTTTTTTGTGCTTGATTTGATTTTGATATCTTTGGGCTTTGATTTGATTTTGATTAATGTTTGGTTGTATAGGAAGTACACATTCTTAGTTGGGTCTGTAGTTGAGGCCCTATTTATCTACTCCCTTAAAATGTTCGAAGAAATTCCTCAACCAAACTTTCCATCACCAAAATTCATCAAAGAGGGCTTGGAAATATAAGGCAATTTTTTGTTAATAGATGCATATTCTCTGCTCCAATTGGGCTGCTATGCTTATCTTTCTCTCTCTTTGGTCTTTAAAAAAAAATTATTTTTCTCTTGAATTTTGACATGGTTCATAAAGACTATAAACTTCTTTATTTACTTTGGCTTTCTACAATCTGTCCTTTGGTAAATAATGGATGTTAAGATTAGAAAAGTTACTCGTGTTGTCGGCTTGGAAACCCTTGCTTGAAAACAACTTGAGGTCTGCAAGAAATTATAGAGGGATGGTCACAATCAATATCATCCATTATAAGTAACATGTTGAAGCCACCACCTACATTCATAAGTACTATTCAACTTAATTCAGAATATGAGAAAAGTATAAATGTTTTTCTTTGGTCCATTTATTCATGGTCTCAGAATAAAAAGCCATTCTCAATAGTCACTACTCTCCTTTAATATATCTATATATATATAAGGCAGTAAGGCACACTAGCTGAGCATGTTTGTTTATAGGTTGTTTATAGTGAAAAATATTAGTTTTCATTCAATATGGTTTCAGAATTACCTGTAAGTTAGTGTTTATGTTTACTGAGTTTGTACATCCTACCTATGGGTTTACACTCTTACTCTGTTTTTCTCAAATCCTTTTTTTTTTTTTTTTTTTCTTTGCATGCCATATGTTTGGTTAATTTTCAGATTCCAATTGCATTAATGTTTTTTTTGAATTATTGGAGCTATCGAGGGGTTAGGTAGCCCCTTATGGCAATAGTGTTTGGGAAACTGATCAATACTTAGTGTTTTGGAAGAAATCGTTGGATAAAAAAAAATGCACAACCTTGGAAATAAGGCTGTCAGAGTCCCTGGTGCAATGCTGTTGGATGTTAAGACCATTTATTACTTTTAGAAGCACACAGACTGAAGTACTCAGTTAAATGTTTTAGTTTTATTTTAGATGTTTACAGCCATTCAATGTTGAGGTAAAAATCAAATATGCCTGTGTATATAGGGAATCTTTTAATTGGCTTTGATTGTCAGCTAATGTGAAACTTTTGTGTATATTTCGGTCTTGACAGGAATTATACAAACTAACGATCAACTCTTTCATCCTGCATTATGCCCTTTGGTAATTTTGTTGCTAAGTGGACAACTTCCAAGCTTGGTCTTAATTATGTCTAACAATCTTTTACATTTTATTTTTTATAAAGAGATACATTACATGTGGTTGAGTTGCACATTCAAGTTGAAAGGGTAACATTATGTTAGGAAGTTTTTAAAAGAATGGAATGGATGGAAGATGGTGTATTTTTTCTTTGGTTTGTGAATTCCCTTCAAACTGAGAAATTCTTGAACTGAATTTTCTCTCATCAATTGCTTTTTAATTTTAATTTTGGTCTTAGGTTGATAATCTTCGAAAATGAAGGGTTCTCATCATAGATTGGTGCTGCATGTGTGTGGAGTTCTTGGGTGATGCCCAGAGGCATGGCAAATTTATTAGCTTGCTGGCCTGGCAGGTAATTCTGAGTTTGGTATTATTTGGAAGGCGATTCCACATTGCCTAATGTAGTGTCTATGGCGGGAATGGAACAATATAACTTTTTATGGGAAGGAGCAATCGTTCCAACACTAGAATTCTCCTTCCTACAGACTTTTATACGACTGGTGGAAGTCTTCTAATTTAATTTCTTCAAATTCCTTAGCAGAAATGACATTCGTTCTTTTGAGATTTTTTTTGTTTGTGTGCTGCTGTGTACATGATTTTGCTTCTTTTTTTTATTATTATTTTTTTATTTTTTATAAGTAAGTATTTCATTTAAAAAAAAAAAAGAATTTTTGTATTTTTGTTGTTATTTTATTTTTATTTTTTTGATGAATTTTCCCTTGATTGGAAGGTTTAATGGAGCTCTCACTGAACATCAAATGACATCATCTTCAAAAGAAAATATAAGAATGAAGAGAATACACATAAATGTATAAGACTGTCAAATACACATAAATGTATAAGACTGTCAAATTGTGATCCTTGCTGAGGGAGTGGACAGAGGAAGTGTACAAGCCTATTACAGGTATCTTCTAGGAGGAGTCGTCCTACTTTTGGAAGAATTGGTTATGACTTCAATTGCTGTTGCTCAAATATTTATTTAATAAAATGTGCAGAATCATTTGTTTTATTGAGACGCCTTTTGACTTCTTTTGATGGTTTGCTTACATGTAAATGAAAAGTCCTACTTAATGATAACAAATAGACCTATCCAAAATTTAATGGCATAAGTTCTTTTGTAAGGCAAATGTAAAATAATAGTAAGACCACCAAGCTGAGTAATTTAAGAACTATAGTATTATAAACAAATAATACTAACCATAGTGGATATTAGCAAGCTCACTAATAGAAATACTGAATGAGTATGGTTTTTGCAACACTGTTCATATCAAAGTTAATATAAATGAACATTTCATACATTTATGCAAAGTTTCCTCCTTCACACAAAATTAAAAAGCTTTTATATAGATGCCTTTATATAAAATTATATATTATGCCTTTATATATAATTTTTTCGTGCAACGCACGGGTTTGCGACTAGTAATATATAATAGCAAAAGACATGAGCGTTAAAATCAAGAATCTCTGACATCATGACAAGTGGCATGTCTATCTATTGTTTAAATTTCCGAAGTGATACGTTGTTTAGATTTCCTAAGTAGTTTGCATATCTATCTATTGTTTAAATTTCTGAAGTGATATGTTGTTTAAATTTACTATGTGGTTTGATTTAATAACTGTTAAACACTTTTAAATAAAAATAGATAATAACAAATTCTTGATAATAAGTCTCCTACTACTAAAAATATCTTAATAAAATATCATAATAAAAATCTTTAAAATAAAAACAGATAATAACAAATTCTTTAAAATAAGTCTCTACTACTAAAAGACATCTTAATAAAATATCATATAAAAACTTACAATTATGACAATCTCCTAATACTAGAAAACTTCTTAAAGATTATTAAAAAAAACAAAATCATACATTGTTTAAATTTCTTAAGTGATTTGATTTAATAACTACCCAACACTTTTAAATAAAAATAGATAATAACAAATTCTTGATAATAAATCTCTTACTGTGTAACTGTGTTAGGAGTACTCTTTTTGTGAAAAGATATTGATTGGTGAGCAATCACTTAAGATATCATTTGGTGAACAGACATACTCCTTGATGGAAGGAAGATAAATAGAGTACGTTAAATTGAAGGTTCCTCATTCTTGCATAATCTGCTTACGTAACATCTAAACAATGGTAATCTGGTACAAGTTTTGTTCTTCTATTTCTTTTTCTTTTTTATTTATTTATTTTTCTATCATGATCTATTTTTATTTTTGTATTTTTGTACGTTTATATGACTGTAAGGAGCTTTAAAAAATGGTAATTTGGTACAAGTTTTGTTCTTCTACTTCTTTTTCTTTTTTATTTATTTATTTTTTCAAACATGATTTTTTTTTTTTTTTATATGACTGCAAGGGGATCTAAGAGGCAATTGAACTAAGGTAATATTTTTTTTTGCTTGATTCTGACTTATTTTCTGTTTTATCAATTAAAGATAACTATTTTTTCTCAATTATTATACGCTATCTAATTCTTTTTATTTTTCTGTTGTTGGTGTAATTCCATTTATTTGTTATTATCAGTTTTATTTTTTTTATGAAACATATTTTGCATAAAATAATTCTGAATATATATTTTGATCATATACACATTATGTGTTTATATAGAGTTTTTTCCGTGCATTGCACGAGTTATATGCTAGTATATATAATGACCATTCTAGATAGAGGACTTGGTCCTGGTGATGAAAGATATATTAGTGATTTTATTAGGCCATAGATAATGTATATTGGAAGCTTCAAGGAAGAAAAATCTTTATTAATGAATCATTACGATTGTGTTAATAAATTGAAAAAATTGATGAGGCATCACCCTTTCCTTTTCTTCATAAAGATGGTTTTGGTTAAACAAAAATATCTACTTGGTGGAGTTTTTTTTTTTTCAATATTAGACTGTTTCAGTTTGTTTCATTGTATCATATTCTTCTCTGAAATATTTGACTATCTTGGTGTAGGTTGAATATCTATGTAACAACATTTGGAAGTGAAACTTTAGAACAATCCACTCAAGAATCTTCCAGCCTCAGCTCATTAATCATCAACACGGATGATGAGCATGAAGGACAAAAATAAAATATGCCAGCTTGAATAACCATCTAGGAGAAAAGCAAACCATGCCTAGAATTCCCATCATAAATTCTCTGCCACAAGATGATGATGACATACCAATCAACCAGTTTTACAAACGTCGTGTCGACACTCGGGGAAAAAATTTATTTTAATTTAAATATTTTCCTTGATCCCAACCCCCATTTGGCGAGTCTTATGTTGCTTCAGAGATGTGTATAATGTGTGCGTGTGTGTGTGTGAGGGAACACGTGTGTGTGTGCAAACGAGCACAAATTTGGAGTCGCTACCAACCATGGGAAATTTAAGGTGTGATTGGGCACCTATGTCTAATAGATTTTATCTTATTTAGACATATTAAAGAAAATGGTCTTTAACTAGAGATGGGTTTGGGGGTTTGATTATGCGTGGGGAAGGTGTTAAGCACCCTACGACATTCGTTAAGAAATGGTTACCTCCCTTCTAGTGTTCCCTTGAGTTTGTTAAGCATGGATTTGTTGGTTTAAATTATGTACAAATGTCCCGTTTTCCATCATGCAATACTCCAAGAATGGAAAATGCAATTCGATTTCATTCGGTTTTGTTTAGACTCTTTGTTTCACCTTCCCTCAGCTTTGTATTTTTTAGGTTCCGGGCAACTTGATGGCAGGATGCTCTTGAAATCCTAACATCGAGTGCCAGGACAAACAATTATGTTTTTGGTACCATATTCAGGATCCTTTTACCCTTGATCTCTAAGAATAAAGTGGTCCGTCAAATGGTAGGGTTTTGGATGATTAATTCACACTTTGGGGAGTTTTAGGCCATGATCTTATGGGAGTTAGAACATGTAGAATCCCTTACAACGTGTCAACGGCAAGCCACATCAACGCGTAAAGGACTCATACCATGGTGTCCCAAGGCCAGGTCAAGCCATAGCACTTAGATTGCACCAATTTCGTTTGTAATGCCCACATTACCATGTTTACTCTTTTTAAAGTTTTCATGGCAAAGTGTATTTTAATCACATTTATATCAAAGCAAGTAAATATCTAAACAAGTGATCATGGCATGTTTGCAGTGCATTAATCACAAAGAATAGATATGGCATCACGTTTATATCAAAGCAGGTAAATGTTCAAACAAATGATCATGGCATGTTTGCAGCACAGTAATCATAAAGAACAAATATGGAATGATTATGGCATGTTCGCAGCACATTAATCATAAAGAGCAGTTCAAGCAAGTAATCACAACATATTTGTAGCACGTTAATCATAAGTACGTAGTAAATGTAACGGAAAGCAATAAATGTATTTAAAGCATAACGGAAAGCAATAAATGTATTTAAAGCATAGTGAAAGCAATAAATGAATTTAAAGCGTGACGGAAAGAAATAAATGAATTTAAAGTATAGTGAAAGCAATAAATGAATTTAAAGCATATAGTAAAAGCAATAAATGAACATGGATCATTGTGAATCCCTTCCCATTGTGGGATCATCACTAGTCACCTCCATGAAAATGAAAGAAAATAATAGGTATAGGAGAGTGTATGAGTGAAGAGAGGGATAAGAAGAGCTTGGAGGGGTAGAGAGAGATACCTAAGTAGGATTCTCTAACTCTAACTAGAAGCTAGTCTAAAACCCCAAGAAATGACCCTTTCCCGAGTTTATGCCTAGTCTAAGCCTAATTTCTACCTAGGTACTCGAGCCAAGCTTTTGGGGCCTTTTGGTGTTCAAAATGGGTCATGCAGGATACCGTTGGAAAGCTTGAGAAATCTACTTTCCAACGATATAAATTTTGTGCTAATCAGAGGTCTAACAGAAAAGTTATGGCTCCCGGAAGTCGAGGCATTCGAGCTGTTTTTTCTGCATTTTTCTGGTGAAGGTTCCGGCCAAACGGGAGATGCTACCGGCGAACCGAGAGCTGCGTCTCGTAGCCGGAGTTGTAGTGTTTCTTAAAGGTCTGAACTTGCAGACCAACTCGCAGCGAGTTGAGAGGAATCTACTCACGAAGCGTCTGTTTGGGAGGAAAAACGCGTCAAATTTTCAGCAAGTTTTCCTTATTTTCGTCAGTTTTTGCACGTACGGTTGACGTAGCTTGTGATGTCGGATTTCAACGATCTTGGTGTCCTTGGAAACCTGGTGATACCCTTTTCCTTAAAGTTTTGGATTTGCGAGAAGTCGAGCTTGGGTTTGAGAGATACGGCCTCGCGAACAGGTGCCGTCGGAGTGTTTTTCTGATGTCGAAGGACTGTTTTCCGATCAAGATTCCGGCTTGACCGGGGAAAATCTTAGCAATCCGAGAGTTTCACATCATGTATGAATGCAAAGGCAACTTCCCCGGGGGGAAAATTGTGAAATTTTCAGCATAGTCTCCTTTCTTCTATCAGTTTTCGCGTGCACGGTTGACATAGCTCCCGACGTCGAATTTCGACGATCTTGGTGTCGCTGAAAAGCTCGCGCTACTTTCTCTCTTAAAGTTCTGGACTTGCGTGAAGGCGAGCTACGGTTTCGCAAAGAGAGGCTATCGGAGTGTTTCTCCATGATAGGAGTCATTTTCCGATCGAGATTCCGGCTTGACCGGGGAATCTTTTGACGATCCGAGAGTTGCACGTTGTAGCTGAAGTTACCCTCTTCCTTAAAGTTTCCAACTTGCAGACCAAATTCTTGCGGGTTGAAAAGAATATATGCGCAAACTTCGCTTCCTAAACGGGCTGGTTTGTCAACAACACTTAGCAGAATTTTACTAAGTGTTGGACCAATTTTCACGGTTTTTTCCATAACTTTCTCGTTTCTCATCCGTTTTTTACCTGTAAAGTATCGAATCTAAGCCCTCGACGTGCTCTATCCAATGGTCAGAGGGTAGTCAATCAGATCTCGCCTTTGGACCCATTAAGGCCTCGGTTAAACTTCAGTCAAACTTGGTCAACTCTGGTCAAACTTAATCAAACCTCCCCAAATCTTGAGAAATGTGTTCCCGGCCATGTTTTGAAGGTTCTTAAGTGCAATTGGACCGTTTTCGGGTCAAACCAGCACAACCTGGGTTGCCTCGTTTTGCGTGTTGACACCCGAGAAAATCCCAGGGTTAAAACTCCCTGGGTTGCCTCGTTTTGGGTTATAACAGTTGCCCCTTCTTTGTTTGGTGTTTTTGGCACGAGGAACGCCGGACAAATAATAAATGACTCAATTTTTGCCTGTTTAGATTTTCTCGGTTTTTGTGTCTGCTTACAATTATTGCGCAACCTGCCTCAGTTTGCGTGCCAACCTTTGTTAGCTCTCAAACAGGTATCCTAAGGGTCAAAGGAGGTCAAACGAATTCGGATAAGGTGGTACGCAGCACGAGGATGCCATGTGGCATAAAATGTGGGCTCACTCACCCTCACCATGCGTCACTCATGGTGGGGCTGCGTGAGGCCCCACTTTTAAGTGCCCGATCGGGCTTTTTCTTCCCATTTCGTTTTCTCTCCTCTCTTTTTTCATCCGAACTCCATTCCGTTTTGGCGTCTTCCCTCACTCATATCTTGCAATCCAAGACTCCGTTTGCCTCTCTGTTTGTGCCAACGCGTCATAAAAGTAAGCGCCTTTCCATTCCTACTATTTTTTTAGTTTTAAACAGTTGGAATGTGTTACACCCATTGCTCTCCATTTTGTCGTTTTTGTTCTCTCCTTGTGCCTTTTTGCTTTCCTTTTCGTTGATGTCGCATGTTATTGTATATTTTGAGATTGTCTATGCACTTAGCAAACATGTTAATGCACAAACTGCATCTATGTATAAAAATATGTTCACGCACAAATGAGTATTTGTAGGCACATGTGAATATACATATATGCTTAGAAAAATCGAAGACAAAGAATGGAAAATTTTGGGCGCAACGTTATGCATTTTCTTTATTGTTTATTATTTTTGTGTGGCACATTGCCACGTGCGCGCTTTTTAGTGCGGCAGAAATTTTAAAAAGTATAGGATAAATTTGGGATTTACACAAACTTAGGAAATAATTTAATTACATTCGGGGTTCCAGTGGGTCCCGGGAAATAGACAGATCTGACCTGGTTTGAAATTTTTCAAACGGTCGGGGAAATTGGAATTTGGGAATTTCCCAAATCGTAATTAAGGTAATCCAATGGTTTGGAAATCTTGAGTCCAAACGGTCGAGGGAAATTGGGATTTGAAACTTGTTCAAATCTCAATTTGGGTAATCCGAACCAGTTTGGAAATCCTGAGTCCAAACAGTCGGGGGAAATTGGGGTTTGAAACTTGTTCAAATCTCGATTTGGGTAATCCGAACCAGTTTGGAAATCCTGAGTCCAAACGGTAGGGGAAATTGGGATTTGAAACTTGTTCAAATCCTAATTTGGGTAATACGAACCAGTTTGGAAATCTTGAGTCCAAACGGTTGGGAGAAATTAGGATTTGAAACTTGTTAAAATCTTAATTTGGGTAATCCAACGGTTCGAAAATCCTGAGTCCGAACGGTCGGGGAGTTTGGGATTTGAAGCTTATTCAAATCTCAATTTGGGTAATCCAACGGTTCGGAAATCCTAAGTCTGAACGGTCGAGGGAAATTGGGATTTGAAACTTGTTCACATCTCGATTTGGGTAACCCGAACCAGTTTGGAAATCCTGCGTCCAAACGGTCGGGGGAAATTAGGATTTAAAACTTGTTCAAATCTTAATTTGGGTAATCCAACGGTTCGGAAATCCTGAGTCCGAACAGTCAGGGGAAATTGGGATTTGAAACTTGTTCAAATCTCAATTTGGGTAATCCAACTGTTCGGAAATCCTGAGTCCAAACAGGATTTGGGGAAATCTCGATTTGGGTAATCCTGAGTCCAAACAGTCGGGGGAAATTGGGATTTTAAACTTGTTCAAATCTCAATTTGGGTAATCTAATGGTTTGGAAATGTTGAGTCCGAACAGTCGGGGGAAATTAGGATTTGAAATTTGTTCAAATCTTAATTTGGGTAATCCAACGGTTCGGAAATCCTGAGTCCGAACGGTCAGGGGAAATCAGGATTTGAAGCTTGTTCAAATCTCAATTTGGGTAATCCAACGGTTCAAAAATCCTGAGTCCGAACGGTCGGGGGAAATTGGGATTTGAAACTTGTTCACATCTCGATTTGGATAATCCGAACCAGTTTGGAAATCCTAAGTCCAAACGATCGGGGGAAATCGGGATTTTAAACTTGTTCAAATCTCAATTTGGGTGATCTAACGGTTTGGAAATCCTAAGTCCGAACGGTTGGGGGAAATTAGGATTTGAAACTTGTTCAAATCTTAATTTGGGTAATCCAACGGTTCGGAAATCCTGAGTCCGAACGGTCGGGGGAAATTGGGATTTGAAACTTGTTCACATCTCGATTTGGATAATCCGAACCAGTTTGGAAATCCTAAGTCCAAACGATCGGGGGAAATTGGGATTTTAAACTTGTTCAAATCTCAATTTGGGTAATCTAACGGTTTGGAAATCCTGAGTCCGAACGGTCGGGGGAAATTAGGATTTGAAACTTATTCAAATCTTAATTTGGGTAATCCAAAAGTTCAGAAATCCTGACTCTGAACAATCGGGGGAAATTGGGATTTGAAGGTTGTTCAAATCTCAATTTGGGTAATCCAACGATTCGAAAATCCTGAATCCGATCGGTCGGGGTAAATTGGGATTTGAAACTTGTTCAAATCTCAACTTGGGTAAGCCGAACCAGTTTGGAAATCTTGAGTCCAAACGGTCGGGGGAAATTGGGATTTGAAACTTGTTCAAATCTCGATTTGGGTAATCCGAACCAGTTTGGAAATCCTGAGTCCAAACAGTCAGGGGAAATTGGGATTTGAAACTTGTTCAAATCTCAATTTGGGTAATCTAACGGTTCGGAAATCCTGAGTCCGAACGGTCAGGGGAAATTAGGATTTGAAACTTGTTCAAATCTCAATTTGGGTAATCCAACGGTTTAGAAATCTTGAGTCCAAACAGTCGGGGGAAATTGGGATTTGAAACTTGTTCAAATCTCGATTTGGCTAATCTGAACCAGTTTGGAAATCTTGAGTCCAAACGGTCGGGGGAAATTGGGATTTGAAACTTGTTCAAATCTCAACTTGGGTAATCTGAACCAGTTTGGAAATCCTGAGTCCAAACAGTCGGGGGAAATTGGGATTTGAAACTTGTTCAAATCTCAATTTGGGTAATCCAACGGTTCGAAAATCCTGAGTCCGAACGGTCGGGGGAAATTGGGATTTGAAACTTGTTCAAATCTCAACTTGGGTAATTCGAACCAGTTTGGAAATCCTAAGTCCAAACGGATGGGGGAAATTGGGATTTGAAACTTGTTCAAATCTCAATTTGGGTAATCCAACGGTTCGGAAATCCTGAGTCCGAACGGTCGAGGGAAATTGGGATTTGAAACTTGTTCAAATCTAGATTTGGGTAATCCGAACCAGTTTGGAAATCCTGAGTCCAAACAGTCGGGGGAAATTGGGATTTGAAACTTGTTCATATCTCAATTTGGGTAATCCGAACCAGTTTGGAAATCCTGAGTCCAAACGGTCGGGGAAAGTTGGTTGTTTAATTGTTCTTTCCTATTTGTATAAATCTAATCATTGGCTTTTCTTTTTCTTTAAGTATGAAATTTACCTTGCTTTTCTAACTCTTGGACTGCTTATTGTTGTTTTATCTTGTAGATTTCTAATCAAGGTAGTGGTAGTCGAGGCCATCGCCGATCCTCTCGCCTCGCGAAGGCCGTAGCATATGCTTCAGAGAGTTCTCCTGATACTGATGATGAGTATGATGCCATGGAGGATCCCTATACCCATGATGATCAGGTGGTGGCTGAGAACCTGCAGCGGCTCTTCGATGCTGAGGCTGATGACGTTGCTGCTGAAGAGGTCCGACCCCCTCCTGGGGCTGGCATTACGATTGGTGGTAGTACCCGGACCTCTGGCGCACCTCTTCGTTTTTCTTGGACGCCGGCGGGTGCTCCTCCTGCAAGGCCTCCGTCGAAGAGGTAGAGAGCCGTCCGGGCTCCTCCTTCTGCTGGCCCTAGAGCTGAGGACTTCGACATGCCAGGGGTCAAATATCCTCCACAGGGCAGTATACGACCCCGGCACACGGTCTTTACTTCGATACATGATACGTCGCTCCTGACGAACCTCATCAACCATCTGTTGACCTCGATCCGTTGCTGTGAGGTACGTGCACATCCTTGCGTGTTTCTTAACTTGATGTCTTTCGTGATTTTTTTGTACTGACATTTTTCTCCCGTGTTTTGTGCAGGAGCCCAATCCCAAGAGCTCCAGTCGAGATGGGTGGTTAGACTTCCACAAGCTTCTGGCAGTCGCTCGTCAGGAGTATCGCGACTTCTTGACGGAGCTGGGTTTTGGTCCCTTCCTCAGCATCCCGTACATGTTTCTGAGCCATCTGTTGGTGAGGTGTTGGGTGGAGAGGTTCTTTCACCACACATGGACCTTCCATCTTAGTACCTGTGAGATGGGAGTACTCCCAGTGGATTGGAGTGCCATTCTGGGCATACGCTTTGGGGTAGAGCTTCCCCTAGCCAACGTATATCTGGCCTTAAGGCCATGGCCATCCTGGGCCCTAGTGATCTTGAAGCTTGTCGTGGCACCACCAATATTGTCTTGAGGGTGAGATACCTGAGGCAACTTCTAGAGGAGGAGAGGGAGGAGCCTCCCACCGAGCTGCGATACCGCCAGTGGATAACAAACTTCATCTTCAACTGCTTCCTGGGCGATGACCAGACTACTGTCCTCACACCCATCGTTGTCATGTTCCGGGACGTTAATGCCTTGAGGGAGTTTGACTGGGGAGCCTTGACATACGGCTTCTACATCTGGGGTTTGCGCCTTTTCTCTCACCGGGAGACCAGTAGCTTTTTGGGTTTCTGGCAGTTTACCATCTTCTGGGAGTTTGAGCACTTCCACTCCTTCCATCCCAGTAGGCTACAGTCAGCCCCTGACCCGACATTTCCTCTAGCTCGGCGTTGGGACTCGACTCGGATCGAGAGGTTGACCGTCCGTACTCTCCTCGAGTGTCTTACGACGATAGATTGTATTAGGGACAAGGATGTCATCTTTCAGCCCTACTCCTCTGCCTTGGTTGAGCATACTGAGGTGTTTCGAGCCTTTCAACTGTCTCAGCAAAGGATATGGATCCGAACCACGAGGTCCTAGGAGCTCTTCATGGGTGAGAGGACGGTGCGGCAGCTTGGCCTTGATGTCGTTATCCCGGTGGACCCTCCCCCATCGATGACTATTGAGGATTATATCCCAGCTACCCCGAGTGACGCCTATTTGGAGGGAGTGGATTATCTTCCAGACCTGGTCCGTGGTGAGATGCCCTATCGGGAGTGGTTCGCGCTGAACACTTTGGGATCCCTGATGGTTGTCCATGAGGTTGAGGGTGGTCAGGTTTTGGGCGGAGTGGCCCAAGATAGCTTCCAGCTGCAGTTTTCTAGGGAGGTAGAGAGACTCCAGGGCGAGGTGCTGTGCCTTCAGCTTGAGTTGTTGGTCACTGAGGACAGGTACACGGTTGATGTGGCCCAGCTATAGGGGGATGTGGCCGCCCGGGACATGAGCATCCAGAGATTAAAGGACCAGTTCTTAAGAGCGGGCATCACGCCTGTCACTAGGGCCAGTTCATCCAGTCGCGGCCGGACTTCACCTTCCTCTTTGCCGCCTCCTACCTCGGGACTGGTTCTTCGGTCTTAATCCACTAGCCTTATGATGTATATTTTTTTGTTGCTTCCTTTTTTGGGCCTTTTATCTTGGCTTGCTGTATTTTTGTACCCATATTCGGGACGATATGTATGGACATTTGACTTGTATGATTTTATGGATGTATGGATGGTGTTTATGGTTTGTATTTGTGGTTTGTGTTCATGGTTTGCGTTTATGTATGTATGGGCGAATATATGTATGGAAATATGCATGGGCGGATATATGTGTGGATACATGTACGGGTGGATATATGTGTGGATATATGTATGGGCAGATATATGTATGGACATCGGGTCTTAATCCTTCGCGAGGCTCGGTTCAGCAAACGTTAGGACTTACTCCTCCATGAGGCCCAATTCAACAAATGTTGAGACTTACTCCTCCACGAGGCCCATTTCAACAAATATTGGGTCTTACTCCTTCATGAGGCCCATTTCAACAAATGTTGGGACTTACTCCTTCGCGAGGCCCATTTCGATGACTCTTTGAATTTTTTCCAATTTTCGCAAAAAAATGGAAATTTTTTGCCCCAGTGTGTAATATTAAATTAATTTTTCTAGCTTCTTGAAGATAGAAAAATTTGCCCCAATATGGAACATGAAGTTAATTTTCTAGCTTCTTGAGGATAGAAAAATTTGCCCTAATATGAAATCACAAAAGTCGATGTGGAATCCTGAATTTCGGCTTCTGTCCCTTTTATTTTGGACCGAGACAGCCGCCCGAGTGTCGAACTGCTTTTTTTTTTCAAAATTTTTCAAAACCCTTTTGAAAAATTTACCCCAGTGTGTCGTCAAATCTAACCATAAGACATTCCTCGGGTCAAATCTAACCATAAGACATTCCTCAGCTGCTTTTTAACTTTTTCGGTCCTCCGACCGGTTCTTGGTTTCTGGGCCAGCTCTCGGTTGTTGGGCTTGTTCTCGGTTCTCAGGCCAATTCTTGGTGAAAAGTCAATCCTGATTTCGTCACGTCAACCACCCTGGTCCTCGGGCTGATTTTAGGGTTTCGGGCCGGCTCTCGGCTGTTGGGCTGGTTCTTGGGTGTCGGGCTTTCAAACCGAAATTTTCGATCATCGAATCGCCCTAGACTTCTCCATGAGTGATTCACCACAAAATGGTTCTTATATGGTCGAAAACGGGTTTCTGGAAGCGAACGAGCGGGGCCGGACCTAATTGGGCGGGAGATTTGAAATCTTGGGAAACGCAACGGGCCTCACGCAGCACCATGCTGCGTGGGGTAGCATGAGGCTGCGTGAGGCTTTTCTATATATGAAGGGCGGCCTCCCCTCAAACCAGCAGCCTCTCTTTGTGTCTTCACCCCCCTTTCTTTGCTAAAATCTCTCGGTTTTCTCCACCTTTGAGCCTCTTGCGTCCATGGCCTCTTCAAGTGGTGGTCCCGCCTCCTTGGTGGCGCTCCATTTCCATGATTTCCGCACCGAGCGGATGAGGCATTGGTGGGATCTTCTTGAGAGGAAGCATCGCGCCCTTATTAAGGGCGTCTTGGGCAAGTTCTCCTCTCTTATGCGGCTTCGAATGGACCGTGACTTGCTCGAGGCTCTTGTCTCTTTCTGGGACCCGACCCATTACTGCTTCTCCATCAGGGAGATGGATTTGGTTCCTACTTTGGAGTATGCCGAGCTCCTTTAGTGGGACGCCTTTCATGCCCACCCCAGGCCCTCGGTCGAACCGAGTTTTGGAGAAGTACTTGGGCCTGACCTCCGAGGTCTTGCGTCGGGAGATTCGTCAGGTGGACGGGACTTGGCGGAAAGCCAACATTTCTCTAGATTTGTTGATGAGGTACTTTTCCTGGAGCAACTTTCCAACTGACCTCGTGGGAGACTTCACTGCAGGCGAGCAAGACTGGGGACAGCTCCGGGTCAATGCCTTCAAGATCACCTTCGCAGGTATTTTTCTCTTTCCTACCTCTGCTGGTAGGATAGATTTAGGAGTTGTCCCTCTGGTTTGCAGTGAGGGCGAGTCCATTGTACCTGTTGTGTTATGCAAAACTGTGCGGTCACTGTCTTATTGCAGGAGACAGGGAGAGGGGGTTCCTATGTTCTGTGTGCAGCTTCTCCAGCTATGGTTCTGCAGTCATTTGCGGCATTTCCACGTTCGCCAGACTCCTTATCACTTCACGAGGGGCACAGTGAGGCAAACTATTGATACGTCGCTTCCTTTCACAGGCAAGGGTTATGACTAGGCACTATATCTCCTTAATCTACCCCTGAGTAAGTGGTTTTGGAGAGTCACTTGGGGGCCCGCAGTGTGGGAGCCTTGGACTCACTACAGTCGCTTTGACGATATGCCTCTTCCTGGGGTGTGGGGTTGCATAAGCTACTACCCCGGCCTTACCCTTCGCCAGTTTAGCGGTCTTCAGTATCTACCCTGCCTGGGCGACCTGGGTACGGTGACATTTGACTATGTGGCGGGTAGCAACATGTGGAAGCTCCTCTCCATGGTCAGGAACATCTGGGGAGGCCGCTTCTCCGAGATGGTCTTTGTTAAAGATGGCCTTTCTGCTGAAAGCTCCATCATTGCTGAGTTTGTTGAGTGGAGGGAGGGGTGGAGCCCTTCTTTCATTCCCAGGCCTACTATATTGCCATGAGCATCACATCCTCCAGTGCCTTCCTCTCTTCGGGTCTTGGCTCCTGCAGGTCGCTCGGGGAGGGTTGCTGACTTGGAGAGAGAGCTTGATGAGGCTCGCGCAGAGTTAGTGGCATTGCGTCTTGCCAGGGTGTCCGAGAGAGAGTTTGCGGCTCGTGTGGAGTCCATGCAGCGTACTCTGCATCATAGTAATACAACGGTGGCGAACCTTCGCCTTGACTTGGAGGCCCAAAGAAGGAATGCCTCTATTTTCCGGGAGATGAACGACTTCCTTCGTGAGGAGCTCGAGATCTCTAAGAGAGCTAGAGATCACCTAGAGCAGGCCTTGACTGACACTCAGGGGCAATTAGAGGCTGAGCAGGTGGAGAGGACTCGAGTCCAGGACGAGCTTAATTCTCTTCGTTCTTACACCCAGGCTTTGGTTGATCCCTCTACTGGTCGTCCTCACGACATTGTAGACCTCCTGCGGGCACTAAATGAGAGTGAGGCAGCACTCTCAGTTGCACGTACTACCATGGAAACCATGCTGGTCCAGATCAGAGTTCTTCAAGCCAACAACGGGGTCCTGTTGACTGAGGCAGACTTGGTGTAGGACCTTCTTGCATCTAATCCTTCTTGGCTCAGCAGTGAGGGTCTTGCGCTGGCTAGGGCTCTTCACAGGGCTACTCGAGTGGTGGAGTCTTTGGGCACTGAAACCCATGCCGTCTTGGAAGAGTATGAGGAGGGAGATTCGATCCTCTTCACTGCCTTAGGGAGATTCTGCATGGAGGTGTGCATACGTCTCGATCACCTGTGAGTGTTATCTTAGCATATTCCCTGTAACAGCAAGTAGTCAGTAGTTTTTGTATTCAAATGGAGAGTCCTTTATAAATCCGAGTCGGATTATGCGTGACTCCCATTTCTAACTTCTAAGTTAATATGCTTAAGTATGCTTTCAAGACATCATGGAAAATCAATGTACAAGATTATGAATTTGACATGGGTTAGCTTGATATGAATGAATGATGGGAATGTAAATTTTATTATAAAAAATGAATGCAAGAATTTACGAATTTGACAAAGGTTAAGCTTTATATGAATGAATGATGAGAATGTGAATTTTATTGTGAGAATTTATGAACTTGACACAAGTTAGCCTTTTATGAATGAATGATTAGATATGGTATGAATGAGAGTGTAAGTCTTAATATGTCACTTGAAGCTGGACGCTTGGAAGGATATACTTATGCTCCACCCCCTGATCCCCAAACGCTTTCTTTTGTATCAAACAAACCATGCACTGCTTAAAGGATAACATAGGTCTTTTTTTGTCTGGAATCTTTTACCGAACCAATAGTCTTGAGCACTAGCCTTGCACTGATTCGTCGCTTGTCTTGTTGTGGTACTCGTTTTTTTTTCTTTTTTTTTTTTTTTTTTTTTTTTTTTAAAGCCATATATTACCCTTGACTTTTGCCAAGTCTAGCTTTCCATGCTACTTTTGCCTATGGCGTCTCTTTCATGGTTTTCACCATACCCGTGATAATTTCATCAGAGGGCAACGTCCTTACGGATTTTCGTCACTTCCCGGGTGTTCTTCCGAAATTTGTTAACATTGGGTAAGGCAATGACACATTTTAACTTCTTATGAACATTCTTCTTTGATTAATTCGATTACAATCACACATGGTACTTAATTACACAATCAGAGTTAATAGGCGAGCAAAACTCTTCGCCATCGATGTCGGCCAGAATGATCACTCCTTTTGAGAAAGCTTTCTTCACCACATATGGACCCTCATATGATGGAGTGAACTTCCCACGTGTGTCTGAAATGGCTGTGTTCCTCTTCTGCAAACGAGGTCCCTTGGTTGGAATGTGCGAGGTCTCGCCTTCTTGTTGTAGGCTCTCTCAATCCTCCTTTGATAGAGTTGTCCATGGCACAGTGCCGTTAATCTTTTCTCATCTATGAAATTTAGCTGCTTGTACCGCGCCTGGGCCCACTCAGCTTCATCCAACTGGGTTTGTGATAGTATTTTCAAGGAAGGGATCTCCACTTCGACTGGCAGCACTGCTTTCATCCCATATACCAATGAGTAAGGTGTAGCCCCAATAGATGTCCTTACTGACGTTCGGTATGCGCACAAAGCATATGGCAAATGCTTGTGCCAATCTTTATACGTATCCATCATCTTGCTCAAAATCTTCTTATCATTCTTGTTGGTAGCGTCCATGGCTCCATTCATCTTCGGGCGGTATGAAGCAGAGTTGTGATGTTGGATCTTGAACTACTGGCATAGTTGGTCCATCATATGGTTATTCAGGTTCGAAGCATTGTCAGTGATGAGCATCTCTGGCATCCCATAACGACAGATGACGTTGTGCTTCACGAACTAGGTGCCCGCGACTTGAGTGACATTCTTGAAAGAGTATGCCTCCACCCACTTGGTGAAATAATCAATGGCCACCAGTATAAACTCATGTTTGTTTGACACCTTCGGGGTAATTGCACCGATCACATCCATCCCCCAGGCTGAGAAAGGCCACGGCGAGGCCATAGTATGGAGGTATTGGGGAGGTGCATTCTTACGGTCCTGATACATTTGGCATTTGTGGCACATTTGAACATGCTTAATGCAATCACTCTCCATTGTCAGCCAGTAATAACCAGCTCTTATGATCTTCTTGGCCAGGAATGGTCCGTTGGCATGGGCTCCCATCAACCCTGCATGCATTTCTTGAATCAGGCGATTAGCTTCCTCTGCATCTACACATCGCAGGAGGGTGGCATCGTGGGTCCGTTTGTACAGAATCTCTCCACTTAGGAAAAATTGAAAGGCCATTCTCTTGATGTACTTCTTTTCATTCTCGGTTACCTGCTGTGGATACTCCCTGCTCTGTACAAAGCGCTTGATATCGTAATACCAAGGCCTGTTGTCTACTTCTGCTTCGACATTCATGCATTCTTCCAGGCACACATAGTATGCTGGAATGTCTTGAGTTTCGATTCGCAATGGTCGTACATCATCCCCCTCTGTCAGCTTGATAAGGCTTGCCAATGTGGTGAACGCGTCAGCGAAGTGATTGTGAGCTCTTGGGGTGTATGTGAAAGTGATGTACTTGAACTTGGGAGCTAGCTAGCTGATGTATCGTTGATATGGGATAAGTTTGGGATCCCGAGCTTGCCATTCCTCGTTGGTCTGCGACACTATTAGCAGAGAATCTCCAAAGACCTCTAGCTCGTGGGCACCGAATTCTAAGGCTACTTGGAGGCCGACAATGCATGCTTCGTACTTCGTCATGTTATTGGTGCAATCAAAACCTAACTTAACGGCGATAGGAGTCTACTGTCCCCTTTGTGATACCAGAACTGCGCCAATCCCACTTCCAACGGCATTTGTTGCTCCGTCAAAGTAAAGCTTCCATCTACAATGGCCACCTTCATCGGCTGTCATCACATCTTCATTTGGAAATTCTAAGTCCATCAACTCTCGTTGCTCGGACAGATAATCTGCCAAGTAGTCAGCTATGGCTTGTCCCTTGATTGCTTTTCGGGCCACAAACAAGATGTCGAACTCAGATAACAATACTTGCCACTGTGCAATCTTTCCTATCAAGGTGGGCTTCTCGAAGATGTACTTGATCGAGTCCATTCAGAACACCAACCAAGTGGTGTAATAGAGCATGTACTGTCTCAACTTCCTAAAGGCCCAAGCCAATGCGCAATGTGTCATCTCAACTATCATGTAGCGGGTCTCTAGCTCTGTGAACTTCTTGTTGAGATAATAAATTGCCTGCTCTTTCTTCTTGGTCTCATCTTGCTGTCCCAGCATGCAGCCCATGGATGCCTCTTGGACTGTGAGATATAGAATAAAGGGACGTCCCGGAGTTGGTGGGACCAGGATAGGTGGGCTAAGCAGATATTCCTTGATCTTGTCAAAGGCTCTTTGGCAATCTTCTGTCCACTCTATCTTCGCATTCTTCCTCCGCAATTTGAACAGTGGCTCATAGGTTGCAGTAAGCTGTGCGATGACGCGGGCTATGTAGTTGATCCTCCCCAAGAAGCTTCGGATCTCTTTTTCTGTCCTCGGCGTGGGCATACTCTGTATGGCTTAAACCTTTGCAAGATCAATCTTAATTCCCTTGCCGCTGACAACGAAGCCCAATAACTTCCCGGAGGTGACACCAAACGCACACTTGTTCAGGTTCAACCTGAGTTGATACTTATTCAGACACTAGAACAACTTGTGCAGGTCTATGAGATGATCTTGCGTAGTGCGGGACTTGGTGATCATGTCATCTACATAGACTTCAATCTCGTGGTGAATCATGTCATGGAATAGGGTGACCATAGCCTGCTGATATGTGGCCCCCACGTTCTTTAGACCGAAAGGCATGACGTCGTACACGAAGGTTCCCCAATGTGTGACGAAAGCTATCTTAGATTTGTCTTCATCAGCCATCTTGATCTGATTGTAGCCTGAGAATCCGTCCATGAATGAGAACACGGCATTTGTTGTTGTATTGTCGACCAACGTGTTGATACGAGGTAGAGGGAAGTTGTCCCTCGGGCTGGCTCAATTCAGATCCCGATAGTCCATGCACATTCTGAATTTTCCAGTTCGAGTAAGTTATTGTGCTCAAGAACCTTGTCTTCAGTTGCTTCTCCACCTCTTCTTTAATCTTTAGAATGACATCGGGCTTCATCTGTCGCAGTGCTTGTCTGACGGGCTTGCATTCTGGCTTCAGTGGGATCTTGTGGACTACTATATCCGTATCTAGACCAGGTATGTCTTGGTAGGACCAGACAAATATCTCATGGAACTCTTTCAATAGTGCAATGAGTGCGTCTCTCAGTTCAGTGGTGAAATGGGTCCCGATTTTCACTTTTTTCAGCTCTTCACCCCCTTCTGCTAGATTCATGACTTCCAGCTCTTCTATGTTAGGCTTGGATCCCTCATCTTGTCTTTCTAATGCTTCAAGGATGTCATCTAGTAATTCAATTTCTTAGTCCGAATTATCTATGTTATCCAATGAGCAATTCGTTTTGTTATCAATTTCGAAGACGTGGGGGTTGTTCAAGGTTTTGCGTATAATCCTGGAATGGATGACGAATGGAAGAAAGTAAGGAAACGAAATAGGAAGCCATGATGGAATATTGGATTGCTTAGAGCACATTGGAATATTTGGATGATGGAGTTCATGAAATAAACATGTGACATATCATTGAAAATATAAAGTGGAAGTAATATAGTAATTCAAATGATGATGATTATAACATGATGTCTTTAAAGCATGAAATAAACATAAAAAAACCCGAAATTATTTAATATAAAAATTCCCGAGCCGTTGATAATTCAAAACCGAATTATCAATAGCTGGGATACCGCTTACTCATTGCTACTTGAGATACGCTGTAGCAATGGTACACTGGTCCACATCTTCATTTCCTTTCCTTGCTGGTAGTGGCGGATCGGCAGTATGGTGGAATCCCCCTCAGTGGTGATGGCATTGATGCTTAGGTCTCCTACTGGTGGGGGGTCAGTCTATACTTCTCTTTCTTTGGCAGTGATGTTGACGTTTGAGTCATCTGCTAATAGGGGGTCAGTCTGTACTTCTTTGGCCGTGGTGCTGTTGTCTGGGCCCTCTACTGATGGGGGGTCAGTCTGTATTTCTCCTTCCTTGGCTGTGGTGCTATTGTCTGGGTCCTTGGCTGATGGGGGGTCAATCTGTACTTTTTCTTCTTCGGCAGTGGTGCTATTGTCTGGGCCCTTTGCTGATAGGGTTGGCATTTCTACCATTCTTTTGATCTTCATGATCACTTCATTTTTTCTTGGGTTGGGGGTGAGATACAACCTTTCTTCATCTCCTAGCTGGCAGCGGTGGCTGGGTGGTGCAGTGGAATCTCCCTCGGCACTGGTGGTGTTAATGCTCAGGTCTTCCATAAAAAGGAGTGCCAACTCATCCTTATCGCCTCCATCGACTTGAAACATTGCTGATGCAAGGAAGGTGGTGCGGATGTGGGGGATAACCATTTTCTTCTCTGGCCACCTCTCTCCTCTGAGTCTTGCCGCGGCTCTCTGTCTTCAGGCTTTATAGGCGAACTGGCAATCCTTCCTAATTGGGGTATACCCCAGTCTGTACCCGTCTTTGTTTCCCTTAAGGATCACAATCGCGGTTCTCCCTTGGTTCGCGCAGCCTAAACCTTGTCCCGGCTAAAATCCCGCCCTGATGAACCCCTTGGCCACCATAATTCCGGTTTTAGACAGTTTTGTTCTACGACCGCCACTGTGTGGATGACAGTAACAAACTCAAAACTATGAAAAGATGCTTCCTCGAACTCATACCCATTAATATAAGGAACTGCATGATCATTGTAGATGGATATGGGTTTTTCAGCCAAGATGGTGACCAGTTGGTTCTCGATGATGAGCTTCATCTTCTGGTGCAAAGAAGAGGGCATCGCTCCTACCGTGTGTAGCCATGGTCTCCCCAACAATAGGTTGTAAGGGGAATTAATTCTTAACACTTGGAAATTGATGTTATAGACTTGCGGGCCAACCTCCACCGACAAGTCTATCTCTCTAAAAACCTCTCTTCGGGTCCCGACAAAGGCCCGTACTGTCATGCTGGTCGCTCTTACACGGGAAGGGTCGATGTCCAGCTTTTCCAGGGTCGTTAGCGGGCACACATTCAAAGCTGATCCATTGTCAATCAGTACCTTCGACATGATACGGTCGTTGGCCTTGACGGAAATATACAATGCTTTGATATGGCCTCTTCCCTCCAGAGGCAGCTAGTCATCGGAGAAAGTCAACTGGTTGGTGACTAGTATGGCAATCACCATGTTCTCAAAGGACGGCCTGGTAATGTCCTCTGGCATATATGCTTCATTCGCACTTTTAACAGGGCCTTCCTGTGAGACTCCGATGCCAGCAATAGTGAAAGCACGGATATGTGGGAAGGCATCTTGCTTAGCTATTTCACCATGTTGTATTTGCTGCTCCTGATTATTCTGAGGAAATCTACAGCCTCCTCTTCTGCCGCCTTTGCTTTTGTAAGGTCCTCCACTGCCTTCCCCATTTCTCTCATTCTCTTCTCTAGCTCCTCCGGGGTGTAACATCTGCCACTCCTGGTAATCCCACCGAGTCTAGAGGTGAGGTTTCCAACTTCCCCCTTTTTCCGCTTTCGACTTGCTCTCCCGCGTTGATATTACTTGCATTCCATAAGTCCAAGGAACCCTCTTGTTGTCCTTGTACGGGAATGGTTGCGGGAGTTGGATCACAATGCTCAAAGCCCTCTTTGGTGGCTTGACCGCAGATATCATGGCCATCTGAGGCACGACCTTTTCTTTGGCGGCGTATTGGATGACCACCGGATTGGATTTCAATGTTCCCGAGGGTGTGGTTGTTGCGGCTTTTTCCAATTCTTCCTTCTTTTTCTCGCAGAATTCCTCGAAGTCCTCCTTGATCCTATTCATTCTCACTTCCTTGATCCTATTCATTCTCGCTTGGAAGTTTGTTCTTTCATGAGGACTAAGCCTCAACTGATCAATCGTCATGCAGTCTCCCTCTAACTGCTCCCTTCTCCTTCTTATCAATCCTCTTGCCATCAGACTAGCAACCTCCTCCTTCAACTCCTTGCAGCTTTACAGATTGTGGCCCCGGGCTCTGGAGTGATACTTGCATGCGTCCATCTCTATCGATCCCTCTGGTGCTTCTAACGGAGTGAGTAGACCCTGTCTTCTCAACTCTTGAAAAAGCGGTTCCCATGGGATATCCATGGAGGTGATGTCAACCTCATCACTCTTCTTTGCTTCGACCGCATTCACGATCCCCTCTACCCGAAACTTTAGCACCCCTTGATCTATCAGGTCCTGGATGCGGTGCCTCAAAACCTTGCAATTTTCTACTTTATGTCCTACTTCCCAGAGATGGTAGTCGTAAGTCAAATCCTTGTTGTAGTCTCTAGGTTGTGGCCCAATGCGCGTTCTTGGACCGACTAGGGTGATCATTTTCTTTTGGACCAGTAATGTGTATAGTCGCGAGATTGGGATGGGTAATGGCTAGAATTGCTAGGGCTCCGTCCGGGAAGGCTTGGGGATATGGAAGGCTAGTCTTCTTGGTGTCGGAGCTGTCCGGGCTGCCAGTGATAGACTGGGAGCGGGGGCTGGGTAAATCTCTCTTTGCCACCTGTTGGTCGTGGCTTTCCTCCTCTCTTTCTCTATGTCTCGCTTGATCATTCAGTGTACGAATTGTAGCAGGAAGTTGAATTTCGCCTCCAGCGCCGCTATCCGAACTTCCAATCCTCGGAGTTTGCTTGTTTCTTCCGCCATTTGTTCATATAGATGAAATCCTACGAATAAACAGTGCCAAGTTAGACTTTGAATTCACAGTTAGGGACATGACCCTGGCCTTTCCCATGGGTAAACCGTGGTTAAGTATGAATGTGTATGATTGCATTATGCATCAATAAGCAGATGGACTCTCACATCGGGTTACCAAGATTTGGCAAGCCTTTCGGCTCATGGTTCCATTTTGAAATTTTGGGTAACCGACATTGGTTGATGTGAGGGTCATGCTAACATGGATGAACATTTACATCCCCATATAGAGTTGGAAACTCTTAGGGTTTTTAGGTGTACGTACAAGATGATTACAGACACATCAACAGGGAGATGGACTTTCACACTACAAAAATTCGATGAGCCTTTTGACCTTCGGTCCCATTTTGAAACATTTTGGGGGAACCAATGTTGGTCAGTGTGAGAGTCATACTTTTGGTTGAAGATGATAAGACTAAATACATCCCCGTGTAGAGTCGAAGACTCTTGGGGTTTACATGTGTAAGTGAACGACGGTTACAGACGCATCAACAAGGGGATGGACTCTCACACTACCAAAATTTGATGAGCCTTTCGGCCCACGGTTCCATTTTTTGAAAAATTTTGGGGGAACCGATGTCGGTCAATGTGAGGGTCATACTCTTGGTTGGAGGTGACATAATGGGTGAATATCTACATCTCTATATAGAATTGGAAACTCTTAGGGTTTACACATGTATGTACACGATGGCCATGGACGCATCAATAAGGAGATGGACTCTCACACTACCAAAATTCGACGGGCCTTTCGGCCCACGGTTCCATTTTGAAAAAAAATTTGGGAACCGTTGTCAGTCGATGTGAGGGTCATACTCTTGGTTGAAGGTGACATAATGGGTGAATATCTACATCCCCATATAGAGTTGGAAACTCTTAGGGTTTACACGTGTATGTACACGATGGCCATAGATGCATCAACAAGGAGATGGACTCTCACACTACCAAAATTCGACGAGCCTTTCGGCCCACGATTCCATTTTGAAAATATTTTTGGGAACTGTTGTCGGTTAATGTGAGGGTCATACTCTTGGTTGAAGGTGACACAATGGGTGAACATCTACATCCCCATATAGAGTTGGAAACTCTTAGGGTTTACACGTGTATATACACGATGGTCATGGACGCATCAACAAGGAGATGGACTCTCACACTACCAAAATTCAACGAGCCTTTCAGCCTACGGTCTCGTTTTTTTTTTTTTTGAAAAAATTTTTGGGAACCGACGTCAGTCGATGTGAGGGTCATACTTCTTGTTGAAGATGACAAGATAGATACATACATCCCCGTGTAGAGTTGGAAACTCTTAGGGCTCGGGTGGTTTGCATGGGTATGGACAACATGGTTATCCTTTTCCTTTATCAAACAATGACACGCAAACGAAGATTTAGATAGATAGAACCTAGTTTGACTCCACTTTTTTACTATCACCACCTGGAAAACAGCATGACACTTTTCCCTTGATACATTTTGAAAAGACATATCCTATTTTCGAGTATCCTATCTTAGGTTGGATGTTCACTCGGTTGGCTTTTACCAGAGCCCTCACAGGTAAGTTTTCTACTCTATAGCTTACTATATGAGACATGGTATGACTGGTTTTGGAATTCTGTTTCCTAAAGGAGCCGATGATCATGCCAACATTGACCTCCCAAAGGAAGCCAAAGGGTATTGAATCAAAGGGGAATCACTTTTCACCAGGCCCTTGATCCCCACAGGTGTGGAGGAAGAGAGGTAGGTTTTCATGACTCCAGGTCCTAGATATAAAAGGGTTTGTGGTGGGTCCGTACCAGCCAGACAACCACCTGAGTCCGGGTTCAACCCATAAGTCCAATGAGGGTAAATGCCATGATTTTGAAAACAAAAAGGGAAAAGACTTTTTTGTACAAAGCACAATATATAATATGTGTTGCATAAATAAATCTCTATCCTATGTTCGTAGTATATATGTACAAGAATATAGACATGCTAAAATCAAAACATTATACAAGATGAAACAAAGAGAGTAGACTCTCTAATAAATACCAACAAATGTATGAACACATGCTTAGCAAAACAAAACACCAAAAGACTATAGGCTTAAACCCTCTAAGTCCCCAGTGGAGTCGCCAAGCTATCGACACACCGGGAAAAAAATTATTTTAATTTAAATATTTTCCTTGATCCTGACCCCCATTTGGCGAGTCTTATGTTGCTTCGGAGATGTGTATAATGTGTGCGTGTGTGTGTGTGAGAGAGAACATGTGTGTGTGCAAGCGAGTACAAATTTGGAGTCGCCACCAACCATGGGAAATTTATGGTGTGGTTGGGCACCTATGTCTAATAGATTTTATCTTATTTAGACATATTAAAGAAAATGGTCTTGAACCAGAGATGGGTTCGGGGGTTTGATTATGCGTGGGGAAGGTGTTAGGCACTCCACGACATCCGTTAAGAAACGGTTATCTCCCTTCTAGTGTTCCCTTGAGTTTGCTAAGCATGGATTTGTTGGTTTAAATTATGTACAAATGTCCTGTTTTCTGTCATGCAATACACCAAGAATGGCAAATGCAATTCGACTTCATTCGGTTTTGTTTAGACTCTTTGTTTCACCTTCCCTCATCTTTGTATTTTTTAGGTTCCGGGTAACTCAATGGCAGGATGCTCTTGAAATCCTGACATCGAGTGCCGGGACAAACAATTATGTTTTTGGTGCCATATTCAGGATCCCTTTACCCTTGATCTCCGAGAATAAAGTGATCCGTCAAATGGTAGGGTTTTGGATGATTAATTCACACTTTGGGGAGTTTTAGGCCATGATCTTATGGGAGTTAGAACGTGTAGAATCCCTTACAATGTGTCAACGGCAGGCCACATCAATGCGTAAAGGACTCATACCATGGTGTCCCAAGGCCAGGTCAAGCCATAGCACTTAGGTTGCACCAATTTCGTTTGTAACGCC
Organism: Fagus sylvatica; assembly: GCA_907173295.1. Classification (NCBI taxonomy): domain Eukaryota; kingdom Viridiplantae; phylum Streptophyta; class Magnoliopsida; order Fagales; family Fagaceae; genus Fagus; species Fagus sylvatica. The sequence continues at coordinate 62,569,203 of OU015761.1, read as the reverse complement.
CACATTACCATATTTACTCTTTTTAAAGTTTTCATGGCAAAGTGTATTTTAATCACATTTATATTAAAGCAAGTAAATATCCAAACAAGTGATCATGACATGTTTGCAGTGCATTAATCACAAAGAATAGATATGGCATCACATTTATATCAAAGCAGTTAAATGTTCAAACAAATGATCATGGCATGTTTGCAGCACAGTAATCATAAAGAACAAATATGGAATGATTATGGCATGTTCGCAACACATTAATCATAAAGAGCAGTTCAAGCAAATAATCACGGTATGTTTGCAGCACATTAATCACAAGTATGAGAATGACAAGTAGAAATCAATTATGACATAAATGTTACGCTTAATCAAAATGATAAGGTGAAATTTATGACAATATAAGGGGGCTTAGGAAAAGGGTCAAGACCTCGTAGGACTGGAGTTCAACGCTATTGAAAGGCTTACTCGATTTCCAATACCACCTCAGGATTTACATGAATAAAAGAAAGCAATTTAGAGGGGAGTTCAACACCTCTCGGGATTACACAAAGGATTAGTGCTATTGAAAAACTTACCTAATCTTCCGAGACCGAATAAGACTTACATGAACAGTAAATAGGAAAAATTCGTCAAAAGAACGTTGAAAATCTCGAGGGTCCAATACCGTATGGATTTACATGGGGTTTAGTGCTATTGAAAGTCTTACCTAAACCTCCAATACCGGTTAGGATTTTCACGCCCAAATCAAATAGACAATATTCACAATAACATAGTAAATAATGTAGATGACAGAATTAAAGCAAGGGGATTTTCGTGGGTCCAATGCCTTATGGGATTACGTGGTTGTTAATGCCTCATAAAGATCTTACATAAGCCGCCACGACCAATCGGATTTTCACGCCCAAACCACAAGGAAAAAGGGAGAAAAATAAACAATATTCACAACGTAGTAAATAATGAAAATGACTGAATTTAAAGCAAGAGAATTTTTGTGGGTCCAATGCCTTATGGGATTACGTGGTTGTTAATGCCTCATGAATGTCTTACATAATTCGCCACGACTAATCGGGATTTTCACGCCCAAATCACAAGAGAAAAAAAGGGGGAAAAATAAACAATATTCACAACGTAGTAAATAATGAAAATGATTGAATTTAATCAAGGGGAGTGTTTATGGGTCAAATGCCTTGCGGGTTTACATGGTTGTTAATGCCACTGAAGATCTTACATAATCTGCCAAACCACTAAGGATTTTATACCCAAATCA
>OU015761.1:62452012-62567845 GCA_907173295.1 Fagus sylvatica | reverse complement strand
AATTAATTCAACCACTTCACGTAAAGAATATAATCAAATAATACAAAGTATCATATTTTTATTTAACGTGTAATCACATAAAAGAGAAATCATATAAACTAAGAAGTGTATATTTCAAGAAACCACTTTGCACTTGAAAGATGAAAAATTTAAAAGAGAAATATTTTTATTATAAAGGCTTTTTGTAAAATAGTAAAACACACGTATAATGCAGAGATTGTTAATTTAAAAAAAAAATTTGTAAAAAAAAATAATAAAACACACGTTTAAAAAGTTTTTATTATTATTAGGATTATGAAGATGTCTTTTTAGTAGTAAGTGTTTATTATGATATTTTATGAAGATGTCTTTTTAGTTGTAGGAGACTTTTTTTAAATTATTATAAAAGAGAATTATTTAAACTTGATAGTCATCAAACAAATTAATTATGATACTATATTAAGATGTATTAAAAAAAAAAAATCAAACGTTCAATACCTTCAATGACTATCAATATGTGTCATACACTCATACTCAACTTTGTATGAATCATAATTCTACTAAAAGACTTCTTTTAAAAAATTTCATTGTCCTAATCATAATTCTACTAAAAGACTTCTTTTTAAAAATTAATTGGCCTATTATTAAAAGAGTTCCTAAACAAATTTAATTCCATAAAAAATAGTAATAGTCAAACGCATATTTTTCAAAAAATGATCGGCAGGAAAGGACATTTATTCTACACGTTGTTTAGTTTTTTTTTTTTTTAATTTGGTGTTGATCATTAAATTGAACTAATCTAATCTTTTTTCTTTTTCTTTTTTTAAATAATAATAATCTTAGATAAGTATATTTTATTAAGATGTCTTTTAGTAGTAGGAAATTTATTTTAAAGAATTTGTAATTATCTGTTTTAAATTTAAAAGAGAAATATTTTTATTATAAAGGCTTTTTGTAAAGCAGTATTTGGTCTATAAAATAGTATAATCACATATAATGGAAATTTTAGAAACAGAGAAAAAAGAATAGCAAATATGTCAATTATAATTTGACTTGTATTTTTCTTTTATTTTCTGTTAATTATACGTGCATTAACAAACATTAGAAAAGCAAATAAATTCGCATAACCTTTCAATTTGCTTGAGTGTTTGAATTGAATCTCTTCTAACTCTGCTTGCAGAAAAACAAAGGACTTGCTTCCTTGAGTAAATTGGTTTTGTAAAGAAGACTATTGTTATTTTTTCTGTAACTGATTTGCAAGGGAAGAGAATGAATAATAAAACAGTTGTTTTTTCTGTAACTGATTTGCAAGGAAAAATAATGAATAATAAAACAGAGGTAGCGTTTCAAATAATAAAACACACGCGTATAACGCAGAGATTGTTAATTTAAAAAAAAAAAAATTTAAAAAAATAATAAAACACACGTTAAAACATATTTTAAAAAAAAAAAATATATAAAACACACGTTTAAAAAGAATATATATATATATATATATATATATATATATATATATAAATAATATAATATTGTGTTGTTGATCATTAAATTGAACTAATCTAATCCTTTCTTTAAAAAAAAAAAAAAAATTAGATAAGTATATTTTATTAAGATGTCTTTTAGTAGTAGGAAATTTATTTTAAAGAATTTGTAATTATCTATTTTTATTTAAAAGGTTTTTGGCATGAATTAAAATTTATAAAAACATACAAACAAAAAATACACGTTGTTCAAATTTTTTTTTTAAGATATTTTGTGTTCATTAAAAAAAATATATAAAACACACGTTTAAAAAGAAAAAAAAAATTTGATGTTGATCATTAAAATTGAAAACTAATCTAAATCTTTCTTTAAAAAAAAAATAAAAAAAAAAAAAAAAAAAAAAAAAAAAAAAAAAAAAAAAAAAAAAAGATAAGTATATTTTATTAAGATGTCTTTTAGTAGTAGGAAATTTATTTTAAAGAATTTGTAATTATCTGTTTTTATTTAAAAGGTTTTTGGCATGAATTAAAATTAATAAAAACATACAAACAAAAAATACACGTTGTTCAAATTTTTTTTTAAGATATTTTGTGTTTACCATTTGATAAATAAACTGAATTAAGTTAAATTATTAAAACGTATCACTTGAGAAATAAAAACAATTGATAGACATGCCACTTGTCATGATATCAGATACTCTTGGTTTTAACGTTCATGTCTTCTGCTATTATATATTATATAGATATAGATTTTTTGTCTATATCTTCTTCTGGAGAAAATTATTCAAAATTCCCGAAATATAAATAAATGTGTATTCTCTCATCTTACATGAATGGTGGATCCTACGTACTAAATAAAAGCAGGGAGTACGCACATTTATTTTACTCCAAGAATACTAAATAATTACTCTCGATCTGAGGAGATGACGAGTAACATGTCTCATAAATCATAATTAAGACCCAACTATGGATATTTATTCCCCTAAATTAAGGGATTTACATAGAGATGCCACTTGATCTAATTTTGGAAACAAATCAGGAAAACGTTGTCTTCCTATTATTACATCCTAATAAATTAAAATTACATGGACAATCACTAATCTATGTCACTTGATCTGGCTTGTAGGCTACGTTATGGAATGGGAAGACATCAAACACCCACCCCAGCCCAATCTGGATATTGGTTTATAGGACGTAATGTCTGGTATCAATTTACCGTACACAAACATCAAATAAAGTTACAAGCAAATTAAAACTACAAAATTTTAAAAATTTCATGCTAGTACACGTCAAAGAAAACACAAAAGAAACATCATAAATAACTTAAATTTCAACCTCCAAGTCACTTGTTGGATTAAAACCTGAGATCACAAGTAAATATAAATTAAGTTAGATTTCCAGAAATGGAATCTGGAGACTTTTTATTCCACAAACATAGGCATCTTTCAGTTTCTTCAATGGATGGATATGGTTGTTAAATCAAATTGAAATTATCCATCATGTGAATTCAATCCATGATCATCATGAGCCATCTTTGCTAAATAATACATTACTGGAACTATTTCGCCAAACAACACTATCTCAAAGTTATTTAGAAAATTATAATTTTTTGTTTTCAAGAGACATTCATCTTGTACATTATGAACCTGCTATAAATTTTTAAATGACCACAAAATCAGATCAACACGATGCACGCCATGAATATCATCACATGATGAGTTAAAAAAAATGTATTTCCCAAATAATTTAGAAATAATACTGATTAATCAAATAATTTTCAAAAACGTATTATTGAGGAAGAAAAAATAAAAAAACCATGATCATGTAATAATATTTTATTTCCTCAAATGCTTGTCAAAATTTTATAAAAATCACTCCTCAAAAATGACAGGGTCATGTGAAACGCATTTGATCATGCATTTGATCATGATTATTATTAGCATGATTAAAAAATCATACAAAATATATACGTTTTCCTTTTTGACATATCTTGTATATTCCAAGCTTGCTATGTTTATCAGTCATATAGTTGCTTTAGAAAAGTATCATAAATTTGGTCCCTAACTTTAAATATTCGAATAATTAAGAGCAACAGTCATAAATTTCTCAAGCTAATAGTGCTAAAGTTTCAACTTACTATCAAATAAATTACTGTAAATAGTAGGACAGTAAACTGCCAAACTTACAAAATTCAATTGCCTTCTTGGGTGCAAAGTGCAAACTTACTACGGCTGGAATAGAGCATAAAGTTTCCATGGAGAAGACCCATACACAGGGTAGTTCAATCCAACCTACCCTGCCGGAAAGGTTTGAAAAAATGACGGAGACAGCAAAAAATGTAAAGAATCAATCTTCAACACCAAAGATACAAAAGGTTATATTCTTGCTGCGAGATAATGACAAGGATTTAGTGAAGTACTATGAGCCAAGAGTTGTATCACTTGGTCCTATCCATTATCGTAATCCAAAGTACCAGCTTGGGGAGAAGTACAAGTTTGTATTGGCATGTGAGTTCATCGAAGCAAGCGGCAAGACTAAGGAAGAAGTATACAACAAGATTAAGGAAAAGATCGATGAACTAAGAAAATGCTTCGAGGAGGAGGTGACAAAGGAGTATGATGACGAGGAACTTACTTGGCTGTTGTTCGTGGACGGCTGTGCAATACTACAATTCATATACTGCACTGCTAACGATGATGAGTTCGAAGGGCTGAATATAAAAAATGACAGTGTAGCCTTTGGACATCAGGATTTGCTTTTGCTGGAGAACCAGCTTCCCTATCGTCTTCTCAAATGGTTGATGAGCTTGAGTGAGAAGAAGATAGAATTGGAGAAATCGATTGAAGATTTCATTAAAGTGCACCATCAGGTACCAGAGGATCAGCAATCATGCTTCCAAGATTGGTGCTGCTTAAAATGGTTATCAAGTTTTCTCTGGAAAAGATCAAAGTGGCAACAAGAAGAATGCGAGAAAGAAGAAAGCAGTTTATCAAAGAAGAATCCACAAGAACAAACAATATCAATGGAAGGAGAGCCCATCCATCTTCTCGACCTTCTGAGGACACGTCTCTTGGCTAATCATGATGGACAACGGGTTCCTAAAATCAACCGAAAGAAACGAAATGAACTTAATTGGCAATCCTATCGCAACGTTCAAGAGCTTCAAGCAGCAGGTATCCATTTGAAACGTAGTCAAAATAGTTGCTTGAGCCTATGTGACTTATCTTTTACTACATTGTTTTGGTGTTTTGGATTCCTTTGGCTTCCTCCATTAATAGTGGATGACTCAACTGGGCCCAAGTTCTTCAACTTGATAGCCTACGAGATGTGCCCCGATTTCCACAATGACTACGAGGTCAGCTCTTACATATCTTTCCTGGATTCACTCATTGATGAAGTAAACGACGTTAAGGAGCTAAGGAAAGCTGGGGTACTCTACAATCTCCTTGGCAGCGACCAAGAAGTGGCTGAACTTTTCAATGAGATAGGCACCGACTTGGTGCCTAACACCCAAATATATAGCTATGTCAGATCTGAAATTCAGAAGTACTACAAGAACAAGTGTTTGACCTGGATAACTCAGGCCCTTCACGAACATTTCAGCAGCCCCTGGACGATTATTGCTTTCTTGGGCGCATTGTTGGCACTTGCTCTAACTGTTGTTCAGACTTGGTATACAGTCGACTCTCCCCCAGGACCCTGCGAGGACACCTGCAAAAATTTAACACGAATCTTAACATCCAAAAGGTAAAATTTTATTTACTATAATCTTTCCAAGTGTGTCTATCTAGCTGAAGTACATGGTTTCTATGCCTTTGAGACGGTTGTTTCCAAATAAAAAAGGCTTTAGGTATTCAGGGAATCATGATTTTCACATGAGTCATCCCAAGGCCACATCATTTTATTAATTTCTTTACTTTGGTGTTGAAACTTTCATGTAACTCTATACTAAGTTAGCGTGATTGTACTTTCTAATTTTTGATGTAATGTGTGTGGAATGGAAAATAATTGTGTCAGAGTTTGTGTGTGATGTGTGTTAAGTGTTCTATGTAATCAATTTAAAAGCTGATTGTGTCACGAACTTTGTGGTCTAGTAGCATTGTCTGATTCCTCAAATGAGAAAAATCTCAATTCAAATCTCCTTCCACTGCTTGTTCTAATTTAAAAGTTTAAAGATGAATTAATATATACTTGATCTTATATTATGATTTAATCTTGCAAAATATGTACCTCATATTATAATTTAATCTTGCAAACCCAAAGTCGCAGTAGACACGTTAAGAGCTTTATAGCTTAGTATTATTGCATGCTCTCCTAGGTTGTGTTAGGAATAAAAAACAATATTCCTAGAACTTGTGAGATGCAAAATGGAGAAGAACACACAAAAGAAAAATTCACACGACACAAAATTTACGTGGTTCACCACTTGGGCTACGTCCACAGAGTTGCAGCGATCTTTCACTATAAAATAGGGAGATTACAAAGGTGGCATGAAAACACTCTCACAAACCCAAACCCCAAATAGCCCAATAAGCTCTTTGTACTAAAGAATAATAACAGAGAAATATTCTCTCTATTCTTTCTCTCACGCAGCACTTACAGAAGGACAACACTAAAAATATCTTCTTTGTTCCTTACTGCTGCTCCTTATTTCTTCTCACGTACAAAGCTTATATTTATAATAGGCTTGATATCAACTTCAATAAAAGCCAGCCGATAGTGCACACACAATTTCAACATTGTCAGCACAATCTTTGGCCAAATCTACAAGTAGCCAACTTGTATGACCTTTGGAGATTCATGGGTTATCATCCCATGTGATTCACACACATAGGCTTGACTATTTGGTGTTTTCTTCATTCATTTTATAGAGAAGTTGCCGTGACAATTTCTCTCTTCTCTTGCACATGTTGCAGCCGTAATGACTCATCAATTTGTCCCCCCACACCTTTGACTAAGGTGAGAACCATTTGTTGAAGTAGCCGACATGTAAGACATATGAGTTGCAATCCCATATGCCTCCACCTACTTGCATGTTTTCTTCTTTCTTCATAAGCCACAATTGTTGACTAATTGTTGGGAAATAATCCCATGTTATGCACCATTTATGTATTGCACTAGTGCTCCACATAACTAACAATCTCCCACTTGGAGCACTGGTCCAATTACCAATACCAACTGCATGCCTCCAAGCATAATCGCCATCGCTACAACTCGTTCACCTGTCCTCAAGTTAGAAGACCAACTGAAGTTGAACACAACTTCAGTTTCTCAATGGTAACTCCTTTAGTTAACATGTCTGCTGGATTCTTAGCTCCAAGAATCTTCTCAAGTGTTAATTGCCCACCATCAAGCAGAGAACGAATAAAATGATATCTCAATTGTATGTGCTTTGTTCTGGAATGAAATGCCGGATTCTTTGCTAGAAAAATAGCACTCTGACTATCACTGTGTAGAATACCTTTCTTCTGCCTTTGACCCAACTCTTCCAAGAAACCTTGTAACCAGACCATCTCTTTTCCTGCCTCAGTTACAGCCACATATTCTGCTTCTGTGGTAGAGAGAGCAACTATCTTTTGCAACCTTGAAACCCAACTTACTGCAGTACCACCCAAAGTATACACATAACCAGTGGTACTCTTCCTAGTGTCAACATCACCAGCTAAATCGGAATCAACATAACCTGTTAATTTCATATCAGCTCCTGTGAAGCAAAGAGATGTGCCTAAAGTACCTTTTAGATACCTCAGAATCCACTTGACTGCCTCCCAATGCTGCTTTCCTGGGTTACTCATGTACCTACTCACAACTCCCACTGCATGTGCAATGTCTGGTCTTGTACAAACCATAGCGTACATAAGACTACCAATAGCTGAGGCGTAAGGCACCTTGCTCATGTAAGGCCTGTTCCTGCTCCGTCTTTGGTGACTGATCCTTAGTTAGTCTGAAATGACTACCCAAGGGTGTGCTTACTGGTTTAGCTTCATCCATGCTAAATCTGCTGAGGATCTTTTTTACATACTCTGTCTGTGAAAGCTTCAATGTACCATTGGCCCTGTCTCTGATGATTCTCATACCAAGGATTTGTTTTGCAGGTCCCAAATCCTTCATTGCAAACTGCTTAGACAGTTGTTTCTTCAAGTTGTTAATCTCCTCAATACTGGACCCTGCAATGAGCATATCATCTACATACAATAATAAGATGATATAAGAGTTGTCAAAACTCTTAACATAACAACAATGGTCTGCTTGACACCTTGTGAACCCAGTACTATACATAAAGCTGTCAAATTTCTTGTACCATTGTCTTGGGGCTTGTTTCAAACCATACAAGCTCTTTCTCAATTTGCATACTAGGTTCTCCTTTCCTTGCACTATGAATCCCTGTGGCTGACTGCATATAAATATCTTCCTCCAAATCACCATGGAGGAAAGCAGTCTTCACATCTAATTGTTCAAGATGTAAATTCTCTGTAGCCACAATTCCCAGTACTAATCTGATTGTAGTCAGCTTCACAACTGGAGAGAAGATATCAGTGTAGTCAACACCTTCCTTCTGTTGAAACCCCTTGACTACTAATCTGGCCTTGTAACGCTTGCTTCCATCATGCTCTTCTTTCACCCTGTACACCCACTTGTTGTGTAGGGCCTTCTTCCTTTGTGGTAACTCAGTTAGCTCCCAAGTCTGACTTGTCATAAGTGAGTTCATCTCGTCCTTCATGGCAAGCTCCCACTTGATTGAGTCTTCAATCTGCAAAGCTTCATCATAGCTCTCAGGTTCACCACCATCAGTTAGCAAAATATAAAACAAAGAGGGTGAAAATCGTTGTGGAGGTCTAATGTTCCTGGAAGACCTGCGAACAGTAATTGCAGGTGTACACTGTTCTACTTGTGGGTTTGCATTCTCCTTCTCTTCTTGACCACTGTTCTGCATGGTGTTATTAGAAAATTCATCTAAGTTGACAAACTCAGACTTCTTTTGTTCTACCTTCACGTCATCTAGTTTTGTACTTGACCTGTCCTTGTACATAACCTGTTCATTAAATATTACATTTCTACTTCTGATAACCTTTCGATTTTGATCATCCCAAAATCGGTAGCCAAAGGTCTCATCTCCGTAGCCAATAAAAAAACATTTTCTAGACTTAGCATCTAGTTTGCTACGTGCATCAGAATCAATATGAACATAAGAGACACACCCAAAAACTTTCAAATAGGAAAGATTTACCTCCTTTCCGCTCCAAACCTCTTCAGGTATTCTGAACTCCAAGGGGACTGATGGTCCCCGGTTTATCAAATAAGCTGCAGTGTTAACTGCATCAGCCCAGAAAGTTTCAGGTAACCCAGCATGCAACCTCATACTTCTGGCACGCTCATTGAGGGTCCGATTCATGCGCTCAGCCACACCATTCTGTTGTGGTGTCCTAGGAATAGTCTTCTCCATTCTAATTCCATTTGCAGCACAAAACTCCTTGAACCCTCCATTTATGTACTCTCCTCCATTATCTGACCTCAGACATTTCAGCTTTAAATCTGTTTCAGTCTCAACCATGGCCCTCCATTTCTTAAAGGTCTCAAATACCTCAGATTTATTTTTCAAAAAATAAACCCATACCTTTCTACTCGAGTCATCAATGAATGTAACATAATACCGTGAACCTCCGAGGGATGCAATTGGGGAAGGCCCCCACAAGTCTGTATGTACCAGCTCCAATTTTTTAGATTTTGGTGTTCTGCCGCCTTTTAAGAAACTAACCTTTTTCTGCTTCCCAAGAATGCAACTTTCACACATGTCAAATTCAACAGACTTTAAATTTGGTAGTTTACCTTTTGACAAAAGAACTTTCATCCCTTTTTCGCTCATGTGACCAAGCCTACGGTGCCACAGGTTTGTATCAGCACCTGCTTCAGCAACTGCAATCGTGTCTCTTGGACTTGTAGTCATATACAAAGTACCAGTTTTCTTTCCTCGAGCTACAACCATAGCTCCCTTTGTGATCTTCCATGTACCACCCACAAAGAGTATTGCGTGTCCTTCAGTATCAAGTTGTCCAACAGAAATTAGATTTCTTTTCAACTCAGGAACATGTCGAACCTTTTGCAACAACCACACAGACCCATTAGGCAGTGTAATGCGTACGTCTCCCATACCCACAACGTCCAAGGCTTCGTCATCAGCCAAATACACCTTGCCAAAATCACCTGCAACATAATTCTGGATGATTTCTCGGTGTGCAGTGGTATGAAACGAGGCTCCTGAGTCCAAGACCCAGGATTCAATGGGACTGTCAACAGAGAGAAGTAGTGCATCATGCACTTCTTCTGTCACGACATTTGCAGAGTCGTTCTCATTCTTCTTTTTCAGTTCCCAGCAATTCTTCCTAATGTGGCCGGTCTTGCCACAGTTCCAACATTCCAATTGTCGCCCTGGTTTGGATTTACTTCTACCTTTTCTGGATTTTGATCTGCCCTCGATTATAGTTTCTGTCTTTTCCTCTACCTCTTGCCTCAAGGTTTAAGGCAGAGCCAGAACTTGAGGTTTCACCTGCATCTCTCCTACGAACCTCCTCGCCTAGAATCAGGTCTCGAATATCATTATATTTGAGTTTGCCTTTCCCAGCAGAATTGCTCACTGCCATTCTCATAGCCTCCCAACTGTTTGGCAAAGAAGCCAAAACAATTAATGCGCGGATCTCATCATCAAATTCAATCTCCACTGAGGACAATTGATTAGTGATCGTATTGAACTCATTTAGATGTTGCGCCACAGCAGTACCTTCCGCCATTTTTAGATTGAACAACTTCTTCATCAGGTGCACCTTATTGTTGGCCGATGGTTTTTCATACATGCCACACAAAGCCGTCATCAGTTCCGCTGTAGTCTTTTCCTTTCACAACGTTATGTGCAACTGTTCTTGACAAAGTTAATCGAATAACTCCGAGCACCTGTCTATCAAGAAGAGTCCATTCTGCATCTTCCATATCTTCTGGTTTCTCCCCCAAAAGAGGTAGATGTAATTTCTTCCCATAGAGGTAATCTTCTATCTGCATTCTCCAATACCCAAAATCTGTGCCGTCAAACTTCTCGATTCCGGATACCTTTCCTTCTTCTCCGGTCATTGCTCCCACTCGAACCTATGCTCTGATACCAGTTGTTAGGAATAAAAACAATATTCCTAGAACTTGTGAGATGCAAAATGGAGAAGAACACACAAAAGAAAAATTCACACGACACAAAATTTACGTGGTTCACCACTTGGGCTACGTCCACAGAGTTGCAGCGATCTTTCACTATAAAATAGGGAGATTACAAAGGTGGCATGAAAACACTCTCACAAACCCAAACCCCAAATACACACCCAATAAGCTCTTTGTACTAAAGAATAATAACAGAGAAATATTCTCTCTATTCTTTCTCTCACGCAGCACTTACAGAAGGACAACACTAAAAATATCTTCTTTGTTCCTACTGCTGCTCCTTATTTCTTCTCACGTACAAAGCTTATATTTATAATAGGCTTGATATCAACTTCAATAAAAGCCAGCCGATAGTGCACACACAATTTCAACATTGTCAGCACAATCTTTGGCCAAATCTACAAGTAGCCAACTTGTATGACCTTTGGAGATTCATGGGTTATCATCCCATGTGATTCACACACATAGGCTTGACTATTCAGTGTTTTCTTCATTCATTTTATAGAGAAGTTGCCGTGACAATTTCTCTCTTCTCTTGCACATGTTGCAGCCGTAATGACTCATCAATTTGTCCCCCCACACCTTTGACTAAGATGAGAACCATTTGTTGAAGTAGCCGACATGTAAGACATATGAGTTGCAATCCCATATGCCTCCACCTACTTGCATGTTTTCTTCTTTCTTCATAAGCCACAATTGTTGATAAGAAATAATCCCATGTTACAATTGTATCTTCTTGACTAAGCCACAATTGTTGACTAAGGGAAATAATCCCATGTTATGCACCATTTATGTATTGCACTAGTGCTCCACATAACTAACAGGTTGCATGAGATACAACTCTCTATCCTCTCTTTTCTGCAACAATATTTCAGTTGCATTAGCCATTAATTGTGAGTTGCATCCTTAATGCCACATTCTCATTGTACAGAGTTGTGGATCTGATTCCACCTATCAAGGGAGAAAATATTTTATGTAACGGTTATATACAATCTCTTTCACATGGGGGTGGACTCTACAAGGGTGGGACTAACCCCCATATAAGAAAGATATTGTATAAAACCGTTACACTAAATACCTACCTCCTATCAAAGAGGACAATTTGAGTAATGAGGGAAGATTATGTTCATTTTTGTGTCCCATTGAGTTCAATGACCTCCTTTTTTTTTTTTTTTTTTTTTTTTCCCTATATTATACAAGTGAATGATAGGGAGGAGATCATGCTTATAATTCAAACCAAATATTGAATTATTTCAATTAAAAATCCAAATAGAAAAAAATAAAAAAATATATCTTGTGGATTCTCAAATGATAGATGCAACAACCAACATAAAACAAGGACTTATCCTAGTAGACACTCCATTTTTGTGAAAGGTGAAAATTCAATTGCTTGGTTTAAAATTCCAAGCTTAACGACAAAATCGTCATTTCAAAAGCCCAAGAGTGAGAATGTCATTTTAGGCCATGTCGGCTTTTTTTAACTAAAGAGTTGGCCTAATACATAATCTGCATCAAAATGGAACCTAAAGAGAAAAGTAATCACTTCCCTGCACAAAAATTAAAATATTAGCTCAAAAAATGACAAAGCTAGCTTGATTCTCATTAGTTGAAGAACATTTCTTCTTCTTTTTATAGATACGATGGGATTTGAAACTTATGACATTCATTGTATTATTATTACTCTTTATTATTAAGTCAAGACACTAATGTGTTTTTATTTTAAGTAGACGAGATCAAACCCTAGTCCGTTATTTGACGATCAGAGATTTCACTAACTGAGTTAACTAGAACCCACGGTTGAAGAGCATCTTTAGGATAGACTTGAGAATACATGATAAATGTTAATTGATTTTAATTGGTCCTTGGATAGGAATACTTTTAATCAATTGAAAACTTTAAATTTCATTGGCCAAATTCAAGGAAAATAAATAAAAAAGTACATGTAATAAAAACCTAAAAGATAACGAGAAATTTCTAATTATTAAATTTATTATTTGTTCTTCTTAAATAAATAAATAATTTGATAATTCTAAATTAAAATCTAATCCCATTTAGGGTTAGCTTAATCAGAGATTCAAATTAAAAAAAAAAAAATTCACAGATTCAAATAAGGGGCTAATTCTGATAAATAAATAAATCGTGCAATTATCCTTAAAAATGTACAAAATTTGGAGCAAAATTGGATAGGTACCAAAAAAAAAAATTAGAGATCATAGGCCAAAAGGATTGTTTCAGCCCTTTGTCTCTAGATTCCTGAAAATTTGCTATTTACTCAATTTAATTTTTGGTGCAAATTCATTTCCCAATGTTTTTCCGGATAAATGCTTGATCAAAAAATTATTAGCATCGGTGGTTCCCAAAAGTTTCCAAAAATTGAAAGAGAATCAACAAGACAAGGACATTTTTTTTTTTTCTTCTGAAAATTGATCTCTTCTCTTACGTTAGTTCTCTAAAAATATAAAAAATCCTTTTCAACCAATTAAACTCCATTTTCCCTCCCAGGAAATTTGATACAATGAAAGCATGAACACTCTATGAAAAAGCAAACCAATCACCTAGGAATTTAGCATAAATCCCTTCAGCAATATCATCATTACTCACAGAACATAAGCTCCATCGAAATTCAGGTAAGAGGCTCGTGAACCATTTGTAAGAGATAAGAACGTGCAAAGGGACAAAAGAGGATAATCCAAGTCAAGTTCATCATTAGATTCTTTGATAGGAGTAGCGCATGCAGATATTCCTTTGACTTTATTTTCTTTTGTTTGTTTATTTAAGCAAATTTGGGAAATGTCTCCATTTTCATGACCATTTTATTTAAGCAAATTGATTAAAATAGAAATAATATTTAGTGATCATGAAATGAGGGTTTGATAAGTCGATTTCTGTGTTAGTTCTATACTTCTATGACTTCATTAAAATTGTTTTGGACTATGCACGAATTGGGATAGAGATAAAAATTCATATCATTAATCACCATGAAGTACATATGTATAATAAAATGCATTTTGCCTTATTACGTTGATCTTAGCCGAGATACATGAATTGATGATGCCTGTTAGGTATTATGAATTTTGTAATCTAATCCGTAATTGAGTGCATACAATGGATTTTTTTTTTTTTTTTTTGCACTGTTTGAAATGAACTCAAACTTTTTCAAAATTTTTTTACAAACTTTTAATTAAAATTGTTTAATCTAACTTCGATATTCAAAAGGGTGTGCTTGATTCGGTAAGGCCTCAATTAAGAAGACTTTTTATGTATTGCATCAAACAAAGTATGAAGAATGAAATTGCTAGCATGATAGATCAAACGAGATAAAATATATGGTTATTTTGTATTAAAGTTTACACAGTACAAGATAGAATCTAAATTACACACTTGAACACACTTTGAAACATACTTTGAACACACTTGAATACATTTTAGATCACAATGGATCTCTTATACATGGGTTGTGGAAGTTGAGGAGTAGACCTTTTTCGAAAAATAAACTTCTTATTAATAGTCAAAAGGAGGTTATTTCATTATTTAAAAAAATAAATAAATAAATAAAAAAGAAAAAAGAAAAAGTGGTTATTTTCATCAAATAACTACTTTTGGTGGTTTATTTTTAGGAAAATAACTATCTCAAATGTCTTGGAAATCATGACACATATTTTCCACATCATGGAACTTATTGGTTGTTATATCCTACTATTAAATTTTTCTATGCAGCTTGGAAATTATAACACATGTAAATGGAACTTGCAAGAATTTATTTTTATATAATCACATATAATATAACTACAAATTTAGTACATTATGGTGGTCAATATATATATATATAAACACTATATAATAAAATATTTTATGTGTAAACAGGCGCAAAGTTCATTCTTGTACATTGTTAAAAGTGAAAAGTTATATTTAATCCATGGAAATGAATATTTATACAGGTGTGAGTGTGAAGTTTATTATACATAAATATTATTTTCTAATAAAATAAAATTCAAATTTTCTATCCTAGCTACTTTCTTGATTTGAAATCCTAAATAAGAAAAGAAAATTATTTTTGTGTTTTTGACAATTTATTATACACAAATAAAAGGGAATCCATACTATTCAAACAAGAGTTAAAATAATAGAGAAAACAAAACGATTACATTTGACAAACAAGAACATACAAGAACAAATAAAAATAAACTGGAATTATTTCAGTAAGAAATCAGAGAAAGATTGCACTTAAAATAAAGAAAATGATCATCATTCAAACAAAAATTAAAATAGCAGAAAGAAGTAAAAATTATTGCATTTAATATAAGGAAGAAACAAAAATAAATAAAAGGCATTGGGTTCTTTACCCTAAACAGCGTATGCCACAATTGGAATAGCGTACACTTGGGCCATTCGAATACGGGAGAGGGCTTCACCATTTATCCTAGTTTTGATCCAAGAACTGTTAGGGCTTTTCCTAGAAGCTCTAGCCCAATTGGTGAAGGATCATACCAAGGTTTCAATCTTATATCACCCTTGACCTACATCACCAAAGGCCCAGTACATAACAAACCTTTGATCTAACCTTCCAATACTCCAATCCATTTCTCCATTCTTAAAATGCCACAAGTCCATCTCCAAGCCCACCATGAAACCCAACAAACTACCTATTTTAAAACCCATCTACAAGCTCATTCCAAAGCTCACTATAAAGCCTAATTCAAGTTCTACAATCGGCCCATCAACTCAAAAAACGTCCCTCATTGACCAAGAAGGAACAAGTGATTCATTTGTCGAGCTTAAGGACTTCATAAATAATATTCACAAGCCAAAATTCAAATGCAAGTAGATTTGAATAGTTTCTTCCAGTACTTCAAGAGTAATGAGGTTCAAGGTCAAGCTTCAAATTCTTGAAGCATGTCTGATGATCACCAAGACCAATATAATAAGAGATGCACCAAGCCCATAGTCAACCTCTCTATGAGACCGAGAAAAAATTGATAGAGCATAGACAAGATGGAACAAATGATGATGAAAGCTCTTAAATTTTGTTAGATTTAGAGAGAAGCACAGACAGATAGAGAAGAGAGAAGCACAGATAGAGAAGAGAGAAGCACAGACAGAGAGAAGAGAGAATAAACTATATTCAGTATTCTGCCGAATCATGTACAATTAAAGGAATATATATAGGCCTAGTCTAGTGTGTGGTATAGTAGAAACCCTAGGAAACCCTAGACTAGTACAATAACAATGGTATATAATATATACATATTAACATCCCCCCTCAAACTCAAGGTGGTTTGAAAGAAGCCATCTTGAGTTTGGAAACAAGATCACGAAAACGACCAGGAGGAAAAGTCTTCGTAAAGATGTCAGCAGTCTGATCAGAAGAGCTAACTGGAAGAAGATGTAGGATGCCAGCAGACAGATGATGACGCACAAGATGACAATCAATCTCGATATGCTTGGTGCGCTCATGGAAAACATCATTATGCGCAATCTGAATAGCACTACGGTTGTCACAATGTATAACAGTCGGTGAAGAATGTGTAACACCCATATCTTCCAACAGCCAACGAAGAGCAAGAAGTTCAGAAGTAGTATCAGCCAGAGCACGATACTCTGCCTCAGTACTAGAGCGAGACACAATATGTTGTTTCTTACTGCGCCAAGAAATAAGAGAATCTCCCAAAAAGAAACAAAATCCAGTAGTAGAGCGGCGGTCAGTAGGATCCCCGGCCCAATCAGCATCAGAATAAGCACAGAGGTCAAGGGTGGAGTGAGCAGAGAAGTGAAGTCCGTGAAACATAGTACCCTTGATATAGCGAAGAATGTGAAGCACTGCAGCATAGTGTGTAGAATGGGGAGCAGATAAGAATTGACTCACCAAATGAACAGCATGAGCAATATCAGGGCGGGTTACAGTGAGATAAACTAAGCTGCCAACAAGCTGACGATAGAGAGTGGCATCATTGAGAGGTGTGCCATCCAAGGGAGTAAGGCGAGCATTCATCTCAAGGGGTGTAGAAACAACTTTAGTGTCAGTCAGGCCAGTACGAGATAACAAGTCAGAGGCATACTTAGCCTGAGAGAGATAATAACCAGTGGAATCAGAAGAGACCTCAAGGCCTAGAAAGTAGCTCAGATGACCAAGATCCTTCATCTCAAATTGTTGGTGGAGAAATAGCTTGAAATCAGAAATGCCAGAGTGATCATCCCCAGTAATGATCATGTCATCAACATATAGTAGAAGAAGAATCATACCCTTATCAGATCGGCGGATAAATAATGCTGTATCATGAGAACTGGATGAGAAGCCAAACTGATGTACAATACTGCTAAACTTGGCAAACCAGGCTCGAGGAGCTTGCTTAAGACCATACAGAGCGCGACGAAGGAGGCAAACTTTGTCAGAACAGTCTGAATAGCCTGGAGGTGCCTGCATATAGACTTCTTCAGTGAGTTCACCATTTAAAAAAGCATTCTTAACATCCATCTGAAAAAGAGGCCACTGATGAACTGCAGCGATAGCAAGAAGACTACGAACAGAGGTAATACGAGCAACAGGGGCAAAAGTCTCCTCATAGTCTATCCCATATTCCTGAGCATATCCTTTGGCAACAAGACGAGCCTTATACCGTTCAATAGAGCCATCAGATTTGGTCTTGATCTTGTAGACCCATTTGCAGCCAATGGCAGATTTACCATGAGGCAAATCAACCAAGTCCCAAGTATGAGTCTTCTCCAAAGCCTGAAGTTCCTCTGTCATTGCTTGCTGCCAAAGAGGGTTAGTACAGGCCTCACGATAGGTGTGAGGCTCATGAAGGGAAAGCACAGCTGAAAAACAAGAATAATCACGCAAATGAGCAGGAGGTGCTCTTACCCGGTCAGAACGACGAAGGGGGAGGAGAGGAGGCTGATCAGTGACAGGATCCACAGGCGGTGCAGATTCTTGGGGCGAAGCCGGAGAGTCAGCAGGAGGAGCAGCAAGAGGGAGGTCAGGAGTCTGATCAAGGACAGGATCCACAGCTAGTGGAGGATGCTAGAGGAGAAGTTGGAGAATCAGCAGGAGATATAGGAAACAAAGGTAGTGATGGATTAGTAAAAAAGGAAGGGGTGGAACAAGTTGTAAACTTGGACAGGGAATTAAACATGGTATGTTCCCAGAAAACAACATGACGAGAAATGCGAAGACGTTGAGAGATAGGATCCCAACAACGATAACCTTTGTGTTCAATCCCATACCCAAGAAAACAACATAGACGAGATCGAGGTTCTAATTTGGAATGTTCATGCGGCTGAAGTAAAACAAAACATGCACAACCAAAGACGCGAAGAGAAGAGTAGGAAGCTGGAGTACCATAGAGACGTTCAAAGGGAGTCACATTTTGGAGAGCTGAGGATGGAAGACGGTTGATGGTATAGACAGCAGTGAGAGCGGCTTCCCCCCAAAAACGTTCAGGACATGAAGCAGAAATGAGGAAAGCCCTAACAGAGTCAAGAATGTGGCGGTGTTTGCGTTCAGCCCTACCATTTTGCTGAGAGGTTCCTGCACAAGAGCGCTGAATAATAGTGCCTTGTGTGTGAATGAAATCAAGAAATTGAGAGTCTCTATATTCCATGGCATTATCAGTGCGAAAGATTTTAATGGTTTTTGAAAACTGGGTGGAGATCATTTGGGCAAAGGTGCGATAGATTTGAGATAATTCAGAGCGATTGTGCATAAGGTAAATCCATGTATACCGAGAGAAATCATCAACAAATATGACAAAGTATTTAGATCCACCTACAGTAGCAGTGGGGCTAGGTCCCCAAATATCAGAGTGAATCAAGTCAAAAGAGGCATGAGAAAAAGAGTCACTATTATTAAAAGATAAAGCGGGCTGTTTGGCCAACTGACAAGATACACAATCAACTGAATCATGTTTGACTTGACCCAAAAAACCACTAGAAATTAAAGTGCGAAGTTTTTGAACTGACACATGACCTAAACGTAAATGCCAAAGACTTAAAGGAAAAACAGAAGCAGTAGGAGCAACATGAGACGGAGGGGGTGTCGATGTGGTAGGTAGGTGAAGGGAAGTGAGCTCGAACATCCGTCCCACTCTACGGCCGGTCCCAAGAACCTGATTCGTCCGAGGATCCTGCACACGACAACCAGAAGAACCAAACCACAAGTCAAAACCAAGTTCACATAATTGACCAACAGAGATGAGATTAAGAGTGAGGTTGGGAATAAGATATGTGTCAGATAGAGATAGTGTAGAGGTGGAAACAGAAGCCATTATGACTAGCAGCAAGGTGCGAGCCATTAGCAGTTTGAATAAGAGGAGCATGAGTAGTAGGAATAATAGAAGAAAATAGCTGAGAATCAGGAGACATATGATTACAACAGGCAGAATCAAAATACCAAGTATTACCTGAGACAGCAGAGGAAACCTTATCAGAGGAGGACAAAAATTGTTTGACCATGGTAAAGACCATTGGTCCTAACTCACTAACCGGGATAGATGAGAGAGAGGGATCAGAGGGTGAGTCTTCAGCAGCAACAGCGACAGAGTGAGTAACAGGCCTTGGAAGAATGCCTGATTGACCTGGCTTGGGAGGCTTGGTAGGGCAATTGTAGATAATGTGACCAATCTTGTGACAGTACCGACATTGGATGATCGGGCATTCAGCCAAAAGATGTCCCTGCTTATGACAGTTCTTGCAATATTTCGGACCATTCCTAGATGAGGAAGAGCTTGAAGGACGTGTAGTAGTAGCAAGGACCGCATCAGGGTGATGGGGTTGAAGAGTGCGAAGACGGGTCTCATGAGAGAGAAGCTGACTCATAGCAAATGCCAGAGTAGGAAGAGGGACCTGCTGAAGCAAAGTAGCACGAACTGGTTCAAACTCAGAAGTCAAGGCCATCAGGAACTGGATAAGATGAAACTGATCTCGTTTGGTAGCTAAGATCGCTGCATCTTCAGGATCCTTGACAATATGGGTAGACTGCTCCATTTGATCCCAAATAGACTGCATACCAGAGAGAAACTCATTGATCGGTTGTCTGGGCGTTTGCTTCATATTGACAAGAAGACCCCAAAGTTGATACTCGTGAGAAAGGCCAGCAGTAGTATAATGACGACTCAGAAGATCCCAAACATCCTTAGCATTTTCATAGCGACCAAATTGCTGATGAATGGAAGGTACAGTAGAGTGACGAAACCAGGTGATGATTTGGTGATTCTTGCAATCCCAATCTTCAAGACGATCAGCAAATTTCGTGTCTTCTTCATCCTTAGAACGAACAGGAACTTGGATTTCACCTGTAACATAACGCCATAAACGATGGCCTTTGAGGAAGCTGCGCATGTCTTGGGACCACAGAACATAATTGTGTCCATTGAGAATGGTGGTAACAGTCTTGGGAAGTTCATTTTTATCCATCGGAAATACCTGAAAATAACAAATGAGAAAAACAACAAAACAACAAAATAAAATTGGGTAAGCCTTTTTTCCTTTTTTTTTTTTTTTTTTTTTTTTTTTTTTTTTTTTTTTTTTTTTTTTTTTTTGAGGCTGACGTCAGCAATAGGTAGGGCTGACGTCAGCAGTGAGGACGGGTCACGCGCGGGTCGGGGCGCGGGTCGAGGCGCGGGTACGGGTCGCGTGTACGGGTTCACGCGCGGGTCGGGGCGCGTGTACGGGTCGCGCGTGGATCTGGGACCAAAAAAGCTCGCCGGAAGCTTCACCGGCGCGTGGCGGCGCGTGCAGCTTTTTCTGGCGGCGAGATTTCTGGTGTGGATTCGTCTTGACGAGACGAATCCTTGGATAGCTTGCTCAAGACAGACGGAGCAGCCTAGCGGCGGCGGCGGAGATCAAAAACTTGCGGGTTTGCCGGAGACAGAGGAGGCGCGTGGCGGCGCGTGGAGAGGTTTCTGGCGATGAGATTTCTGGTGGAGCTTCGTCTTGACGAGACGAATCCTTGGATAGCTTGCACAAGACAGACGGAGCAGCCTAGAGGCAGCGGCGGAGATTAGAACCTGCGGGTTTGCCAGAGACAGATGAGGCGTGTGTCGGAAATCAAGCTCTGACGATCAAGCTCTGATGAGATGTTGCAGGTTTTGGAAATCAAGCTCTGACGATCAGAGCGGCGGTAGGCAGAACAGGAGGATCGGAGGTCTCTGGAAGCAATTTCAGGAGAAGAGAGGCACGGCTATTTTCAGAGAAAAAAAAAAACCTATACTAGTTTTAAGAATCACAATGCCAAAAGAATAATTTTGGCTCTGATACCATGTTAGATTTAGAGAGAAGCACAGACAGATAGAGAAGAGAGAAGCACAGATAGAGAAGAGAGAAGCACAGACAGAGAGAAGAGAGAATAAACTATATTCAGTATTCTGCCGAATCATGTACAATTAAAGGAATATATATAGGCCTAGTCTAGTGTGTGGTATAGTAGAAACCCTAGGAAACCCTAGACTAGTACAATAACAATGGTATATAATATATACATATTAACAAATTTGATGAAACATTAGACTTGTAAACTCTATCCTTATTTTTGAAGGTCCCAGTGTCCCCAAAGTTAAAGATATCAAGATGTATCTAAGAGCTTTGAAGCTTTTAGGAGACAATTATGAATACTCCTGGCTCAAATGTTTAAAAATTCCTTACCCGTGAATGCTCTCCAATGGTTCCTCACTCGGGAAGATTCAATAACCAAGACTTTGGAGGACATTTGTGCCAAATTCACTAAACAATATCGGTACAAATGTACAATATATAGATTGACATAATAAGGTGAGACTTAGAGAAGAAAAAGCAAGACTTGAAGGAGACTTTTTCTGCTTTTATAAGAAGAGAGCATTTATATATATATATAGGCCGCACAAATGACAATAAGCCCTGAGGAGGAACATATTCAGATGGTTGTGAAGAATCTATTGCCAACACTGACCACACAGTAGGGTAGCGAATCCAAAAAGGGTGGAGAGAGAGAAAGAAATAAAAATCCACTTTTATCCCTACAATTTATACCAAACTTGCTTGGTAAATAAAGACTCCTTCACGTCGTGTATCACATATGTACTTATTTTGTCTGAAGCACGATTCATCCTGTAATATTTCCCTCCTTTCTTTATGAAATGTTGATGCGAACTAAATACAGGTTTGAATCATAGCAAAACTTTAACAAAAGTGCGCTAAATTATATTAGATACCAATCTTGCTATAAAAAGATGAAGGTGTAAGCCACAATTTATAGGAAAAGTGTTTACAGTTTGAGATTTGTACGTCAGATACCTCTCTTGATTTTGTAAAAGGTGAAAAATTGTTTGATAAAGTCAAGCACAACTTCATCAAACCTAAATCATAAAACAAGTTTCGACTTCACAAATGTGTGTACTTTTGTTTCGTTTCTATATGAATAAAGTTCCTCATATGCTTGTCATAATCTTATTCATCACTCTTCAAAATTCGCAGGGTCGTGAAAAATCCTTTTGATCATGCATGTGATCATACATGCGATTTCCCATTTGGACATAACTTCTACATTCCAAACTTGCTTTGTTTATCAAAGTCATATAGTTGCTTTAGAAAATCTATATTTGGTCCCCAACTTTAAAGATTCGAATAAGAGCAACAGTCCTAAATTTCTCAAGCTAAAGTTTCCACGTACTATCATTCTATCAAGTATAAAATTATAGTAATACTAGCTAGGACAGCAAACTGCCAAACTTCAAAATTTAATTGCCTTTTCTTTGGGTGCAAATCACTTGCTATGGCCGAAATACAGCTTGTTGTTTCCATGGGGGAGTGCAGCAGCGACAGTGAGGAGGCCGAAACACAGAGCATTTCTAATTCCCTGATGGCAAGGTTTAAAACGGTAGACAAGGCAGCAAAAGAAAATAAGAAGAATAAATCTCAATGTCAATCTCCAACACCAAAGATACAAAAGGTCATATTCTTGCTGCGAGATACCAAGGATTTCGAGAAGTACTATGAGCCAAGAGTGGTATCACTCGGTCCCAGGGGCGGATCCAGGAATTCCGCTCAGGATGGGCGGCTTTTGTATTTTGATTTCAAACTTTAATATATATAATACAAAAAAAGGCCAAGAGCCAAAATATATTGTTCATATAAACAAAAAGTAACAAACAAGAAGCTTATCATAACCTTTTACAATTGATTTCTACGTGTCTTCATATTCTGAAACCGTTGCATGATAGCTTCATTATCAATGCTATGAAAAATGTCTTTCTCTATGTAGACAATTAAGCTATCATTCATCCACTGATCACTCATTCGACTACGCAATCGATTCTTCACAATCTTCATAGCAGAAAATGCTCTTTCCATAGTGGCAGTCGCAACTGGTAAAGTTAATGCCAAAGTCACCAACAAGTAAACTAATGGATAGACCACATTTTTTTTAGTCTCAATCATTTTCTGAGCAAGATCACAAATCCTTTCAAGTTTTGAAAACTCAATGCTAGAGCGTACATCAAAAATATAATTATCAAGCTGATCAGAAAGTATCATGAGCTCCGATGAAGAAAAATCTTCTGGATAAAATTGGGCAAGGCGAATAAGTTTTTGCTTGTCAAAAGTAGCAAAAAAATCAGATGAACTCAAGCATGACACACAAAGAAGCAATTCAGTGTTCGACTCCGTAAAACGATTATTTAGCTCTTGAAGTTGCATATCTATAATAGCATAAAATAGCTCGACACGATAAAAATGTAAGTTTGTCATACCATCAGTGTAACGCCTTGATCGCCCTCAAGCTACATATATATCATCCATATCTGGAACTAATATCTTGTTTATTCCACAAAAAGTGGAAACTTCATCAAGCAAAGAACTCCACCCATTTTCTCTCATTATTTGGAGTCGTTCCTTAGATATTCGAACTAGCTCCATAGCATTCACAATATCTTGATCTTTTCTTTGCAATGCTTGTGATAATTCATTTGAAATTCCCAAAATATATCTCATCAAGTAAAGATTAAACACAAATCCAAAAGATTGGATAAAGTGTGAGAGATGTTCTGCTTGTCCTCTCAGCTCTGAGGTTGAACCATCCTCTGCAACAGCATCTAGCACATCAACTATGGATGGGAACATATCAATCAAGCTAATCATGGTATTATAATGTGAACTCCAACGAGTATCACATGAGCGTTTAAGACTTGTTTCTTGATTTAGGCCTTGCCCACTCGGAAGCTCCCCATTATGGACTGATTCAACTACTCTAGTTGCTTGCTTCTCCTTAAGAAGATCTAGACGTTTGCATGAACCTCCAGCAATATTCACCACATTTGCAACAAAGTTAAAAAATGTGGCAATTTTATTATTATTTTTTGCCACAGCTACAAGAGCCAATTGCAATTGATGAGCAAAACAATGCACATAATATGCACTTTCATTCTCCTTCATTATAAGAGTTTTAAGACCATTGAATTGACCTTGCATATTACTAGCTCCATCATAACCTTGCCCACGCAATCTAGACAAGCTTAATCTATGCCTACAAAATAAATCTTCAACTGCTGCCTTGAGTGAGAGAGCAGTAGTATCAATAACATGCTCAATGCCTAAAAAGCGCTCAACAACATGGTCTTTCTTATCAACATACTGCAATGCAACTGCCATCTGCTCCTTTGTTGATATGTCACGAGATTCATCAATAAGAACAGAAAAAAATGCATCTCCAAGCTCCATAATAATAGTATTAGAAGTCTCAACTGCTGCTGCACTTACAATGTCCTTTTGAATTGTAGGAGAAATCATCATATTATTTTCAGGAGCATTTCTTAATGTAACGGCTTTGATATCTTCATTGTGGTCTGCAAGAAATCTCAAAAGCTCAAGAAAGTTTCCTTGATTACTTGAATCCTCTGATTCATCATGACCACGGAATGCAAGCCCTTGTCTCAAAAGAAATCGAATGCAGTCAACTGATGCATTTAAGCGAGTCCGGTACTCAATTCGAGCTTGGTCTGTCTGCTTAAAATGAAATGACTGAATACTTTGATTTGGCTTTAATAGATCTTCAAACATTCTCCTAGCTTGGTTGTGAGAACTATTGATTCCTCCTTCATGAATTCTGAGCTTTTCTGGACACTTCCAATTTGAGAAGCCTTCAGTAACAAATGTATCACCACCAGCTTGTTCTCCAACATCACGTTTGAAGAGATAGCAATATAGACAAAATGCAGCATCTTTTGCTATGCTATACTCTAGCCAATCGAATCGAGTAAACCAACTTTTGTTGAACCGTCGGTTATTAGCACCATATGCTTTGTATGGAAAATTATGTTCCTTAGGTTGGCGAGCTTTCCTTTGTACATATGCTCTACGGACTTGATCTCGATCATTAGGATGATAATCCGTAATTCGAGGTCGTAAGCCCGGATCAGATGGAAGATCTGCCAAATTAATTTCTACTCGATCTTGTTTTGAAGAAGAGTTATCAACTCTTTTTGTAGAAGAAGAAGAGTTATCAACTCTTTTTGTAGGAGGTGGAGGTGGAGGTGGTAATTCTAATTCTGACTTTCTTTTAAAATATTTCTCCATTACTGTTTCAAAAATATTAAAAGAAAAACAATGTTTATAAAATAAAACTAACCCATCATAAATTATAAATTTAACATTTTTTAAATTTTTTACATGCCACAACCACAAATATAATTCACAAATCACAAACAATTACAATTCACAAATCACAAACGACAAAAGTTACATTAGCCGACAAAAGCTACACCAGTTTCCACTATATTACACAGTAACAACTAACAAAAAATATTCACAAACACATGCACTAACCAGTCTGATTCAGAAAAAAAAAAAAAAAAGAAAAAAAAAAAAAAAAAAAAAAAAAAAAAAAAAAAAAAAAAAAAAAAAAGTCACTGACTACTTGAGTCCAGGGACCACTTCACATGGTCCACTCGGACCACTCACCAACACCAAGACACCACATGGCCAGCACTCAGCAGAAAGCACATCAAAGCAGGCAAACAAAATAAATATTCACCCAAGCCAAAAAGCCAATAACTTCAAGTCTTCAAAATTAAAAGAGTCATGGACAGAGAAGGAGAGAGAGAGAGAGAGCATACCAGTGGGCAGTGGCAGTCGGTCCAGTCCTCGCAAAGTCGCAAGCTCGCCTCCTCGGCTCGGGTCCAGGCCGCGTGAGGCGTCGAGCTCCGGTCCAGGGCTCCAGGTGTGAGGCGTCGAGCTCCGGTCCAGGCGTGAGGCGTTGAGGCTCGAGCTCGGGTCCAGGCGCCGATCTGCTTCAACGGGAGCTGAATCTGCTTCAACAGGCGCCGATCTGCTTCAACAGGAGCCTAATCAGCCGATCGGTGGCCGTGGATGGTGGATCGGTGGCCGTGGAGACGGAGGGGGCCGATCTACTTCCGTTCGCTCTCTCTCTCTCTCTCGAATGGCAATTTTTCAATCTGAGTATGTGTTTTGGGCTGATTTGTTGGGCTGATTTGTTTAAAAAATAATAATAATAATAATAATAGAACTAAAATTAAAATCAAGTCTGTGTGTCTGTGTTGTTGGGCTGATTTGTTTTCATTTGGGCTGATTTGTTTTTAATTGGGCTAATCTGTTGTTGTTGTTGTTGTAATTTTATTTTTGGGCTTTTAAGATATTATTGGCCTTTTTCTGTGTTATTTGTTGTAAATGTTATAATTTTGGATTGTTTAGGGTATTTGGTATAATTGTTGATAGATTTATCTTCTTTAATATATATATATTTTTTTTAATGTAGATAAGGATTTGAAACAAAATTGAGGATGGGCATTTTAACAAACCTATATTTTTTGAATTTATACATACCTACTAATTTTTTTTTTTTCAAATTTGAGGGTGGGCAACTCATACACTACATCCGCCCCTGCTCGGTCCTATCCATCATGGTAAGGAAAAGTACCAGCTAGGAGAGAAGTACAAGCTATTATTGACATCTGAATTTGTCAAAGGCAGCGGCAAGAAAATAAACGCTTTATACATGAAGATTGAGCGGAGGATTAAGAAACTGAAGGACTGCTTCGAGGAGGAGGTGATCAAGAAGTATGATGGTGATGATGAGGGACTCGCTTGGCTTTTGTTCGTGGACGGCTGTGCAATACTACAATACATGTATTGCGCTACTAACAAGGACAAGTTCGATGACTTGAGTATAAAAAACGACAGTGTAGTCTTTGCAGATCAAGATTTGTTTTTGCTGGAGAACCAGGTTCCCTACTGTCTTCTCAAATGGTTGATGAGATGGAGCAAGAACAAAGAAAAGTTGGAGATTTCGATTGATAAATTCATCAGACGGCACGTTGAAGTACCACTACCAGAGTATCACTCATCAATTTTCCGCTGCGCATGCCTAAGTTCGTTATCATGGAAGCAAAAACAAGCAGAAAGTAGTCACTCAAAGCAGAAGCCACGAGATCCCACTCATCTTCTCGACCTTCTGAGGACAAGTCTCTTGGATACTCATCAACCAATCAATCCAAAGAAACAAAACGGACAAAATACTTGGCAATCCTACCGCAACGTTCAGGAGCTCCGAGCAGCAGGTATACATGTGGAACGTAGTAAAAATGAAAAACGTTGCTTGAGTGACATATCTTTCACTAGGCTAGCATGTTGTTTGGGATACCTTTGGCTTCCTCCATTAACTGTGGATGACTCGACGAGGCCAAAGTTCTTGAACCTGATAGCCTACGAAATGAGTCTGGATTTCAAAAATGACTTTGGGATCACCTCTTACATCTCTTTCCTCGATTCACTAATCGACGAAGCCAATGATGTTAAGTTGCTAAGGAAAGCAGGGGTACTGTACAACTGCCTTGGCAGTGATGAAGAAGTAGCTAAACTCTTCAATGAGATAGGCACCAACTTGGTGCCTAGCATTGAAATATATAGCCATGTCAGATTAGAAATTCAGAAGCACTACAATAACACGTTGAGGAACTGGATAGCTCAAGTCATTCACGACCATTTCAGCAGCCCCTGGGCATTTATTGCTTTCTTTGGCGCATTGTTGGCACTTGCTCTAACTATCACTCAGACTTGGTATGCTGTCCACCCTTCCTCAGGACCCTGCAATTAACACGAAACTTATTCTCCAAAAGGTCAAAACTTGTTTACTGTACTCTTTCCAAGTGTGCCTATCTAGCTGAATTACATGGTTTCTATGCCTTTGAGACGGTTGTTTTAGTTTTTTAGGTTTCATGCAAGTTTGAAATAAGTCAGCGTGATTGTACTTTCTAATTTGATGTAATGTGTGGATTAGAAAATAATTGTGTCAGAGTTTGTACTTTTAATTTGATGTAATGTGTGGATTGGAAAATAATTGTGTCAGAGTTTGTGGGTGATATGTGTTATATGTAATTGTAAACCCAGAATTTTATAGTTAAGTGTATATGGCCGGCCGGATTTCCCAAATGAGAAAAACCTTGATTAGTTCAAATCTCTCTTCCACCACAGGTTGTACCAATAAAATAAAATAAGGTTTAAAGATGAATAAATACTTGATCCTATATTAATTATGATTTAAACTTGCAAAATATGTAGCCTCTATTATGATTTAATGCAAAGCAAGGTTGCAATACACACAATATTCTTTCTATCATCTCTTTTCTAGTACAACAATATTAGCTAGTAAAGGTTCATTTTACAATACCCACTCTTTTTGTGGGTATGGTATCCACTCAATTGGTATCATCAAATGTGATATAGGTACCACTATATATAATATAGGTACTATCCAATGTGATGTTGGTACTATTTAATTTTTTATATATATTAAATTTGAATAATAAAAAAAAATTTAAGGTATTAAGTAATGTGATGGTAGGTACCATCATATGTGAGGTAGATACCATCATCATTGGTACTATCAATGTGAGATTTTAATTTACCAAAAAAAAATCAATGTGAGATTTTATCTATTAGAGGTACCGTACCCACATGAGTATTGTAGAATTACTCACTAGTAAAGGTCTAGACGCAGTTGCATTAGCCATTGTGAATTGCATCAACTTAATGCCACATTCTCGTCATTGTATGTACAATTACCAAAGTCCTGGGATCTGATTCTACCTAACTATCAAGGAGGAAAGTTTGAGTAATGAGGGAGGATTATCTTCATTTCTGTGGCCCATCGAGTTCAATGACTTCTTTTCCTATTTTTAGACAAGTGAATGAATGAGAGGAGTAGATCATAGAACTTAATTATCCGGTTATCACTCAAAGGAAACATTGAATTATTTCAAATTAAAAATTAAACTAGAAAAAAATAATAATAATTAATTAATTCATTTCATGTGGATTTTCAGATGATAGATGCAGTAAGCAACAAAATAGTTAATACAACCGCTTATTTATAAACAGTACTCCATTATGCGACAAGTGAAAATCTGATTTCTTGGTTAAAAATTCCAAGCCCAAGGGCAAAATAGTCATTTCAAAAGCCTAGGAGTGAAAATGTCATTTTATGCCATCATTTAACTCGAGAGTTGGCCTAACACATAATAGTAGGGAAGTGGCAACAACATCCAAATACATCATAGCATCAAAAACCCATCCAAATACATCAGGGCATCAGAAACCCATCTTCTAGCTAGTTATAATCTAGAAAATCCAAATATATCTTTTTTTTCTCCTAATTAATTAATTACATCCTGGTGGCTCCAATTAGCTCAATTGATAAAGTTTCTTATCGTCGAGTAAGAGACCTAAGTTCGAATATCACCTACAACAAAAACCAATTTAAGTATTAATTTAATGGTAAGAGCAATGATCATGGAACGGACGCCATAGGTTCACAATCTATCGTAACTTAAAAAAAAAAAAAATTACGTCCTAAGAACGTTAAATTTGCATGGACATAATCTACATTCCTTGATCATCTAAGTGATGGGATAAGTAGATATTAAGCACTCTTCCCATCCAATCTGAAGATTGGTTTTATAGGATGTTAATGTCAAGTAACAATTTGCCGTACACATATATCAAGTATAGTTACAGGTAAAACTACAAAAAATTTAAAACACAAAAAAGACATCATAAATAACCAAAAAAAAAATCAACCACCATCAAGTCCCTTGTTAGAAAGTTAAGAGTAATATCCAACCAAAAATCAATAGGTAATGGATGGAGAAACCAAATATCTTATACATAGATATGCAAGGTTTTGCCTAATATGAGACTTTTTTATTCTATTCATGCCCTCTCACGTGTGGCAGGACTAGCCAAACACGTAAACTAACACGATGACTGATTATCTTGTAGTGACTTTGAGGAAATAACATACTCTAATACCATATTAAAGATATAGCATCCAACCCAAAACCAATTGGTTGTAGTTGGAGAGGCATAGGATCTCTTATATAGAAATGCAAGATTTTAAATGTCTAATATGGAACTTTTTATTCTCAACAAAATATAAAGTTGAATTTCAAAAAAGTTGATATTTAAGAAAATAGTATTGTTTTAGAAAAGTTATTTAAGAAAATGCATTTTTCTAGAATTGGTCACATTCATCACGTGCATGGTGTTGATGTGACTCTCCTAATGTGACCTTGTAAGAAATTACACCAGGTTCTTATAAAAAAAAAAAAACTTTAAATATTCGAATAAGAGCAACAGTCGTAAATTTCTCAAGCTAAAGTTTTTACGTACTATAAATAAGTGTAAATACTGGGACAGCAAACTGCCAAACTTACAAAATCCAATTGCCTTCTTGGGTGCAACTTACTATGGCTGGAATAGAGCATGTTGTTTCTGGTAGAATATAAGCCCAATGGGTTTTAGGCTCAATACATTATCTTGTATAGCACTCCTTTTACTTGTGCATTACTCTTACCTCTGCCTATATAAAAGCTCTCTCTTGTACTACATTTGACATATAATATAATACATAGACTTTCAGTCTTTAACATGGTATCAGAGTTAAGGCTCTAATTTTGTGCAGTTCTAAGTCCTTCTAGGCGTTATTCCGCTGCCTCAGCTATCTCCGGCACCTCTCCTGTCCGAAATCCGATCATCGCGCTGCCAAGAAGCTGATTCATCGCCAAAAGGATCCACTGCCACCCTCAGATCCGCCGTTCCCGAACTCTGATCAAGACACCGCCGGTACCGTTGGAAAGATCTCGAGATTCTTGACTCAACGGCATAAAAAACGGCGGCTTTAGACACCGGACGCGCCCTCACGTGCCGCCTGAAGATTTGGTGCGCCGCCACTCTCCTGCACGTGCCCCCACACGCCAGACTTCTTCACTGCCACGTCAGCCCTAGTGCCACGTCAGCCCTAGTTGATCGTTGACCAGCATTGACCGTTGACCATTGACTTTGACCGTTGACCAGCGTTGACCGTTAATTTTGACCGTTGACCAACGTTGACTTTGACCGTTGACTTTTCCGGAGTTGACTTTTTGCAATCCAGGTGCTTCCTACCCAGTTTTTCGCGCTGATTTCATTTTTGTGGTCTGTTTTTGCAATTGAGGTTTCATTATGACTCAAAGTGAAATTTCTAAGCCTATTCACAAGCGATCCAATCAGAAGAATTATCATCTTATTTGTGCCTTTTGCAAGCATCGCGGTCACACTATTGATCGATGTAACATGCGTGCCGGCATTCTTCAGCGCTCTGCAGCCTTGACTGCCTCTGAGTCTATACCATCATCCGATGCTGCATCTCTTGATCCTGTCTCATTGACTACACCTACTTACAGCATAGCAGATCTGCAAGCCCTCTTCAGTCAGGTTCAAGCTTTGTCTTCCAATGCATCCAATTCTGCTCTTTCTGTGACACCAGGTATCTCTTCTGAATGGTTCTTAGATTCTGCCTGCTGCAATCACATGACGGACAATCCTCACCTCACAAGTGCCCACACTCCTCCTGTCTTACCTACTATTACCACTGCTGATGGCTCCGCCATGACTGTTAGTCATGTTGGCTCCATCTCTACCCCTAACTTATCTATCTCTGATGTCTTTTGTGTTCCTAAACTGCATCTTAATCTTTTATCTGTTGGCCAACTAACCAAACTTGGTTTAAACCTGTTCTTTTCTTCTCGTGGTTGTCTTGTGCAGGATTCTCGGACGAGACAGATCGTTGGGTCCGCACGTAAGGTTGGACAGTTGTTTGAGCTCTGTTCTTCCGACGCTCAGATCATGGTATTACCCTTCTCTTGTTGTATGTAGATGACATGATTATTACTGGTGATGATGTGCAGGGCATCCAGGATCTTAAGCGCTTTCTTGGTTAGCAGTTTGAGATGAAGGATCTGGGTCCTCTCAGTTATTTTCTTGGCCTTGAAGTCTCTTCCTCCTCCGATGGTTACTATCTCACTCAAGCCAAGTACACATCTGATCTTATCTCTCGAGCTGGAATCACGGACAGTAAGATCGTTGACACACCCATTGAATACAACAATCGCTTGAATACTCATGATGGAGAACCACTTCCTGATGCTACCCTTTACAGACAGTTAGTTGGGAGTCTTGTTTACCTCACTGTCACTCGACCGGACATCCCCTATGCCGTTCACATTGTTAGCCAGTTCATGGCTGCACCACGGTCTCTCCATTATGCAGCTCTACTTCGGATTCTTCGGTATTTGAAAGGCACCTTATTTCATGGACTTCACTTTTCATCTCAGTCGTCGCTCACTCTTCAGGCTTATTCTGATGCCGACTGGGCAGGGGACCCTACTGACCGTCGTTCTACTACAAGGTACTGTTTTCTTCTTGGTGACTCCCTCATCTCTTGGCGCAGCAAGAAACAATCTGTTGTTACTCGTTCTAGTACTAAGGCAGAATATCGAGCACTTTCTGACACCATTGCTGAGCTCTTTTGGTTACGTTGGCTTCTCCAGGACTTAGGCATTGATTGTTCTACTGCAGTTCTGATCCATTGTGACAATCGAAGTGCCATCCAAATTGCCCACAATGACGTCTTCCATGAGCGTACCAAGCATATTGAGATCGACTGTCACTTTGTTCGTCATCACTTACTACAGGGTACTTTGCAGCTCCGTTCAGTGTCTTCTCAGGACCAGTTAGCTGACATATTCACCAAACCTATGCCTCCAGGCCGTTTTCGTGATCTTATTTCCAAACTCAAGTTGGTGTCTGTTCACCCAACATGAGTTTGAGGGGGGATGTTAGAATATAAGCCCAATGGGTTTTAGGCCCAATACATTGTCTTGTATAGCACTCCTTTTACTTGTGCATTACTCTTACCTCTGCCTATATAAAAGCTCTCTCTTGTACTACATTTGACATATAATATAATACACAGACTTTTAGTCTTTAACAGTTTCCATGGAGGAGGTCCATAGGAGGAAGGTTGTCAGAAGAGAAGCTGGCGAAACAAGCAGCGGCACCACTGAGGAGGCCCAGAAGCAGAGCATTTCAATCCAAACTACTACCCTGGAGGAAAAGTTTAAAACGGTAAAGGAGGCAGTAGAAAATGCTTTGAATGAATCTTCATCTTCATCAACAACAAAGATACAAAAGGTAGTTTTCTCGCTGCAAAACACCAAGGACTACCCGAAGTAAACTATGAGCCACGACTGTTATTACTTGGTCCTATCCATCATGGAAAGGATATATAGGTACAATTAAGGAGAGAAGTACAAGCGTGTACTGACTTTTAAGTTCGTGGAAGACAGCGGCAAGAGTATGGAAGATGTATACAATAAAATTAAAGAGAAGATCAAGGAACTGAGGGAATGCTTCAACGACGAGGTGACTGAGAAGTATGATGATGAGTCACTCGCTTGGCTGTTGTTCATGGACGGCTGTGCAATACTACAATACATATACTGCTCTACTAACGACAATTTTCAAGACTCGTATATAGAAGATGACGGGGTATCCTTTGCACAACAGGATTTGTTTTTGCTGGAGAACCAGCTTCCCTACTGTCTCCTCACTTTGTTGATGAACTTAAGTAACAAGAAAAAGGATTTCGAGACATCGATTGAAACATTCATTAAAGGGAAAGTTATGGTAGGGAAGCGGCAACAACAAATCCATCTTCTCGACTTCCTGAGCACATCTCTATTGGATAGTCAACGCAGCCGAGTACGTAAACCAGAGAGGGAGCAAAATTGGAAATTCAATTTCAGCTTTCAGGAGCTTCGAGCAGCAGGTATCTTTGTGCAATGTAGTAAAAAAAAAATAATAATAATTAATGTGTGTGGATTGGAAAATAATTGAGTCAAAGTTTGTGCGTGATGTGTGTAATATGTAATCAAGTTTAAAAATAAAAGTATCATGATCTTTGCAATTCAATGGTATTGTTTGATTTTCTAAATTAGGAAAATCTCTCTTCAAATCTCTTAATTTCCCTAGTTTGTTGGTAAAAAACTATTTACAGATGAACAAATACTTGATCCTATATTAATATTATGATTTAATCTTGCAAAGCAAGGTGACATGGACAGAGTTTGACTACAAACCAGTTTGTAAAGTCATATGACTTGTTTAAATAATACATATGGATGGACTTATGAGTTACCACGTAGTGGGTTGTAGCAAGCTAGCTATAAATTGGTGACATGAGACACAATTCTCTCCATCCTCTCTTTTCTGCAACAATATTAGTAAAGTGCAAGAGGCAATTGCATTAGCCATTGAGAATTGCATCAACTTATTGCCACATTCTCACCATTGTCCATAAGCTGTGGATCTGATTCCACCAATTAAGGTAGGTGGTATTATGTATAATGGTTACATGCACGTTTAACATCACTTTCTCACTCACCAGTAAGAGTATATAATATATAATCTTACTTATTTTTCAGCATTCTTATACTGAATCATATTCCCTATATAATTAATTGAATGAAATTTAGTCTCACCCAATGAGACAAAAGACCTTATTTTGTGTTCCAATTAAAGCTAAATGACAATAATTGGAAGGAAGAATAATAGTTTTATATAATAGAAAAGTTTCCGCACATTGCACAGGTCTCCGATTAGTGAAAATTAAAATTATATTCTATCCAAGGACCAGTTAAAATCAATTTAACATTTATCACGTATGATGTATGCTCAAGTCTATCTTATAGGTGTTCTTTAACCGTGGGTTTTAGTTGGCTCAACTAGTCAAGTATCTTATTGTCAAATAAGTGTCTTAGATTCGAACCAAAAAGTAATACATTGATGTCTTGGCAATAGATCTTCCACCTTGAGCAAAAAATTCGTCCACCTTGAACAAAAAAGTAATAGAAACAAAAATCAAGGGTAAACTTTAGCATTTACCCTTTATATCTACTTAAAGTATGCTATATTGAAATAGAAACAATTGGTAACAAAAGATTCATTAGAGAATAAAATAAGTGGTAGATACAATTTAAAAAAAAATCACTACAAGAGAAATAAAATCAAAGAAATGGAGAGAGTGCTAATTTTTTTTTTTTTTTTGGGGGGAGGGGGGGGGAACCCTTTATGAATGGGAGAGAGGGGTGGGAATAAAAACAAATTTATATTGAGAATTAGTGGAAGAGAATGGGGTGAAAAATAATGAGAGAGAAGAAAAGTGGAAAAATGAGAGCTGAGGAAAGATTGAACAAAGTAAAATGGTAGAATTTATTTTTTATTTTTTTGATAAGAAGTACAACAGTAGAATTTAAGAAGGCATGAAAGAGAAAATTTAAAAATGCATAAAGGGTTTAATGAAAAAAAAAAAGAAAAGAAAAAAAGGGAGGGATCAAGATTCTCTAGAGTTATTAAGGTAGTCTACCACATAGAATTCTCTAAATCTTGACCATTCATTTTAAAATAAAAGGTTAAGATGATATCATATCATCAATCCACTAGCATAACTATAATAATAGTTTCCAAAACAAAATAAAACTCTCTCATGTTAACTCCATCCGTTAATCAAAATAAACCCTTCTTTTAATTCCTCCAATCCCCCACGGGAGCAAAGTTCACCGAAAAAATAAATAAATAAATAAATTCATGCCCACCATTGGTAGCTATTTGTTTATCCGATTGTTTATATACAAGACCAGTGCAGCCTATTTTTTATTTGTTTTATCCCCTCTTTCTCTCTCTCTCTCTCTCTCTCTCTCTCTCTTCTAATCTTTGGGTTCTCACTTCTTTGTGTTGTGTTGGGCTTGATCTAGTCAGGCAGTGGCTATTCTCAGTAGGCGTGGGTGGTTCTTGGTGGCCAGTGGGTATGGGTTTTTATTGGGTGAGCATCGGTGTGGGTGGTTCTCAATGGGTGCGGGTGGTTGTACGTCAGGCGTGGATCTAATGGGCGTGGATTTCTATTTTACTGGTGGAAATTGCTCTTGAGATTCACCATGTGGATTGGAGGAATTAACGGAAAGATTTGGGATTTATTTTAATTTAACGGGTGGAGTTGGATGGAGTTAACGTGAGAGACTTTTAATTTGTTTTGGAAATTATTATTTTATGGTTATGTTAGTGGATCAATGACATGTCATCATCTTAACCTTTTATTTTAAAATGAATTGTCAAGATTTAAATAATTTTATGTGATACAATATCCTATAAACTCTAAAGGATCTTGATCCTAAAGGGAGGGAGGGGTAAAGCATTAAAGAGCGAAGGCAAAAATTGTATAAACATTAAACCATTCAATTAAGAAAGGAATTTCAAAACAAATCATAATCAAGCACAATAAAGGGAATGGAATAGAATAACCTTAAATAACTAGAGAATTTATTGCAAAGTCTCAATTATTATATAGATGTATATGTATGTAGATATAAGGAAAATTATTCAATAGTCCTGG
This sequence comes from Fagus sylvatica, assembly GCA_907173295.1. NCBI lineage: Eukaryota > Viridiplantae > Streptophyta > Magnoliopsida > Fagales > Fagaceae > Fagus > Fagus sylvatica. The sequence continues at coordinate 62,531,443 of OU015761.1, read as the reverse complement.
ATTACAAATAAATGCGTAGTCTCTCCTCTCACAGAGTGGTGGGTCCTACCAAGAATTTAACTAGTAGGACCCACCATTCATGTGAGATGGGGACTGCGCATTTATTTATAGTCCTGGACTACTGAATAATCACTCGTCGATATAAAAATTAGGTATAGGTGATACAAAGTTAAACCAAAACTATAAAAATGATAAGAGAAACCGTAAAAATGGAGAAGGCATAAAGGAGAGACTTTAAAAAGGCATAAAGGGTTTGATGTATATGTATATAGATATACAAAGTAAAACTGTAGAAATTAAGAAGGCATAAATGAGAGAATTCAAAAGGCATGAAGGGCTTGGTGGAGGGAGAAAAACCAAATTGGAAAATATAAAAGGCCATAAAGGGATAGAATGTAAGAGTAGTAATTATTCAGTATTCTCGAAATACAATAAATGTGTACTCCTTCCTCTCATATGAATGGTGGGTTCCACTAATTAAATTTAAAGCAATACTACAGACACAACATTTTTATAACAATTTCACAACAATACTGAGTTGGTAGGTTGTTATTAGTTCTCATTTGAAATCACTACTTACATCTTTTAATTATTTCTCATTTATAGATTGACACTTCAACATTATTGTGAAAATGTTGTGTCCATAGCTTTTTTCTTAAATTTACGGTAAAACTTACCATTCATGTGAGAGGGGGAATAGGGATTTATTTGTGTTTCAGGACTACAGAATAATTTTATCTTAAATTGCTAGTGAATTTATTGTAAAGCCTCATTTATTATATAGATGTATGAAATCTATATGCATATAGATATAAAAATTAGGGAAAGGTAAAACAAAGTAAAACAGTAGAATTTAAAAAGGTATAAAGAAGAATATGTATACAGTATACAGATATTAAAATTAGAAATATAAGACAAAGTAAAATGGTAGAATTCAAAAAGGTATATAGAAGAGAAGTTAAGAGGCACTAAAGGGAATGGAATGGAATGACCAAAAATTGCTTGAGTGATGATTTAGTACTCTTAGAGTACAATAAATGCGTACTCTCTCCTCTCACATGAATGGCAGGTCCCACTAATTAAATTCATGATGGGACTTACTATTCATATGAGAGGAAATAGTACACATTTATTTATATTCTGTGAGTATTAAATAATTTTCCAAATTGCTCGTAGAGGAAGGCTAATGACGTGGCTTAACATGAGGTTTGCAAAATTTATTGCAAGCCTTGCCTATTAGATATTGTATAGATTGGTCAAAATCAAGAAAAAGATATAAACATGAATACATGTGATAACAGCCTAAAGGGTAATTAGTAATTTACAATTATTAAATTTATTATTTGTTCTTCTTAAATGAATAATTAATTTTATAATTAGAAATCTAATCTCTTTTTGGATACACTAAACAAATGATGGGCTAATTTTGATAAAAATCGTGCAACTATCCCTTAAAAATGTCAAATTTGGAGCAAAATTGGATAGGACAAAAAAATAGAAAATTGGAGATCACAGGTCAAAGTGCTTATCAAATATCAATGCCTTTTGTATACCGATCGGCACATTATCTCTATATTCCTAAAATTTTGCTATTTACTCGCTTTTTTCTTATGTAATTTCATTTCTCATGTTTTTCAGGATAAATGCATGATCAATTCTTGAAAGCAGAAGTTCCAAAAGCGAGATTTGTGACTATCCTTCTGTTTCAGGAAAGCATGTGCTGTCTGTTCTACATCAATAAAATCTATAAATAAATAAAAATGTTCTAATTATAAACTAATAAAATATTTTCATAGAAGAAAAATCTAGGTTATTAATTATCTTGTAGGAGAAATAATTAAGCCTCAAAATTTAGGCAATGGCTAATAGATGAAAATATATCTTACTGACGTAAAACGAACATCACATGTTTTTCTGGAACAGCGAAACCATCACAAGTCAGCACAAAAGTTTGGAAAGTAGAAAAGTTCTAGTAGAAATCATGATTTTGGTGTGAACAAAGGAGTTACAAAATTTGGTGAGTTGATTGGAATCGTCGCAAGGAATAATTAATTGATTTTTTAATTGATCTTGGATAGGAATAATTTTATTCAATTAAAAAATTTAATTGGTCAAATCCATGGAAAAGAAATAAACTTGCATAAATGTGATAAAAACCTAAAGGATAATTAGGAATTTTCAATTATTAATCTATTATTTGTTCTTCTTAAATGAGTAATTAATATAATTTAAAAATCTAAAAACTTTTAGGGCTTCCTTATAAATAAGATGATGGGCTAATTCTGATAAAAATCGTGCAAATATCTCTTAAAAAAATATTGAAAATAATAATAAAAAAATTGGGCTTTAGCCCTAGGTCAAATTCTGAAATTTTAAAACATGTAAAAAATAAATAAACCACTTTTATCCTAAAATTTATACCAAACTTGTTGGATAAATAAAGAATCTTTCATGTGTATCACATATGTACTTAATTTTGTCTGAAGCACGATTCATCGTGTAACATGCTCTCTCCATTTTATGAAATGTTAATGCAAGCAAAGTACAGGTTTGCATCATAGCAAAACTTTAACAAAAGTGTGCTACATTAGATACCAATCTTGCTACAAAAAGATGAAGGTGTAAGTGTAACCTACAATGTATAGGAAAAGTGTGTACACTTTGAAATTTGTACATGACATACCATGATTTAGTAAAAGGTGAAAAATAGTTTGATTAAGTCATGCACAACTTCATCAAACCTAAATCATAAAACAAGTTTCGGCTTCACAAAAGTGTGTACTTTTGTTTCGTTGCTATATGAATAAAGTTCAAATTAAAATACAAGGGTGAGCTCTTCCACACACTTAGTCTATAATAGCAACCCAGAATTTTATAATATAGTATAAACATCCGAAGTGCATAATCCTAAAAGTTTGAGTGTATATATAAACATCCGAACTCGATAAACCTAACGTTTGGGTGTATACAGTATACCTCAAGCGGTTTCCATAAATCCATGTGTGTGTTGACATTGATGCAGCCATATATAGTAAATCAAACTACATGACTCAGACTATGGCTCAATGGCCAGAAAGCTCGAATCTCAGCTTGGCTTGACTCAGACTATGGCTCAATGGCTTGGATCTCGTCTCAAAGGCTCGGTGGCTCAAATCTCGAATCTTAGCTTGGCTTGGCTCGGATTGCGGTTTAATGGCTCAGATCTCAAATCTAGGATTTAGGATCTAGACATTACATTAAAATGATACCATATATTGTTCCAATTCGTAAATAAATATTACAATGCCTCATCTCCTAGTTATAGTCTAGATAATCCAAATTACATGGACAATTACTAATCTACATCCCTTGATCTAAGCTTGTAGGTTAAGTGATAAAATGAGAAGATATTAAGCATTCACCTCATAGGATGTAATGTCGGAGTACAATTTACCCTACACAAACATCAAATAAAGTAACAAGCAAAACTCCGAATATTTAAAACATCCATGCCCAATACGCGTCAAAGAAAACACAAAAGAGACATTATAAATAACTAAAAATTCAACCACACCATCAAGACACTTGTTAGAGTAAAATATTTGATCACAAGTAAATATGAAGTTAGATTTCAAGAAATGAAATATGGATAGACTTTTTATTTCACGAACAAGATGCATCTCTCAATTTCTTCAATGGATGGATATGGATCTTAATTCAAAATTATCCATCATGTTAGTTCAATCCTTGATCATGTAACAATATTTTAATTCCTCATATGCTTGTCACAACTTTTTATTCCACGAGCAAGATGCATCTTTCAATTTCTTCAATGTATTGTTATGGTCTTAATTCAAAACGATCCATCATGACTTTAATCCATGATCATGTAACAATATTTTAGTTCCTCATATGCTTGTCATAATCTTATTCATCACTCTTCAAAATTCACAGGGTCGTGAAAAATCCTTTTGATCATGCATGTGATCAAAAGTCATATTTGATTCAAATATGACTTTTGATCACATGCTTCTACATTCCAAACTTGCTTTGTTTATCAAAGTCATATAGTTGCTTTAGAAAATCTATATTTGGTCCCCAACTTTAAAGATTCGAATAAGAGCAACAGTCCTAAATTTCTCAAGCTAAAGTTTCCACGTACTATCATTCTATCAAGTATAAAATTATAGTAATACTAGCTAGGACAGCAAACTGCCAAACTTCAAAATTTAATTGCCTTTTCTTTGGGTGCAAATTACTTGTTATGGCCGAAATACAGCTTGTTGTTTCCATGGGGGAGTGCAGCAGCGACAGTGAGGAGGCCACAACACAGAGCATTTCTAATTCTCTGATGGCAAGGTTTAATACGGTAGACAAGGCAGCAAAAGAAAATAAGAAGAATAAATCTCAATGTCAATCTCCAACACCAAAGATACAGAAGGTCATATTCTTGCTGCGAGATACCAAGGATTTCGAGAAGTACTATGAGCCAAGAGTGGTATCACTCGGTCCTATCCATCATGGTAAGGAAAAGTACCAGCTAGGAGAGAAGTACAAGCTATTATTGACATCTGAATTTGTCAAAGGCAGCGGCAAGAAAATAAACGCTTTATACATGAAGATTGAGCGGAGGATTAAGAAACTGAAGGACTGCTTCGAGGAGGAGGTGATCAAGAAGTATGATGGTGATGATGAGGGACTCGCTTGGCTTTTGTTCGTGGATGGCTGTGCAATACTACAATACATGTATTGCGCTACTAACAAGGACAAGTTCGATGACTTGAGTATAAAAAACGACAGTGTAGTCTTTGCAGATCAAGATTTGTTTTTGCTGGAGAACCAGGTTCCCTACTGTCTTCTCAAATGGTTGATGGGATGGAGCAAGAACAAAGAAGAGTTGGAGATTTCGATTAAAAAATTCATCAAAGAGCACGTTGAAGTACCACGACCAAAGTATCACTCATCAATTTTCCGCTGCGCATGCCTAAGTTCGTTATCATGGAAGCAAAAACAAGCAGAAAGTAGTCACTCAAAGCAGAAGCCACGAGATCCCACTCATCTTCTCGACCTTCTGAGGACAAGTCTCTTGGATACTCATCAACCAATCAATCCAAAGAAACAAAACGGAAAAAATACTTGGCAATCCTACCGCAACGTTCAGGAGCTCCGAGCAGCAGGTATATATGTGGAACGTAGTAAAAATAAAAAACGTTGCTTGAGTGACATATCTTTCACTAGGCTAGCATGTTGTTTGGGATACCTTTGGCTTCCTCCATTAACTGTGGATGACTCGACAAGGCCAAAGTTCTTGAACCTGATAGCCTACGAAATGAGTCTGGATTTCAAAAATGACTTTGGGATCACTTCTTACATCTCTTTCCTCGATTCACTAATTGACGAAGCCAATGATGTTAAGTTGCTAAGGAAAGCAGGGGTACTGTACAACTGCCTTGGCAGTGATGAAGAAGTAGCTAAACTCTTCAATGAGATAGGCACCAACTTGGTGCCTAGCATTGAAATATATAGCGATGTCAGATTAGAAATTCAGAAGCACTACAATAACACGTTGAGGAACTGGATAGCTCAAGTCATTCACAACCATTTCAGCAGCCCCTGGGCATTTATTGCTTTCTTTGGCGCATTGTTGGCACTTGCTCTAACTATTACTGAGACTTGGTATGCTGTCCACCCTTCCTCAGGACCCTGCAATTAACACGAAACTTATTCTCCAAAAGGTCAAAACTTGTTTACTGTACTCTTTCCAAGTGTGCCTATCTAGCTGAATTACATGGTTTCTATGCCTTTGAGACGGTTGTTTTAGTTTTGTAGGTTTCATGCAAGTTTGAAATAAGTCAGCGTGATTGTACTTTCTAATTTGATGTAATGTGTGGATTGGAAAATAATTGTGTCAGAGTTTGTGGGTGATATGTGTTATGTGTTATATGTAATTGTAAACCCAGAATTTTATAGTTAAGTGTATATGGCCGGATTTCCCAAATGAGAAAAACCTTGATTAGTTCAAATCTCTCTTCCACCACAGGTTGTACCAATAAAATAAAAATAAAATAAGGTTTAAAGATGAATAAATACTTGATCCTATATTAATTATGATTTAATCTTGCAAAATATGTAGCCTCTATTGTGATTTAATGCAAAGCAAGGTTGCAATACACACAATATTCTTTCTATCATCTATTTTCTAGTGCAACAATATTAGCTAGTAAAGGTTCATTTTACAATACTCACTCTTTTTGTGGATATGGTACTCACTCAATTAGTATCATCAAATGTGATGTAGGTACCATCATATGTGATATAGCTACAATCCAATGTGATGTGGGTACTATTTAATTTTTTATATATATTAAATTTGAATAATAAATAAAAATTTAGGGTACCAAGTAATTAATGTGATAGTAGGTACCATCATATGTAAGGTAGGTACTATCATGTACGATATTATTGGTACTATCAATGTGAGATTTTATCTATTAGAAGTACCGTACCCACATGGATATTGTAGAATTACTCGCTAATAAAGGTCTAGACGCAGTTGCATTAGCCATTGTGAATTGCATCAACGTAATGCCACATTCTCGTCATTGTATGTACAATTACCAAAGTCCTGGGATCTGATTCTACCTAACTATCAAGGAGGAAAGTTTGAGTAATGAGGGAAGATTATCTTCATTTCTGTGGCCCATCGAGTTCAATGACTTCTTATCCTTTTTTTAGACAAGTGAATGAATGAGAGGAGTAGATCATAGAACTTAATTATCCGGTTATCACTCAAAAGAAACATTGAATTATTTCAAATTAAAAATCAAAATAGAAAAGAAAAAAAATTAATTAATTAATTTCATGTGAATTTTCAGATGATAGATGCAGTAAGCAACAAAATAGTTAATACAACCGCTTATCCTTGTAAACAGTACTCCATTATGCGACTAGTGAAAATCCGATTTCTTGGTAAAAAATTCCAAGCCCAAGGGCAAAATAGTCATTTCAAAAGCCTAGGAGTGAAAACGTCATTTTATGCCATTATATCTGTTTTTGATAGATATGAAAATATCTACTCCATTATGATTGCTCAGTTAAGAGACTTTATCAATTAAGCTAATTAGTAAGAGATTTTACCAATTATGTTAATTGGACCCACGGTTAAAAAACATCTTTAAGATAGACTTGAGCATACATGATGAATGTTCATTGATTTTAATTGGTCCTTGGATAGAAATTATATTAATCAGCTAAAATTTTTAAATTTCATTGGTCAAAATCAAGGAAAACAAATAAACATGCATACATGTGATAAAAACCTAAAAGATAATTAGGAATTTCCAATTATTAAATTTGTTTTTCTTCTTAAATAAATAAATAATTTAATAATTCTAAAATCTAATCCCTTTTAGGGTTAGCTTAATGATCAGATGAAGGGCTAATTCTAATAAAATCATGCACGTTATCACTTAAAAATGTAAAGCATTTGGAGAAAAATTGGATAGTTCCAAAATATATAGAGAGAAAATAGAGATCAGAGATTCAGAGGTCAAAGACTCGAAATTGGGGTTTTCTTGTTTTCTCAAGTTTTTGTTCTAACCAATGATTTGGTGCTAATTGAGTTTTGATTGTTTGCGATGATTTTTCATTAGTTATTAGTTTAATATGTGATGGGCATGAAATTATGAAAATTATGTGATTTCTTGCTTTAAATGTGTGATAATTGAGACATGAGTGGACCGTTTTAGTATTCGTCTCTTTAACACCTAAAGAGAAGGAATCTAAAATGTACCATTTGAACCAACGCGACACTCCTTACATCACATTTTGGGAGGTATAATGTACTAACCAATGAATGACCTTAAAGCTTACCCTTCACCTTCCTGTAATGGCCCTATATAGAACCTACATTTTGGTCAACTGACCCATACAAAACTTGCATAACATGCTTAATTTGCTTATGATTAACCTTTGAATGGCAATAGATGAACCATGTTTGCTTGCATAAAATTTTGGGCCTAATGTTTGGCATTTATTCAACAACAAAAAAAATCCAAAATTTCCAATGTGTTTAAGGTGGAACTCGGCCTCGAGATAATGAAGGAAGCTTCAAAAGGGCTTCACCATTCATCGTGCAGTCATATGAGATTTGGGATCCAAGAAGTGTTAGGGCTTTTCCTAGAAGCTCTAGCTCAACTGGTGAAGGATCATACCAAGGTTCAAACTCATATCATAGCCCAAACACACTACCCTTGACCCACATCACCAAAGGCCCAACACATCACAAACCTTTGATCTATCCTTTCAATACTCCAATCCATTTTTCCATTCTCACAATGCCACAGGTCCATCTCCAAGCCCACACCATCAAGGCCAACAAATGACCTATTTCAAACGTCCGCCACACCATCTTGTCTTACACCACCTAAATATAGATAATATTGTCCACAAATAATGGATATCATTATATATAAATTTGAACATGCTCACAAATTGTGGACAATATTATCCACTTATTAAGTAGTATGGAATAACGATATAAAATGATTGTATGAAAATATAAAAACCCTTCCAAATCCACCTCTTGCCCCACACTCCAAGTCTCCAACCCACAATTATCTTCCTCATCAAGCCCATCAACCCAACAAACGTCCCCATGGCCCAAGAAGGAACAAGTAACTCATCTACTGAGCTTAAGGACCTCATAAATAATGTTCACATGCCAAATTCAAATGCAAGTAGATTTGAATAGTTTCTTCCAGTACTTCCAAGAGTAAGGAGGTTCAAGGCCAAGCGTCAAGTTCTTGAACCATGTCTGATGATCACCAAGACCAAGAGTAAGATGCACCAAGCCCATAGTTAACCTCTCTATGAGACTGACAAAAAATTGATAGAGCATAGACAAGATGGAACAAATGATGATGAAAGCTCCTAAATTTGATGAAGCATTAGACTTGTGAACTCTATCTTTATTTTTGAAGGCCCCAGTATCCCCAAAGTTAAAGATATCACCCCTAGACAAATCTGATGGAATAAATCCATGCGATATGTAGAAAATATTCATGTAGACAATAAAATCTCAAGTCTTTAATTGACTAAAAATAATTTATAATGAATATTATTTATTGAAACAATAGAGTAAAATATATATATATATATATATATATATATATATATATATATATATATATATATATATATATATATATTCTTTTGATTCTTCTCTTCAAGTATGATTTTGACTCGAGGGCTTCAATAAGCTTATTCTTGGATCGAAATGAGTTGATGAAAAACTTGTAGACAAACTTCTAGGCTTTGACTTGTTTCGAAGTTCTTCGTTCTTTGCGTTCTTCTTGTTTTTCGAATGTTCTTTGTATTCGAAGGGTTGTGTGTGTTGAAGTTCTTCATGGCTTTTGGCTTGAATCTGATGAATCTACGATTGATCAAAGTTCTTGAACTCTCTGGAGGTTTTGGAGCTTGATTCCAGTAGAACTTTGAAGTTTGGAAGAATGATTTGAATAAATAATCTTCGATTGTTCTTTGAATATTCGAGTGTTCGTTGAATATGAATTTGGAGTCAAATATGCAAGTGTTCCCAAAGGCTTGTAGTGCAATTTTGAAAGAGCTTCGACCCTGGAAGAATTGATGTCGAATGAGCTAAGGGTTCCTCTATTTATAGTTGTCTCATGAGAAAGAATCCACTTAAAACTAATCTTCAGGAGGAAAAGTCCTCTTAAAACTTGTATATTAGAACACAAGTGGTCAATTTTGGTTGGCAAAAAATTTAAGAGTCTCACTAGGATTTGTTGATATTTATGTCCATCTTTATTTATTTTTATTGGAGATAATTATCAATTACAAGTATCCCAATATGATTAGAAGAAGCATTTATCTTGATTTTGTGGATCCAAGTGACACATGGCAATTTTTAATTTGCCGATTTTATGACACAGGGCACAATTTAATTTGCTATTTGATATTTAATTTAATTAATTTAGTGACAGGTGTAAATTTAGGATTTGTCACTAAATTGGACATGACAATTTGTAATTGGCTTTCAAATTTTTGCTTCCTACAACTCAATTAATTTTTTTGGTTTATATATGAAGAATTTCTTTTTGTTTCTCAAATTTTATTTTGGAATCTTGTTTCATGCATTGATTCTAATTTTCTACAACCTCCCATACATTTGTTTTCAAATAAATGCTTGGTACCAAGGTAGTTTTTTCAGTCTTTTTCAATGACAAGCTTGTGCCATGTCCAGGGCCCATTCATGCATTTTTTTTTTTTTTACTTTTATATTAGAGTATATATAAGAGTAATAGACCCATTCATGCAATTTTATAAATAAATAAATATTTTTTACTTAAAATATAGAAAGGAAGGGAAGACTCTAAAAATCAGTGGAGGCCATCACCCCCATTTATATTAGAGTATATACAAGAGTAATAGACCCATTCATGCATTTTTATAAAGAAATAAATATTTTTTACTTAAAATATAGAAAAGGGTACCATGTTAATGAATAATGAAAGCGATTCAATTTATTTTATTTTATTAGGCATATCTTGTAGATTATATTACAAGCGTGCTATTTTTATTCCTCATAAAATATAGTTGCTTTAGAAAAGTATTTATATTCAAACATGAGCAACAGTCCAAAATTTCTTAGGCTAAATTAAGTTTCCACGCACTCTCAAAGTATCAAGTATAAGTGGGTTTTAACATTTTCACATCACCATTTCACCTCATTATTTCACATCAATTAAAATGTGGATAATTTATACTTTAATATTTTCACATCATCATTTCATATCATTATTTCACACCACTTAAAATGTAGATAATATTGTTCACAGTTTATGAATATGTTCAAATTTATAGAAAACATTGTCCGCAGTTTATAGATAATATTATCCACATTTGAGTGATGTAAAATGTAAATAATATGAGAAAATATTTATTTCCAAGTTATAAATTACAGTAAATACTAGCTAAGGACAAACTTTAAGAAAGTTTATGAGCTTTTTATAGGCCCCATCTTTTGGTTAAATATACTCTCCAACACTTTTTTTTTTTTTTTCGTTGGTTGATTCTCCTTGTCGGGCCCCATCCTTTTTGTGATGTAATTTGGGAGAGAACTTAGTTTGTTTGTAGCCAGTTTATTACTACTTACTACGTGGTAACTTATAAGACCATCCACATATATTATTTAAACAAGTCATATGACTCATTAAATAGATCAAATAATTAAACATATAAGGCCACTTGGGCATTTGGCCCAATGGTAAGTTCTCTTTCCAAAGAGTCCCAGCATAGAGAGTGCATTCCATCACAGAATCCTCAAAATATATATATCTGTGAGTTTAGATTATGATTTCTATCATATATAAAAATAAAAATAAATAGTGGTTCCCTGACTTTGGTTTCGTGATGTAATTTGGAAGGATGCTTCCCCTTGACTTTTATTTTTTATTGCTGCCTGCTGTTTTCCTCTGTCTTTAATGTATTGATCCGTTGATACCAAGAAAAAATAGAAGAAGCTAAAGACAGCAAAGATACAAAATTCAATTGGCTTCTTTGGTACAAACTTGCTATGGCCGGAAAGGACTCAAAGGAGCATGTTGTTAAGTTGTTTCCACGAAGAAGTTCCTTCGAGGAACACTGTCAAAAGAGAAGCCCGTGAAACAAGCAGCTGCGTCACTAAGAAGGCCCAGACGGACCAGGGGCGAAGCCAGGAAAATATCTTAGGGTGGGCTAGAAGTATCATGTAAATACTGACGGTATAAGAAAATTTTATTTAGTCAAAAAAAAAAAAAATTACACATTGTCAAAGGGACATAATGAACCTTACCTTCAAAACAAATTCTATAGATAAGCAAAGAAAAACATACATGCAATGCAAATATAATAAAAAACTGTTTTCTTAGCTTCTTTATTTGAAATGAGTTGACATTATAAACTATAAAAAATAACATTTTAAATAGAGTTTTAAAAGTAATTATTATTATTTTATCATTACCAATCAATTTTCAATAAAATTTTGAATCTCAAAATCATCCAAACACCCACTCAAACTCTATATCAAATTTGTAAATAAATCAACAAAGTAACAAACTAGAACAGATAGCCACAATATTTGACAAAATGACAAAGGGATATCAAATTTGTACTTAATTTCCTACGTTCACAGTCACTTTAATTTGCCACAACTCATGACTTAATATGAAAATAAAAAAATCACAAACCCACACCACACACAAAGCAACACATGTCCCCCACCCACACCACATGACATTCATAATATCTCATTTCATCAAAACGTACACTTGCAACACAGGAAACTCACTTTTAGCAAATTAAAGTTATCTTATATACTAATATACAATTGCACAGCAGACGAACAACTAGAGAAAGAAAAGAAAGAAAGAAAGAACTTAGCAAAAAAAAAAAGAGAAAGAAAGAAAGAGTTACAGTGGGCACTGGGCAATGGAGTGGAGTGGACGGCAAATGACAAGGAGGAAATGGCAGTGGTGGAGAGCCAAAGATGTGAGCAGCTTCGGGTCACAGTGAGTGGTTTTGGGTTTTAGATTTTAGATTTGTGATTTTTTTTTTTAAACGGTGAGATCTATGACTTGGATTTCAGACTTGTGAGCAATTTGGGTGGGTCTAGATTACAAATTTGTGGATTTGGAATTGAAATTCTGAACAGATTTGGGTTTGGAATTGAACTGAACCAAATTTTTGAATGGGTTTGGCATTAGAATTGGCTGGGCTAAGGACTAGGGTACTTTTAAAAAAAAAAAAATTTATAGGGGTAAATTTAAGAAACAGAAAAAGCTGGACTGGGCTATAGCCCAGTCCAGCCAATGAATAGCTCTGCCTCTGAGACGGACAGAACAATTCCAATCACACCAACTACCCGGGAGGCAAGGCTTGAAAAAGTAATGGAGGCAAAAAAAATTGAGATATTGAATCAATCTCGAACCCCAACACCAAAGATGCAAAAGGTTAGACAACATCACAATGATTTCCAGAAGTACTATGAGCCAAGGGTGTTATCACTTGGTCCAATCCATCATGATAATAAGCCAGAATACAAGAAACGAGAAAAGTACAAGCTTGCGTTGACATGTTACTATATCGAAGATAGCGGCAAGGATATAGATCTTTTATACAAGATGATTGAGGAGAAAATCAAGGAACTGAGGGACTGCTACGAGGAGGAGGTGACCAAGCTCTATGATGATAACGCGCTCGCTTGGCTGTTGTTTGTGGACGGCTGCGCAATACTACAATACATATACTTCGCTACTAATAAAATGTTGAAGGATTTGGGTATAAATGACATTTTAGTAGGCTATGGATATCAGGATTTTTTTTTGCTTGAGAACCAGCTTCCCTATTGTCTGCTCGAAGGGTTGATGAGCCTGAGTGACAATGAAAAAAAGTTGAAGTTGAAGGCTTCGATTGATAAATTCATTAAAATGCACGTTATGGTACCAGAGGATAAGCAATTGAAGAAACAAGTAAAGGGCAATCAAGGAGATAGCCTTCTTCCAGAGGAGAATCCACAAGGAGAGCGCAGATTACCAATAAATGGAGTAGTCATTCATCTTCTCGACCTTCTGAGGATAAGTCTCTTGGGTGAACCAAATGAGGATTCTTATATCATCCAAAACAGAAGAAGCAATTGGCAATCCTATGGCAGCGCCCAGGAGCTTAAAACAGCAGGCATACAATTGAGAAGGAGTAGCAATAGTTGTTTGCGTGAAATATCTTTTAAGCCACGACTCCATTTGCTCAGAAACCTTTACCTTCCTCCAATTACTGTGAACAACGCAATGAGGACTAAGTTATTGAACTTGATAGCCTATGAAATGTGTCTGGGTTTCGAAAACGACTTCAAGATCACCTTTTACATATGCTTCCTTCAATCACTAATCGGTAAGCCCGAAGATGTTAAGGAGCTAAGGAAAGCAGGTGTATTCTACAACTTCTTTGGCAGCGATAAAGAAGTTGCTAAACTCTTCAAAGAGATGCCCACCGACTTGAACTCTTACTCTGATTCTTATATAGGAGTAGAAAAAAAAAATTCAAGAGTACTATGGAACGTGGATGAGTAGGATGTCTCGATTCTACCTGGACAATTTCAAAGGCATCTTGATTTCACTATTAGCGCTCGTTGTGGGTGTTATAGGGGTCATTTTAAGTCGCATACCGACGGTCAACCCAGCTTCACAAAGGCACAGCTAGCTCCTCATGAGGCGACATAACTTTCGGTTGCATCTTTTGTAAGATTCATCACCAACTTCATCATTTCACGGTGACTTTTTATAGCAATTTGCATGTCCTTCGGATGAGTGGTAGACTATTACTAATAAGGAGTTGTCTTTGTTGACATATCATTTACTTTTGTTCAACTTGGGTGAAGAGTTGTATGATGCGTGTCTTAAAGTGTTTGTAACATTTGAAGTATAAAAAAATTTCCTCTTTCACTGAGAATTCCATGGTGTATATATTTTGATGTGTACTTTCTTCTGGAGAGAGATCACATTTAAGGGGGCGTTTGGTTCGCGTGATATACCTGTGATCGTAATGACATTAACGTGATATGGAACATCACGGTGTTTGGTTCGCTTAAATATCCATAATGTAACATTACAAAAATAATCACATCATCCAAAATTAGTGTGATGAGATTAACTTATTACATTAGAAGAATCTCACATTCCATCTCTTTGAAAACACGCGTGATGTGCAAATTTGGGCAAAATTTATGTTGTTGACAAAATTGTCCAGCCCAATCACTCTTATTTACAAAACTTGCCACTGTTATAATTTTTTTCAAACTCTCCCAACCCTAGCCGTCTCTGCCTCTCTCTAGCATATGACTCTCTGCCTCTCTCTCTAGCAATGGCTCATCATGCGGTTTTAATGGTGCTTGATCGTCGGAGTCTCGCCGGAATCATCGCCATCTAACTTCCAGACACCGAAGCTTTCATCGGTAAGTTCTCGATTCTCAAAATTTTTTTTGCTTTCCTTCGTTTTCTGCATATAACATCGGTAATGTGAGGTGGTTCTATATGCTATCTGATTTGGTGGTTTTTTTAGTGGAATTATTGCTTGGAAACTTTACGTTTATGGAGAAGTATAAAGTAGTTAAGGAAAATTTTTGGTTTTTGATTTTTTTGGCTTTTGATTATTTAATAAACTGGATGTTGCTGTAGGGACTGTAATTGATGAAAAAAATTAAGTTTGATTCTGAA
Source organism: Fagus sylvatica (assembly GCA_907173295.1). Classification (NCBI taxonomy): domain Eukaryota; kingdom Viridiplantae; phylum Streptophyta; class Magnoliopsida; order Fagales; family Fagaceae; genus Fagus; species Fagus sylvatica. Next base: position 62,516,195 of record OU015761.1, on the reverse strand, counting down.
AATTTTGTATCTATTGGTGGATTATGTGTTGCTGCTTACATGCAGTGAATCTAGATTAGTAGGTGGATTACATGTGGCTTTTGTGTTTGTTGTAAGAGCTGAATGAGGAAGCTTTGTGATTTGGTTTAGGAATACTATCACTTTTTGGTGGTGGTTCTTTGGTTTAGGAATACTATCACAGTGATCTCATTGAAATAATTGAGTTAGTAATCTGTAGGCTTTCTATATATTCAAAGCTAACACTGTATTTGGCCATTAATGGAGGAAATACACATTAATGGAGGAATATGCGAAAAAGACTAATCCAGAATTTTAGGTTAATGCGGTAAGATATGCAAAAAAAGAAAAAAATAAAATAAAATAAGAAAATCCCAATCAGAGCTATTCTTCTATGACAGAAAATCAAGTAGACACTGGCAAGAAGAAAGAAAATGCTGGATTACCTTATCATCTATTTCACCCATCAATGAAATTTGCCTGTCAAATTCTTGTACATCAAATTCACATTATTATAGGAACAAGAATTTGATTTACACTATTCTTTCCATCATAATTGTTGGAAATTGATAAGAGAAATACCTCATTCATGTCATGTGCCATGTTTTTCAATGTGTCCAATCCTTCAATTATAACATCCAAACCTTGATCCTGTATGAAGTCAAATTGATCTTACATGTAAAGGTTGCAGTGCAGGATACATAGAGAAAAAATGTGATCCAATAACTCCAACCCATACATTCTGAATGTTTCCCACTGTCATTATATACTCACCATCTCTGCCAGCATAACAATGACACTGTTTAAAATGAGCTTAAGAAACATCAAAATCTAAGGAGGACTTTTTTTTTGGAAGGGCTGAGGCTGTCAAGGGAAAAAATCAAAAGAAAATCCCCAAAACAAGCTTCCAAATTAGGAAAGTAAAAACGAAACAGAGTCATTGGGGTCAAATGCCTAGCTCATAGAAGTAATGAGAGAAAAGGAGGGATTGTATGCAAAGCACGGGTAGCTGAGCTATCACAACAACACATACATACTCAAAAACTGCTTTATTTATACTTGCCTGATTCATTCTTCGGATTTCATACTCCTGTCTAAACCTGATCTGATTCTTTGGTTTGTTGAAAATACTCACTGTCAAATTCTCCTTCTGGTATAATATATGTTCCAATTTAATCAGTATGATTACAGGTTTATAAGAACCTTGGACAATAAGTTAGATAAAGTGATACCTGAAGCTGAGTCAATTTTGATTCCAGTATATGAGGTGGAAGCTGTCCAACCACCAGTTTGTTTAGCTCCACTGGTAGTAGATCCATCAGGTATAGCTTCAATCCTCTCTTTCAGTGCAGAAACTGAATCATTTCTAGCCTCAAGTTCTTCTTTTGAAAGCCCTTTGACCTACAAATAGTTTTAAACCTTAATACGCATACCAAGAAGGGCCATGAATTAGAATCAGTAGCAAAAATGGTAGGTGGACTCTAGCATAAGATGAAAAGTAGATATTATAAATGAAAATAGTGTTTTTTTTTTCTTTAATCCAGGAAATGCTCAAAAAATCATAGGATTAGCAATTTGAAAGCAGAAATTATGCTATGAAGTCTAACTAAATAAGAGATGTCTTGGACTTTTTTTCTTTTTTTTTTTCAGTGGGGGCAGGGTAAGTAAGGTTGGACTTGTTGCTAGTGAAAATTTAGGACTCAAATTGAGTTTTAGGTGCTTGGATGTGCAAGGCAGAATGTAGTTTTAGCTTCTTTTTTTGATAAATAATAAGTTTTATTGATCATGGAAAGCATCAAGGTCACTAGACGTGTACTTGATGAAAAAACTAAGATCGAACAGAACAATAATCAAAGAATTCCAAAAAAATTAGCAAGGGAATGATAATTTCAATACTAAATAGAAATTCTGTTCTTTTGATTTAAATTGGTTGTCTTTCCATAATTAAACACTAAAATGTAGATTGAAAAGTGTTTTGTTCAGTGTGCTAAAGCTTTGTCTGCTGTTGAGATTCTGAAGGTAACATTTCAGGGTGTATATTTTACAGATTTTAGGGGTCCCCTTACCATCCTGCATGGTCTTGACTATAATGTGATATATATATATATATATATATTGAGAATACATTGTACAAGAATACTTACTAGAGGAAAAGGAAAATATTGTACAAGAATACATTGTACAATAATGTTGTTTGTGTTTATGTTTAATAGAATCAATGGCGCGGATTCCTCTGGCTAGGAAAAAAAGCTGATCACATTGTTGGTGTTTTATATGGATTTGCTTAATCAATTGTTTTTTATGACTTATTTGACAACAATTATTATATTGAGATATCGTTCTATAAGGAATAAGAGTGGTGGGAATTCTTATCATAGACATTTGGTGCCATTGAAAGTATGAAGAAACTTGCTGAAACTTTTAAGCATAAGGCAGATGGGGCAGATAGAAGAATGAAAGTACATGAAGAGCTTATTTTAGCTGGAGGGGGCTTGACTGATGAAGAAATTGTGAAAGTTGGAGGGATTATTACTGCTGATTGCAACAAGACTGATTATTTTTTCACATTGGGAGGGCATTTCAAGAAGTTGTATGTGTACAGCTTGCTTAAAAAGAGGCTTTAGTTATGTAAAGCTTTGCTTGGTGTACTCATGAAAACCAACATTATTTCTTCTTTTGTCTCTTTCCCTCTCTTTTCTAATATTGTAGTTAAGTACATGAATAGATTGGAACTATTTGTAGACCAATTTATTTCTATTAATGACACTTTATGTGTATTCTAGTTATGTGTATTCTTAGTTATTAGTTATATTTTTAGAATAACTTAGTTGCTTACTTATAATTTAGAATATTTTTTTTAGGTAACTTTGAGAATTAGTTTAATGAATTTTATTCACCCTCCTTTTAATAGTTATAGGTATTATGGGTTATTTTAGTCATTTTAATAATTAAATGATTTTTTATTTTTATTATTATTATTTTTTTACAGTTATATAATTTTTTTTTATAGCTATATGAATTATTTTTTAATAGTTATATGAAAGATATTAATGTTAGGGTATTATATGTTATACACAAGGGTACTTTTGGAATTCATTATAAAAAATTGTAATGAATCCTAAAAATGTGATACAACCAAACAAACATTGGAATGTTACATTCTTGGAATGTGAAGGGGATGTAATTAATGAACCAAATATCATAATCCAACATTCCCTTGATGTGATTCCATGGTTCAAGGATTATAGGAATATTACATTACAGTATAATCTAAGATCAAGCGAACCAAACGCCTCCTAAGTGTGTAGACACCACTAAATGTGAATATACATTCACTAGTTGTTTCTCCAGTTTAATTTTGAAATCTTGTTGCATGCATTAATTTTAAATTTCTACTATCTCCCATAAATTTATTTTCAAGTAAATGGTACTATAGGAGTTCTTTTAGTCTTTTCCAATGACACTTAGGCATGGGGCATCTGTGCTTGTGCCATGTCCAAGGCTCATTCATGCATTATTACATGATTTTATCTATACTATAATGTAAAACCAAAACTTTTTTGACTTATTTTTTTGTTGACTTCATAAAAATTGGACATATCAGCTTTTGGGTCCTCAGAATTTTACACGTCATTGTTAATTTTTATTAATTTTTGTAATCTATGTTTTGCATTTAGTTTATATAGCCGATCTGCTTCTTCCTAACTTAAAAACAGAACAAAAAAACTGCTTCTTCCCCTTCGACAAGTTGCTGCCTGGTGCTTTGGAAGCCTAAGGCAGTATCTTAGATCTCAACGACCTCTCATTCATATTTTTTTTCTCATTTTATATTTTTTTTTATTTTATTCATACCAATGTGTTTAGTGGGTTAAGCAGTTAATTGAATTGATGGAATTTTAGGACTTACTATAGCACACGGGATAAGCAGTTAATAATATGTTTACAACGGTAATCTAAATTTGTTTAACAATTCGTCAATGCTAGAAAGCATTCTTGCTAAGCAAAATTAAATATATGATTATAGATAATAAAAATTAAAAATAAAATTCAATGTTGTTTTGATCATCTATCATCTATGTACTTGCATTTCTCTTTTTGCTCTAAATCAATGTGCATACCCATCATTGTCGAAGAAGTTCTGGATCAAATTAACTTCTCCTATTTTTAATTCTATAGTTCTATTAATTTATTAACTAGCTTTGACCTCAAAAATCACCAAATCTAATATGAAATTGAAATTAATTTTTTTAAGAGATTTTTCATGCTACCTAAATGGCTTAAATATTGGTAAGATGGTCACTGATATGTAATGTCATTTGATAGATGGTTGGTAATGTTGGTGACAAGTATAATTCTTACATTAAAGAGCATTCAGTTGTATTCTTCAATATTTCTTTAGATATTATGATGTAGGAAAAAATATGCAGTTTAATTTTTTGTTGTTTATTACTTTTGATATGTTCATGTAATTTTCAGAATATTAGATTTAGGGTTGTTATTTCCTTGATTTTAGGTGTTTTTAATGTTTTTTAGGTTAAATTAAGGTCCTATTATATATGGTCGGATATCAATTAGAGTTGTAGCCCTAAAAGTGGCTTCCAAGTCGGCAAACAAATTTTGTTTAGATTTTCTATTTTCTAGGGTTTCCGAAGAGTCTCTTAGTAGCCCTAGGCATTCCTTGTTATTTATATTGTTTGTAGTCGTCAAGGCAAAGAAGTTCATTATTCAGTAAAATTATTCATAAAAGTTGTTCTCTTTTATTTTCTGGTGGATTCCAGTATTTCTCCTAGTGGATTCAAGAAACCTCTTGTGAATTCAAGGGTTAACTTCTTGAAATAGACGTGTTCTATTTCTTATGAATTCTATTTGCGTCAGTTGGTATCAGAGCGTTGTCCTACCCTGGTATGGTGGCTAACAAACGAGACGGTAGCAGTTCCAGTGATATCCAGTAAGTACTGTGGTATGCAGCTAGCATTCATAGACATCCTTGCTAAGATGACGACTCAGGACTATGGCATCCATAAATAGTTTCACCAAAACTTGCTTGTTAGTCAAAGTATTTACAACAATAGGAATTGTGGGAGTAATAGGGATAATTGTCGCAGAGATATAACTCACGGACAACCTATTGGTAAGCATGTTTCCTTCCATGCTAGACATAATGATTATAGACATCATAAAAGAATTGCAACATTTAACGGTTATTTTTGTAAGGAAGATTTTCTTGATTGGTTACTTGATATAGATGATTTCTTTGAATATATGGATATTCCTGTTGAAAAATAAAATAAAAAATTACAATTGCATTATATAAGCTTAGTAGATATGCCTTAAGTTGGTGGGAACAAATACAATCTCATAGGCTCTGACGAGGTAAAGACAAAATTCGTTCATGACCAAGGATGAAAAAGATGTTTGCTATTGAATTTTTCCCTTGGATTGTGCTGTAATATTGTCATATACAAAGCAAGATTTTTGGTCAAAAAGTTCATACTCGAAGAATTATATTGATGAGATCTGTAATCAACCATCAAGAAAAGATACAACACTATGGGATTATAATATAGAGCCAAGTTTTGAAGAAAATATTGAAGTGGTCGAAGAAGATCAAGTCTTTCAACAAATTGACGAATTCAAGCTTGAAGATGATGTTTTTCAAGAAATTGATGAAGAAGTCAAAGAGAAGAATATTGAGTTGATCGAGAAGAATGGCGAATATCATGAGAATACTGTGCAAGAATTGTGTGTTGAAGATAAGATCTTTTTTATAGATTCCATAGAAGCCAAAGATGAAAAGATGGAGATTTCTGAGGAAATTAACAAAGATCCTATTATAGAAAAAGATCTAGAAATCGAGATTGTGAAGGCAATTAAGGAAGATCAATTAAAAATTAATTCAAAAGGTAAATCCATGACCCACAAGTCAAACAATCCAATTGTTTTTACAATCAACAAAGTTTTACAATATGTTGATTTTATTGGAGTTGAAAGATTTGATTGGGTTATCGACTCTTATTGGTTAATCTTGTCAATGGTATGAAAACCAAGGAAAAAGAATCTCAAGTTGCTTTGTTAGTTCAATTGATGAATTGCTAGTATGGAAAGAAGGCAAAGGGGTTGAAGTATTCAAAATATTTATTCTTCTTGGCATGGAAGATTTCAAATCTCAACTATTAACTCAAGGATGAGTTTTTTTTCAAGTGGAGGGATCTGATGTAGGACAAAATATGCAGTTTAATTTTTTGTTGTCTATTACTTTTGATATTTTCATGTAATTTAGGGTTATTATTTCCTTGATTTTAAGTGTTTTTAATGCTTTTTAGGTTAAATTAAGGTCCTATTATGGTAGGATATCAATTAGGGTCTCTTTTAGAATATTTTTACTTGTCAATTAGGTTTTATGGAGCCCTATAAGTGGCCTCCACCAAGTCAGCAAACGAATTTTGTTTAGGTTTTCTATTTTCTAGGGTTTCCCAAGGGTCTCTTAGTAGCCCTAGGCATTCCTTGGTATTTATAATACTTGTAGCCGTCAAGGCAAAGAACTTCATTATTCAGTAAAATTATTCATAAAAGTTGTTCTCTTTTATTTTCTGGTGGATTCCAGTATTTCTCCTTGTGTGGATTCAAGGAACCCCTTATGAATTCAATGGTTAACTTCTTGAAATAGACATGTTCTATTTCTTGTGAATTCTACCTACGTCAAATTATTTTCAGTAGTTACGCATACATCGTACGGTTTGCAACAGTATATATTAGTAATAAACCCATTCATGCATTTGTGTTACTCATCATTTATAATTTAAAAAAAAATCTAAGCGGGACAATTGCTCAAATTTTACAAATAAATAAATATTTTTTTATGAAAAATATAGAAGGGAATGAGAGACTTTAAAAACCAATGGTCACATGGTCCCATCAACCCACCCACCCCTCAAATCAATATCAATATATATATAAAAGCAAAAACCTCAAGCTTCAAAGCCTGAGGTTCTACCAAGTGTCTCACTCCAACAAATGACAAGTGCTAATTCTTTTTATTTTTTTAGCTTTTGTTTATAATAAAGATAAAGCTTTGTTGATAATAAAAAATTAAAGCTTTTGTTGATAAAGATTAATTCTTTATCCTCATCTTATTTTTTTTAATAAAAAAAAAAAAACATAGTATTTGAGTATAACACCTAATATGGCTTCTTTATCTTCATTTACGTTAATTCTTTTTTGTCTCTTTATAAATTGCCTTTTTTTTTTTTTTTTTTCTTTTTTCAAGCTTTTGTTGATAATAAAGAATTAAAGCTTTTGTTGATAAAGATTAATTCTTTATCCTCAATCTTAATTTTTTTAATAAAAAAAAAAAGACATAGTATTTGAGTATAATACCTAATATGGCTTCTTTATATTCATTTACGTAAATTCTTTTTTGTCTCCTTATAAACTGCCGTGTTCTTTTTTTTTTTTTTTTTTTTCCAGCTTTTGTTGATAATAAAGATAAAGCTTTTGTTGATAAAGAATTAAGCAAAGCTTTTTTTGATAAAAAAAGACATAATTTTGATATCAAACCTAATATGGCTTCTTTATCTTCATTTATGTTATTTTTTTTTTTTTTTCTCTTTATAAACTGTCCGTGTTCTCTTTTTTTCCAGCTTTTGTTGATAATAAAGATAAAGCTTTTGTTGATAAAGATTAATTCTTTATCCTCATCTTAATTTTTTTTATTAAAAAAAAAAAAAAAAGACATAATATTTGAGTATAACACCTAATATGGCTTCTTTTTTTTTTTTTTTTTTTTTTTTCATATAAATACAACTTGAAACCTTGACCTAACATTTGTTTTCCCTTCTTTTTCAAAGAGGTAAGAAAATATTCAGCATTTCTATTTTGGTTTGTTAACTTCCATATGTTTCATTAAATAATCTATATTGTATTTCTTTTATATTTTGGTATTTAAATATTAGGATTGTTGCTACCTTTTTCTAAATAGATATTTCATAGTTGTAATGTTAAAGTGTTAGCATTTATATCTGTAAAGGATGCTTGCTTTCTTTCATTTTTTGACCTGCCTTGCTTTCTCGATTAATGAGTAAAAGGACTTCAATTTTTCTGATCGGTTTTGATCAAGTGTAAAGAAAAGAAAACATGGTGACACGGTGGGTGTTAAAAAGAAAATAACTTTGCCCATCTTTATTACTTTTTTTTTCTTTTTTTTTTTTTTTTTTTTTTTTTTTTTTTTTTTTTTTTATGGGGAAAAATATACACTTGAGTCAATTTTATGTAAATGGATTTTGGATCCTATTATTTTCTATTATTTTATTCTCTTTTATATTGTAAAAACTGATAAATAAAAAGACTAAGTTATAAATGAATTATGATTTTTGTATGTTAATTTGGTTGTTTATATTTTTTGTTTTGGAATCTGTCAATGTGATATTCCAATAATTGCAATATTAAAGTGTTAGCATAAACACTTTAATAATTGCAATATTGTGTTGGTCTTTACCAAATCAATTGTTTTACTGAAGGGTCAAATCCTCTAATAATTTAAGTTGTCATGCACAAAAAAAGGATGGTGAATAAGTTTTGTTCTATAAACATGGAATCCTCAAAGAAGCGTGAAGGTGGAAGTAGTAGAAGACACATACACATATATATATATATATATATATATACATATATATAATAACATTCTAGATAGAGGACTTGGTCTTGGTGATGAAAGATATATTAGTGATTTTATTTGGCCATAGATAATGTATATTGGAAGCTTCAAGGAAGAAAAATCTTTATAAATGAATCATTACGATTGTGTTAATAAATTGAAAAAATTGGTGAGGTATCACCCTTTCCTTTTCTTCATAAATATAGTTGTGGTTAAACAAAAATATCTACTTGGTGGAGTTTTTTTTTTTTCAATATTAGACTATTTCAGTTTGTTTCATTGTATCATATTCTTTTTTGAAATATTTGACTATCTTGGTGTAGGTTGAATATCTATGTAACAACATATGGAAGTGAAACTTTAGAACAATCCACTCAAGATTCTTCCAACCTCAACTCATTAATCATCAACACGGATGATGAGCATGAAGGATAAAAATAAAATATGCCAACTTGAATAACCATCTAGGAGAAAAGCAAACTATGCCTGGAGTTCCTAGCATAAATTCTCTGCCACAACCATTGAAGATGTAGAAACAGATGATGATGACATACCAATCAACTAGCTTTACAAATGTCGAAACGCAACAAAACACAATCCATTCAAGAAACAAAAGCCATGAAGAAGAAAATACTAGACTGTTTATATTTAATATCGACATCATTTGTTATTTTAAATAATATTTCTCAGTTATTCAATTAAGTGTTAAATAATTTACTAAATTGTATTTAAAGCGTTCACTCAAAATACATTAAGCATTACGTAGCTTTCTTTTTCATATTACAAATTACAATATTTTCTTTTTAATAAGACAACTTACAATATAAAACTAATCAAAGACTTCCTTGAAATTACGCGTTTTTTTGATAAGACAACTTACAATATAAAACTAATCAAAGACTTCCTTGAAATTACGCGTTTTTAATACCAATCTGGTGGAGAAAGACAAAGAACAAGTCATTATAAATTGTTTATTAAGAAAAGGGTACCATGTTACTGACAAAATTATTTAGGCTAAAGGAAGTTTCCACGCACTACCCGAGTATCAACTATCAAGTATAAATTATAGTAAAATACTAGCTAAGGACAGCAAAGGAAACTTCAATGAAGTTTAGTGATCTTTTGGTCAAATTGGCTCTCCAATACTTTTTTTTTTTGTTGGTTGACTCCCCTTGCCGGGACCTATCCTTAAAAGAAGCTAAGGACTTGCAGCGAAGTTACAAAATTCAATTGCCTTCTTTGGTACAAACTTGCTATGGCCGGAAAGGAGCATGTTGTTTCCACGGAGAAGTCCCATTTGGGGATCTCTGTCGTAAGAGAAGCCGGTGAAAGAAGCAGCTGCGTCACTAAGAAAGCCCAGACGGACGGAACAATTCCAATCATACCAACTACCCGGGAGGCACGGCTTGAAATAGTAAGGGAGGCAAAAGAAAGTGTGATGAATCAATCTCGAACCCCAACACCAAAGATACAGAAGGTTATATTCTTTCTGCGTGATCACAAGGATTTCCAGAAGTACTATAAGCCAAGAGTGGTATCAGTCGGTCCTATCCATCATGGTAACAAAAAGTACCAGCTAGGAGATGACTACAAGCGTCTTTTGACATCGGAGTTCGTCAATTGCAGCGGCAAGACTAGAGAACATTTATACGAGAAGATTGAGGAGAAGATCAAGGAACTGAGGGACTGCTTCGACGAGGAGGTGACCAAGGACTATGACGATGAGGCTCTCGCTGGGCTGTTGTTCCTGGACGGCTGTGCAATATTACAGTACATATATTTGGAAACTAACTACACGTTGATTCAAGGATTCGAACATAAAAATAAGTAGTGTTGCCTTTGGACAAGATTTGTTTTTGCTTGAGAACCAGGTTCCCTATTGTCTGCTCGAATGGTTGATGAGCTTGAGTGACAATGAAGAAGAGTTGAGGGCTTCGATTGAAACTTACATTGAAAGCCACGTTATTGTACCAGAAGATAGCAAGTAAAAGGCTAAGAATAGCCTTCTTAAGGGATAAAGAGCCCAATAAATGGAGTATCCATCTTCTCGACCTTTTGAGGACAAGTCTCTTGGGTAAACCACATGCGAATTCTGTTATCAAAAGGGAGCAACATTGGCAATCCTGTCGCAACCTCCAGGATCTTAAAGCAGCAGGCATATGTTTGAAAAGGAGTAGCGATAGTTGTTTGCGTAACATATCTTTTAGTCGAGGATTCCATCGGCTCGGACACCTTTACCTTCCTCCAATTCATGTGGATTACTCAATGAGGACTAAGTTATTGAACTTGATAGCCTATGAAATGTGTCTGGGTTTCGAAAACGACTTCGAGATCACCTTTTACATAGCTTCCTCCTCCTACGAAATGTGTCCGGATTTCGAAAGCGACTTGGGGGTCACCTCTTACATATGCTTCCTCCATTCACTAATCGATGAAGCCAAAGATGTTAAGGAGCTAAGACAAGCAGGGATATTCTACGAATTTTTAGGCAGCGATGAAGAAGTGGCTCAGCTCTTCAATGAGATAGGCACCGACTTGGTTTATAACACAGAAACTTATAAATCGGTACAAAAAGAAATCCAAAACCACTATGATAGGTTTCGATTCTACAATGACCATTTGGGAGACATTTGGTTAATTGCAGTTTATTTGGCTGCGTTATTATATCTGACTTTGCAGTATTGGATGTTTCCATTCTTCAATGAGATAGGAGAATCAATTTTTTACATTGCGGTATTAGGGCTCGCTATAACTCGCCTACAGACTTGGTTAGTCGAACTTCAAAAAAAGCAGAGTTAGCCCCTCATGAGGTAACTTTCGGTAGCATCTTAATGATAAACAGTTTCAGAAATTTTATTTTGTGATCTTGTTGCATGCATTGATTCTAAATTTCTACTGCCTCCCAGACATTTGTTTCCAAGTAAGTGGTACCAGTGGGGCTTCTTCAATCTTTTCCAATGAAACATAGGCAAGGGGCATGTGTGCCTGTGGCACATCCAGGGGCCATGTCATGCCCTGTTTCTTACTACTTTATCATGTGAATTTAAATAAGTCAAAGGGAATGTGTGTAATTCCTTAACTTAGTATGTATAAGCTCGACTGAGATAAATAAGATTTTAGATGTTGGATTTTGTGTGATGAGTGGTATTTGTAATCTTTATTCTAAAAAAAAAAAAAATAATGTTGAAACAATATGTAATATGTATTTCATGATTCAAACGCCTCTCTCTCTCCAGCACTTTGTTTTTTTTTTTTTACACAAATCTTTCATTAAAGAAAAAAGAGAAAACATCTTGGGCAATAAAGTTTTACAAGAAGGATGATATATCCTCCAGCCCAACGCGACACCCAGTAATATTTCTAGCAAATTGGGCTACACAATGAGCAACTCTATTGTAGAAAATCATAAACTAATATAAAATGGAAGAGAGAATAGATATAGAGAAAAGTTAGGGTTTTTATGTGATTCGGCACAATAGCATACGTCCACAGGATAAAGCCTTATAGGCTATATCTTTATTATTTCACTGTATGTTACAATATGTTGCGTGAGGTCCTATTTATAGGACAACAATAAACTCTAATGCACACATCAAAGCAATGTGAGAGTGCGTGTACCATTAGATCGGTTTGATTTTTGCGGCACTCGATAGATCGGTGGTCAATCTATCGATTTGAGGTGGCTAGTGCTTGAATCGGTGACTATAAACGGTAGATCTGAGAACTGGAATACGTGGATCGTTTTCTGGACTGTTTTGCCGGCGTGTGGCGACGCGTTAAGGCTTGAAATCAACTTCGGTTTAGATTGTTCAACCGATCTTGGGATGGGCTACTGATCAATGTGATTAGTTTTCTGAAATATTGAGATTTGTGTTTGGGAGCCTTTTGGAAGGGATTTTTGAGTTGCGGAAATGGAAAGGATTGATTGGATTTTATGGTGTGGAAGTAGTTTGAGGATATAGACCAAGGATCAATGAACATGTGCTCTTGAATGGCTCTGAGACTATGTAGAAAATCATAAACTAATATAAAATGGAAGAGATAGAGAAATATAAAATGGAAGAGAGAAGAGAGAAGAGAAGTGTAGAGAGGCTAGGGTTTTCAAGTGGTTTAGCACTATGGTTTACGTCCACACAATAAACTTTATAGGCTACATCTTTATTATTTCAGTGTGTGTTATAATATGTTGTGTGAGATTCTATTTATAGGACGACAGTAAACACTAATGCAAACATCTAAGCAATGTGTGATTCGTTCCTTAACATCTATTAGCCTCTCGTTTGACAAGATTCAAAGATACCACTAAGAAGGAATCGATTTTACTCTTAGCCAAATGAAATAACCTCAATTGATTTGAAGGCATCAAACATAAACGGCATTTGCTCATCTGTATTGATACACTAAACTATAAACAGACTTTTTCAAAAATATAAGGCAGTAGTTCCCAGTGACAATTAAGGGCTTTTCAACACCTGGTTGCCCTACCCTTCAGTTCAAACAATTATGCATATTTATGGATTATCTTATCCTGAGATGTTCATTCAAATGATTTGAAGGATTTTAATTTTTATCTGAATTAATATTAGAGATACATTTTTTGTAGAAAATCGACAAGCAAATATATCAAACAGCCACTGATTGTAGGTAAAAGGAACAAGTCTCCTTGCATATAAATTTCAGTGTTCATATTGATTTTTCTAGGCAACTTAAAGAGCAGCTCCATAGAAAAGGCAAACATAAAATAAACAGACACTAGTCATCTTTCTTATCTTGTTTAGTTGAACTATACTGTTGACCATGTCTACCAGAGGATTAGCACCCTCTGCTGTCAATAATAACTAAGATGCAAAGAAACAGAAAAGGCACTGGGCTTTCCAGCAAAAAGGCAGAACAAATGAAGAGAAAGTATTAATGGTAAAAGCAATTGAATTTATTGACTTATTTCCAATGTTGTTATTAAAATAATTGGACACGTTTCAAACCGCATGACAGAACTTTTACCCTTAACAAAATGAGTGGCCAAAAAATCAACAAATGAATATAACCTCAATTGATGTGAAGACATCAAATATAAAAGATGCCTGCTCACATGTATGGATACACTAAACAATAAACAGACGTTTAAGGACTCCTCTCCCACAAGGAATCACCGCAAGCTTAGAAATGCATATGAGACAAGTAGCGGCACAGCAGGAGAGTCATAATATTTACTGTATAGACAATTATAAGCAATGATAAGTAAGCTTTAAGGAGCAGCAATTACATCTACACAATTAGCACCGAACACATGGATATCCAATTCCCAGTCATCTTAATTACTGTCCTTTATCAAGTTCTTGATCATGTTTGCCAAAGGAATAGTTGCCTTTGCCATGATCTCTATTCTAGACATAGTAGAAGCATGAGAGAATAGTTAAAGCCTAAAAACTATAAGCTCGGGAAGAAACAGTCGAGATGACAAGAATCCATGCCAATAGTGAGGTTCTAGATCAAAAAATGCATCAAGAAACCTCCTTGTGCCTGTTAAATCAAGCTTGAGGAGAATGTCCATACCAAAACAGAAGAACTCCCTTTGTCTCCTCCATTGTATGGGCCATAAATCTTTCCAAGCTTCTGCAGAAGGCCCATCATCAGAACCAAGGTACCAAATTATGGCATTTGCTATGTACAATTGGAGCCGCTGCTAAAGTCCTTGATACCATAAGCCACTTGGTAACCAGGATTATAGGTTTTATCATACTGAACAAGGCATCTAGACTCCTCGTGGATAACCTTATTTACTTTAGCTTGGTGAAACTTGACACCGTTTGCTATTCATTTTTGCAGCATTTTCAACTTCAGCTGCTTCCTATTAACCCTTCTGTATGGTCTAGGCAGTGTCAAGGCAATCAAGCATGTCCATGGCCACAAATTCATCCACCCAAACACAACAATTATTGGGCCAAATCCATTTGGCGCAAACTGAAAGCCCCGCCTCGTGTGGTGAGGCGTTAGTGATCTAGGCTTGGGCTATTGTTGGGCCATAAGCAAGTTTCAATTTGTTTTATCTTTTTTCCACATATCTGGTAGATTAAATTTCAATCTTGCAATGTTTATCAAGTCAAGAAATATTGTTGCTTTTGAGATATTTATTCTCAGTCAAAATATATTATTGGTCCCAATGTTGAGTGTTTTTAGCCCCTAATGTTTCAAATGAGTAATATTAGTCCATCTTGTTTAAAAAAATGACATCTATTGGTCATTCCGTTTAGTTCCATTAATTATCTTGTGTATGTGTCTAAGGGTATGTTTGAGATTGAGGGAGTTTGGAGGAGAGTAGAGGAGAAGATTCATGGAATTCTATTAAAGTGAGAGTCTTGTCCCACATTGACTAAGTATTCTTGGGTTGTGCAATTTATAAGCCATGGGCATCCCTTATCTCTCAAGACGTCTTTTTAGATTGAATTAGGCTCATTACAGGAAATAACTATTTCTTAGAAATAACTATCCATCAAAATAAGGAATAGCTATTCCTTAGATCACGTAATAGCTAATAAAATATATATATTAGCTATAATCTATTATATAAACTAATAGATGAAGCTGAGAGATTTTTTTTTGTCTTCTCCCAAACTTGCCACGTCAGATTTACTCTTCCCACATCAATCCAAATCTCATGCCTCTCAATTCTCTCATAACATTCCAGATCCGGCCCATTTTCCTTGAGAGATTTTTTTTTGTCTTCTCCCAAATGCCACGTCAGGCTCCATTTTCCTTTTTTTTTTGGGCTGGGCTTTTATTATTATTATCTTCTCACTCTCACACGTATAACTCTCTTAAATTTCTCTCTCACACGTATATTCTCTAACGCTCCCTCCCTTAGACGACTCCTCTCCCACCGGTGAAAGGTTTAGTTCTCTCTTCCCTATCTTGACTCCTCATCTTCCCATTACACCTAACTGCCTAACCCACAATCTTTGTTTGACATTAAAGATTTTCTGGCTTCCCTAAAGCACTCTCTAACGCCTCTGACTCTCTCTCTTCCCTCTTCGGCTTAATTGTTCCTTATCCTGCCTTGCCGTTACAGCTCGCAGGTTACAGAGGAAGCTGAACCGGTGTAACGGCTCTTTCAAGAATCACCCAAATCTCATTATATACCTCTACTTTTGTCCTCCATCAGTCTACCCTCCCTCCTCCATCAATGCCAATCTGCTTCGAATGCTATATCTTCTTCACGCGACTATGCTTCAGATCCATAATATGATATACATTTCATTCCTTCTTGGCAAAGTTGAAGGTATTTTTTACTTTTTATTTTCTTCTCTCTTTTATTCTTCAAATAGTTTTCTATTATCTACTTGCATATTTGATGGGTATTTGCTGCAAAAAAGGTGGTAACAGTAGCCTCCTCACTCTGCTGGCCTGTTCTATTTCTCCATATTCTAACATTATTGTTGCCATTCTCTGTGTGCAGTAAATGCACTATTCTTTCTGCCAATGATCTCTAATAGCAACCTCTTCTTTGCGCATTGGGAGAGTAAGGATAATCAGTTGTTGTATTGTCCAACTCACTCACCAGGTGTTTCTCTTTTCGTATTTTTTATTTTCTTTTTAAATAAAATTATGAAATTCATAACCCAATCCTTCAATCTATTTCATCGTTTCTGGAATTCTTTAATACAGAAACAATAGAATCAGTACCCTATTGCAAAGCTCTGCACTTCTTTATCTCATGCGAAGATAGGCCAACAGAAATTGTCCTCAAAGTGTTTGACAAAATGCTTGAGACAAACTGAAAAGTGGCTTGGGCTTGGACTTGGACGCAGAGATTTGGGTTTCAAGAGTCATACAATTGGTTTTAGGTGACTGAATATTTTCGTAATAATTTGGAAATTATTATTGAACTGATTTATTGTCATGGAACCAATATAAAAAAATAATGACAGAGAATTCTAATCCCCCCTTATATTCTGTTTTGATGATGATATACGGTAGAGAATTCTAATCTCCTCCCCCTTTATTCTATTTTTGATGAATTGGGGTTTATATGGTTTGGTAGATTGGATGTAAAAATGTCATTTTAAAAGGTGTTCTATGCTTTTCTCTCATGTTGTTTTATTGTCTGCACTTATAATATCATCCTTTTGTTATTTTTTAGTTGTTAGGCTCTCCTGTAGTTTTGTCATGGAATAGATATATACACCCTACTTGATTTAGCTACATTGGCAATAACCTTATGGGTTATTTATAGAAGTTTCCAGTTTTGTAAAACTGATATTTGCATTTTTACTCATGTGTTAAGTCTCCTTTGAACTATTAAGTTAGTTTACAACTTGGTCTAGGTTCTAGGGTAAACATAATGAAGCAAAGTTTTTATTTATTTATTTAGTCAGCTCAAAAGAGATTGCCACATATGTGTAGAAATAAAACTTATGTCCAAATGAATTCAAGATAGATAAGAAATTTGTGAGTAAGTAAATTCTGTACATATGTTCCAATATCTTATTTCTTACAAAGCAGGGCCCAACAAAAAATAGCCATGACAACAAGCAACAAGGGGCTGAAAACTAAGACAGAGAGGATATGAAATTCTTTGGTTCCTTCAATTAGGTTAACCACCAGCTGACCACATGCACCACTTATATCCCGACACATTTGCTCACTAACTGCTGCCCTGATGTTATAGGTACCCCAATAATTTTTTGAAATCTTGATACCTCTCCTTGCTTCTGGTTTGAAAATTAACTCAAAGCACCAATTAGATTGTAAGGTATTCACAATAGACTGTAAAACAAGGAACACAACCATTGAGGAGATTGGATTTTTTAATTTTTTTGGGGGGGGGGCAACCATAACAGTGAGAGGGAGGGATATTTGGAGCCTCCTTATCTTTGGCAACAGGTGGTGTGGTAATGAGATGTTAGAGGATTAGTGGTGGCTGCAATACATTAGCATAGATATTAGGTGATCTCTTGGTGGTGTGGGGCATCTGTAGAAAGGAAGTGAGGTCCCTGGAAAAGAGAAAGGGTGAGCCGCCACATCGAGAAAAAAAAAATGTCAAATATTATTTAGCATGTGAAGTAATTAAGACTAAATATCTAGCAACACATGCGTTGCCTAAATGATGCCGTGGTTTTGTTGGGCTTCGTTGTGAACCCTTAATGAAACAATTACACTGTTATGTTGTTTAATTTATTTTCCGTGTAAAAATTTCACTATTGTATATAGTATCTCACACTTTTCTTTGAATATGGAGTTTTATATGAATTTGTTTTGAATAGTTATAGCCTTATAGGTTTTATATGAAAAATTATTATACATTCAATCTCTAGACGTTACCAGTGTTAAATTTTTTTATATTTTTTGTGAAAAAATTCTAAAAGAAAGGAAGACCTGTTGATGAATTGGAAAAGCAGATAGACTAGAAAATATTTTCATATGTAATCCTTAGTGTTCTTTGTTTTTTCCAAGCTATTAAACATTTTTGGTTAAAAGATAGCGTAGTTCCTTTACCGGCATGGCATGTGTCCATTTGACAAACTGCTGATGGTAGAATACTTTAAACTAAGTGGTAGTAATATTTATTTTCTGCAATAACTGGTGGACGTTATGATGTATATTGGTTTTGCACTTGGATATTTTTAGTGAGTTCTCTTTTGAATATCTAAGTTACATTATCATCTAAAATGATCTTTTGCATTTCAGGTAGGTATGCTCAAAAGCAAATCAATCTAGCATTTTTAAGGAGCTTATGCAAGTATGAATTGGTAACTTCACATCTGAGGCATTGAAGAACTTTTTATGTGCTCATTTTTCTCATTGTCACAATGTCACCCAAATATTGGTTGCGGAAACAATGAACAATTGTAGGCTATGGTGGCTTTTAGTTTTAAGGGAATTACTGATGCTTTTTGGGTTTGAATAGAAGGGGCCTGATGTCAATATCTTTGTTGTCAATATATATTGATAGTCTTACCTCTTGGATGTTGTACAACATTGGATTAGATATACACCAGAAATATAAATCTTTGGGTCATTAACTATCATGAGCCCTTTTAATTCTATACCTTTATGTAGTTACGGCCTTTTATAATCTTTTGTATTGAGGGAATAGAGTTTACGACCTTTTGTAATAAGGGAATAATATTTCGTCAATGTTTACTTTTCAATCTACTTAACAAACATAGGAATAAATTTTCTCCAACATACACTTCTTTTATTTGTTCTCTCTTTCCCTTTTCCTGTATTTCAATTTTCAATGTAAACAGTTAAGAAAAAAGGAGTAACCATTTTACTCTCTTGAAGTTCACAAAACATGATTTTTTGGTTGAGATTTGGCATCTTCGACATTTTTCTTTTCTAATTTTTTCAATGCAAGAAATTTAAATCCATATAATTAGACGAAAGACATGCTTAATAAAAAATAAATAAAAAATAAAACAAATAAAAAAAACAATTATTTTAGATCTCATTTTCAGTAGTTTCTCCGTGCATCGCACGGGTTTGCGACTAGTATGAATTAAAACTCCAAACACTATCATATCAACTTTTCTTCTCCCTGGAAAATCCATGTCATCCTTCCCTCTTTTTGATTCATTCTCTCTCATATTAAACCCTCTCTCACACATGTGTCACATTAAACCCTCTCTTTAATTCAATCCTCTTTTCTCTCTCTATTTTTGGCCCATTTGACTCCTCCTCCTCTAATGCTTAAATAAAAATTCTAATGCTTAACGTTTCACACTTTCTCAAATTCTAATAGCCCTAACGTTTCAAGTGGGTTTTCACCTCTATCGAACACCATACCAAAAGTCAAATTACACTTGGGCCATTCGAATAGAATCCTAGCAAACAAATGAACAATAAGAACCCTAAACGTGTATTATCGACGTACGCCTATATATTACGGTGTACG
The DNA here is from genome assembly GCA_907173295.1 of Fagus sylvatica. Lineage (NCBI taxonomy): Eukaryota > Viridiplantae > Streptophyta > Magnoliopsida > Fagales > Fagaceae > Fagus > Fagus sylvatica. The sequence continues at coordinate 62,496,651 of OU015761.1, read as the reverse complement.
CCTATACATTATGGCCAATGAAGAAATGTACACCACCATTTGTAGGCATATGTGACTTCTCACAAAGATACTTTAAAGCATTGGAAAATAGAATAGAAACAAACATGGTAATTGTTAGTGCCTTGTGAACATGGTTGTTGAAGAGACAAAACTAAAAAACGGTTGGTGGAACTTGGTCTCGAGATAATGAATGAATACGGGAGAGGGCTTCACCATTCATCCTATTTTTGATCCAAGAGCTGTTAGGGCTTTTCCTAGAAGCTCTAGCCCAATTGGTGAAGGATCATACCAAGGGTTCAATCTTATATCACCCTTGACCTACATCACCAAGACCAATAATGAGAGATGCAACAAGCCCATAGTCAACCTCTCTATGAGACCGACAAAAAATTGATAGAGCATAGACTAGATGGAACAAATGATGATGAAAGCTCTGAAATTTGATGAAACATTAGACTTGTAAACTCTATCCTTATTTTTTAAGGTCCCAGTGTCCCCAAAGTTAAAGATATCATGTATCTAAGAGCTTTGAAGCTTTTAGGAGACAATTATGAATAACTCCTGACCCAAATGTTTAAAAATTCGTTACCCATGAATGCTCTCCAATGATTCCTCACTCGGGAAGATTCAATAACCAAGACTTTGGAGGACATTTGTACCAAATTCACTAAACAATATCGGTACAAATGTACAATATATAGATTGACATAATAAGGTGAGACTTAGAGAAGAAAAAGCAAGACTTGAAGGAGACTTTTTCTGCTTTTATAAGAATAGAGCATATATATATAGGTCGCATAAATGACAATAAGCCCTGAAGAGGAACATATTCAGATGGTTGTGAAGAATCTATTGCCAACACTGACCACACAGTAGGGTAGCGAATCCAACCAGGGTGGAGAGAGAGAAAGAAATAAAAATCCACTTTTATCCCTACAATTTATACCAAACTTGCTTGGTAAATAAAGACTCCTTCATGCCGTGTATCACATATGTACTTATTTTGTCTGAAGCACGATTCATCCTGTAACATTTCCCTCCTTTCTTTATGAAATGTTGATGCGAACTAAGTACAGGTTTGAATCATAGCAAAACTTTAACAAAAGTGCGCTAAATTATATTAGATACCAATCTTGCTATAAAAAGATGAAGGTGTAAGCCACAATTTATAGGAAAAGTCTTTATAGTTTGAAATTTGTACATCAGATACCTCGCTTGATTTAGTAAAAGGTGAAAAATTGTTTAATAAAGTCAAGCACAACTTCATCAAACCTAAATCATAAAACAAGTTTCGACTTCACAAAAGTACGTGGGTACATTTGATTCCTTGATATATGAATAAAGTTTAGGGTGGGCTCTTCCATACACTTATTTATAATATCTATAATATAAACTAAAAGCTGAAGTTGAGAAAATTTTTAGGCTTTCTCAAATACCACCACGTCAAATTTACTGCTCCCACACACTTCCACCTTCCCCTTCTCTCTATTTAATTCTCTCTCACACTTTTATTCAAAAAAAAAAAATTCTCTCTCATGGCTGTTCCTCTACCCCACCTCTTCATCTACCTCTCTCTCCCTCTCATCTCTTGATCTTTCTGACTTCTTCATCTCCTCAACTAATTACCTCACCTTTTCATCTACCTCTCTCTCCCTCTCACCTCTTGAACTCCCGACCTCTTCATCCCCCTAATTAATTGCACCCCTAATTTTCTATTTAAATCCTGTGGTGAGACTCTTTTTTAGTCTCCCTGTACTTCCTATGGTTCTATTGTTGTTTAAATCTCAAAGGTGGGTTATTTCTCCTTTAGTTTTTTTGTTTATTTTTTGTTGTTGTATTCACCTAGGAGTTTTAAGTTATATCTCATTGTGAATAAAATTGTATAAGGTCATAGTTATGTTTGTAGTTCAGTCTGAAAACATTACATGTCATTGGAAGTTTTCCATGCATCGCGCGGGTTTGCGACTAGTATAATATAAAAGCGAGACATTGACTCCATTTGATGATCATATAGTATAATAGCCACCTTTAATTTTTTATCAGATAGTATAATACTATATTTATATTGTCACGTCTCGAACCGAAGGTGTGAGCTCGACACGTGACAATGGCCGCACACCCAACATTACTTACCTTACCTGTGTGTGCAAGGCCTCAACAAAGTTTTAAACTTTTGACGAATCCTTCATAATTTAGAAATTGACAGTTCAAAATATATAGTCTCCAGTGAATTAATAGCTAAAGGAATCTTCAAAAATTACCGCCTGGCTTGGTAAAGTGACTGAACTGCCCATGCCATTGAAGGACCTAGGCTAACCGAGATCCTTAAAATAACATATACCACATGTGCCTAGTGCCAGTTCAATAGTATAGGCAATTTGGGCCACTGCATAAGGCCCCCAAATATAAGGAAAGGCTCTCAAATATTAGTCAGTAATATTTATTTTTATTTTTATATATATATAATTTTTTCTAATAAAATCTATAAATAAATAAAAAAATGTCCTAATTATAAACTAATAAAATATTTTCATAGAAGAAAAATATGGGTTATTAATTATCTTGTAGGAGGAATAATTAAGTCTCAAAATTTAGGCAATGGCTAATAGATAAAAATATATCTTATTGATGTAGAATGGACATCACATGTTTTTTTGGAACAGTGAAACCATCACAAGTCAGCACACAAGTTAGGAAAGCAGAAAAGCTCTATTAGAAATCATGATTTTGGCGCAAATGAAGGAGTTACGAAATTTGGTGAGTTGATTGGAATTGTCGCAAGGAATAATTAATTGATTTTTTAATTCATTTGGATAGGAATAATTTTATTCAATTAAAAAATTTAATTGGTCAAATCCAAGGAAAAGAAATAAACTTGCATAAATGTGATAAAAACCTAAAGGATAATTAGGAATTTTCAATTTTTAATCTATTATTTGTTCTTCTTAAATGAGTAATTAATATAATTTAAAAATCTAAAAACTTTTAGGGTTACCTTATAAATAAGATGATGGGCTAATTCTGATAAAAATCGTGCAAATATCTCTTAAAAAAATATTGAAAATAATAATAAAAAAATTGGGCTTTAGCCCTAGGTCAAATTCTGAAATTTTAAAAACATGTAAAAAAATAAATAAACCACTTTTATCCTAAAATGTATACCAAACTTGCTGGGTAAATAAAGACTCTTTCACGTGTATCACATATGTACTTAATTTTTTCTGAAGCATGATTCATCGTGTAACATGCTCTCTCCTTTCTTTATGAAATGTTAATGCGAGCAAATTACAAGTTTGCATCATAGCAAAACTTTAACAAAAGTGCACTACATTAGATACCAATCTTGCTACAAAAAGATGAAGGTGTAAGTGTAACCTACAATTTATAGGAAAAGTGTGTACACTTTGAAATTTGTACATGGCATACCATGATTTAGTAAAAGGTGAAAAATAGTTTGATTAAGTTGTGCACAACTTCATCAAACCTAAATCATAAAACAAGTTTCGACTTCACAAAAGTGTGTACTTTTGTTTCGTTGCTATATGAATAAAGTTCAAATTAAAATACTAGGGTAAGCTCTTCCACACACTTAGTGTATAATAGCAACCCATAATTTTATAATATAGTATAAACATCCGAAGTGCATAATCCTAAAAGTCTCAGTGTATATATAAACATCCGAAGTGCATAAACCTAACATTTGGGTGTATACGGTATACCTCAAGCGGTTTCCATAAATCCATGTGTGTGTTGACATTGATGCAGCCATAGTAAATCAAACTACATGACTCGAACTATGGCTCAATGGCCAGAAAGCTCGAATCTCAGCTCGGCTTGACTCGGACTATGGCTCAACGGCTTGGATCTTGTCTCAAAGGCTCGGTAGCTCAAATCTTGGATCTTAGCTCAGATATTAGCTTGGCTTGACTCAGATCGCGGTTTAGTGGCTCGGATCTCAAATCTAGGATCTAGGATCTAGACATTGCATTAAAATGATACAAAATATTGTTCCAATTTTTTTTTGATAAAATATATTGTTCCAATTCGTAAATAAATATTACAATGCCTCATCTCCTAGTTATAGTCTAGATAATCCAAATATATCGCTTTGTCTCCTAATTACATCCTAAAAATATTAAAATTACATGGACAATTACTAATTTACATCCCTTGATCTAAGCTTGTAGGATAAATGATAGGATGAGAAGATATTAAGCATCCACCTCATAGGATGTAATGTCAGAGTAACAATTTACCCTACACAAACATCAAATAAAGTTACAAGCAAAACTCCGAAAATTTAAAACTTCCATGCCCAATACACGTCAAAGAAAACACAAAAGAGACATTATAAATAACTAAAAATTCAACCACACCATCAAGACACTTGTTAGATTAAAATATTTGATCACAAGTAAATATGAAGTTAGATTTCAAGAAATGAAATATGGATGGACTTTTTATTCCACGAACAAGATGCATCTCTCAATTTCTTCAATGGATGGATATGGATCTTAATTCAAAATTATCCATCATGTGAGTTCAATCCATGATCATGTAACAATATTTTAATTCCTCATATGCTTGTCACAACTTTTTATTCCACGAGCAAGATGCATCTTTCAATTTCTTCAATGTATTGTTATGGTCTTAATTCAAAATGATCCATCATGACTTTAATCCATGATCATGTAACAATATTTTAGTTCCTCATATGCTTGTCATAATCTTATTCATCACTCTTCAAAATTCACAGGGTCATGAAAAATCCTTTTGATCATGCATGTGATCATACATACGATTTCCTTTTTGGACATAACTTCTACATTCCAAACTTGCTTTGTTTATCAAAGTCATATAGTTGCTTTAGAAAATCTATATTTGGTCCCCAACTTTAAATATTCGAATAAGAGCAACAGTCCTAAATTTCTCAAGCTAAAGTTTCCACGTACTATCATTCTATCAAGTATAAAATTATAGTAATACTAGCTAGGACAGCAAACTGCCAAACTTAAAAATTTAATTGCCTTTTCTTTGGGTGCAAATTACTTGCTATGGCCGAAATACAGCATGTTGTTTCCATGGGGGAGCGTAGCAGCGACAGTGAGGAGGCCGAGACACAGAGCATATCTATTTCCCTGAAGGCAAGGTTTAAAACGGTAAACGAGGCAGCAGAAGAAAATAAGAAGAATAAATCTCAATCTCCAACACCAAAGATACAAAAGGTCATATTCTTGCTGCGAGATACCAAGGATTTCGAGAAGTACTATGAGCCAAGAGTGGTATCACTCGGTCCTATCCATCATGGTAAGGAAAAGTACCAGCTAGGAGAGAAGTACAAGCTATTATTGACATCTGAGTTTGTCAAAGGCAGCTGCAAGGGTATAAACGCTTTATACATGAAGATTGAGCGGAGGATTAAGAAACTGAAGGTGTAACGTCCAGAACAGCCCAAAACAGAACAAAAGAAATAATAATAATAATAATAATAAGACAAGAAATATCTAGAAGCCCCCATGCACCTCACGTGCCCCACCTACCCCACAAGTCCCCACCACTCAATTCTTTTCCTCTAGAACTCTCTCATTCACCCGTAACTCTCCCCCTCTCTTTCATTTTCTGTTTTATTTCAGCAGCACATACACACACTCTCTCACAAACTCTCATTCGGTCACTCCCTCTCTCTTTCTCACCGGTTTACCACCATAACCACCGGCGGAATTCCGGTAGGATTTACCAAAGGAAACTTATAGGAGACTTTCTAGGCTCCATTTACTTCCAATATTTTAAGGTAAAAGCTTTATGTTTAAGTTTTTTTATATTTTATTAGTTTCTTTACAAATCTAAGTAATCTTAGTGTTATATGTGATTTAAATTGAGCAATCTTAATGATATTTATGTGATTAAGGAAATGAGTTTTGATTTTGGTGGATTTATTTGAGGAATAGTTAAGGGTTTTTGATAAAAGTGTTTATGGTGGTTTCTCTATGGTGAGAATTTAGGGATTTTGGATTCCAAATGTTAATAGTGATTGGATTTAATTTTCCATATCAATTAGTGTATTTAGGTTAGTTGAGGTTCTAGATGATTTTGGCTTGATAGGCTTGCTCATGTCTTTTATAGGTTCTATTTAATCTCCTAGGAGCATTGGAGATTAGGATTTTGAGCGGGTTGCAGGTAAGTAGATTCTTAATGGGATTTTTAGAAAAATAATCATCATTGCATATGAGATTTATTTTAAGGTTATAAACACATTTTGGAAATTATTGTGAAATTATACTTTTCCTAAGGGGTTTTGTGTATAAACCTTAATATTTATTTATTTATGAGGAAATGCATTATATTTGAAATTGCATTTGGGGAAATGCATGATTTGCTAGATTGGAAATTTTATAAGCATCTTTCATTAATCCTTGAGGAGTTATTTGATAAAGTTATTGGATTGTTGTGATTTCTAAAGATGCTTTATCATTGATGTTGTTGTTTGAGATATGTTTTGGAAACTTTTAAAGGTTTGGGAATTATTTGGATAAATGACAAGCTTTGTGAATACTTTGAATGTTGAAAAGACTGTATTTTTATTATGTTAACCTGTGAGCTATTTTGGTTGTTTTACTCTTGTGCCGTGACAATTGTGATTATATGGTGATTACCCAGCTGGATGCCGTTTACTTGTGGGCCTAACGAAGCCCCTGGTAGAATCACAACCTACCTGTGGGCCTAACGAAGCTCCTGGTAGTAACACAACTTACCTGTGGGCCTAACGAAGCTCCTGGTAATAACACAACTTACCTGTGGGCCTAACGAAGCTCCTGGTAGAAGCCAAGTTATGAGGTCTTTTATCTGTGGGCCTAACGAAGCTCCTGGTAGAAGCCTAGTTGTGTGGTCTTTTACTTGTGGGCCTAACGAAGCTCCTAGTAGAAGCCTTGTCACGTGGCCTTGAGTATTTGTTTGTGGTTTTATGCTTTTGAAATGTATTGGAAAATTTTATGGCTCACATGGTGTATTATGTTGTTTCAGTATTCATATCTTGAAAAGCTTGGTGTTGCATTATTCTTTCTAAATATTTCAGATTATTGCAAGGAAGATGATTTTGAGAGAATTTGTATAAAAGTTTCCAAATATACGTTATGTTTTGTAACATGCTTTAGTATCAATAAACTTGTATTTCCCCTAACCCCATTATTTATCTACTTACTGGGCTTTAGCTCATTCCTTTCAATTATGATTTTTACAGAGTAGGCAGAGACTCAGCAAGCTAAAATTTTTGTGGGTTTGCAGTAGTTAGACAACTACTCTGTGGAGGCTGGATTTTTTTGGTAGTTCAACCTTAGGTGTGTTAGACCCAGAGTTGTTGCTGGGGTTGCACATCCTAAGAGATATTTTGTATAGGAATACTGAAATGTAATTATATGTAATTATGTACAGACCTCCATTCTTTTGTGGCCAATGGTCAATGTAAGAATTATAAAGCTCTGACATTATTTTGAGGACGTATATATATGTAAATGGCTTAATATATGAACTTATGGATTAGTGGATTAGAACTTTGATAATGGACTTTGGATATTCTAAGTTGACATACAGTTATGTAATAGTTGATGGAAAAATTTACAGGTGTTTGGGCTGTAGTCTTCTCATGCACTAGACCCTGTTGGGTTTGGGGCGTGACAGAAGGACTGCTTTGAGGAGGAGGTGATCAAGAAGTATGATGGTGATGATGAGGGACTCGCTTGGCTTTTGTTCGTGGACGGCTGTGCAATACTACAATAGATGTATTGCGCTACTAACAAGGACAAGTTCAATGACTTGAGTATAAAAAACGACAGTGTAGCCTTTGCAGATCAAGATTTGTTTTTGCTGGAGAACCAAGTTCCCTACTGTCTTCTCAAATGGTTGATGAGATGGAGCAAGAACAAAGACTTGAAGAATTCGATTGAAACATTCATCAAAGGGTACGTTTATGTACCACTACCAAAGTATCACTCATCAATTTTCCGCTGCGCATGCCTAAGTTCATTATCATGGAAGCAAAAACAAGCAGAAAGTAGTCACTCAAAGCAAAAGCCACGAGATCCCACTCATCTTCTCGACCTTCTGAGGACAAGTCTCTTGGATAATCATCAACCAATCAATCCAAAGAAACAAAAGGGACAAAATACTTGGCAATCCTACCGCAACGTTCAGGAGCTCCGAGCAGCAGGTATATATGTGGAACGTAATAAAAAAAAAATATTTGCTTGAGTGACATATCTTTCACTAGGCTAGCATGTTGTTTGGGATACCTTTGGCTTCCTCCAATAACTGTGGATGACTCGATGAGGCCAAAGTTCTTGAACCTGATAGCCTACGAAATGAGTCTGGATTTCAAAAATGACTTTGGGATCACCTCTTACATCTCTTTCCTCGATTCACTAATCGACGAAGCCAACGATGTTAAGTTGCTAAGGAAAGCAGGGGTACTGTACAACTGCCTTGGCAGCGATGAAGAAGTAGCTAAACTCTTCAATGAGATAGGCACCGACTTGGTGCCTAGCACCGAAATATATAGCCATGTCAGATCAGAAATTCAGAAGCACTACAATAACACGTTGAGGAACTGGATAGCTCAAGTCATTCACGACCATTTCAGCAGCCCCTGGACATTTATTGCTTTCTTTGGCGCATTGCTGGCACTTGCTCTATTAAAGAAGAAGAAGGTCGAAGCTCATCTGCATCAGCTCATCTGCATCTCTGCTTCTGCATTTCTGCTTCTGCTTCTGGTTTTGATTAAGAAGCATGAAACACACCGTTTCATTAAAAGCCTATTGAAGAAGCATGGAGTGCACCGTTTTATTAAACAAGTTTGTTAGTTTATTAAATACACGTGTACATGGTTGATTGGTATTTCTTATAAACTAATCAATCTGTTATTAAGTTTCTGTTATTAGTCAGTTGCAGAAAACAGAATTCAATCTGTTGCTCTGCTTTCCTTTTCCTATATATATGTAATCTGTTCCTAATGTAAAGATTAATACAATGAATATAGAGATGAATTAACCATTAAACTTGTTAATCTCTCTCTCCCTCAATACTTCCAGAATCTCCTTCTTGAAGTTGCTGTTCATTGTACATTTTTGTTATGGTATCAGAGCCATTTTAAAAGCTTCTTCGAGTTTCATCTCCAAGCTTCAATGGCGTCTGAGGTTTTCAATCCTCAACCAAATGCTTCCGCTTCAACAACTACTGTGATTGATGATCCACTACCTTTAAGCCCTTACTACCTTCATCCAAGTGATAATTCAAGTCTGATTCTAGTTCACTGAACCACTCACAGGTGATAATTTTCCATTCCTTGGTTTAGGATCTATGAATATGGCTCTTGACTATTAAAGAATAAGCTTGGTTTTGTTGATGGAAGTATTAGGGAACCTGAAGTTGATCCTAGGTCATCCTTTGCATGCATCACTGGACTCGTTGTAACACAGTAGTTAATAACTTGGATTCTGAATTGTGTCTCTAAGAAAATTCCACTGCTAGTGTTTCTGTATAAACCTACTGCATATGTAATCTGGAAAGAGTTGCAAGAAAAAGTTTTCCACAAGAGCAATGGCCCTCAGATTTTCCAACTCGAGAAGGAACATAGGGTTCTTTCACTCAGAATCAAAATTCCTGTGAGTGATTATTATACTCATCTTCAAGGACTTATGGGAAGAGTTGTTCAATTACTCACCAAATCCTGTTTGCAATTGTTGCACTCCAAGTTGCTGTCATGTGGTGCTATGAGTAAAGACTTCTGGAGAAGTATGAAGCAAGAGATGTATTGATGCAATTTCTGATGGGGTCTTAAATGAAGTCCTTTTGGCAGCTGTTGAGGAGGTCAGATACTTACTTCATGGATCCAATGCCTCCCATCAATACAAGGTGTTTTCTCTTGATTAGGACAAGAAGACAGGCAAGAGATCCTATTGGTTCTCTTGCATGGCCTCGTTGAGTAACTCCCTTTGTGGAATCTACTGCCTCTCATGTGTAAGTCTGAAGGGATCCAAGTAGTTGGTGCTTACAAAGCAATTTTGGTCCAGAAGAAGGAAGAGACCTCAATGTGCACCCATTGTGGGTTACTTAGGTCATACAAGTTGACAAAGTGCTATAAAGCTTCATGGGTATCCTCCAGGTTACAAGACTCGAGGCAAAGCATTCTGCAGTAGCTAATCAGACTTCTTCTGTCACACCTTTGGCATCCAATGCCTACTGCTGCTGTTACAGATGACAGTTTCTACCTTTCACAAGCTTTCTCAAGTGCAGGCTCAAGTGTGAGCAACTTCCTTAGCTTTTACTCAGTACCAAGGCTTTAAGTAATGCCTATTGGCAATGCTTCCAGTTCACACCATCAAGCTTCTGCCAACACTAGCTTCCTCACACTTACCAAGTTCATCTATGACAGGTATGCCATTGTTGCTGCATTCTTTTGTTCTAAACCTGCATTTACACCAAATCCTGTCTCATTCAGTTTTTTCATCCTCATAGTACACTCACATTCTCACCATTCAAGCACATGATTCATGGATTCTTGATACTGGAGCAACTGACCATATGGTCTGCTCTATTTCATGTCTCAGTACTGTTCACTTCCAATCATTCAAGCCTACTGTTGAATTGCCAAATGGTACTCTTGGTACCTGTCACACATATAGGGACTGTCAAGCTTATCATCCTTCTCTTATTTTGACAGATGTTGTTGTGTGTTCCATCATTTCATTTTAATCTCATTTCAGTTCAGTAAGTTAGTTGCATTCATCTGCATTGCTGTCTTCATTTTTTTGTCTCAAATACTGCTTTATTCAGGCCTTCACCCCTTGGAGGATGATTGGACTGGGTAAGATACACAATGGACTGTACATCTTGCAGCTTGATGCTTTGAACTCTCAACTCCACAAGCTGCAGTCTGTTGTTTCTGCTTCTGCAGTCTACAGATTCTTTCCCTTTTCATTCTGTTACATAAAACTGTTGCCTCTGTTAGCAACCTTACTGATTTACAAAAGCTTTGGCATTGTCGATTAGGACATCCATCCTGTTGATAGAATGCAACTTCTTACATCAAGCTTGTACCAGACTATTCATTCCTATCAATAAAGAATTTCAATTTTTGTGATGTTTGTCCATTAGCTAAACACAAAAGGACTTCCCTTTTCCCAACTGATGGTCATAAAAGCTTCCCATGTTTTTGATTTGATTCATTGTGATATCTGGGGTCCCTATTTTCTGTCTACACATGATGGTTTCAAATATTTTTTAACCATTGTTGATGATTGCTCTCGTAGCACTTGGATTTATTTGATGTCTTCTAAAGCTGATACTAGACCACTGCTTCTTTCTTTCTTTACTATGATTGAAACTCAGTTCAACACAAAAATTAAAGCCTTAAGAAGTGACAATGGTCTAGAGTTTCTGATGTCAGATTTCTTCAGTTCTAAAGGTGTCATACATCAAACTTCTTGTGTCAAAACTCCACAACAAAATTCTGTTGTAGAGAGAAAACATCAGCATCTCCTTAATGTTGCAAGAGCTCTTAAGTTTCAATCCAATGTGCCACTGACTTTTTGGGGTGACTTAATCCTTCATGCAGCCTATCTCATCAATCGGTTACCCTCTCCTCTCCTCCAAAATAAAACTCCTTTTGAGATTTTGATGCATACAGCCCCTAGTTATTCTCATTTAAAAGTGTTTGGATGCCTTGCTTATGCTTCCAATCTTTCCCCTCATAAAACAAAGTTTGACACTCGAGCTATTCCTTGTGTTTTTCTTGGTTACCCATTTGGAGTCAAAGGTTATAAACTTTTTGATTTGTCCACCAAGAAATTTTTGGTTTCCAGGGATGTTGTCTTTCATGAGTCCATTTTTCCTTTTTATTCTACAACATCCCTTCTCAATCCCTTCTCTTCAGATTCTGCTTCTGCAGATTCTGCTTCTGCAGAAACTGCTTCTGCAGATTCTGCTTCTGCAGAAACTGCTTCCCCATTGCCTACTCAAGCTCCTTCATGTCCTCAGCCTCCAATTCCTCACTGTCCTGAGTCTACTTCCTCCATCTTCTTCCTCATAGTCATGAGTCTCCACTTCAACAGTCCTGAGTCAACATAGTCCTGAGTCTCCACTTCTGCATGGTCCTGAGTCTTCACTGGTTTCTGCTCCATTTGTGGATCCAGCTCTCACTGCCTCTGCATATCCCACAGACCCTTCTCAGCCCTTAAACACTTTATCTGAGTCAGTTATGGACACTTCAAGCTCCATTCCTTCTGCTTCACTCAGAAAATCTTCCAGACCTGTCAAGACTCCCTCTTATCTTCAGGATTATCATTGTCACTTGGCCATTTCTGCAGAACCTTCATTCCCATTTTCTGTTGCTGTCACTCATCCCATTCAACATAATCTCTCATACTCTCACCTTTCTGATTCTCACAAAGCCTTCACTTTGGCATTATCCACCCATACTGAACCACATTTTTACCATGAGGCTATTCACTCCCCTCAATGGTGTGAAGCTATGTCCAAGGAACTTACTGCCCTAGAAGCTAATCACACTTGGGTCTTAACTTCTTTACCTCCTGGCAAACACCCAATTGGTTGTAAATGGGTTTACAAGCTCAAGTTTAAATCAGATGGTTCTATTGAGAGATATAAGGCTCGATTGGTAGCCAAGGGATATAACCAACAAGAGGGACTCGATTATTTTGAGACATTTTCTCCTGTGGCCAAGTTGGTTACTGTCAGAAGTTTTGTTGCCATTGCTGCAGCCAAAGGTTGGTCTCTCACCCAACTTGATGTAAACAATGCTTTCTTGCATGGAGAGTTAGATGAAGAGGTCTACATGTCTTTGCCTCTTGGTTACAAAGGGGACAGCAAGCTTCCTCACCAGGTTTGCAAGTTAACCAAGTCTTTGTATGGATTGAAACAAGCCTCGAGACAATGGTTCTCAAAGTTTTCATCTACTCTCCTTCACCATGGCTTTACTCAATCTAAGTGTGATTATTCTTTGTTTACCAAGACTGCAGGCTCTACCTTCATTGCTCTTTTAGTCTATGTTGATGATATTCTTATTGCAAGTAATGCTCCAGCTGCTGTCACAAAGCTTACTGCCTTTCTTGATGCTAAGTTCAAGCTTAAAGACCTTGGTAATGCCAAATACTTCCTTGGGTTAGAACTTGCAAGATCCCATCAAGGCATATCTCTCTGTCAAAGGAAGTATACACTGGACATTCTTGAAGATGCAGGTTTCTTGGCTTCCAAACCTGTCAAATTTCCTATGGAACAACACATTAAGCTTTCCAGAGATGATGGTTCTCTACTTAGTGATCCCACTGTTTACAGAAGATTGGTTGGGAAGCTTTTATACCTCACTCTCACTAGGCCTGACATTTCATACTCAGTTAGTAGACTGAGTCAGTTTATGGACCAACCTCGTGTCCCTCATTTACATGCTGCTCATCGTGTTCTTCAGTATCTTAAAGGTTCCCCAGGGCAAGGCTTATTTTTCCCTACTACCAATTCATTACAGCTTAAAGCCTTTTGTGACTCTGACTGGGCAGGTTGCTCTGATACCCGTAGGTCAGTCACAGGTTTCTGTATTTTTTTGGGGGATTCTCTCATCTCTTGGCGTTCCAAGAAGCAATCTATTGTCTCTAGGTCTTCTGCAGAGGCTGAATATAGAGCTATGGCCATTACCACTTGTGAAGTCACTTGGTTGCTCTCTTTGCTTCGAGATTTTCAGATTGATCATTCCATGGCTGCTCTTCTTTTCTGTGATAATCAAGCAGCACTTCATATTGCAGCCAACCCTGTTTTTCATGAGAGGACCAAACATATTGAAGTTGATTGTCATTTTATTCGTGATAAAATTCAGGCAGGTATTCTGAAAACACTCCACATCTGTTCTACTCATCAGCTAGCTGACATTTTCACCAAGCCTCTTGGCTTTGTTCCCTTTTCTCATCTTCTTTCCAAGTTGGGAGTTCTTAACATCCACTCTCCAACTTGAGGGGGCATATTAAAGAAGAAGAAGCTCGAAGCTCATCTGCATCAGCTCATCTGCATCTCTGCTTCTGCATTTCTGCTTCTGCTTCTGGTTTTGATTAAGAAGCATGAAACACACCGTTTCATTAAAAGCCTATTGAAGAAGCATGGATGCACCGTTTCATTAAAAGCCTCCTCACATTGCAAATGAAACCGTTTTATTAAACAAGTTTGTTAGTTTATTAAATACACGTGTACATGGTTGATTGGTATTTCTTATAAACTAATCAATCTGTTATTAAGTTTCTGTTATTAGTCAGTTGCAGAAAACAGAATTCAATCTGTTGCTCTGCTTTCCTTTTCCTATATATATGTAATCTGTTCCTAATGTAAAGATTAATACAATGAATATAGAGATGAATTAACCATTAAACTTGTTAATCTCTCTCTCCCTCAATACTTCCAGAATCTCCTTCTTGAAGTTGCTGTTCATTGTACATTTTTGTTATGCTCTAACTATCATTCAGACATGGTATGCTATCCACCCTTCCTCAGGACCCTGCAATTAACACGAAACTTATTCTCCAAAAGGTCAAAACTTGTTTACTGTACTCTTTCCAGGTGTGCCTATCTAGCTGAATTACATGGTTTCTGTGCCTTTGAGACGGTTGTTTTAATTTTGTAGGTTTCATGCAAGTTTGAAATAAGTCAGCATGATTGTACTTTCTAATTTGATGTAATGTGTGGATTGGAAAATAATTGTGTCAGAGTTTGTGGGTGATATGTGTGTTATGTGTTATATGTAATTGTAAACCCAGAATTTTATAGTTAAGCGTATATGGCCATCTCTCTTCCACCACAGGTTGTACCAATAAAATAAAATAAGGTTTAAAGATGAATAAATACTTGATCCTATATTTGATTTAATCTTGCAAAATATGTAGCCTCTATTATGATTTAATGCAAAGCAAGGTTGCAATACACACAATATTCTTTCTATCATCTCTTTTCTAGTGCAACAATATTAGCTAGGAAAGGTTCATTTTACAATACCCACTCTTTTTGTGAGTATGGTGCCCACTCAATTGATATCATCAAATGTGATGTAGACACCATCATATGTGATATAGGTATTATCCGATGTGATGTTGGTACTATTTAATTTTTTATATACATTAAATTTGAATAATAAATAAAAATTTAGGATATCAAGCAATGTAATGGTAGATACCATCATATGTGAGGTAGGTACCATCATGTATGACATTGGTACCATCAATGTGAGATTTTATCTATTAGAGGTACCGTACCCACATGGGTATTGTAGAATTACTCGCTAGTAAAGGTCTAGAAGCAGTTGCATTAGCCATTGTGAATTGCATCAACTTAATGCCACATTCTTGTCATTGTATGTACAATTACCAAAGTCCTAGGATCTGATTCTACCTAACTATCAAGGAGGAAATTAAGTTTGAGTAATGAGGGAGGATTATCTTCATTTCGGTGGCCCATCGAGTTAAATGACTTCTTATCCTTTTTTTAGACAAGTGAATGAATGAGAGGAGTAGATCATAGAACTTAATTATCCGGTTATCACTCAAAAGAAACATTGAATTATTTCAAATTAAAAATCAAAATAGAAAAGAAAAAAAAAATTAATTAATTAATTTCATGTGGATTTTCAGATGATAGATGCAGTAAGCAACAAAATAGTTAATACAACCGCTTATCCTTGTAAACAGTACTCCATTATGCGACCAGTGAAAATCCGATTTCTTGGTTAAAAATTCCAAGCCCAAGGACAAAATAGTCATTTCAAAATCCTAGGAGTGAAAATGTCATTTTATGCCATCATTTTTGTTGTTGATAGTCACATGATATATATATCTGTTTTAAACATGCATTTAGCGTGTGAAATAACATGTTCATGCATCACTTACTAAATTTCCAGCACGTGTTTTCATATTACATCACAAAATCATGAAAGAAATTAAAATTAAAACAAAATTCTATCTTTCGTTAACTTTCATCATGTACATGTCATCTAGGATAGATCCGTGCATTTTCTTTACATGAAATGATATTATTTCATACAAAATCACGCAAAATAGGTTAGAATATTAAGAATCATTGCCAAATCCACCTCCTACCCTACACTCCAACCCACACCCACATATATCTTCCTAGCTAAATCCTCATCAAGCTCATTAACTCAGCAAACGTCCCTCATGGCCCAAGATGGAAAAAAGTGACTCATTTGCAGAGCTTAAGGACCTCATAGACAATGTTCACGAGTCAAATTCAAGGCGAAAAGATTTGAATACCTTCTTCCAGTACTTCAAGAGTAAGGAGATTCAAGGCCAAGCTTCAGATTCTCAAACCATGTCTAATGATGATCACTGAGACCAAGAATAAGAGATGCACCAAGCCCAAAGTCAATCTTTCTATTAGACCCATAAAAATTTGATAGAAAGCGTAGACAAGTATGAACAAATAGTCATGAAAGCCCGTATATTTGACGAAGCATTAGACTTGTCTATCCTTATTTCCGAAGGCCCAACTACCCCAAAGTTTAAGATGTCACCCCTAAACAAATTTGATGAAACAGGTTGTCCCACAGCTTATCTCGAAATGTATCTAAGAGCTTTGAAGCCTTAGGAGCCAATGAATAACTCCTAGCCCAAATTTTTTAAAAAATCCTTAACCGTGAGTCCGTGACTACTCTCCAATGGTTCCTGATGCAGTATCACACATGGACAATTCAATTATGGAACGTTAAGAGCATCAGATGTAGAATGTGCAGTGCGTAGCAGATTATAAGTTAAATTTAAGTAATAGTGTCAAAATCGCATGAAATTTGACAAGTTGATTGGAAACAACGAGACGATCAAATTCTAAGACTTTGTCCTAAACTTTTCATTTTTAGGCTAAATTTCATCGTTTAGGGCCCGAAAAAGTGTTTTTCCATATTTAGGCAATTTTTGATATTCTGTCTTTAATTATTTGATATTTCCTTTTTTCGCAAACTAAGGTTTTAAGTTCCCTATATAAACAATGTTATGTAGCCATCAGACAAGGAAGTTTTGAATTAATAATATTTGATTTCTCTTAAGAGAGTTTTCTGTTCCTTTTGTTCTTAAGTATTCTTAAGAATTTACAAGAACATTAGAAACCCTTGTTCTTGGTATTTCCGTGTAGGAAATCAAAAAGTTCTAGGAAGGTTGTGTGCATTACTCGCCATCCATTAACGCTTGCTGCATCAATTCCTCACTCTGGAAAATTCAAGAACCAAGACTTTGGTGGACATTTGTACCGAATTCACTAAATTGTATCGGTAGAATATATATTGTATTAGTACAATATATGTAGCGCCAAAACAAAATAATAATAATAATAATAATAATAAAAAAAAAAACAAAAGAAATCTCTAGAAGCCTACCCCTCACCACACATGCCCACCTACCCCCACAAGTCCCCACCACTCATTTTTCTTCTAGATTTCTCCATATCTCACCATAGCTCTCCCTCTCACTCTTTCATTTTCTTTCTTTTTCACCAGCACACACACACACACTTTCTCCCACACTCTCATTCGGTCACTCACTCTCTCTCCCTCTCTCTCTCTTCGGTTAACCACCACAACCATCGGCGGAATTCTGGTAGGAGTTACCGGAGAAAATCTATAGGAGACTTTCTAGGCTCCATTTGCTTCCAATATTTTAAGGTAAAAGTTCTAAGTTTAAAGTTTTTATATTTTGTTAGTTTCTTTCCAAATCTAAGTAACCTTAGTGTTATATGTGATTTAATCTAAGCAACCTTAATAATATTTATGTGATTAAGGAAATGGGTTTTGATTTTGGTGGATTTATTTGAGGAATAGTTAAGGGTTTTGATAAGAGTGTTTATTGTGGTTTCTCTATGATGAGGATTTAGGGATTTTGGATTCCTAATGTTAATAGTGATTAGATCTAATTTTCCTTATCATTTAGTGTATTTGGGTTAGTTGAGGTTCTAGATGATTTTGTCTTGATAGGCTTGCTCATGTCTTTTATAGGTTCTAATTAATCTCCTAGGAGCATTGGAGATTAGGATTTTGAGTGGGTTGCAGGTAAGTAGCTTCTTAATGGGATTTTTGGAAAAATAATCATCATTGCATATAAGATTTATTTTAAGGTTTATAAACACATTTTGGAAAATTATTGTGAAATTATACTTTTCCTAAAGGATTTTGTGCATAAACCTTAGTATTTATTTATTTATGAGAAAATGCATTGTATTTGATATTGCATATGGGGAAATGCATGATTTGCTAGATTGGAAATTTTATAAGCATCTTTCATTAATCCTTGGGGAGTTATTTGATAAAGTTATTGGATTATTGTGATTTCTAAAGATGATTTATCATTGATTTTGTTGTTTGAGATATGTTTTGGAAACTTTTAAATGTTTGGGAATTATTTGGATAAGTGACAAGCTTTGTGAATACTTTGAATGTTGAAAGGTCTTATCCAACTACTTGGAAATGAACTATGTATTTTTATTATGTTAACGCGTGAGCTACTTTTGTTATTTTACCCTTGTGCCGTGACAATTGTGATTATACAGTGATTACCCAGCTAGATGCCATTTACCTGTGGGCCTAACGAAGCTCCTAGTAGAAAACACAACTTACCTGTTGGCCTAACGAAGCTCCTGGTAGAAACACAACTTACCTGTGGGCCTAACGAAACTCCTGGTAGAAACCAAATTGGTCTTTTGTGGGCCTAACGAAGCTCCTAGTAGAAGCCAAGTTGTATGGTCTTTTACTTGTGGGCCTAACCAAGCTCCTGATAGAAGTCAAGTTGTGTAGTCTTTTACTTGTGGGCCTAATGAAGCTCCTGGTAGAAGCCTTGTCACGTGGCCTTGGGTGTTTGTGGTTTTATGCATTTGAAAAGTATTGGAAAATTATATGGCTCACATGGTGTATTATGTATTTTCATTATTTATATTTTGAAAAGCTTGGTGTTGCATTATTCTTTTAAATCTTTCAGATTATTCCAAGGAAGATGATTTTGAGAGGACTTATATAAGAATTTCCAAATCTACGTTATGTTTTGTAACATGCTTTAGTATCAATAAACTTGCATTTCCCCTAACCCCATTATTTATGCTACTTACTGGGCTTTAGCTCATTCCTATTAATTATGATTTTTACAGAGTAGGCAGTAACTAAGCAAGCTAAATTTTTGTGGGTTGCAATAGTTAGACAACTACTCTATGGAGGCTAGATTTTTGGTAGTTCAACCTTAGATGTGTTAGACCTAGAGTTGTTGCTGGGTTTGCATATACTAAGAGATATTTTTTGTATAGGAATACTAATATGTAATTATATGTAATTATGCACAGACCTCCATTCTTTTGTGGCCAGTGGTTAATGTAAGGATTATAAAGCTCTGACTTATTTTGAGGATATACACATATATGTAAATGACTTAATGTATGAACCTTATGGATTAGTGTACTGGAACTTTTAAATGGACTTTTTGATATTCTAGGTAGGCGTACATTTATGTAATGCTTGGAGAAAAAAATTTACAGGTGTTTGGGTTTAGTTTTCTCATGCACTAGACCCCATTAGGTTTAGGGTGTGTGTCATAACCCCATTTTTACCCCCGGGATTTTCTCGGGTGTCGGAACCCAAAACGAGGCAGCCCGAACCGAGCCGTTCAGACCCGACAGGGACCCACCACATCAAAAGAACCTCGAGACGAGGTCCGAGGCACATTTCCCGGAGTTCGGGAAGGTTTGATCAACTTTGACCAAGTTTGACCGGGGTTGACCAAGTTTGACCGAGGTTTGACCAAGTTTGACCGAGGTTTGACCGAGCCAGTTTGACTCGATAGGGACCCCACCACATCAAAAGAACCTCGAGACGGAACCCTGGGGCACATTTCCCAGAGTTCGAAGAGGTTTGACCAAGTTTGACCAAGGTTGACCAAGTTTAATCAAGGTTTGACCGAGGCATTGACCGAACCAAAAGCTGGATTGGGTTGGCCACCCCCTAACCATTGGAAAGAGCGTGTTGAGAGCTTCGATTCAATACTTTACGGGTAAAAAACGGACGAGAAACATGGGAGTTGTGGGCAAAACTGTGAAAATCGGTCCAACACTTAACCAAATTTTACTAAGTGTTGTTAACAAAACAGTCTATTTGGGAGGCAACGTTTGCGCATAGATTCTTTCCGACCTGCGGTGACTTGGTCTGCAAGCTGAAACCTTTAAGCAAGAGGGTTACTTCAGCTACAACATGCAACTTCTGGATCGTCAAGAGCCCCTCCGGTCAAGTCGGAATCTCGATCAGAAAATGACCCCCCAGCATGAGGAACATTCCAACGGCCTCTGATCTCGTGAACCCAAGTTCACCTCTGTGCAAGGCCCGTACTTTTAGAAAGAAGGTAATGCAAGCTTTCCAGCGACACTAAAATCGCCGAAATCCGACATCGGGAGCTACGTCTACCGCGCGCATGAAAACAGACCGATGAAATAAAGCTGTGCTGAAAATTTCATAATTTTCCCCCCGATGATGCTGCTCTTGCGCAAAGATTCTTTCCGACTCACAACGATTTGATCCGCGAACCTGGGTGTGTGGGAAAGAGGACATGTTCAGACGCAACGTGGAACTCTTGGATCGTCAAGATTTTCCCCTATCTAGCTGGAATCTCGATCGGAAAAATGTCCTCCGACGAACCAAAAACACTCCGGTGGCCTCTGTTTGTGGGACCATATCTCTTCAACTTTATCTCGGTTTCTCGCGAGTCTAGAACTTTAAGAAAGAGGGTAGTGCAAGCTTTCCAACGGTACCAAGAACGTCAAAATCCGACATCGGGAGCTAGGTCAAATATGCGCGCGAACACAGCCAAAAAGTGAGGAAAAACACACCGAAAACCTGACACGTTTTTCCTCGTGGATAGCCGCCTTCGCACGAAGATTCTTACCGGCTCGCTGCGATTTGATCCGAGAGCCCGGGTGCATTAGAAAGATGGAAACTCCAGCTACAACGTGCAACTCTCGGTTCACCAGTGGCTTCCCCCGTTTAGCCGGAATCTTCGCCAAAAAAAGGCGAAAAAACAACTCTGGCACCTCGACTTTCGGAAGCCATAACTTTTTCTTTCGAACTCCGATTCATGCAAACTTTATATCGTTGGAAAGTAGACGTCGAGATCTTTCCGACGATATGTTGCGTGACCCATTTTGAGTACCTGAAGGCCTCCAAAATTGCCCTCGAAAATTGGGTCAGAAAATAATACGCGCACAAAAATCGAGGAGGATTCGGTGGAGGGGCTGTGTGGCGGATAAGATCGCCACGTGGAAGCTACAGTAACTTGCGCGGTACCATCACACTCCGCGTGCCATGATGCAGCGCAAGGCGTGCAATTCCGTCTATAAAAGAAACCCCCCCCTCAGTCTAGGCGTGATTTGCTTCGGCTCTAGGCCATTTTGAGCGTAGTTTAGGCAGAAAATAGGGGTTTGGGGTCTTCCTTAGGGGGTTTTTGGGTAGTTTTTAGAGTGAGAGACACCTACCTAGGTAATCTCTCTCTCTAAACTCTCTCTCTCTCTCCTCTCTTCCCTCTTTTTCTTTCTTTTTTAATGGAAGTGACTAGTGATGATCCCTAAAATGGGAAGGGATTCACAAGGATCCACTCTTATTTATGCTCTTTAGTTCATTTATTGCTTTATTTATGTCCTTTTAGTTCATTAAATGCTTTATTTATGTTCTTTAAGTTCATTTATTGCTTTATTTATTTGCTTTAAGTTTATCTATTGCTTTATGCTTTAAGATTCATTTATTGCTTTCCATATTTGCTTTAAATACATTTATCGCTTTCCGCAACGCTTTAAATTTATTTATCGCTTTCATATTATATTGTGATTATCCCTTTTCCCCGTGTATTTGGGTGTGATAATCCCGATTGGTCGTGGTGGATTATGTAAGACCTCAATGAGGCATTAACAACCACGTAATCCCATAGGGCATTGGATCTAAGAACACATCCCCATGTTTAAATTCTGTCATTTATCGCTTTACTACGTTATAAATGCTCATTATTTATCCCCCTTCTTTCCCCTTTGTGATTTGGGCATGATAATCCCGATTGATCGTGGCGGATTATGTAAGACCTTAACGAGGCATTAACAACACGTAATTCCATAGGGCATTGGATCCAAGAATATCCCTTGCTTTAAATTCCATATTGCTTTAAATACATTTATCGCTTTCCGCAATGCTTTAAATTTATTTATCGCTTTCATTTACATTTACTATATACTTATAAATATTATGTTGTGATTATCCCCTTTCCCCGTGTATTTGGGCGTGAATCCCGATTGGTCGTGACGGATTATATAAGACCTTAATGAAGCATTAACAACCACGTAATTCCATAAGGTATTGGATCCAAGAACACACCCCATTGATTAAATTCCGTCATTTACTGCTTTACAACGTTGTGAATATTTATTTTCTCTCCCTTGTCCGCTTATGATTTGGGCGTGATAATCCCGATTGGTCATGGCGGATTATGTAAGACTTCAATGAGACATTAACAACCACGTAATTCCATAAGGCATTGGACCCACAAAAAACCCCTTGCTTTAAATTCCATTATTGCTTTAAATACATTTATCGCTTTCCATCATGCTTTAAATTTATTTATTACCATTATTTCATTATTTACTACGTCGTAAATATTGTTCACCCCTCCCCATTTCCCCCTTGAAATTTGGGCATGAAAATACCGACCGGTATTGGTGGTTTTAGATAAATCTTTCAATAGCACTAAACCCCATATAAATCCACGAGGCGTTGGACCCGCAAAATTTGCCAACATATTTTCGAAATGATTTTATTTACTCATATAAGTCTTACCCAGTATTGGAGGTGTAGATAAGTCTTTCAATAGCACTAAACCCCATATAAATCCATGAGGTGTTGGACCCACGAGTTTCTTGAATTATTGTTAACGATTTTTTGTTCATATAAATCCTATTCGGCCTCGTAGGTTTAGGTAAGTCTTTCAATAGCACTAATCCTTCATGTAAACCCGAGAGGCGTTGAACATACTTTTAAAACGATTTTTCACTCATATAAGTCCTATTCGGCCTCTAAGGATTAGGTAAGTCTTTCAATAGCACTAATCCTTCGTGTAAACCCGAAAGGCATTGAACTCCCTTTTAAAATGATTTTATCTCATTTAAGTCATATTCGGCCTCAAAGGTTTAGGTAAGTCTTTCAATAGCACTAGTCCTTCGTATAAGCCCGAAAGGCATTGAACCCCCTTTAAAATGATTTTATCTCATATAAGTCCTATTCGGCCTCCAAGGATTAGGTAAGTCTTTCAATAGCACTAACCCTTCGTATAAACCCGAAAGGCGTTGAACTCTCTTTTAAATTGTTTTATTTTATTTATGTAAATCCTAAGGTGGTGTCGAGATTCGAGTAAGCCTTTCAATAGCATTGAATCTCAAACCCATGAGGTCTCGACCCTTTCCTTAATATTTGTCATAAACTACACTTTGTCATTGCGATTAAGCGTTACATTTATGTCATCCCATACTTGTCATTTCTACTATAATGCATACTTATGATTAATGTGCTACGGACATGCCATGATCATCCCATACTTGATGTATTAGTAATTTATGTGCTGCAAACATGTCGTGATTACTCATTTGAACTTTTTATGATTAATGTGCTGCAAACATGCCGTGATTACTCATTTGAACTTTTTATGATTAATGTGCTGCAAACATGCCGTGATCATCCCATACTTGATATTTTAGTAATTTATGTGCTGCAAACATGCCGTGATTACTCATTTGAACTTTTTATGATTAATGTGCTGCGAACATGCCATGATCATCCCATACTTGTGTTTTAGTAATTTATGTGTTATAAACATGCCGTGATTACTCATTTGATTAGCTTTTTATGATTAATGTGCTGTGAACATGCCATGATCATCCTGTACTTGTTAAAATTATTTTTAGTAATTTATGTGCTGCGAACATGCCGTGATTACTTGCTTAATTGTTTATTAGCTTTGATATAAATATGATTAAAATACACTTTGCCATGAAAACTTTAAAAAGAGTAAACATAGTAATGTGGGTGTTATAAACGAAATTGGTGCAACCCAAGGGTTACGGCTCGCCCTGGCTTTTGGGACACCATGGTATGAGTCCTTTACATGGTGACGTGGCTGGTACGTGCTTCCGTTGTAAGGGATTCTATGCGTTCTAATTCCCATAAGATCATGGTCTAAAATTCCCCAAAGTGTGAATTAATCACCCAAAACCCCGCCATTTGACGGACCGCTTTATTCTTAGAAATCAAGGATAAAGAGATCCTGAATATGGCATCAAAAACATTAATTGTTTGTCCTGACACTAGGTGTTAGGACTTCAAGTACATCCTACCACCGAACTACCCTGAAATTTAAAAGATATAAAGATGAAGGACGGTGAAACAAAGAGTCTAATCAAAACCAAATAAAGTCTAATTGCATTTGCCACTCTTGGTACATTGCACAACGGAATTTGGGATATTGGTTCATATTAAAACCAACAAACCTAGGCTTAGCAAATAAAGGGAACACTAGAAGGGAGGTAACCGTTTTCTTAAACGGATGTCGTGGGGTGCCTAACACCTTCCCCACGCATAAGCAAACCCCCGAACCCATCTTTGGTTCAAGACCATTTTCTTTAAGTGTCTCAACAAGATAAAATCTATTAGACATAGGTGCCCAATTGTAGCGTCCACAACCAAAACAAAATAATAATAATAATAAATAATAATAATAATAATAAAATAAAAAAAGAAGACAAGAGATATTTCTAGGAGCCCATGCCCATCTCACGTGCCCCACCTACCCCACAAGTCCCCACCACTCAATTCTTTTCTTCTAGAACTCTCTCATTCACCCGTAGCTCTCCCCCTCTCTTTCATTTTCTGTTTTTCTTTTCAGCAGCACATACTCTCTCCCCTACCTCTCATTCGGTCACTCTCATTCTCTCTCTCTCTCACCGGTTAACCACCACAACCACCGGCGGAATTCCGGTAGGATTTACCGGAGGAAACCTATAGGAGACTTTCTAGGCTCCATTTACTTCCAATATTTTAAGGTAAAAGCTTTATATTTAAGGTTTTTATATTTGGTTAGCTTCTTTCCAAATCTAAGCAACCTTAGTTGTTATATGTGATTTAGTTTGAGTAATCTTATGATATTTATGTGATTAAGGAAATGGGTTTTGATTTTGGTGGATTTATTTGAGGAATAGTTAAGGGTTTTTGATAAAAGTGTTTATGGTGGTTTCTCTATGGTGAGAATTTAAGGATTTTGGATTCCAAATGTTAATAGTGATTGGATTTAATTTTCCATATCAATTAGTGTATTTGGGTTAGTTGAGGTTCTAGATGATTTTGGCTTGATAGGCTTGCTCATGTCTTTTATAGGTTCTATTTAATCTCCTAGGAGCATTGGAGATTAGGATTTTGAGCGGGTTGCAGGTAAGTAGCTTCTTAATGGGATTTTTAGAAAAATAATCATATCATTGCATATGAGATTTATTTTAAGGTTATAAACACATTTTGGAAATTATTGTGAAATTATACTTTTCCTAAGGGGTTTTGTGTTTAAACCTTAGTATTTATTTATTTATGAGATAATGCATTATATTTGATATTGCATTTGGGGAAATGCATGATTTGCTAGATTGGAAATTTTATAAGCATCTTTCATTAATCCTTGAGGAGTTATTTGATAAAGTTATTGGATTATTGTGATTTCTAAAGATGCTTTATCATTGATTTTGTTGTTTGAGATATGTTTTGGAAACTTTTAAAGGTTTGGGAATTATTTGGATAAATGACAAGCTTTGTGAATACTTTGAATGTTGAAAGGTCTTATCCAACCACTTGGAAAGACTATGTATTTTTATTATGTTAACCTGTGAGCTATTTTGTTGTTTTACCCTTGTGCCATGACAATTGTGATTATATGGTGATTACCCAGCTGGATGCCGTTTACCTTGTGGGCCTAACGAAGCTCCTGGTAGAATCACAACTACCTGTGGGCCTAACGAAGCTCCTGGTAGGAACACAACTTACCTGTGGGCCTAACGAAGCTCCTGGTAGTAACACAACTTACCTGTGGGCCTAACGAAGCTCCTGGTAGAAATAAAGTTGTTTGGTCTTTTATCTGTGGGCCTAACGAAGCTCCTGGTAGAAGCCAAGTTATGAAGGTCTTTTACCTGTGGGCCTAACGAAGCTCCTGGTAGAAGCCTAGTTGTGTGGTCTTTTACTTGTGGGCCTAACGAAGCTCCTAGTAGAAGCCTTGTCAAGTGGCCTTGGTATTTGTTTTGCGGTTTTATGCTTTTGAAATGTATTGGAAAATTATATGGCTCACATGGTGTATTATGTTGTTTCAGTATTCATATCTTGAAAAGCTTGGTGTTGCATTATTCTTTCTAAATCTTTCAGATTATTGCAAGGAAGATGATTGTTGAGAGAATTTATATAAAAGTTTCCAAATATACGTTATGTTTTGTAACATGCTTTAGTATCAATAAACTTGCATCTCCCCTAACCCCATTATTTATCTACTTACTGGGCTTTAGCTCATTCCTTTCAATTATGATTTTTACAGAGTAGGCAGAGACTCAGCAAGCTGAATTTTGTGGGTTTGCAGTAGTTAGACAACTACTCTGTGGAGGCTGTATTTTTGGTAGTTCAACCTTAGGTGTGTTAGACCCAGAGTTGTTGCTGGGGTTGCACATCCTAAGAGATATTTTTTGTATAGGAATATTGAACATGTAATTATATGTAATTATGCACAGACCTCCATTCTTTTGTGGCCAAGTGGTCAATGTAAGAGTTCATAAAGCTCTGACATATATTTTGAGGACGTATATATATGTAAATGGCTTAATGTATGAACTTATGGATTAGTGGTATTCAGAACTTTTGATAATGGACTTTTGGATATTCTAAGTTGACATACAGTTATGTAATAGTTGATGGAAAAATTTACAGGTGTTTGGGTTGTAGTTTTCTCATGCACCAAGACCTTGTTGGGTTTGGGGCGTGACAGTTATGGTATCAGAGCATAGGTTATGATTCTGTAGACTTTGTGAATAGGTTTGATCCAGATTTAAGTCAGAGCACTAGGAATATGAAACTTATCCTTCTACCTTGATGTTGTATGTAGTTCTAGCCGTATATAATATTTTACTTCCTAGTTGACTGTACTAGTGACTTATTTTTCCTCTATTGCAATGGATGTAGGTATAGGTATTTTGATACACTATGCCACCAGCAAAGAGACAACGTAAGTTAAAGAACATAGATAAGGTTGTGACTCCTCCATCTGATGCTGGGCCACACCAAGAGCATGAGAGATCTGCCACTCCTGTCATTAATGAGGAGTAATGAGGTTGATGAAGTGGCAAATAAGATCTATGCTAGACTTGCTCAAGCTGCTCGGCATGGTGAGGGTCAAAAGGAGGGTTGCTCTTTTATGGAGTTTAGGAAGCAAAACCCCCCAACTTTTGCTGGTGCAACTGATCCTATGGTAGCAGAAAACTGGCTACTAAAAATGGAGAAACTGTTGAAAGTTCTTCATTGTACTGACTCCCAAAAGGTGGAGTATGCCACCTTTACTCTTGAGGGCCCTGCTGAGAGATGGTGGGCTGGTACTGAAGTTCTATTGAAAGAGGAATTGGGTGAGAACGCCTGTGTTACATGGGAAAAGTTTAAGAAAGTCTTTAATGAGACTTATTTCCCAGAAGTAGTGAGAGACAGGAAGAAAAGAGAATTTTCTGATTTGATTCAGGGGTCCATGACTGTGGAAGAATATGCTGCAAAATTTATAGATCTGTCTCGTTTTGCCCCCCATTTAATTCCTGATGAGCATGAGAAAGTAATGAAGTTTCAGAAAGGTCTAAATGACAAAATTCGTCCTCACATCCTAGCTGCTGGAGTGAACACTCTTTCTGAAACTGTGAAGAGGGCAATGCGTCTTGAAGAAGACTTTAAATACAGTCATGGTTCTGATGAGAGTGGAAAGAAACAATGGTCATCTGGTTCTCATCACGGTAAAGGGTCAAGGACAGAGGTTTAAGAGAGGGTTCTTTAAGAAGTTTGGAAATAGGCAACAATCTTTTGTGCATGATAAGAGTGCCTCTTCTCATTCGAATGAGAAGAAAACTTGCTCTTTTTGTGGTATGAGTCATGAGGGTCAACCCTGTGCTATAAAGTTATGCTACAACTTGTAAGCAACCTGGTCATTATGCTCGAGTATGTCCCACCAAGGGCTCAGGTTCCTCTTCCTCACCTCAGACACAGAAGAGTGATGCTAGTGTGAAAAGAGTCCAAGGAAGAGTGTATGCTTTGACTACTCAAGATGCTCAGGCTACAGACACTGTGGTGACAGGTATACTTCCTTTGTTCTCCACACCTGCTAGAGTTCTTTTTGATCCCGGTTCTACGCATTCTTTTATTTCGTGTGGATTTGTTAGAAACATTGCTAGAAGTCCTGAGCCTCTTGAATATGAGTTGTCAGTTTCTACTCCTTTGGGTGATACTTTAATGTCTAATCTTGTACTCAAGTCTTGCATGTTTTGTATTGAGGGTAGGGAGTTATCAGCGGACTTGGTGTTGTTAGGAATGCATGATTTTGATGTCATTCTAGGCATGAATTGGTTGGCTGCTTACCATGCTAGTGTGGATTGTTTTGAGAAGGAGGTTGTGTTTAGGCCTCCAGGTGAGTTGGAATTCCGATTTAAGGGTTCACGTTTACCTTCTCTACCTCATATGATATCAGCCCTACGAGCAAACCGCTTGCTTAGAAAGGGATGTCGAGGCTTTCTTGCTAGTGTAGTAGATTTGCAAAAGAAGGAATTGGAAGATCGAAGATATTCCTGTGGTGCGGGAATTCCCGGATGTTTTTCCTGAGGATTTACCTGGATTACCCCCGGATCGTGAGGTTGAATTTTCTATCGACCTCGTTCCTGGTACTGCACCTATTTCCAAGGCACCCTATAGAATGGCACCAGCAGAATTGAAGGAGCTTAAGGGACAGTTAGAAGAATTACTAGATAAAGGTTTTATTCGTCCTAGTGCATCACCTTGGGGAGCTCCGGTTTTGTTTGTCAAGAAGAAGGATGGGTCTATGAGGTTATGTATTGACTACCGTGAGCTTAATCGAGTTACCATTAAGAATAAATATCCATTGCCTCGTATTGATGACTTGTTCGATCAATTGCAAGGTGCACAAGTCTTTTCCAAAATTGACCTTCGTTCGGGTTATCACCAGTTGAAGATTAAGAGTGAGGACATACCAAAGACGGCCTTCCGGACTAGGTATGGTCATTATGAGTTTTTAGTGATGCCTTTTGGTCTAACCAATGCCCCTGCTGTTTTCATGGACTTAATGAATAGGGTATTCCATGAGTATTTGGATCGCTTTGTCATTGTGTTCATTGATGATATCTTGGTGTACTCTAAGAGTCTGGAAGAACATGAGGACCACTTGAGGATTGTTTTGCAAATTCTAAGAGATAAGAAGTTATATGCTAAACTGAAGAAGTGTGAATTTTGGCTGAATCAAGTGGTATTCTTGGGTCATGTGGTCTCTAAGGATGGAATTACTGTGGATCCTAGTAAGATTGAAGCGGTGGTTAGTTGGGATAGACCCACTAATGTAAGCGAGGTAAGGAGTTTCCTTGGGCCTTGCAGGTTACTATAGGAGGTTTGTAGAAGGATTCTCCCGCATTGCAGCTCCTTTAACTCATCTAACTCGGAAGAATGCTAAGTTTGAGTGGAAGGAGGAATGTGAGAAGAGCTTCCAAGAGTTAAAGCAGCGGTTAGTCACGGCCCCAGTGTTAACTATTCCTTCGAGTTCAGGAGGTTTCGTTATATATAGTGATGCTTCTCGCAAAGGGCTTGGTTGTGTATTAATGCAACATGGTAGGGTTGTGGCTTATGCCTCTCGCCAGTTGAAGAATTATGAACAAAATTACCCTACTCATGACTTGGAGTTGGCTGCAGTTGTGTTTGCATTAAAAATTTGGAGGACATTATTTGTATGGTGAGAAATGTGAAATTTACACAGATCATAAGAGTTTAAAGTATTTCTTTACCCAGAAAGAGTTAAATATGAGGCAACGGAGATGGCTTGAATTAATTAAGGATTATGACTGCTCCATTAATTATCATCCAGGTAAGGCTAATGTCGTGGCCGATGCACTTAGTCGAAAGTCTTCAGGTTTTTCTGCTGCATTGTTAACAACTCAAAAGGAAATCATTAATGATTTGGAGAGAATGGGGATTGAAGTTGTGATGGGCCATTCTGGGGCCTACTTGGCAAGTTTGAGCGTACAACCAACCTTGATCGAGAGAATTAAATTATTGCAGAGTGGTGATTCACAGTTGGTAAAAATCATGGATGAGGTGCGGAGTGGAAAGAAGCCTATGTTTAATATTCTCTGATGATGGTGTTTTGAAATTTGGGAATAGATTGTGTGTGCCTAATGATCCATCAATTAAAAATGATATTTTAGAGGAAGCACATCGTTCACCTTACACAATGCACCCAGGTAGTACTAAGATGTACCGTGACCTTCGGGAAACCTTTTGGTGGAATAACATGAAGAGAGAGATTGCCCAATTTGTGGAGCAGTGCTTGACTTGTCAACAAGTCAAGGTGGAGCATCAAAGACCCTCGGGTTTGTTGCAATCACTTTCCGTTGCAATCCACTTGAATGGAATCCCAATTTGGGAGCATATGGAAGTGGGATGGACTTCCCCATGTTTCTATGGACTTTGTGTCAGGATTGCCGAGATCGCCTAAGGGTCACGATGCTATTTGGGTAATTGTTGATAGATTGACAAAATCAGCTCACTTTATTCCCATTCGAATGAATTACTCTCTTGATCAACTAGCACAACTCTACATTGAAGAGATAGTGAGGCTTCATGGCATTCCTGTTTCAATTGTTTCAGATAGGGACCCACGCTTTACTTCACGTTTTTGGAAGAGTTTGCACAAAGCTTTGGGTACTAATTTGAATTTTAGCACAGCTTTCCACCCTCAAACTGATGGACAATCAGAAAGAACTATCCAAATTCTAGAAGATATGTTGCGAGCCTGTGTACTGGATCTTAAAGGTAGTTGGGCTAATCACTTGTGTTTAGTAGAGTTTGCTTATAATAACAGCTTCCAATCTAGTATTGGGATGGCACCTTATGAAGCTTTGTATGGAAGGAAATGTAGATCCCCGATTTGTTGGGATGAAGTTGGGGTGCGAAAGATTTTGGGGCCCGAGATTATTCAAAGAACATGTGAAAAGGTTGATTTGATTCGTGAGAGGTTGCGAACAGCCCAGAGTAGACAGAAGAGTTATGCTGACAAACGAAGGAAGGACTTAGAGTTTGAAGTTGGAGACATGGTCTTCCTTAGAGTTGCACCGATGAAAGGGGTAATGAGATTTGGCAAGAAGGGTAAGTTGAGCCCTAGGTTCGTAGGGCCATTTGAGATCTTGGAGAAGATTGGTCCAGTTGCGTATAGACTTGCTCTACCGCCAGCTCTATCAGGAATTCATAATGTTTTCCATGTTTCTATGCTAAGGAAATACATTCCTGAACCTTCTCACGTATTGAGCTATGATCAACTTCAAATAAAAGATGATTTGTCGTACGAAGAAGTTCCAATTGAGATTTTAGATCGTAAAGAGCATATGCTACGCACCAAATCAATACCTTTAGTAAAGGTACTTCTGGAAAAATCATGCATTGAAAGAGGCATCTTGGGAGCGTGAGGACATTATGCAATCTAGATACCCAGATCTATTTCATAATCAAGGTATGTACAATTTCGAGGACGAAATTTTTGTAAGGGGGGAAGATTGTAGCGTCCAGCCCAAAACAAAATAATAATAATAATAATAATAATAATAATAAAAGACAAAAGATATTTCTAGAAGCCCACCCCCACCTCACGTGTCCCACCTACCCCACAAGTCCCCACCACTCAATTTTTTCTTCTAGATTTCTCATTCTCACCCGTAGCTCTCCCCCTCTCAGTTCTTTCATTTTCTGTTTTTCTTTTCAGCAGCACATACTCTCTCCCCTACCTCTCATTCGGTCACTCTCATTCTCTCTCTCTCTCTCTCTCTCTCACCGGTTAACCACCACAACCACCGGCGGAATTCCGGTAGGATTTACCGGAGGAAACCTATAGGAGACTTTCTAGGCTCCATTTACTTCCAATATTTTAAGGTAAAAGCTTTATATTTAAGGTTTTTATATTTTGTTAGTTTCTTTACAAATCTAAGTAATCTTAGTGTTATATGTGATTTAGTTTGAGCAATCTTATGATATTTATGTGATTAAGGAAATGGGTTTTGATTTTGGTGGATTTATTTGAGGAATAGTTAAGGGTTTTTGATAAAAGTGTTTATGGTGGTTTCTCTATGGTGAGAATTTAGGGATTTTGGATTCCAAATGTTAATGTTAATAGTGATTAGACTTAATTTTCCATATCAATTAGTGTATTTGGGTTAGTTGAGGTTCTAGATGATTTTGGCTTGATAGGCTTGCTCATGTCTTTTATAGGTTCTAATTAATCTCCTAGGAGCATTGGAGATTAGGATTTTGAGCGGGTTGCAGGTAAGTAGCTTCTTAATGGGATTTTTAGAAAAATAATCATATCATTGCATATGAGATTTATTTTAAGGTTATAAACACATTTTGGAAATTATTGTGAAATTATACTTTTCCTAAGGGGTTTTGTGTTTAAACCTTAGTATTTATTTATTTATGAGATAATGCATTATATTTGATATTGCATTTGGGGAAATGCATGATTTGCTAGATTGGAAATTTTATAAGCATCTTTCATTAATCCTTGGAGAGTTATTTGATAAAGTTATTGGATTATTGTGATTTCTAAAGATGCTTTATCATTGATTTTGTTGTTTGAGATATGTTTTGGAAACTTTTAAATGTTTGGGAATTAGTTGGATAAGTGACAAGCTTTGTGAATACTTTGAATGTTGAAAGGTCTTATCCAACCACTTGGAAATGAACTATGTATTTTTATTATGTTAACCTGTGAGCTATTTTGTTGTTTTACCCTTGTGCCATGACAATTGTGATTATATGGTGATTACCCAGCTGGATGCCGTTTACTTGTGGGCCTAACGAAGCCCCTGGTAGAATCACAACTTACCTGTGGGCCTAACGAAGCTCCTGGTAGTAACACAACTTACCTGTGGGCCTAACGAAGCTCCTGGTAGAAACAAGTTGTTTGGTCTTTTACCTGTGGGCCTAACGAAGCTCCTGGTAGAAGCCAAGTTGTGTGGTCTTTTACCTGTGGGCCTAACGAAGCTCCTGGTAGAAGCCTAGTTGTGTGGTCTTTTACTTGTGGGCCTAACGAAGCTCCTAGTAGAAGCCTTGTCATGTGGCCTTGGGTATTTGTTTTGTGGTTTTATGCTTTTGAAATGTATTGGAAAATTATATGGCTCACATGGTGTATTATGTTGTTTCAGTATTCATATCTTGAAAAGCTTGGTGTTGCATTATTCTTTCTAAATCTTTCAGATTATTGCAAGGAAGATGATTTTGAGAGAATTTATATAAAAGTTTCCAAATATACGTTATGTTTTGTAACATGCTTTAGTATCAATAAACTTGCATCTCCCCTAACCCCATTATTTATCTACTTACTGGGCTTTAGCTCATTCCTTTCAATTATGATTTTTACAGAGTAGGCAGAGACTCAGCAAGCTAAAATTTTTGTGGGTTTGCAGTAGTTAGACAACTACTCTGTGGAGGCTGGATTTTTTTTGGTAGTTCAACCTTAGGATGTGTTAGACCCAGAGTTGTTGCTGGGGTTGCACATCCTAAGAGATATTTTGTATAGGAATACTGAAATGTAATTATATGTAATTATGCACAGACCTCCATTCTTTTGTGGCCAAGTGGTCAATGTAAGGAGTTATAAAGCTCTGACATTATTTTGAGGACGTATACACATATATGTAAATGGCTTAATGTATGAACTTATGGATTAGTGGTACTAGAACTTTTGATAATGGACTTTTGATATTCTAAGTTGACATACAGTTATGTAATGTTGAGGATGGAAAAAATTTACAGGTGTTTGGGTTGTAGTTTTCTCATGCACTAGACCCTGTTGGGTTTGGGGCGTGACAATATATATATATTGATATAATAAGGTGAGACTTATATAGAGACGACAAAGCAAAACTTGAATGAGACTTTTTCTTCTTTTATAAGAAGATGAAGAGCATAGGCAGGACAAATGACAATAAGGCCTAATGAAGAGGAACATATTCAGATGGTTGTGAAGAATCTATTGCCAAGTTATCATAATCACTTTTCACTTGTTATTTTTCAAATTTCAAAGATCCTAATTGTTGTGGGTACCTAAATTGAAGATGCCCTTGACAGTGGTATGTTTGAAGGATGAAGATGTTTGTGGATTTGCACGACTACCACCCATGCAAATCCACAAACCCAAAGCCACCATCGATGACACAGTAGGGGAGTGAATCCAACCTGGATGGAGAAAGTGACATTGAGACAATGCAAACTCATTTAACTAAGCTACAGTACTAGTTAGATTTGGCTATGCATTGTAGCTAACGATTGTTTGGGCTAGTTACAAGCTTATCCAATGTTGACACCTTTTATGGGTTGGTTAGCCCAATTTTAGTTGAACTAATCGGTTGGCTAGTCCATTCACCACCAATCCAAGCCCTCCCTTCAAATCCATCCAACAGCCAGCCTCTAACTAATTGCAACCCCCCCCCCCCCCCCCCCCACCCCCCACCCCCTCCCTCCCCCCCTTCCTTCCTTCCTCAAACCCCGTATTTGACTCATCTCACCTTTACCAATCTAAATCGCACACCATTAATTGTACATGAGTGGTGAAATAGAGCTTGATTTGAGGTTTTGGAATGCCTATTTGGTATTTAACAGTGGGCTATGGTGGTGGGGTTTTATACTTTTATTTTGAAGGTTTAATGTCTTATTTCTAAAATTTGGTAAATGAGGTGGGCTATGGAACAAAGTGGTCAATACCGTACTGGTTTGATTAGGGGAATGAAATATTTCGGTATCGGCCAATACCAGTGTACCGTTTCGGGTTTACCGCTCTATATATATATATATATTATTGAACATAAGTGAGAAAACTTCCTTCTTTCTTACATGAATATAGTTAAAAGTCACTTAAAACACATTAACATAAAACTTTTTTCTAAAAAAAAAATAAAAAAAATTAAATTGTTCATTAATCCGAAACACCCCGAAATATTAATAAGTACATTTTGGTGATATTTCTTATACCGGGTGGAATCCAGGAACGAAATATTTCAGGTGTTTCTGCCGAAATGGTACAAAATTGACCACTTTGCTATAGAATTCGTAGTGAGTAAAGTGTCAACTTTTAAACTACGAATAAGCAAAATGAATCCATTCCATATAACATTTCACATGTGAGTTAAGCCTATGGAATCAACATTGAGTAAAGTGCCAGGTTTTAAACTACATATAAGCAAAATGAATCCATTCCATTTAGCTTTTTACCTTGAAGAAGAAGTGATTTCTTATCCATTACTAATTTGAAAAACTACATAGTCATTAGAACTCACAAAGATTTATTTGTATTGGTTAGGAAGATCACGTGTATAATATAATGACATGAATGAATAATTTCTCGAAAAATCAGATTCACTTCATCTTCATTAATACTTCATTATTGAGGGGAAAAACTCATTTAATTGGTAGAAATTAATCACACATAAGACACTAACTTTAATCTTTGATTTCAAGAACATCTGCGTTTTTTGTTTCCAATTTTGGTGTAGTTGGAGCATGAATCGAATAACAACTTTTTCTTTCTAACTAAAAATAAGAAACTCTTCTTTTTAAGTACTAAAAGATAAGAACCATGCCACAGAGTAAGACAAAAGTATGTGTTTAGCCAAAAAAAAAAAAAAAAGGACAAAAAGTATGTGTTTTTCATACCTTGCTTGATGCGAAGATGAACCATAAAGGCATAAAGGCATAAATACAATGTTTATTGCAAAAGTGTATCATTCCAAACTTGCCATGTGAGCTTAGCAAAAAAGCAAATGTAACTAAAGTATGAAGGAAGTCAGGGTCCAGCTTTTGTTTATTGTATCATTTAACTTTCTTTCTTCTTCTTCTTCATCATCTTTTTGTCCGTCATGGGAAAAAATGATCCGACTAGGATTCGTTTGAGACAGCTTATTTTCATTTACTATTTTCTTCAATAATTAAGTTGAATAAAAGTACAACCATATCCAAAATAAGTGTGGTTCTAAAAGCTAAAAAGCTATACATCAGCTGGAAGTGAAAATATGTTTAAGACTTTAAACTTATCTAAAAAGCTATAGATAAGCTGGCGAGAAAAAGAAACTAGATTTTAAAGTTATCTAAACACTCTAGCTATATTAATAGAGCATGTTAAATACAAAGCTTGCTCAATGGATAATTAAGGGATCAAAATCTTCTAGAGTTCCTAAAGAACTTTATTACATAGAATTCTTTTAATCTCAGTCTTTCATTTAAAATAAATGGTTCAAATTAATGTCAACTCATCAATCTACTAACTAAACCCTAAAAAAAACTTTATTACATAGAGTTCTCTTAATCTCAGTCTTTCATTTAAAATAAATGGTTCAAATTAATGTCAACTCATCAATCTACTAACTAAACCCTAAAAAAAAGGCTAAAACAAAACAAATAACTTTAATAATCCTATTGACGTTAACGTTTAGAAGAAATAAATAAAAGACAACAAGCAGTCATTGTAATTTACAAAGAGAGGCAAAACTGAAAGGACACCCCAGCCAAAAACTCCATCTAGAATCATCCAAAAACAATTTCATAACTTTTGCACTTTCTTCATCATCTTCTCCAATTAATCTGGATTGAGGTAAGGTATATACATATTTTTCTTCTCTCTCTACACTCTTTGTTTAGTATAATTTTTTTTTGGCTGTAGAGATATGGAGTTTACTCATATATATATTTGATTCTTTTCTCTATTTTTTGAGAAATGGAGGCGGAGGCGGCCAAAGTAGGAATCCTTACTGGAGGTGTAAGGGAGAAGTGTGTAAGGGAGAAGCGGAGGGGGAGAGGGAGGGTTGTACCCTTACGAGTTGTTCAGTCTTTCTTCTGTTATTTCCTCCCACTAACGGCGATAGTTTGACAAGATAAATGTTAGGTTACTGAGATATTTTTAAAAAGCTTTTTTTTTTAGGGTTTAGTTAGTAGATTGATGAGTTGGCATTAATCTAAACCATTTATTTTAAATGAAAGACTGAGATTAAGAGAGCTCAATGTAGTAGAGTTCTTTAGGAATTCTAGAGGATCTTAATCCATAATTAAGACATAAAACTGGTCATTGTCAATATTTTATTCAAAAGAGTGTACAATGTAATGAAAGCCATGAGAAAGTATCAGTTTCTTTTATAATTTTTCGACATATCTTGTAAATCAAATTCCAAGCTTGCTATGTTTATCAAGTAATAAAATACAGCTGGTTCAGAAAAGTGTGTATATTTAATCCCAACTCAAATTTTGGAATATAAGCAATCGTCCTAAATTTCTCAAACCAAATTTTCAACATACTTTCAAGTAAAAATTAAATACTAGGACAAGGAGGAGTTGCGTTGGAGGGAGGTTGTCATAAGAGAAGTTTGGGAAACAAGAGGCAGCCACAAGCAACCTGTCATTGCCATTGAGGATGCCCAGACGCAGAGCAGTTCAATCCAGACCACTGTCCTCCACGGAGGCAATGTTTAAAATGGTAATGGATGCAGGAGAAAATGCTAAGAATAAATCTCCAGTGACGACACCAAAGATACAAAAGATACAAACATTTGCATTCTTGCTGCGAGAGAGTAAGGGTTTCAGGAAGTACTATGAGCCAAGAGCAGTATCTCTTGGTCCTATCCATCATGGCAAGCCAAAATACCAGCTAGCAGAGAAGTACAAGCTTATATTGGCCTCTGAGTTCATCAAAGATAGTGGCAAGGTCATAGACGAATTATACAAGATTATTGCAGACAACATCAAGGAACTGAGGGAATGCTACGAGCAGAAGGTGACCAAGGACTATACTGATAAGGCACTCGCTTGGATATTGTTCGTGGACGGTTGTGCAATACTACAATACATATACTGCGATTCTACTCAAACGTTCAAAGATTTGAATATAAAAAACGACTGTGCAGCCCTTGGACAACAAGATTTGTTTTTGCTGGAGAACCAACTTCCCTATTGTCTCCTCAAATGATTGATGAAGCTGAGTGTGAAGAAAAAAGTGTTGAAGGAATCGATTAAGCTTTTCATAAAACGCTTGTCCCATCAGCGATTAGAGCGGCAACAAGCAGAGAGCAAGAAAGGAGAGAAGGAGATCCCACATGAACAAAGATTATCAATGGATAGAGAGCAAGAGCCCATCCATCTTCTCCACCTTCTGAGGACAAGTCTCTTGGGAAATCCACAGCAGGGTAATGACAACAGCCCAGAGAATCACGATTGGCAATCCTATCGCAACGTGCAGGACCTAAAAAACGTAGGGATCTGGTTGAAGCCTTGTAATACTACCTTCTTAAATGAAATTTCTTATATTTCTTCATGGTTCATTGGATATCTTAACCTTCCTCACATTGCAGTTGACAACTCAACAGGGCAGAAATACTTCAACTTGATGGCCTTCGAAATGTGTCCCGACTTCGACAATAATTTTGAGATCACTTCTTACATATGCTTCCTTAATTCCCTCATGAATCATGCCTACCATGTTTTGGAGCTAAGGAAAGTGGGAAATACTCCACAACTTCCTTGGCAGCGACCAAGCAGTGGCTAAACTCTTCAATGAGCTTGGTACCAACTTGGTTCCGAACCCCAAAATATATTCAGATGTAAGAGCAAAGATCCACAAGCACCATCGAACATTGATGAGTCAGATGTTTCGATTCTATCATGACTATTTTGATAGCCCCTGGTCAATTCCAGCATTTTTTGGCGTAGTATTAGAGCTCGTTTTAAGTGGCATCCAGGCTTGGTTCACAATCAAGACAACTTCACACGGCCCCTGAGGTAATTTATCAGTAGTATTTTTCCCTTTATTTGGATTAGAGGGAAATGGGGGGAAAGGAGAGGAGAGGTCTCTCCTCTTCTCCTACCATCTCCCTCTGTTATGAACATACCTAAATGACAAACAGTTCACTAAAAAATTGTTTTGTATTACTGTTGCATGCATGGATTCTGATACCTCCCTGACATCTACTTCCAAATAAATGGTACCTAAGTTTCCTCAGTCATTTCCAATGACACTAAGAAATGGGTGCCTATGGTAAATCCAGGGCCATGTCATGTGTTTTTTTCTTACTTTCATCATGTGAGTATAAATAAGTCTAGAGAATGTATGTAATTTCGGAAATTATAGTAAGCGTGTCTAGATAATGAAGAGTTGGCTTGTGTCATGAGTCGTATTTGTTTCTTATTTCCAAAACAAAAAGATGTGACACCAAATGTATAGCCTATTTCATGATTCAAACTATCCCTCCATCTTGGTGTCCAAAAAAAGAAAAACTCTCTCCAAGTCTGTTTGGCACAAGCTTTTTCTTTTAACTTTTTAGTTTGTTTGCTTATGTACAACTTTTTAAAAGCTCATTTTTTCTTTCTAAGTACAATTATACTTTAACCAAGTTTCAGCAAGTAAGCAATCAACAAAAAACTAGTTCGAAACACACTGTATGTACGTGAGCGCAATTAGACACACGTAGATTGTATTATACAAATTTTAGACCCAAAAAAGACTAAGGAGGACCATCACCCAATCGCCTTGTTGGGAAGATAACACCTAGGAGAAACTCCAAGTAAAACTTTATTATAACATATAGGCATATCACTTAACCCAAAAATCTTATGCCTATGGACTTTAGGCCTAGTTATGTTATATCAATTCCTTAACTTCTTTCTTTTTCTCCATGTGAACTCACATATGTATTCTACAATCTTTTTCATGTGAGTTATTGCCCCTTTGTGGGCTTTGAAACCTCTCTATGAGCCACAAACAAGTCCTACTAGGCTCCCCCTAGCCTATGGGCTTACTTGTGCAATGCATACTTGTCCATAGCTCCAAGTGCACGCACCTTGTCCCAGCTCTAACTATCAATCATTAGCTTTGATACCACTTGTTGAGGGGATAACATAAGAGACCCATGACAAAATTTAAACCAATGGTTGGAATTATCTATAATCTATAATTATATCTATTATATTATATAAACTAAAAGGCAAAGCTGAGAGAGTTTTTTTAGCCTTCTCCAAACACCGCCACGTCAGACTTCCTCTTCCCACAAAATTTCACATCATTCTTCTATTTCTTCCAATTATTTCTCTTTTTTTAATTTGATTTTTTTTTTTAACTTCCCCTCTTTTCTCTCTCCCACGTTTTTTATCTCTTCCAATTATTTCTCTCCTCATTTATTCCAATTAATTCCTATTATTATTTTTTGCCTTCCCTCTTTTCCCTCTCTCCCACGTTCTTCTCACTCTTCCAATTATTTTCCAATTGATTTTTTTTTTCCTTCCCCCATTTTCTCTCTCCCACGTTTTCTTCTCCTCTCTTCCAATTAATTCTCACCTCATTTATTCCAATTGATTTTTTTTCATTTCTCATTTAATAATTCTCCTCTCACCTATTCATAATGCATGTAAATATCCCATAAATTATTCTTCCGATTCATGCCACATTTTATTTCCCTTCTTAAAATTTCCTTTTCCACTCCCCATTTAATTATTCCCCTTCCACCTATTAATTACTTATTTCCTTTTCCTATCAATGCCTATAATCTATAAAATTATTCCCTCTCTCCCACGTTCTTCTCACTCTTCCAATTATTTTCCAATTGATTTTTTTTTTCCTTCCCCCATTTTCTCTCTCCCACGTTTTCTCCTCTCTTCCAATTAATTCTCACCTCATTTATTCCAATTGATTTTTTTCATTTCTCATTTAATAATTCTCCTCTCACTTATTCATAATGCATGTAAATATTCCATAAAATATTCTGCCGATTCAATGCCACATTTTATTTCCCTTCTTAAAATTTCCTTTTCCACTCCCCCATTTAATTATTCCCCTTCCACCTATTAATTACTTATTTCCTTTTCCTATCAATGCCTATAATCTATACAATTATTCCTCTCCATAAAATTTGGAAACGCCCATCTCTCTCTCTTTCTATGTGATGCCCCTCCCTTTTTTTCCTTCTTAGCAACCCATAATATTCCCCATCATCGGTTACACTTAAAGAAGATGTCCAACCCCACCTCCTTCAGCACTCACTTTTCTGATGTCTCATCTTCCTCTTCCTAAAACAGTAGAACCCCCCACACCTTCTCGACTATAAATCAATAGAAACAACACCAGCAGTCCTTCACCTTCTCAACTAAGCAACGAAAACCACACATCCATTTTCTCGACTAAAATCAATGGCTTTTCATGTACTTCCCCTACGCAATCAATAATTTCTTCATCTTGATCCGTAGGGAGCATCCCCTTTTGCAGCATCCCCATTCCATCACACGACCTGAATTCAGCCCGTATCTCGACCTTCACTGTGTGCCGCAAACCAAGCTATATCACCATACTCAACTGGTCGGTGACTATCTTTCACTACTCATGCATGGTCTATTTTTGGCTATTGAAATTAGCATGTAAATTTTTTTTGTATATCCATACAAAAAAATATATCTTTTAGGGTTCGATCTTTGGGTGATATCTCAAAATTGATGTGCTATTTGTGATATTTAATTTTTTTTTATTATTATTTATACATAGATTCACTATAATTGTTAGATTTTTTAGGGATTGCCGCTTGATCACAATCATGTGTTTAAGTTTTCAATTAATTTTTATAGGGAAAGAAGTCTGACTTTTTTATTAGCTTGATGTGCTATTTGTGATATTTAATTTGTTTTTTTTATTATTATTATTTATACATAGATTCACTATAATTGTTAGATTTTTTAGGGATTGCCACTTGATCACAATCATGTGTTTAAGTTTTTAATTAATTTTTAGAGGGAAAGAAGTCTAACTTTTTTATTAGCTTAAGGAATTTTTAATTTTTTTTCCCTTTTATATATATATCTGTCAAGGTGTGTTTTGGGGGTTATTTTGTGATTTTTTTTATTGGTTAATCATGCTGGATAATTATCAGAAGTTTACTCATTTTATTTGTTTTGAGCCAGATGGTGAAGCCGTGAAGCCTGTGGCCATTCTTGCAGCAGTGAAGGTGTTTGTGGCACTACCTACTTCACCTAGGAAGTAGATGCTAACTTAAAATTCGTGTATAATTTGATAGGAAACATAAATTGCTTATTTTCCTATTTTCCAAGGCCCGACTACACTAACTGGAAATATTTCTGGCCTTAGGATTTCCCTTAAACGTGAACTATTGATTGTATGTGTTGTACTTAACTCTGCAGTCATCAAGTTGTTTATTGGCCGCTTGAAGTTCCATTAGATTCTATATTATATATTTGTACTGGGCTATTGATTTTGCTATTAATTAATTGATAAGAAGGTTTGAGATAGGAATGTATTTTAGTATCTCATTTGGGGTACCAACACTCTCAATGTGGAACAAGCACAGTCAATTTCACAATAATTGACAAGCATAGGGTTATGATTTGGAAGACCCATTTGTGTGATTGTTTACTACCTTTTCAAGTTTCTGCTCATATGCTTTCTTTTAAAGCATTGTGTAAATCAATTTAATGTTTTATGCTAATTAATTGTGTTGTATGATTTAGAGAAATCCCGAAGTACTACGAAGAGTACCAAACTCCTAACTAGGCAGCTCCAATTTCAAAGGCTCGACAATAAACATACAAATCTTAATGCATTTTGGAAAAATCTTGATGGAGATGGTTGAATTTTGATGGAATTTATTTATTTATGCGGTTTGAATAAGTTGTGACCATTAGAAGAACTAATGGTATATTTCGTGAACCGTACAAAATTTCTTGCGTAAATGATTTTTTTTTTTTTTTTTGACATTTGGAATAATAGTTAGCTTTTTGTATTGGTCACGTCTACTATTAGATAAATAAATTGATTCTCTTGATCCAACATTTTATGGTTCTTCAAGCTTAATTACTTTTAAATGGTTTTATAGATTTTTGTGATGCCTACAAGTAATGTTTTTTTTGTATGCAAATACTAACAAGGAACATAAAATAAAGTCTTGAGACATTTTGTTTTTTGGTTTTTCGTGAATGATGGAAAACCTATAGAAAATGCTTATGAATATGCTCATAAGGTGAAGTTTTACTCTTTGCAATAAATAAATATTATAAACGTTTTGATCCTACACACATCATGCCCGTGTATCGCACGGGTTTGCGACTAGTATAAATTAAAAGCTGAAGCAAAGAGAAATTTGTTTTTCTTCTCCAAACATTGCCACGTCATAATCCCTGTACCCACAGATGTCCATGTCATCCTACCCTATTTTTCACTCTCTCTCTCTCTCTCTCTCTCTCTCTCTCTCTCTCTCCACATCTCTCTTTCACCTCTTCATCTCCCACTCTCTCTCCCCCTCACCTTTTCATCTCCCACTCTCTTCCCCTCGCCTCTTCATCTCCCATAGGTTTTTCCCTCACCTTTTCATCTCTCCAATTAATTGCACCCTCAATCTCTTATTTAAACTTTCCATTACCCATTGCTCCAACAATTGGTGATGCTGTGCTCGAATTTTTTTTTTTGCCCCTTGTGCTTCTGTGGCGGTTTGTGGATGCAATTTTTTCCCCTTTTGCTCTTTGATTAGATTTGTGGATTTTGTGGTATGTGTTATTATTAGGTTTGTAGTTTTTATTTTTATTTTTTTATTGGATTTGTGGGTTGAACCTTGGGTTGTATTTTGTGATTGGTATTTTTTTCCTTGGTTTTCTGATTGGAGTTGTGTGTTTTGTGTTATGGTCAAATTGGATTTTTTTGTTTTGTGGTATGGGTTCTTTTATATATATATATATATATATATATATTATATATATATATATATATATATTATATATATATATATATATTTCATTATAAATTTGATGATAATTGAAACTATTCAAGAAGTTGATGCTATAGATGTTCACGGGTGTACATTATAAGTAAATTTCTTATATATTTACACATAAAATTAAGACGTTTTAGCGCAT
Organism: Fagus sylvatica; assembly: GCA_907173295.1. Lineage (NCBI taxonomy): Eukaryota > Viridiplantae > Streptophyta > Magnoliopsida > Fagales > Fagaceae > Fagus > Fagus sylvatica. Next base: position 62,452,343 of record OU015761.1, on the reverse strand, counting down.
CGCACGGGTTTGCGACTAGTATAAATTAAAACTCAAAACTGAGAGAAAAAAAATTTTCTCCTCCAAACACCGCCACGTCATAATCTTTTCACTCATAGACGTCTATGTCATCTTACCCTCTTTTTCACTTTCTCTTTCTCTCTCTCTCATCTTTCACCTTTTCATCTCCCCCTCACCTCTTCATCTCCCACTCTCTCCCCCCCTCGCCTCTCCATCTCCCTCAACTCTTCATCTCCCATGGGTTTTTGCACCCTTTGCCTCTTCATCTCCTTCACCTCTTTATCTCCCATTGGGTTTTCTCTCACCTCTTCACCTCCCCAATTGATTGCAC